>CAJHZI010000678.1:37500-717500 GCA_905160935.1 Enchytraeus crypticus | reverse complement strand
GGATGAAGTTAAAAATATTTATGAAAAAAATACTACAGTATATTTTAATTTTGCATCGCGTGGTAGTTAGTACTGGTTAGTTTGTTATATAAAATTGACTTTTAAATATCTAGAAATCTAGCAATCCGACAGCATTTTGCCCCATAAAAATTCCCTCATATTTTAAGACGTTCCTATTTCTTCCTACCAGTAGATGGATTTATGCTACTTTAGGCGATTGTATTTTAACTACTTCTTCTTTTGAGAAGCTAACCTAATCTGTTCATTATTTTAGTGTTAGAGTGGCTATTTATTAATTACTATGTCGTAACTGTAGTTATTTAAGTGCAACTGCTCGCATATTTTGCCTGAAGTGGAGCCTACATTCCTAATTGTTATGCTACATATTCTTATTCTTATTTTATATTCTTCAGAGGTTAAGCAATTTAACTAGTAGGCATCTCCGGAGGAACATTGTTTTAGTTACAGTAGTTATTTATAAAATATAATCAAAATGCCACCAATGTGACATCGAAACTAGATATTTTTTTATTTTTCTAGCATGAACAAAGCCTAAGTTTTCCGTTCTTATGAATTGCCGTCTTTATTTTGAATGTGAGGGAATTTGGTCTTTAAAATAAATTAAATTAATAAATTAGTGACTATGATTGCAATTCTTCAAGTAGCTAAACTACTGCGTAATGTAATTTGTTTATGTAAATTGCCTGTAATTAGGTTTTATATGTTAGACTTTTGGTTGACTTTTGCAATAGAATGACATTAGTGGTGTCCAACACTTGGTTCAAACATGAGAAGAGAAGGCGTTACACATGGAAGAAACCAGGAAGCACCGGAAACGAGGGAAGATACCAGATAGATTATATTCTGATAAAGCAGCGGTACAGGAATAGTGTGAAGAATTCAAAGGCTTATCCAGGAGCCGATATTAATTCAGACCACAATCTAGTAATGGCAAAAGTAGGACTTCAGCTGAAGAAAATACTTAAGAAGAAAAGCAGTAAGAGATGGAATTTGAACGGATTGAACGAGAAAAGAAGTCAGTTTCAGGAAGCAGTGGAAAGAAAAGTTAAGGAAATGAAGGACTACGAAAGAGCAGGGGTAAATGAAAGATGGTGTCAGCTAAAGGAAGATATTAAAATAGGTGCAAAAGAAGTTTGTGGCTTTCTTACAGCAAATACAGCTAAAAAACTTGGATCACAACCGAGATGCTAGACAAAATGGATGAAAGGAGGAAATGGAAAAGTATTGACACCAGTCATGGCCGAAGGAATATAGAAGCTTAAACAGTGAACTTAGAAGAATTACAGACAAAGCAAAAGATCATTGGTGGAGTGAAAAGTGTGATGATTTAGCAAAATATGATAGAAGAGGGAGGTCGGATCTATTATACCAGGAAGTCAGGATATTAACAAGAACCGATAAGAAAAAGAAAGGAGATGCAAAGAACATTAGTATAATGGGTAAAGATGGGGAATTGAAGACAGAGCTGGAAGAAGTAAAAGAAAGATGGAGAAAATATGTAGAGGAATTGTATGATAAGGCTGGGAAACCAGTTCAAGAAGATTTTAAAATAGAAGAAGAGAATATCATAGAAGACGATAAAAGGGGCCCCGATTTAATGAAGGAGGAAATTTATTCTGCAATTAACAGTATGAAGAAGGGAAAGGCAGCCGGAATAGATGAAATCCCAGCAGAATTCTTGAAAATGTTGGAAGGAGAAACACTCAAAAAGTTACTGAAAGTATGTATGGAAGTGTACAGTACAGGTATTTGGCCAGACGACTTTACCAAGTCTGTGAGGATTCCAATTCCCAAAAAAGTCAATGCTGTGGAGTGTTCGGATTACAGAACAATCAGCTTAATACCGCATGCATCGAAGATCTTATTAAAGATAGTAAATAATCGCATTCAGTCGAAAGCAGAGATGATACTGAGCAAGATACAATTTGGTTTTAGGAAAGGATGCGGCACAAGAGAAGCAATAGGAGTAATGGGGGTTCTTTGCGAAAGAAGCTAAGAATATGGTAATGACGTTTTTGTATGCTTTGTAGACTTCGAGAAGGCCTTTGACAGGATTGATTGGATAACGATGATGAATATCTTAAAAAGAATAGGAATTGACTGGAGAGATAGAAGACTAATTTTAAATTTGTACATGAATCAAAGAGCAGTATTCAAAATCCAACAAGAATACTCAGAAGAAGGTGAAATAGGACGTGGAGTAAGACAAGGTTGTAGCATTTCGCCGCTGCTGTTTAACATTTACGCTGAGGCAATGATGGATGAAGTCAGGAAAGACTTGGAAGGAGGAATTAAAGTAGAAGGGAATTTGCTACAAGATGTACGATTTGCAGATGACCAAGGAATGGTAGCGGGCAGCGAGATTGGATTGCAGAAGATAATGGATAGGCTGAATGAAATATAAAAAAGACTAAGGTTATGAGAGTGTCCAATAATAAAGGTGAAGTTAGTATCGCAATAAATGGTACGAAATTGGAACAGGTAAGGAGTTTCAAATATTTGGGTCATACTATAACTGATGACGGGAAATGTGAGACGGAAATATGCAGTAGTATTGCACAAGAAAAAGCGGCCTTTGGTAGTAGAAAAGAACTATTAACCACAATTCTAAAGAAAGACACGAATATAAAGATAGTGAAAACTTTGGCTTGGACCACGCTATTGTATGGGTATGAAACATGGACCTTAAGGAAGGAAGATAGTAGGAAACTGGAGGCATTGGAAATGTGGATTTGGAGAAGAATGGAGAGGATTAGCTGGACTCAAAAGGTTATAAATGAGGAAGTCCTGGAGAGAGTTGGTACAGATAGACAGTTGATAAATGTATTAAGAAATAGGAAGAAGAGATGGATAGGACACATTCTAAAGGGGGAAGGTCTATTAAAAGAGGTCATAGAAGGTAGAATGAAATGAAAAAGAGGCAGGGGCAGGCCGAGATTAGGTATGTTAGATGATTTAAAGACCCACTCATATGTGGAAATGAAGAGGAAGGCGGAAGACAGAGAAGAGTGGAGGCGTTATGTACCATGGACCTGCCAGTAAGCAGTGCACTAAGAGAGAGAGAGATGTTAGACTATGACTCATCAAATTTTACTTAGTAAAACAGAGCAGCTTTCTGCTTTATTAACTATTGTCTATTTATATTGTACGAAGTTCTTATCTAAATGATTCAACTAAGGTAAAACTGCTGGTTTGAGATATTCTCACTTTAAACGTTATATTGCCAGTTGCCACTGTATTGCATGTATATCTCCCGAGTATAGATTTATATGTAGATTATATAGGCCTATATAAATGTTTAGATTATATATATATATACAGTATATACATATATATATATTCATGCATATATAATGTTTAGCTTTTATATACATGTGTATATATATAAAACACATAGCATTACAGAATCAGGAAGTAATTACATGTACATGCTAGTTTAAGACTCACTAAACACTAATTAACATCAATTGATATTAATAATAATTATATTGATATATCAACTCATAGTTCAACATAAGACTGAAAACTACTTTATACAAGCACATTTACCAAAAAAAATTAAGTAACCAAATAGGCCTATAACTATTTATATGCAATTTCCAAATTTATATTTCTATTTAGGCCTACTTTCACATATCTGTACGCCGCAAAATACTTATTTAGGCCTACTGTAAAAAATCAAATCATACAAACTTCACGTCAACATGTCAATATATATATATATATATATATATATATAATATATATATATATACATAATATTACATAGTTTATATACTAATTACATAAATACATATCTTTATTATAGAAAGAATAGAAATATATCATATAAAATATGGAATTGAAGATGATATGGTGCGGATCAGAGAGGATTGGAGAAGGTCTATTCGTATCTCGACCCTAGTTAAACTTGGATTTAAAAGAAAATGAGGATAATAGTGATGATGATGATGATGATTTATATATATATATATATATATATATATATATATATATATATATATATATATATATATATATATATATATATAACTCTCTTCTTTCAGCCGGTATATGACAAGCATTACAACAAATATTAATTAAGATTTACAAGTCCTTACATTGGCCTCGGCTCGTACGACATTCGTATCCTGGCATCAGAAATGTTGATGCATTAGCGAAACGGAAATTGATCGGAAATTAAAAGCCATGGGCACTTCTTGTTTTTCAGGGTTCACACACACCGCAGGCTACGGTTTGGTAACATTAGCTGCCTACTGGCTGACATAGTTGGCTGCATGTAGTTCAATGTTCTGTATATGGTGAGTGCACTAGCTGCTAAGACATGGAAACGAACGTAAAATTTCTTAAATATCTGACGGTAGCGGGTTGATCAGTTATCAATTTAACATGACTCCGCGGGACACTTACATTGCTACTTTCTTTAGTGATCCAATACCAATTAAAAATTATCTCTGAATGTCTTAATAGCATAGGAGTAACGTCATGAAGTTTTAAATGACCGATCCTGGGGTGAATTGAACGCTTTTGGGTTCGAATCCCAGCTGCACCGATCTGAGAGAGTGAGAGTAAAATCTCGGACATTCGTTGGACTAGTTATAAGTAATTGGTCTAAATTGCTTAACGGTTTAAGCATGTGATATAAAAAGTGATAGATATCAACATAGTTGATCATTTCACTATAATGCGTGTATATATAATTTATCCTTTTTCGAGAAAAGAATATAGATCAGCTGCATACCAGATTAATGACGCCATGAAAACTCTACACTGGCGTGTATTTTTTGCTAATTTAAGGTCCCACTTGCAACAAATATTCCTTTTACTATCTGATTGATTTATATACAAAATTAACATTTATTTGTTCTTCTTCCGCTGGAAACTGTCACGTGCTTGTGACAGATTCTGGATATTGTCACAAGCTTCAGTGTATTCTTCCCCGAAGGATCGAGTTTAAATCAATCTGATCGAAGGAGCAATTTGATTGATTTAATTTTTTTATATTTTAATTGTGCTATTGACGACGTCCAAATGGCAACTTGCTACATCGCAACTGGCTGGAGCCAGTGGCGATGTCGGTAGGGTATTCGACAGTGGATCAGTATGTGCGGGTTCAAAGCCTGGGCTCGCCCGTCACTGACATCGCTTTCGAGTGAGGAAACCGACGTTAACATTAGCTTTTTAAGCTTTGTATTTCATCATGATTTCAAATCTGTCCTGTTGAATCTTCTCTCCTTGTTTCATCATGTTTTGTTCGCTCTTCCTTTTATCGCCTTCAGTAGCCTCTTGTGTGCAATAAAGTGCTTTGTCGCGGTCGTTATCCGACTATACACACCGAGTGTTCCTCGCACATACAAAGCGTTCTCTATCTCGATCTGGCTAGGAACAAGAAAACAATTCGTTCATAGCAGAAATATAAGTCAATATTAGAGCGATATGCAATGGCTGTGCTATAATGTATATGGTATTATGCTTTACTGTTTAGGTTTATTTTCGCCATTTTAAATGCATGTGCATAAAAATGAGACATGTATATATGAATATTTTCACATGAAATTCTTTGTCATTTGAAGCAGTTGACAAAAGAAATGCACTATTACGTAGATTGAACGAAAGTATAAAAGTGTAAGATGAATAATGCATTAACGATTAATCAAGTATTTTCCTACGTTAATAAACATTTTACGTCTTCTGCGCATTCTTCTTCGCTTCTGAGATCATTCTGCATCTACTGCATTTCCTGTATCAGTTGATAGTTCTTAGGGACATCGTTAGGAATCTCTTAAAACTGTCTTGATATCTTACGTTTCAAAACCGTCAAATAATATGTTTATATTACATTATTATATAATTTTATTATATAATTATTATAATATTATATTGAACAGTTTTAACAGTTGTAATAGTTACCATAACAAATCTCACATTGAAGAATCACCTGAAGCAAGCACAGAGATTGAGTTGTCACTAATGCAAGGACGGCAGGCTGGTAATATTAGTACGTTGCTTTAATCTACATGTGTATGGAATCAGGTTAGGCTTCGATTATCAGAAATGTCTAAAGTTAAGGGAAATTGTGTTGGTGTGTTAGGAGTCCGTAATAAGAAACGAAGGAGTAAATGCTAGAAGAGGTTCTATTGAAAGTAAATGCCCCGGACCCGGAAGTATTTTTGAGTTTATGGAGTGATAAGGATCTGTTGAAATCTATACATTAAGACTCTGCGTTGTTTAATTAAATGGACTGATGAAATGTTAATTTTGTTGTTTTCATTACATGCAAAGATATATTCCACCATGCATCGTATATTGCATATTTATACTTTCTTATTAAAATACATGTAGCTTTTTCATATATAAGAAATTTCTATATATTGATTATTTGAGAGTCGTATGCTACTTTAGCATAATCGGGACATTACTAGAACGTTCGCCTTAGGATTTAGAGGTTAGGGTTCAAATCCAGGTTCAGTTAAAAGTGGCAATTTTCTAGAAATGTTCATTTTTGCACACGGGTACATCTAGTTTAGCAAATAGTTTGTAATGTTTATCTATATACATTTTTAGGTATAGTATTATTCTCGCATTTCTGGTAGAAAATAAGTTTTGAAGACTGGGCCCATCTCACCGCGTGAATATCGGATAAATCCTGCTACGATGAAGCTGAAATAGGGTTAGGATTTGGTTCGATACTTGTGACCTCAAGCAACGCCGAGACGCAAAGTTTTGGTTCACTTAAGTAGGATCTGTAATCGGTTCATTGAACGCATTCCTTGTCGCTTAATTTCAATATTGAAAACCTTCGTGGTTCCTTGCTATAGGTTGTGGCGATGGAGAAAATCGAAAACGGGGATGTTCCATTGCCAGCTAGAGAGTTACATGTTGAGGGATCTAAAATATTGAAAGAGATTTAAAGAATATATACTGCAGCAGTTTTAAGGAAATATAGTATCACGAACCTCTGAAGAATGGTTTAATACATATGCAGCCTTATCGCGTACTGTTTCGTATTGTTGCTTCATGGTTTTGAGAATATTTTATTTTGGTTCATTAAGTTATGGAATCGACTTTAGAAAGACATTTCATGTCCCGACCAGATGGCAAAATGGTTAGCACTGTGTTTGAGAATAGAGGCAGCAGGATATCTGTTCGAATTCTCTATGACAGTATTCAATCTGATACTGGAACAGATATTAAACTTAGCTTTATTGTATCTCTCTATATTACATTAAGCTTAAATTTGATATTGCTCTATATAGGCCTACTACAAATGTTTTTGAAGAGCATGGCTTATACTATTGCTCTTTTAATTGATAGTCGCTAGACTGCTATATTTGTAGTTAAAAAGCCACTAAGGTATGAATGCCATAAAGCAAAAAGAAATTTTGAGAAATAATTTAGCAGTTATTTGACAGTTATTTATATACTCGAGATTGTAGTATTAAATTAGTAGGCCTTACTTTTTAACAACCATATTAAGAGGGCTTAACAACAATAACAAACTTTTTTTAAGTCAAGCAACTGAAAGTTCTCGTTTATAATTAGGTATCATTATTATTATTATTATTATTCTTATTATTATTATTATCATGACATTTTTGGTGCGATGACATTCATAAATTCGCTTACAGACTGACTGTTAACTCTGTACTTCAGTTCATTGTTCACTGATTTTCTGTTCTGTTTAATTGATTACTAATAGATTGTTTATTTTATTATTTTAATGATTGATTGCTTCCTTGACCAAGTGATCGTTAGACTACATGTAGGCCTACATTATTAATTTATTGACTAATTGATTGAAAACCTAACGAATTATGACGAAATTATATTAAATTGGAATTGACAGAATTTACTTAGATCAGATTTTATCTATGACAAAATGTAGCCTCGGTCCATCGAAGTAGCTACGCTAATCCAATGATGAGAGTACGGGCGGCAGCTGAAACATTTGCAATAGACGAGGGAAAGCTGCTAGAGACCGGGAGAAGCTGCGATAGACGGGGCGATGTTGCTATTGACGGGGCGATATTACTATAGACGGGGCGATATTACTATAGACGGGGCGATATTACTATAGACGGGGCGATATTACTATAGACGGGGCGATATTGCTATAGACGGGGCGATGTTGCTATAGACGTGGCGATGTTGTTATAGACGGGCGATGATGTATGTAGACGGGGCCATGTTACAATAGACAGGGCGACATTACTATAGACGGGGCGACATTACTATAGTAAGGGCGATATTGCTATAGAACTGGCTGGAGCCAGTGGCGAAGTGTGTAAGACACTCGACCGCGGATCAGTATGTGCGGGGTTCAAATCCTGGGCTCGCCCGTCACTGACATCGCTTTCAAGTAAGGAAACTGACGTTAACATTAGCTTTACCAGCTTTAGAAGGGGCGATATTGCTGTAGAAGGGGCGATGCTGGTGAAGAAGGGGCGAAGCTGCTATACAATGGGCGATGCTACTCGGTGTTTGAGGCACTTAGCTATAATTACCCGTTATATCGCGTCACTGCAGGCTTCCATTGTAGCGAATCAGTTACAGGGAAATCATCGCGAATGGTCGATTCGATGAATCGAGATTGGGTGCTCGCGTTATTTCGCAGATTCTGCTGAACCATTTCATAAAATTTTATGATTTTCTCTTAACTGCAATCCTCCTCCTATCAGGCTCTTGAAAGACATCTGCCATTTTCTCTCTGATTCTAAATCTAAAAATAAGATTGTCAATATCTTAACATTGCTTTCCAGCTAATACTGCTCGAACTATAATTATATAACTGGTCATTATAGGAAATGCAAAGTAGGGTAAATCTAAAAATAGCATATCATTATTTGTTTCTTTCCGTATTTGTACCCGTGTTGTGGCCGGGTTGTTGTGTATGGAAGAATGGACCAACCACGGACTGCATGTGTCATGAAAGGCGACAAAACAATGAAATCCAAACCAATGTCAGAAATGGCATTCGGTTGGTGAGTGCCTGGGCTCTAGAAATTGCTAGAATATTTTAGAGTTCATTTCGTTTGCGATATTATTGTCTAGCGATTTGGCTGAGCCAGTGGCAAGGTTAGTTAGGTTCCGTGCTGCGGATCAATATGATTGTGGGGTTCAACTCCTGAGCAAGTCATTCACTGATATCACTTCGCAAGAGTAAATAGACGTGAAGTCTTACACTTTCCGGCGCACTTCTGCATTTTCATAAGTGATCGAATATTAACGAGCACTAAGTATCTTATTGATGGAACCTTTGCGAAATCTGTGTCTACACATAAAAACTTATATATATATATATACATGAATATATAATATACAGTATATATGTACTCTGTATATACAGTTAAATATATACAATTATACATGTATCTCTCTCTTAGTGCACTGCTTACTGGAAGGTCCATGGTACATAACGCCACCACTCTTCTCTGTCTTCCGCCTTCCTCTTCATTTCCACAAATGAGTGGGTCTTTAAATCATCTAACATACCTAATCTCGGCCGGCCTCTTTTTCCTTCCATTCTACCTTCTATGACCTCTTTTAATAGACCTTCCCCCCTTAGAATGTGTCCTATCCATCTCTTCTTCCTATTTCTTAATACATTTATCAACTGTACCAACTCTCTCCATTACTTCCTCATTTGTAACCTTTTGAGTCCGGCTAATCCTCTCCATTCTTCTCCAAATCCACATTTCCAATGCCTCCAGTTTCCTAATATCTTCCTTTCTTAAGGTCCATGTTTCACATCCATATAATAGTGTGGTCCAAACCAAAGTTTTCACTATCTTTATCTTTGTGTCTTTCTTTAGAATTGTGGTTAATAGTTCTTTTCTACTACCAAAGGCCGCTTTTTCTTGTGCAATACTACTGCATATTTCTGTCATACATGTATATATATATAAAAAAAACCTTATATATAGAGTATACGCATGTAAATATGTATACTATATTTATTTATATACATGTATATCTCTACATATATATGCAATTATAAATGAATATATAGAGTAAAAGCTTGTAAAGCTAAAGTTGACGTCAGTTTCCTCACTCGAACGCGATGTCAGTGGCGGGCGAGCCCAGAATTTGAACCCCGCACCATCAGATCCGCGGCCGAGTATCTTACCGACTACGCCACTAGCTCCAGCTAGTGGCGAAGTTGGTACTTATACCAGTATGTATAGACCTATTGTATATGTATATATAAGACTAAGTTTACGTCTGTTTCTGTATTAGACATGATAGTTTTATGAGAGATAGTCTGGATGAGATGTGAACCGAAAGCCTCCAGCTTCACAGGCAAGCGTTCTATTCATTCGCCCAACTACTGGCATCCAGCGAGTAATAGAGGTGAACCTCTAAGGGCAAAAATAAGAATTTAATTGCCTCTCGGCTCTGTGTTCCGAATAAAAACTAATTAAATAAATAAATTTTTCCTTTATCCATAATGCCTGAGGTATTTACAGTATCTATTCCATCATTGTATGTAAAGATTCAAGGGCACAAGCTAAGCTTGTGTGCAAGAAGCACATGCGTGCAAGAAGCATCTGCCGGCTCAATGTAAGTCTCAGTCTTAATTAAGATTTTAAGATTCTATTTCTTTTGAGTTGACCTGTGACTTTGTGAGAGATGGAAAGAAACAAAAAGCGGTATAGATGGAGAGTAGGCCTGTATAATATGGACTGAAAGTGAGAGAGATAGTGAGAGAGAGTGAGAGGGAGAGAGTGTGTGAGTGAATGAGAGATAGCCAGTACAATGGAAAAGATACTGATTGGTGTCTGATGATTCGGGTTCAACTTCATGATCAGAAAACCCAGTGGTTTTCCTTCAAGGCGGTGATTAAACGACATGACTGAAGATGGATCCGTAAAATTACATGAAGGGCTGCAGCTGTGGTTACGTAGTCCCTATTTGTATGCGCGAGATAGTAGTATAAGAATGGTTGTATGTGAGTCTGAATAGTGATTAAATATCCCTTAATGCAAGCTGAGGTTTTGTTTATCGCACGTTCATAGGTGCGTGTTAGTGTGTATGTGCGTGCGAGTTTGTTTATGCTTGTGTGAGTGTGCGAATGAGTGTGAAATAAACAGAGAGAGAGAGAGAGAGAGAAAGAGAGAGAGAGGTGAAAATATGAGTGTATTTAAAGGGAAGAGATAGAAAGAGGGAATAAGTCCATGCGTCTGTGTATGTATGTGTATGTATGTGTGTGTGTGTATGTGTGTGTACTTGTGCACGAGTATCGATGAAACACTTAAACCTGTCGGCTCTAAGTTCGATATTGATTGAAGTATGAAACGGTCCAATTCCATCACGTGACTATAAAATAAATGTCGACTCGGTAACACACGCGGGTTATTGTACCGAAATCTCGCTTCCTTCTTGATTCCAGTGCTTTACTGCTTGTTCTGATTGTTCTGCGAAGATTCTAATAAACTCAATTCTTAATTGTTTCGTCCTGAAAGACGAACATGCCAGTAACAATATGTCTGCTCTAATTAATAGAATAATACCGCGGCCATGTACAATGTACCTGCTGTGCTCTTTTTTTATAGTGCAGAGCTGGAGCATTGCAAACTGTAAAGAAAAGAAAATCAGTCATCCTGATATGTTATTCTACCCTATGATGGATCCTATTTATATGGATGTATACATGTGTACTGCATGTAGCAGTTATACGTGTATACATGCAAATATAAATAGGAATACATCATCGCTTATTTTCCCTTTACTTTTTACGATACTCACATATGCACATACATAGGCCTATATGTTTATATATATATATATATATATATATATATATATATATATATATATATATATGTATATCATGTACTAAAGTAGCTCATCATGTATCACTATAGGATGGCACAAATGTGTAGCACTCTTGCCCTAGAAGCAGGAGGATATCGGTTCAAATCCCAGTCGGACCTTCTCTGACAGTATCCGTTGTAATACGGATTCCGCTTCTAGCCAAGGTTTACAGCTTGCCAATAGCAGCAATTTAAGCGAGGGATCGGTGCTTACGTGAAGGTGAACTTGATACAGTTTTATGTTTGACATCAATAAGACTGTTTTTCAATTTCCTCTTGAATAAATAGCCGAGCTGATCTGAGTGTAAAATCTCGGACATTAACTTGACTGGCTACACGGAAAATTGACAACATTGCCTACCGGATTTAACATGTACATGTATATTAAAAGTGATAGATATCAACTTTGTTGATAATTTCACTATAACGTGTGTTATTATAATCTACTAATATTTTACATATTAATGTTATCGTCAGTCCTTAAAAAATGTGAAAGTTTTATCTGATTTTACTTTTGCAGATGAGTAAAACCAAGACTGAATAATTATCCATTCTGGAAGGAAGTAGACGAGCGAGCAGCCTCTACTGATTCCATGTAATACAGGCTACGTAATTATCGTTCAGGGACAGGGATTATAATCTACTCCAGTAAATCCTCAATCGTTCCATCTCATCTTCGTCGGACGGACATGCTAGCAACAGTTGCCGCTGTGGCCCCAGAAGCAGCGCATTTGCATTTAGCCGAGTCGATTAATAATTATATATAATTAATTAGACCATTAATATAACTATATGTATAATTATAAGCCCGGGTAAATTAGAAATTAATTTGAAAACAACCCGGTCTTAAAATTATCTCTACCAGTCAGGCAGCTGAAGAGTTAACGTGATTTTCAATCAAAGGAGTTAGAACATTAGGACCGATTGCAGAATAGTGGCGCTGGACTGACAGGTATTGACATTAGAATGTTCAAGACATGATTCTGCAGTTCCTATCAGTTATATTCACCGGAAATAGCAATTAGTAGCTTTCAGTTGCGACATCCGCTTTGTTCTCTTGCTACAGTAATAACAAAAATTAACAAATTGGTTTTTGCAGCAGCTCAAAGTCAAGAGATGTTAATCTAAATACGCATAAACAGCTGAAATAAATTAATTGATTGAGACCTATCGACAGCGTGTTAATTAACTACAACAACTTTATATTCCAGAAACAAATCTTTCGCAGTCGATGCTGCAGCAACAATAGCAGTGACTTCAAGAACAGCTGAGCCATTGACCCACTATCAGTCATCGACAGATAGCGGGGACGTTGCCTCCCGTTGTTTAACGGCTTCTCTCGTGATCTCAAGACCGGCGCAATTTTTCAGATCTGGCAATACGCAGACAATCAGAGAGAGAGAGAGAGAGAGCGACTGCTGCTGAATCTCTGGGGGAAAAGTGGAATGCAATTACCGGCAGATGTGAAATATGAGAAGGCTGCAATCTGTGTGCTAAGCTAAAATCGATCTGATATTTATTGGTCGATCGATTGAAAGAAGAAAGAATCATTGGATATTGGATTTAGTAGAGTATTGACTGAGTTAATGTTATCATGGTTAAAGGCTAGTTGATTTACTGGAATTATATATCCAATATACAGTGTGTGACATTTCTTATGCTGAATGTTATGATGGTGCATAATGTTCCAACACTGCCTCCTTGTTTGAAGCAGTATAGCAAAGATATACGATAAGCAGAACTATCGTGTAAGTACGTCGCTAGATTCTCACCATACGAATAATACTGTCGATAACTTAACAGCTGATGAGAAAGTCTGATATTGATAAAAGTTAGAGTTATGAATAACTAGGTAATTTATATTCTAATTTATATTTTCTAAATACTTTAATCAAACTGTGAACCGTTTATCGGAGTACTCTGGCTTTCTAAACAACTAAAACAGTAGTTTTCTCTTCTGACTATCTGACGGAACTCTAGAACTTATTCTCTCAAATCATTTCACGATGATGGACAAGCTCTTTAAATCAGTTCTCAGTATCAGAGAACTAAAGTTTCACGTCGACGACGACTACGTCGACAGGCTCAGCCGTCAGTACACCCTCATCCTCTCCGTCCTCTTCGCTTTCCTCGTCAGCACCAAACAGTTCGTGGGCACGCCCATCAACTGCTGGTGCCCGGCCCAATTCACAGAAAGCCAGGTCGACTACACCAATGCGGTATGCTGGGTGAGCAACACCTATTACCTTCCGCCTGATAAGATCATCCCAGGTGATAAATTATCTGAAAACAAGGATATCGCCTCGCAGAAGATCGGCTATTATCAGTGGGTTCCTCTGATTCTACTTTTCCAGGGAGTCTTGTCCTTCATCCCCTGTCAGCTGTGGAGGTTTCTCAACAAGAGATCGGGGATAAATCTCAGCACGATCATGGACGCTGCACACGTCTGCAGCGAAGCTTCCTACCTGGAGATCCGCGAGAAAGCGATTCGTTACATAGTCAATCAGATGGACAGGTACATGTTGGCTCAGAGAGACTACAGAACTGGATGCTGCGTTCGTATTAAGCACTTCATAGCAAAAGTTTGTTGTATCGTAGGAGGTAGGTTATACGGTAATTACCTCGTCACAGCGTATCTGACCATCAAAGGATTATATATCGTTAACGCTGTGGGACAATTGTTTCTATTAAACGCTTTGCTCGTCAACGACTATCACCTCTACGGTACGTACATCGTCGAGCAGCTTTTGCGAGGACAGGACTGGGCCCAGTTCGAGAGGTTTCCTCGGGTCACTCTCTGCGAGTTCGACATACGTCACCAATCAAGACTTCACTTCTACATCGTTCAGTGCGCTCTCACAATCAACCTATTCAACGAAAAGATCTTCCTCTTTATTTGGTTTTGGTTCGTCGCCCTGTCTCTGATCACCTTGGTCAATTTCTTCAAGTGGCTCTTTAGAGCTCTTTACTGGCCGGGGCAGATTCAGTACGTGAGGAAACAGCTACGCGCCTTCGACACCACCCAGCGAGAACCCGGGGTGCTGGCCAAGTTCACCGAGAACTACCTGCGAAGAGACGGGATGTTTATTGTAAGACTTATCGGACTGAACATGGGTGAGGTGGTGGCAGGAGAGATATTGAGCGGACTGTGGAACAATTATAGCCCAGAGAGGAGACTGATAGCTGAGAAACCTGGACGTAAACAGCTGGGCAGCTCTAGACAAAATGGTGGTCGACGTATGGAGATCGTATAGTAATTTATTTCATATTAGTTGTGTGTGTTTGTGTATATATATATATATATATATATATATATATATATATATACATAATACATATACATGTATAATGTATATGTACACATGTATATCATGCTGCCATTCCAATATGTCATGTTAAGACAGTTACTTAATATTATGTTAATAATCTGTAAACTGTGTTTTTATATTATCGGTAAGATTACAGCATTGTATTAAAACATTCTGAACCGTAGGCTACGCATGATAGCAAATGGCTTATCTTATGTGTATTAAATGTATAGCACATTGTACATAGTCAAATATACAGATGGAGATGTTTATAAAACAATATATACATGAATTGATTATATCCGCACAGATGATTAAAAGCAAATTTTAACGAAAAACAACGCTGTTTTTACTAGGAATTTTTCACACTCTTATTTCTTACATATAAAACATTTAGAGTAAAAGAGTTTCATGTAAAACTGATATGATAAAACATGAAACATGTATGAAACATAACAGCAGAAAAGTAGAAAATACCGTTATGAAAGAGTGACTGTGAAGCCAAACATTAGCTGAATATTGGTGGGGCTGCGACAGTATCCTATTGGCAATTGGTCTAACTGCGCATCAATGGATGCAGAATTAAAATCCTGCGCTCTGTTAATCACTGACATGTCCACAGAGAAGAAAGTGACATTAAACTTGATTAAGATAACAATTAACTATTAGATTAACTTGACAAGTTTGTAGAAATTGAGGTAGATGCTGGTCGATACGAGCCAAGATGGCAAAAATCACATGAATGCGAGCTCGCTAACATGTGTATGATATAATAAGTTTGAATGACGTGTGCATGCGTGCAGCCATAACACGCATTTTATAGTGTAATGATCAGCCATGTTGATATCTATCACTTTTAATACCACATCTTTAAACCGTTAGGCAATTTAGTCCATTTTCCGTGTAACCAGTCCTATGAATGTCCGAGATATTATTCTCTGATCAGAGCGTCCGAGAACCGAACCCAAGTGAGTTAAATTCACATAAGGGTTGATTATATTAATTTAAGATTTCATGACGTTACCTAACGTCTCCAACCAGTGCAATATTGAAATATTTCTATGTTTGAAAAGAATGAAACTTTCTGTATCAAAGTAATTGTGACACTGTGTAAAATTTTACGCATAGTAATAACTAATATCGTTTGGAAACAATAATTGCATTAGCCTTCAAAAGGCACAATAAAGGCTGTCTGTGTTGAGCTATAAACGAATTTAATAATGCTTCGCCAAAATTATCAAAATTCAGATAAGGAAATATTGATACACCTACATTTATTTGAACTGAAAATAATTTAAAGTTTCGCTGTAATGTTGTTGTATTTCAGCCATTTAAGTTTTCCGACAGAGTAGCAATTAGCACTTTAAAATGAGTATTGTTGAATTCAGTTACCTAACCCTACCCGTTTCAGTAAATAGCGATTGGATGACAAAACAAAACCATCTTCGGTTGCTTGAGTCTTGGTTTCTATTAGGTCTATATAAACATGGCACCTTAAAATCTGTTGTAAACACGCAACACTTTAGAAGAGATCTAGTGCAAAGCTAAGTACAACCTCAAAAACAAATCCAAACGCAGCAATAGGTCCTTTACAACAACAACAACATAATTAGAGTGCTACTGTTGTCCACGACAACATCGAGAACTATGCACCTTTACAAGTGCAATAATTAGACAAATGAAATGAACACCATTTTAGTTAAACAGTAATTCGCATGGTCTTCAAGATTAATAGTCATACATGTAGACATTGATAGCATAATTTTCTAACAAAAATCGAAACTAAAAATGCTTTTCAAATCCACCAAGATATCAAAACAACTCATCAATTTAGAGATAAATCGACATTATCAATCAAAAATGACCCCAAATCATCGAAATAAGTCCATACACCATATGTTATTACTTCTCGGTCTTTGGAGAATACTGCAGCTGTTTAACTACTCAAGCTCATTACCTAGAAACCAGTCCTAATAGGCCTACTATTATTGGACATTACAGAATGTTAAATCTAAGATATTATGATCACACCACTTTATGATAAATCAAATTATTACTGCATTATGTGATTATATAAGAAGCTAAACACCATTAAGAAATCATCGCTTGAACCACAATTTTCTCATGTTAAAGACTACAATATGATTTAAAAGTTACAAAATTTCTGTGATTGGATCAATTGATTAGACAATTGAGTGTTCGTTAATGTGCGTAGAGTGATAGAAAGAATGTGTATCTAGGAGACTGCGCAAAAATCGCAGAGAGAAAGAAACAGAACTTTGCTAAAACTTGAGCAGAAAGGATTCTTACTATTATGCTCATAATTAACCTTAAAAGCTCTCGTTCGTAACTGTTGTGATTGAAAGCATACTAGTCATACGTAGGGATTGTCATAAAGAAGTAAATGTGTCCGCACTCTCTTATCGGAGAACAATTATAATGAAAAACAAGCACTTAAACGATGCCTGAGAATTCCGTGAGTCTTGCAGCCGTCAGCTGATAAATATGTTTTACACGAGTCCTTTCTGAGTCATATTATGAAGGCGTCGACGGAAGTGGACAATTGTTGTATTTCTGTGCGATGAAGCTTTGGCCTTTTCATTCTATGACTAAGAATTTTATCTGCGGAGTTGATAGAAATTGAAGAGATTTTATATTTTCTGTAGTTAATAGAAATTGAAGAAATTTTATATTTTCTGTACTTCCGGGAGATGTAAATGCTTAACCACTTTCGGTGATTTGCAATAGTAAATCACAAAGTTTTGAAATACGTTTAATTGACACAATAATTTACGAAGTTTGAACTTTAACCTTTTATAGTAATTATGTAATTAAACTTATAAGTATGAAACCAGAGATTTTAATCTACTTCGTACGTGAGACTTCGGGTAGACCTATTCTTTTTATTTACTGTAGAATTTAATTTACAGCCTAATCCAAAATCTAGAAATAGTTATACGAAAACATTTCCGAAGACATTTTAGATCATAGGTTTGCATAGGATTATATTTAAAATGAGTCAATATGCCAATCTTTAGTATTTTCAAGATTCGACGGTCTCATTAGTTTTAATGGCATAAAACTTCTCACACGATATAACTTTTTGCTAAATTGCTTTAATAAATTTTCTGCGACTTCATTATTGGTTTTTAATTACTATTTAACAATTGTTTGCTATTTTGGCGCACTATTTTCTAGACTATTTGCTATAATTAAATTACCAAAAGAATCATAAATAGCATTCGACGTGTTTTCTATAGATCTACCAGAAAAAGATTTTTGTTCTCATAGATTCGTATAAACATATTGAGCACTATTTAATTTTGTATTAATTGATCAAGTATTAGTTGAACATACTTGTTCAAATTGTCAAGAGATTAAACGTTCTTGTCAATGAATTGATTGATAATTTGACATAGGCATATCTTTCTCTTCTAGTGCACTGCCTAACGGCAGGTCCTTGCTATATAACTCTTCTAACCAATTCTATCCTCAGCCTTCCTTTTCTTCTCCATATATGAATTTGTTTTCCAAACCATCCAACATCCCATGTCTCGGTCTTCCTCTAACTCTTTTCCCTTGCATTTTCCCTTCTATTACATCCTTTAGAAAACCACCCCCTCTTATAATATATCCTATCCAGCTTTCCTTTCTACTTCTTATCACATTTATTGGCTGTAAAACTGCACCGACTCCTTCAAGAACTTCATTTGTAATTTTGTCAATCCACTTAATCTTTTCCATCCTTCTCCATAACCATATCTCCAATGCCTCTGGTTTCCTGATATCTTCTTTCTTTAATATTCACGTTTCATATCCGTACAGAATTGTCGACCACACCAATGTCTTCATTACGATTTCAATCATAAAATGATTAAAATGAAATCAATCGATTATGAATTCAATCATAAAATGATTAAAATGAAATCAATCGATTACGATTTCAATCATAAAAAGACAATGTCTTCAATCATCAGACGATACATATCGACTGATGATTGAATTGTAAAAATAGCCGAGTATGTGGAGCGTCAGGAAATTCACTAAGATTTAAATGGCTGCTCCTGAGTTCGTTGAATCGATTCCCGGCCGAGCTGATCAGAGTGAAATCTAGAAAATTGGCAGGACCAATAAAATCATTTGTTGATTGCCTATGTTGAATAACGGTAGAAATTTATGATTTTAAAGTTGATAGATATCACCTAAGATGATAATTTCACTACAAAGTATGTGCTCTTGGTTAATAAAAACATTCTATTTAGTCTGATTGTAGGCTGCAATTATAGGCCTGTTCCTCATATCTGTGATTTGTTTTATTAGCATTCTATTGTTGATCGTTATTAGACTGATACTAATTAAGTAATTGCATTGTTAGTTTTTCTAATGAATGCATTGAATATGGTTTCCTAATGCTGAGTGGCAAGACACTGGTTATATAGCCTACTAGGAAAGCTATAGAGGGCCGTTCATTTGTGGCTCTCATATGATACTGTAGGCCAACATTTAGTTATACTGTATTATTTTGCATTCAGTTGCACTTCGCAAATAAACTTACTTGTTGATAGCTTGTTTGATTGATGCTATAATAGAATTTGTTTCGTTACCAATCGCTAATAAATATTTTGGCATAAAATAGTTCAAATTACGGTGCATAAAATTGTACGTAGGCCTAATAACAGCATTTCAATTCTCAAAATGCATGCAAATTCTCTCATATATTATTATTTTAGGACTAACGGCTCAACAAGTCACATTAAATCGAAATAGAATAATTTTAAAGTAAAAGCAACCGCTAAATCCAATTACTAATAATCTAATTAAACAGCTCAGATCTTGCCTTTTGTTTCATCTGATCCCATCGCTAAAGATGACTTGGTTAAGAGTTCTCGCCATCTCTTTCAATAGAGTTTTAATAATGGAAAGCAATTGAATTTATCATAGTTGGTCTACACAATTATCACACAGGCCTACAATTGAATCCTGAAGGTGTACATGGTAAAAATATGTAAAACTAATATAGTTGCAGTAACAAAATTATGTTCCACTGGAGTTCTTGCAAAATTACAGAAAATAAATATCCGGTGAGTAGCAAATCCATTTAATTCTAAATATCTTTAAGATCATTATGTCTGCTAGAGTTACCGATTCCAATTTGATCACTGTACAACATTTTTGAAAGTATGTATTGAATAAGATCCAATACATCTGTGGTATTTACTATTTTATATAAAAAATAACTGCAATATAATGAAAGTAAAAGTTAGGTTTATTATCATGTCTGCAATTGCTTTTGTAAATCCGTTACCCTGACATCAAAGCAATGCAGGTGAATGTAACGTCAACATACGGCTTTTTGTACGACACCAGAATACTCAGCAGATTTACTACTGTATATACGAAGGCTACATGTATATCAATACTCTGCTGAAAATATTGCGGGCCTTTTAGATCATTTGCCTCATCTCGTGTTTCCACAACCCCCTTGATATGTTATTTGCTGATGGCTTAAAAACTATGACTTCTGATATCATAGTATTAGAACCGATTTACTAAGGTAAGTATTGTTTAAAATGCGCTTATACCATGCGTTACGTTTCATTTATCACAATGTTTTGTACATTACAATTGCATTCGGTGACTCAATCTTTACTTTTTAATATTTATAGCAAAGGAAAGATTACATGTTAGAGAAATGAGAATCATTGCATTATATCTATTGACATGAATGATATGCTTAAATTCACCAGGCCCTTAAATCACGTCCATTACCGCTCCTCTCTCCATATCCCAGATTTAACTCTCCGATCGACTCGCTCCGGAATCAACCCCGTGGGACTTCAAAGTCCCACTGTAACGGTCGTTTAATATTTCAGAATTTATGCTCCAGTGTTTCAGTCAACTCTAGTTTATCCGCTTGATTTGGGAGTGAATTGGGTATATTTGAGTGATTATATTTTCAGTCATGATTCCTTCTGTCTGAGGAACGGGTTGATTCTACGCTGATGTCTTGATAACAGTGAAATATTCAAATTAATGATTACTAAATTTTGGAAAATTATATGAACTGAAATTAATAAATGTTCAAATATAGTGCAATGCAATGCGAGAGTAAAAGCTCATTTCATTGTCAATGTGAAATGAATATAACAAGGAGGCCAAAAATACCAGGAGCAAATTAACTCTAAGAAAGGTTTTAAAATGCTTATGCACAATGAAATTCTGTACAAGTCTCTAAGATTAGTTAAGGAATATGAAGTTAACGTTAAGAAAAATTAAATTAGATGCAAATTTCACATTACAAATCGTGATGCAATGATGTGCTCTAAATAGAAACGACCTCAAATTGTGCGTATATATTTGTACAAATATTTGGCTCTCAACCATTCAAAGTTTGGCCAGTAATTGCCGTGTTACACATCCGTTAAATAACATTATTTATTGGATCAATTTCTCAGTATTTTGTTCGATTTAACTTTTCAAGCAATATGTCAACAATGAAAAACGCTGATAGACTGCAGCCTACCACGCAACATCGGTTGTTAGGCAAAATAAAGGCATTATATAAATCATAAAAGCATGATCTTCTTAATTAAGTTAGAGGTAATTAAATATTTCTCACCAAATTTTCTTCAACTTTGACATTTCACTTTCCTGTGATTAATTTGTTCCATTTATTAGTAAGTGTGCCATTATGGCAGCACTTAAGTGCTATATAAATATGGAATCGAAATAAAGCAAAATCGAAGCGAAACAATATAATATAGCGTGCTATAGGCTTTCTATCTAAATCAAAAGTATAACATCAGCCTTATAACATCAGATATTAGAGAGTTTTAAGAAGCACGTGTCGTTATAATATTCTGAGATATTTTTGTAGTAGCACAGTGAATATTTCCTAATCACATTTTAAATATTTAAGTGCATGATGACATCCATGATGACCCTAAGCTATTGCGTCAGTGGTGTGACTTCTTTCAAGATTCAGTGCAAATCACGAGTCTCATTCAATTTCTTCTAACTTTTCTCTTCTTTATTAATTTTTAAAACGAGTAATTAGGCGCGATCAGTGTTTTCATGCCCTGCAGATTTATTTTAATTTAGTAGTATGAATTAAACTGTGGTTTATAATTCAAATCAATTGCTACTATGAGGAATATCATTAAATTATACAAATGTATACTAAATCTAAGAGACAAAACGACGGAGTTTCAGTCAAATTGTAGGTCTCTCATGAAATTTATAGGCTACTGTACGTATGGCTTTAAAGAATTAATCGTTAGCATTTGAAATTCAGTAAAAAACAGTTTATAACATAGAGTTTCATGCATAGATTTACGAAGAAGATCTTAGTATTCGTTTATTCATTCGGGCGCAATTTATGTGTGAATATTTTATGAACGCTGATAGACAATACAACTCAATCAATCAATACTGATTTAACGTCCGGTTCCTTGCCAAAAGGCAATGTCAGAGAATTGCCTTCACTGATAACAGTTGGATGCATGTAACTCTACTAATTTCAGGACCTTCATTGTCAGTCATTGACCTTTATCATAATATAGGCCTAAATCGTGGGTTACTGAAAACAGGCTATTACATTTCTCAAAAAGAATCTAGTGGGCCATTGAAATCAACTAGGCCTATAGGAATATAAAAGTAACATTTTCTAATGCTGTATTTGTTATTTAAGTAATCTAAATATTTTAAAGGCATGCCATTGATCAATCCGAAAGTTTGATTCGTTGGACTGATTTTCTGAATTTTGGAATTTCCACCGTTTTTAGACCTCCTTTTTGCTCACCTGCTTGATTTTGTCTTAATGATGCTCGATGTTGTCATAGGTGACTGTAGCAATCCAATTATTGTTATGCAATGTTTAATGAAAAAGAATTTAATGACTAAGGTAAATGTTTAAAAATTTATATAGACTAAATTATTTAATTTAAGTAGATTTATCTTCTTCAATGCATGAATCAGCGACAACATGATGAGAACCTTTAAATGAATAATTTAATATCAATTTAATATCAACTCTTAACCAGCGACTACTGTTGGAACGCCACGTGGCGCAGTGGTAGAGAGCTCTCCACTTGAACGATAGGTCGCGGGTTCGAGACTGCGTATCAACGTGAGTTTTTCTCTTCCGAGGGGCGAATAAGAACCTAGTCTTGTACACTTGGTGGTGTTAGGCCGATGGATAGCCGACATTGATGTTCCATTTCCTATCTAGACCCTCGATCCGTTTAAACCCCGAATAGGGATACTGCACGCTAAAAGGTCGTTCTTTTCAGCACCAATTGTAAGAAATTGAGAATCACTTGAATTAATTACTTGGAAAAGGTTGGCGCAGAAAACCAGACTAATCTCGTAAAGCAGTAAAAGCTGTCTGTACGTAAAATCTAAATGAATATCCGTCTAAGATATAATATGTGAACAGAGCATAATTTCTTAAATGGTCTTTATCGCACTTGGAAAGCAACAACAACAATTAGAGTGAGGAAGTCAAAAATGACAACATCGAGCACAAATGTAAACCATCTACCGCTTAGCCTAGTTAAGTTGGTTACAGACTGGGCCGCATGTTACTCGCCTAAGGTTATGTTTGGTGTAATATACCACAGCATAATCAGGAGAAACTATAGTCGACCAATTTGTTAAAACATCTAAGAAATTTTCCTCACGTAAAGCAAACAGCTCGAGAAGGTTCTCTGTCTACAAATCCTCTCTAGACATGCGGACTCTTCCAGGTATCGGCAGACATGCTAACAAACTGCGATTCTTCGGAAACAAACAGTCACTGAAGAGATGCATTAACGATACTTAAGGGAAGAATGGAACAGGATTATCCATCAGATTATCTCTCGCTATATCTGTCATCATCTGCTCCACAATATGAAACCACAGCGTGACAGGCAGCTTGTAATGAGAGGTCACGTTTAGTGACAGGCAGCTTGTAGTGACAGGCCACATTTAGTGACAGGAATACATCGTGGCAGCCTACACATTAGTCATCACTGTCATGAGACAGTTCTGTTAGATTAACAATTTCAGCTCGCATTTTTTCTAATTATACTATTTTATCGACATTTATTCTACTTATACTATTTTATCGACATTTATTCAGCTTATACTCTTTTATCGAAATTTATTCTACTTATGCTATTTTATCGACATTTATTCAGCTTATACCATTTTATCGACAGAAGGTGAGAAAGCTAAAATTCCGGTCAACTTGCCTTTTTACTAGCAGATTGAATAAACAAGTTGTTAGCATAATTGACTTTTCTTTTGCACAGTTGACACGCAACGGTTATTCACAAATACTTATTAGGTCGTATACTGAATCTATCTGCGTCTTCACTTGTTTTTCTTTTCAATTAGGTTCAAACTAAATATTGTATCATTATTGGTGCAATATTGTCCTGTGATTATAATTACTTGTTAGTTATTAAATAGGTATTTTAGGTTGAATAGATATGTGTCATTAGGCCAGGTCTAAAATATAAATATAAAAGTAGAATTTTCATTAAAATAACTGTTTACTTTGCTTTTTGTAAATAAAACTGTAATGTTATTATCTAGCTTAAATAGGACTATACATATTGTGTTAGTTAAGTTTACAATTATATAGTGTGCATACTTTTAACATACTTTTAATTTTCTTTCTGACTCAGAACTGTTATGTTAAATATATGACAGTCTAGTTTCATGTTTAGTAGGAACATTTCTAAGACGTGTAACCAATCACAATCACGTTTATACCATTACAAATGCTAAACCTTTACCTTTAAGTTGCATCGCAAAGTTAGCTTGAAAAAATACGATTTTTGATGAGACTTTCAATTGCCTTCCTCACCTTTTTCTAACTCATCCTTTACCACACACGAATATCACGATCCCTTCTGCAACGACTTGAACACGGCAATATTTATATTAAATATTAAAAAGGGTAAAGTACTCTTTCACTAAATTAAATGTGGAACCAATTTCTATTCTGCATCTCTTAAGTTTCGTCACAGAACTCAAACAAATAGGCGTAAGGCAGAGAGAGAGAGAGAGAGAAAGATACAACCGGACTCAGAATGTTCAAGTGGGAAGGATATTACGTATTTACCTGTCGTATCGCACTCCAACATCAAAGCACTGCCGCTGCAAGCCACCGGCAATAAGATGAAAGTTGCATGGTTTAATTAAAGTCATTCAAAAGAACCAGTCTCTCTCTCTCTCTCGTCTCCATTAGGATTATTATAAGTCATGTCGGTATTGCAGCGTTGCCACTCATTACTCAAAACTTGTAGTGCTGCCACAATCAAATGTAAGTCAGTGGTTGCTTTTTACGTGAATAATAAAGTAATATTCTGCAGCGATTAACGTTGTTTTGTAACAAAAAAAATAAAAATTGCACGCCCGTTCCTAATTTAACGTTTAATTCAGAGGAATCTCCTCCGATAATGTTAAAATCATTGCGAAATATACAACTAAGGTTAAGCATACGACTGCCATCTGACTGATTGAAAGGTGAGTAGTGAACTCACACAAGCTTCAAAGTTCAAACCTACAACTCTGATGCCCTTTACAATGCGTATAATATGATCTGTAGGTCTACATAGTGCAGGCTAAAGATAGAAGAATATAGTAAGAGATTTAACTCCATACAGCTCAAATAGGTACAATCTGAATTACACGCAAATAAATCAATAGGGAAGAATAAATATTGTGAACCCTGTGCCAGTTTATCTGCAGTCAAGCAACTAACCGATATGCTATAGAAGCTCAGCCTCTTCTTAAAACTCTTAGTATATTTATACAACAGTTGAGTCCATTTTGCATCGAAACAGTTAGGAGAGAATACAAAAATTCTGAAATGAGACTATCTTGCTTTCTTCTTCCCCATACCACACATCCTTGGCTGGAGCCAGTGGCGACGTCGGTAAGATACTATACCGCCGATCAGTATGTGCGGAGTTCAAATCCTGGGCTCGCCCGTTACTGATAATGCTTTAGAGTAAGGAAACTGACGTTAACCTTAGCTTTACCAGCTTTTACACCCTCTGGCCAGGAATCAGCTGCGACGATCAAGGCTGTACAATATCATACATCAGGGAGAGAGCGCTGACATGGCTGGACCTCCAATATTAACGCACATCAAGTTATACGTGTAGACTACATGTAGTGCAGCTGCTGAAAACTGTTGCAATAGTGATCGAGGGCGGAAGAGGACATGTCAACATAATTATATAGAAGAGATCACCTGATTGTTATTGCCACCTACGCAGAGAATTCCATAACATAACAACAGTTAGAGTGCTACAGTCATCAGTGACAACATCGAGCACTATTGAGACAAAATCAAGCCGGCGAACAAAAAGGAAGGTCCAAAAACAGTGCAAATTCCAATATTCAGAAAATCAGTCCAAATATAAAGGGACCATACATACAGAATATAATCCATTTTAAGTTGTACATAGAAGAATAATTATTCTTAAATAATTATTAAATTATAATTAATTCTTGACAAAACACAAAATATTTTGATAATTAATTTGTAGCCGGACCATTTAACTATGCGTTTTTTATTACTAATGTTCGACCTATATCATTGTATTTAATATTCCTCAAATAGATCCAGTGCCGGATTTAGACCATGAGGGCCTGAATCACTTGTACAAGGGGCATCTTCAAATAATCTTACCATAACCCTAACTCCTAACCCTAACCATTAATCCCTTTAATAACGTAAGAATTATATTTTATTAGATATAAAAAAATCAACCAGTAGAAAACACAGCTGATAAAAACTACATAATTGATTAATTGGAAAGACTTTTTGATATCTGTGTTTTAATCCTATATCTAGACTTTATAATATCCCTGGTGTGCTTTTATGTCTAGACTTTCCAATATCCGTGTTTTACTCTTTCACGTCTAGACTAAATAACATCTATGTTTTACTCCTCTCTCTCTCTCTTAGTGCACTGCCTACTGGCAGGTCCATGGTACATAACGCCTCCACTCTTCTCTGTCTTCCGCCTTCCTCTTCATTTCCACATATGAGTGGGTCTTTAAATCATCTAACATACCTAATCTCGGCCTGCCCCTGCCTCTTTTTCCTTCCATTCTACCTTCTATGACCTCTTTTAATAGACCTTCCCCCCTTAGAATGTGTCCTATCCATCTCTTCTTCCTATTTCTTAATACATTTATAAACTGTCTATCTGTGCCAACTCTGTCTCTTTTTGTGTTTTACTCTTATGTCTACAATTTTCAGGGGCGTAACTAGGGAGGGCACGGGGTGGCAGCTGCCCCTCACAAATCCCAGTTTAACCAGGGTCGAATACGAATAGACTATTTTCCATTCGTTTAAGTTTCTGTAGTAATTTCTGGAGCCTAGGCGCTCACCAACCGAATGCTCTTTCTGACGATGGTTTGGACCTAGTTTTTATGTCGCCTTCTACAACAAGTGCATATTTACACGATTGGACTATTCTTCAAGCAACCCGGACACAATACGGGGAATAAACACCTTAATAGAACACATTCATCATCATCATCTTCCCTTAAATCCCAGTTTAACCAGGGTCGGGATACCAATAGACTTTCTTTTATCCATTCAATTACTGGAGCCTCGGCGCTCACCAACCGAATGCCCTTTCTGACGTTGATATGGATCTTAGTGCTTTAGTCGCCAACTACGACACGTGCAGTCACCGGTTGGTCAAATTCTTCAAACGATCCGGACACAACACGGGGAACGACCCGGACACAACACGGGGAACGACCAGGACACAACACGGGGAACGACCCGGACACAACACGGGGAACGACCAGGACACAACATGGGGAGAACTTAATAGAACACATTATATGAGCATAAATTTGCATTCCCACATTATGCTTGTGCTTGTTGCTAAAGCATTCAAACACAATTATTGATACAGTAACAACGACACAGGAGAGACTTTTATCTCGAGTCTCTTAGGAACACTAGTCACTTGCACAATTGCACATGCTAGAATAACTAGAATAAAAAAAACCATTCTGTACTGTTTAAGACCTTGGTCAGGTCAAACTAATCTTTAGCAGCTAATTAAACTTCCTTAAGAATATATCTATAGAAGTTGTCAAGTCTTCTGAAAAGTTTCAATTAAAAGTCTTCAATTACAAACTAGGCCCACTGAATATTCAATAAGCTCAGTAGGCAGAGTCGTCGGGAAAAGACTAATAATAAGACTAATAATAATAAGACTAATGATAGTAAGACTAATAATTCATAAAACTAATAATAATAAGACTAATAATAGAAAAAGCACTCAGAATTCAAGTGGCATGCATATCTTGGCTGCTACAGCAGCTCAAACTTGGTGTTTTGCAAAAGTAGAAATTTTTGAAAAGCCAACTTTGAGTCCTGATAATTCTCAAAATTGACCAACCACATTATTGCAAGCCATTTAGTTTAATAATATGGGCATATCTCAATAACATAAAGCACTTGTCACCCTCAGAAGCAACTTGGATTTAGAAAGCCACTAGCTCAAACTTAAAATTCAAGCATCACCCAATATGTGGACAACTTCAAGGCCATGGTTAGGCATGTAGGCAGTTGATCACAATCTTGAAACTGCTGCTATTTACAGATCGGTATGTTACTAACTTACTGTAAAAATATTTATTTCTCATATCTATCACAACATATAGCAATAGCCATGTAAACTTACCCATCGAAGGTCGTTTTTACACAAAAAATTTAAATGCTTAAAATTTGTCGCTACTTTAAAATGCTATATATCGGTTGTTTATGGTCCTATCTATATGAAACTAATCCAAAATACTATAAATATTGCATAGATTCAGCATATGTACTCATAATTCATGTGGCATGTATATCTTGGCAATTGCACCAGCTCAAACTTTATGTTTCATTAAGTTCCTATACGTTTGAAATTTAGGAAAGCTAACTTTGAAACCCGTTCATTCCAAATATTTACAAAGCAGATGCAAGAAATCCATTTAGTTTAATAATTTGGACATATCAAAATAATGTAAAACACTTATGAACTCCAAAAACTGCTAGGAGATAGCATACCATCAGCTGGCATCCGAGACATTTTCAACATATTAAAAAAAATTGCGAAAAGTGGGGTTAGCATGCGTGACCAAACCTATACTTTAGAAACGAGGTGAGAAGCTAATTTTTTACAGGATGTTGCTAACATGCTAACCTATAAATGGCATAAGTTTGAAGGATCTACGCAACTGTCAAATGGGTAGTCCGGTTGGTGAAGTTGGGTGAAAATCGGGTTCGGATAAGTTTTTTTCAACTTTGAGGTACTGGTATGAAAATTCTAATCACTTTTTAAAACTGCTAAGTGTCTTATTTCACATAGCTATATGCATAGTATCAGAATATATACTTAATCTACAGATGTTGCACACAGTATGAGATTTATAGCATCCCAAAGTCACACTTTTGAAAATTGGACCTTCATTTTTGGTCAAGTTTGGATCGCTATAGCAACCAAGATATATGTGTGACATGAATTTTGACTTCATATTCTCCATCTATACCATAAATATAGTAAACTAGTAAACTGGCAAAGATTCTTGCACATTGGATAAGAACTAACAGAGATGTGGCCCTTCAAATTTGAGAAAATTTTAGACACATTTTGAAGTCTTTTGTTTTCAAAATTTGACCAATGGTGGGGTCACCAAAATCGTCATAACTTCAAAGCCGGCGAACCAATTTCATTACAATTTTTAACCTAGCCTAGAGACCTATTTTACGTCACATGGTGTAAATTTCAAGTAAATCTGAGATGGTTATCTGGGGACCATTGGACCAGTTGACGTGGAATTACCCTATATAGTCATATATATAGATCTATATACGGCCATTGCGCAAATGTGTTAAACAATCATTTCTGTACCGTAGGTGAAAAGACAGCTAGTAAAATTAAAAGCTCAATCACACATCATAAAGAGTTTCTAACAAATTCTCTAAAAACAACAATATTCGTAGAAGAAATAACTTACGATGAACTTCTCGAAGGCATAGAGAAATTAGATGATAAGAAAGCCAGTGGTCATGACGGATTCAGTGCTATACTGATAAAGGAAGTTATATTTCTATTAATTGAGCCTCTACTTTACATCTATAACTTATCATTATCTAGTGGTGTGGTACCCGAACTATTTAAAATTGCAAAAGTAATTCCAGTGTTTAAAAAAGGGACAAGTAACCGATCCATCCAATTATCGACCAATTTCTCTCTTAAGTGTATTTAATAAAATTCTTTAAAAAATAGTCTTTAGACGACTATATAATTTTTTAATAAGTATAATGTATTATATGAAAATCAATTTGGATTTAGACATAATCATTCCACTATGCTTGCGGTTATGAACTCGATAGATTTCTGTTATGAAAACTTAAGATTCTGGAAACCTTGTGCTAGGGCTATTCATCGATTTTCAGAAGGCATTTGACACGGTACACCATTCGATACTAATCGATAAACTGCATCACTATGGAATAGGAGGTCAAATGAACAAATGGATAAGGAACTATTTAAAAAATCGTCCTCAATATGTATATGTAAATAACACAAGCTCTGAGATGCAAATTAACAATTGTGGGGTTCCACAAGGTAGCATTTTAGGTCCTCTATTATTTCTTATTTATATTAATGACATGGCAAATGCTCTATGGGACTATAAGCCTAAGTTATTTGCAGACGATGTTAATATTTTTATTGCCGGTAAAAATGTTAATGAGCTCGAAAAGAATGTGAATATGTGTCTTAAAAACCTTAAAGTATGGTGCGATGCTAACAAAGTTAGCATAAATTTGGATGAAACATGCTATATGATTATTCACAAAGCAAACCAAAGGTACAGTATACCGCAAAAGCGTTAAGTCTTTTTAGATAATGTCCTGATCTCTAGAACATCTAAAGTTAAATATCTAGGTTTAATACTCGATGAAAACCTTACTTGGAAACTCCACGTTGATATGGTATGTAGTAGACTAAAAGGTTTTATCAGTATTTTATAGAATGTTTGTGATTTCTTACCAAAACACTGCCTCAAAAAATTTGCTACTCTTTTATTCATAGTCAGATTCAGTATTGCATTGAAATCTATGGAAATACCTACTCCACTCACTTGAGTAATTTGATAACAATGAGTAATTCTATAATAAGAATTCTATTTAAGAAAAAATGAACAACTAAAACTTCAAAACTATATGAATTAGTAAATTCACTTCCTCTACGCCAACTATGTAATTTTAAGCTATTAAAACTTGCTCATCTATGTATTCATAGCCCAGAAAAAATACCAAAAATGTTCATAGAAAAGATTAGATTCGCCAATTTTCTCTCCCATTATAATATGAGGAAACCGTTGAGTTTACATAAACCTTACACAAATACTAACTCTAGAAAAAAAACTATTAATTACATATGTTCCCATTTGTGGAATATGCTCCCTGAAAACTTACTGGCAATCAGTTCCACCAATATTTATTTAAGGAAAATTAAGGAATACGTTGAGAACATGAAATAGTTAATTTCCTTTCTTTCGCTTTATCTCACAAGTTTATGTTTTAATGTTAGTTTTCTGTTGAATTGTACTAGTTTTACAATTAATATGTTAGTTTGCAATTGTACTTTGGAGGTAACCAACTAGATGGCGCTAGTCGCTGTTTTGGTAGCCTCTATTTCTGATCAAATACATAGAACTACTACTACTGATAGAAAACACAAGTTATTAATTATGTGCTAGTTATGTTTTTAACTGAAATATTTATTCTGATATGATTTCATGCTGTATATTATTTTGGACTTTTTATAACTTGTATGTAACATTGTAGTGGCGTGTGATTCTGAAATAAACTTAAACTCTCTCTCTCTGTATATATATACATGTATATATATATATATATATATATATATATATATATATATATATATATATATATATATATATATATATATAAACTCATAACCTACATTTAAAATGTTTATAAATGCACTTCTATTCACAAATAATATACTCATGAATGATAGTGACACTTTTATGCAGTAAATTTCTTTTTCAAGTTTGAGCTGAAGGTGTGCCCAGTCCTAAGAATACAGTGTAAAGTAAAATAAGTCAGAGACATATTTTACTTTACACTGTTAAAATATCGTTTAAATCAGAGAGGGTCACCTGGGAAGATTTTCAAAATTTGGACCAGTTGACATGGAATGACCCAATTATAAGACTAATAACTCTCGGAGATTTGAGAGCTGCACTTATATTCAAGGGAAGCGTTGCAACAGGATAGTTAAAATCAGAGAGTAGAAATCTAGGATATTCATAGGACTGGTAGTTTGGATTCTAGACTATATAATTAGAATTTAGATAATATATATATATATATATATATATATATATATATATATATATATATATATATATATACATTCAAGCTTCTAGCCGGGTTTTAACTACACTGGGATTCAAGGGAAGATGACTCTGATGATATACACATTCTACTGACATTTAATTAGAATTTAGATAATATATATATATATATATATACATTCAAGCTTCTAGCCGGGTTTTAACTACACTGGGATTCAAGGGAAGATGACTCTGATGATATACACATTCTACTGACATAAACACGTTAAATGTAGGACACATTAACAGGGATGATTACATCACTATTTGTATACTTTTATTCTCTTACTGCAAAACCATCAGCAGAATCAGATTCTAATCTGACCATCACCAGATGTCTCACATTATAAATATAATTGACGTCTGTAAACAGAAAATCAATCTATAAAATTTAGCCCTTTTTCACTTATTAACCTGTTAACATTTATATACAAATAACAATCGCACAGTTTCTATAATCAATACAATAGATACAAGCTAGAGATCGACTTTAGGCCCCGCCCCTGTTAAAGGAATAGCCTTGAGTTCTGAACGCATGCAGAGAAACTCTCCGCAAACAGTCATAATGACCCCGGCGGCTATCGACATAAACCACCAGCTGACCGTCGAGGGGAAGCCGCCACCCACGCTCCAGCTCAGCAACAGATGACAGATATAAACTGTCGCCGCAAAGTCCCAACACAGCTTAGTGCGCTGAACGACGTACCACAAGCCGATGCCTCTGCAAAAAGAAAACAAACAACAAAATTTAAGCCCGCAATATGTTACATGAAATTGAAACAAATTCCTTGGATAATGTAAGGAATATATTATTTGGAATTTAAATTATAAATTCAATTCAATAACTACATTTTTACGCTTTTACACTTTACAGTTCCTATAGAATCTTAAAATACAAAGTTAGGAATCGTTAAATTTTGGTCATCTAAAATGTTTAGTTATAATTCATAACATGCCCAGCCACAACTTGTGACTGCGCACTGCATATACCCCAACTGATAAGAATTGCTGGTGCCAGTGGCGATGTCGGTAGGATATTCGACCGCGGATCAGTAGGTGCGGGTTCAAATCCTGAGCTCGCCCGTCACTGACATCGCTTTTGAGTAAGGAAACTGACGCTAACATTAGCTTTTAGCTTATTATACGTGAAGTTGGTAGGGTAAAGAAATCAATTTTCTACTCTCTTAAAATTATAAATGTATACATACACATAACTATATAAATTTATTTCATAGTAGAATAAATGATAAATTTATAATAATATAATTGTACAATTCACAAGTGCACTGCTAGATAGCAAGTTCAAACTACACACATTACTATGAATTGCCAAGTATTTTAGAAACATTGAACCATATATCAGTATGGGCAAATTCAACAATTTAATGAAATTACTGAGAAATTAATTAAATTATTGATTGAGTAAAGCGCCTGATACAAAAATGATGTCTTTGTCTAAGAAAATACGGCACCTGAGTTGTCTGTAATTTAATTCTTCAATTTTAGTATTTCTACTTCCGAAGTGATTGTGCAGATTACAAAAACCTTTAAGCTGAAAATTTATAATATAAATTTATTGATTTAAGTAAATTACAAATAATTAAATATCATACCCTAATGGAGCATTGACAATGACTGCAACCATCAATAACTTGCCTTGTAAATCTCTGAAGTTTAATAGCTGCACATACAACAATAGAAAATAAATATTTATTCAAATGAAATGCAACAAGTCTTCCAGCTGCAACTTTCAGTATTAACTATTAATTAAAATTTTAAGTATCCACACAAAGAACTTTCAAAACTTTTCAAAATTAACATATACATAATAAATGAAATGAGACGCACATCATACAAACATTACATTACAAACATGATATCACAAACTGAAAGCTTGCCATGAAAGTTGTGAAAAATAGTTAAAAAATACACAATTTGTTTAAGTAAATTTATGAACTGTTCTAACCTGACTGTTAAAAATCTGATCGACAGATCTATCAGAGCCGGCAATGTAATCAACTATAGCGATGCACCCACCAAGCCCAATGTAGAAAAAACACTGCATGGTAACCATCTGTGCAATGATCAACAGAGGGTCCCAAACTGAACTTCGAAAATGGCCCATTGCTTGGAAATAAACAGCCTTTTCAATTCAGTTTGTTTAAGGTCTGATAGATAAATAATGAATTATGAATAGAATTTATCTGGAGAACCTCTTGCACAAGTTTCTGAAACACGATCAAGAGGACACAGTCAATATGTTAATAACTTGTAGAAGTTAATAAGCTATGTAGATGAACAAATGTAAGAAATGTTCAAAATATTAAAAGAGAAAGAACTGACAATTTAACATAACTTATAATGATCTCTTAAATATGCCAGCCTCTAATAAAAATTGATTAGTTCTTTAATCAGCACATCTTAGAAGATAATAATAAAACTCTCTTAGTGCACTGCCTACTGGCTGGTCCATAGTATATAACGCCTCCACTCATCTCTGTCTTCCGCTTTCCTCTTCATTTCCACATATGTGTGGGTCTTTAAATCATCTAACATTCCTAATCTCGGCCTGCCTCAGCCTCTATTTCCTTCCATTCTGCCTTCTATGACCTCTTTTAATAGACTTTCCCCCCTTAGAATGTGTCCTATCCATCTCTTCTTCCTATTTCTTAATACATTTATCAACTGTCTATGCGTACCAACTCTCTCCATAACTTCCTCATTTGTAACCTTTTGAGTCCAGCTATTCCTCTCCATGCTTCTCCAAATCCACACTTCCAAAATAATAACACTAATAATAATTATAATAAAGATTTAACATCTGTCTCCTCATCTGGAAGAAGTAATTAGGTCCCCACAGCAGGCATCCTTCAGATAAATTCAACATTGCAAAAGACATATGCTGAAGACAAGTAAAGTCCTCAATGATGCTACTCCGGTGATCAAAAGTTGGTTAGGATTGATACAGTATATCTACAGAGAAGAGTAATCTTAAGCCGCCAGAGAAAATTGAAAGAGAAGAACAAGAGCGAAGATTAGTAGGCAAGCGTTCCAGGTAATGGGTGTAGCGTAGGAGTAGGAGCATCTACCCAATGATGTGAGAATATTTGCAGCAGAGAAAAACAGGCATCAGCGGAAAGAAAGACATGTAAGGGACTATAGAGAAGAATTTTAGATGAGTAAGGAAGCTAGTCAAATCTCAAGGGTTTTGAAAGTTAACCGAGCTAGTATTTTACAATTTACATGCAGATTCAGAGGGAGCCAGGAAAGATTGGGCAGCAGGGAAAGGGAGCGAGATTTAAGTCTAGAGGTTATGCAAAGAACATGTGCCAGACTATTTAGCAATGGATGTATCTGCTTATTCTGATGAGTTTGAATAGAGAACGACAAACAGCAGAAGAATATGACTTACAATTAAGGTGTTCATCAAATATGGCTAGAGTAATAAACCTAAAGGATAAGGAGAAAGCCAGGATTAAACCTAATCAAGAAAGGATGAGAAGGTGGAGTAGTATATACTATATATAGATAAAATGTGTTCCACTACCGAACACTGTTGAACGCCTCGTAGGAGCAGTATTCCAAAAGATAGATCTTCAGCAGTAAAGACAGACTGTTAGTAATATGAGATATAAGAAGAGAGAAGAGAAATTATAGAATTTTAAAGGCAGAAAGATGAGTCAGTAGTGAAGTTTAAAATTCAATATTTGTTCAAGTGTAGCATATTCATACTTATAAGGTAGTGGTGGCTCAGGCATGTTTACAGATACTGTGAAAGAAATGCACCGCTTGGTTAAGGTTCTTAGTTATTTTAGCAGCACCCCTACCCCTTATCTAATCGAAATATAAACTTCTAAATAAAACTTTTAATCATTACTTGAGATTTGTAAATCTGATCAATAAAAGATAGTAAATGAATAGATAATTTATGATTCACGGTACACATAGAAAAGCTCTTCGTCGCCCTATAAGTGAATCTCTATCTTTATTACACATTACTGTAGCCTTCAGCTTGTTGAAGAAATACGCCTCTGCTGAAGACCAAACTTATATAATACATGTATACTAATAAGTTTAATAAAATCCATTATTGCATGATGATTTCATTAATTCCACTTTAGACAAGCAAAACGAACACTTAATCTTTATAGAAGAGAATAAATACGAAAACTTAGGTGAATTGAAAAAACAATACGTTCTGAATAAATAATTACTCTCGATTTTAATTATCATATGATAGTTAATAAGATGTTTTTTATAAAGTTAAAACAATAAATAAATAACCATAAAAGATCTGCAACAAGCTTTGAATTGAAATTTTACTTCTTTTAGCGTATTCATAATAATAACAATTTTCAAAAAATGTAAAATTTCACACATTACAGTGAAATGATCAAATATGTTGATATCTATCACTTTATAACACCACATATTTAAACCGTTTAGTCCAGTTTCACTGATATTACCCGTAAAAGTGTGGCGATTCTTTGACAAGGTTAACTTGACTTGACATAATTATACTGGTTAAGGAAGTCACAAGGACCTGTAACACCAGTTTTTTGATGTAATTTCATACCTCTATACATAGAAACCGTAAAGGGAAAAAAAAGATACAAACCTTGACAAGTTGATAGGCTTCAATGGAAGAACATAAGAAAAACTAAACACTCACCAAAATACCACACACAAACATAACCATCTCACATAAACCTACACACAGGTACACAACTATGCACAAATACACATACATTATGCATCCATGCATGCACACATACATGCACATACACACATACATAAAGATACATACAATTATCAAATACTTATATGCATATACATATATATATACCCCCATATCCACATAAATATGCACATATATACATACATATACATACACATGCACGCACATATATAGGCTACATACATACACATACATACATACATACATATACATACATACATACATACATACACATACGTACATATATACACATATACACATATATATATACGCATACATATACACATACACATATACATAATATACCGTATACATACACATACATATATACAAAACATACACACTTATACATACACCTACATATATACACATAGAATACACTCACACATACACACATCGAACTTACAGACAAAATATGCAAGCATGTATATAACTACATACTAGGCATATCAACCAGTTGCAAATATAGTCATACATTACAATACATACAAGCATACATGCACAAATAATAATAACAGGCATTATAGTGAAATGATCAACTATGTCGATATATATCACTTTTAATACCACATGTTTAAACCGTTAGGTAATTTATTCCATTTTCCGTATAACCAGTCCAGTGAATGTCCGAGATTTTACTCTCAGATCAGCGCGGCTGGGATTCGAACCCACGAGAGTTCGATTCATCTCAGGATCAGTCATTTAAAACTTCATTACGTTATCTACACCCTTAACCATTGCGCTATTGAGACATTCTAAACATACATAGACATACTTACATGTGTACACACATACACACACCTACGCATACATACACATACAAGCCTTACCCACACTCATGAATACCTAGAAACCAAATACCCTCATGTAGTGTGCAATTAATCAGCCTATCTACACAAAACAACAAACAAATTGTCAATTCAATGTATTTCTTTCTAATACTTATCTAGCCTATTCTTAAAAGCATTCACTGACTCTGCCTCTACTACATACTGAGGTAACCCATTCCATATATTGACAACTCTCTGACAGAAAAAGTTTCTTCTAACTTCCAATCTAGTTCTAACCTTTATTATTTTGAATCTATGCCCTCTTGTTCTAGCATAATCTGATAGTTTGAAAAATTCTCCACATTCGATATTGTCAAAACCTTTAACTATTTTAAACACTTGAATTAAATCCCCTCTGGTATGTCTATCTTCTAAACTAATTAGACCTAATACATCTAATCTAGATTCATAGTTTTGACCTCTACATTCAGCAATCATTCTGGTTGCTCTCCTTTGAACTCTTTCCATACATTCCACATCCGTCCTTAAAAAAGGTCTCCACGCTTCTACGCAATATTCTAATTTAGGTCTTACTAATGCTTTATATAATTTAACTATTACATCCTTGTTACGACTTTTTATAGTTCTCCTAATTAAACCTAAAGTGCGATTAGCACAATTTGCTGCTGATTTACACTGCTCTGAAAATTTTAGGGTATTATCAATAATGTCACCTAGATCTTTTTCTTTAATAGATGATTTTACTTCTGCATTACCAAGTTTATATTGATTATTATTGTGACCTACATGCACAACTGTACATTTATCAACGATATGGTTAAAACGATATAGCTAAACGATATAGTCAATAGGAAATAAGTAAACAGACACTAAAAGGTAATATAATGAAAGGTAATATAATGGCGACCACAGCACACATGGATAACATTTTCACAATATGTTTGTATGTTTAATTTTAGAATTTGGGTAGAATTTGAAGACATTCATCGCGATGACTCTGTTTGAAACTACATCATAGGACACCTGCAGGCTCGGCCTAAATTGTACACGGTTTGAAGCTCGGACTAGAAAAAAGGAGCTCGAGTAAGTATTCGGAATAACTGTGGAGAAATCAGATTGGAATCTTTGGTAAATACATCTCTTTTTATTGTTGAATAGGTGGCACCACTGACTGTTGTCAAGCAACGTGTTGTTTACTTTTGAGTTGGTTGAAATAGAAATATTATTAGGTAATAATAACAATTAGAGTGCTACAGTCATCAATGACAACATCGAGCACTATTGAGACAAAATCAAGCCGGCGAGCAAAAAAAGAAGGTCAAAAAAGGTGCAAATTCCAAAATCCAGAAATTCAGTCCAAAGTAAAGGGACCTAAAGAAAAGGTGGTTTAGGCGCAGGTCGCTGCTCATGGACACTGGATGGAAAAGAGAGATGGAAAAGATGGGTCTTAAACTGCTTATGGAACTGAAAGGTAAATTAAATATTCAACATTTCTGAGGAGAGGCTATAGTCTTCTGCAGCCTTTCACACACAGCCCCTGAGTCATTTGTAGCCACAATTTTTACAAGTATATTTACATTGCCAGGGTGATCAGGCAAAAATTACCTGCCTATTTTGCTTCAGACATCTTTTGACTGAATTTTTGTTGGTTGGGACACCTCAACAGCTTCTGAAGTTGAATGGGAAAACTCTTTCGTTATCTTCCGGTATTACAATATCACATGGTTCTTATGTGAGAAATCTCGGTGTAATGCTTGATAAACGCCTAACCTTCCACGAACACATAACTAAAACTTCACAAGCATGTTTCTGTCATATCCGAGATCTTCGTCGAATACATCCATATTTGTAGCGTGAGACAGCTACTACAATTGGTGCTGCTCTTGTGCAATCGAAATTGGACTAATGCAATTCCCAGTTTTTAAATCTCCCTGGCTGTGAGATAAATCGATTGCAGTTTGTTCAGATTTCTCTTGCGCGAGCAATTTTTTGTAGTTCCAAGTACTCATATGTTACGCCCATTTTAAAGTCTTTGCACTGGCTAAAGATTAAAGAGCGTATCATTTACAAAACAGCTTCGTTAACCAATAAGTCCATCACCATCCCTGAACAAACTTGTATGTCTCACTTGATTAAAGTTATGCAGCCTGCTGTTACTCGGTCTTCTAAATTAATTACTCTTGTGAGACCTAGCTTACCTTCGCAATCTAAGCTATCTAATCGTTCTTTCCAGCATGCTGCACCGCAGATCTGGAATTCTCTTCCATCCAATCTTCGGAAATCTTCATTTGAAGCACATCGGCCTTTGCTTTCCTATGAGCAGTTCCATAGGCAGTTGAAGACCTATCTTTTACATCTCTCTTTTCCATCCAGTGTCCATGAGCAGCGACCTGCGCCTAAACCTCCTTTTCTTTAATTCCTTTACTTTGGACCGATATCTGGATTTTGGGATTTGCTCAGTTTTTGGACCTTCTGGCTTGATTTTGTCTCAATAGTGCTCGATGTTGATATTGATGACTGTAGCACTCTAATTGTTGTTATGTTATGTTATGTTCAAAAGAATTCTGACTTGATACTTTTTCAGTCAAATCTTGTGAAATTTCACTCATGAAAATGTAAGAACTCATGTAAGGCTTATTAAGATGGTTGATCTATTCAAAAGATATGAGGGCTCTATTTGAATGTGTACATTTAAAATTAAACTACCAATCTGAAATTGAAGTATCGATATGCAAAATGAAACAAAATATCTATATGCTCTCTAGTATAATATTGTATAGTTAGTTATAGCACTTGTGTTTTGAAGTCTGCAATGCTTTGTTCATTGTAAGGCACTTATTATATTTGTTTAGTTGTCTAATTGATGAATAAAGATCTTCATTATACATGTATATATATATATAATAGTTAATAGTATATATATATATATATATGATATATACTCTATATATACAGACTGGGGCAAAAAAAATATAATCCCCTAGCGAGATCTCAATAACTTTATGAAAACTCAAAATATCTCTACGAAATTTACGGAGCTTCTAGGGGAGGAATTTCTGCGTATATCCTGCAAATTTGATAAAAATCTATTGAGCAGGAAAAATATTACAGCGTTTCTGCAAAAAAAGTGCAAAATCAGTTTTAACAAGGCTTTTTTTTAACTAAAAGTCTTAATAACTTGGACAAAACTCAAAATAGTTTTATAAAAATTTTTGGAGCTTCCAGAGGAGAAATTTCTACACATATCCTGCAAATTTGGTGAAAACATAATCAGAAGTAACAAAAATACAGCGTTTTTTCGAAAAAGATGTTAAAATCAATTTTAACAAGGCTCTTTTAAACAAAAGTACGGGACATTTTCTTCAAAATTAGGAATAATTTCCACAGGAGAACGAATTTTAAGCATCATTTATTGGAGTAGCTAACAAGGGAGTGCAGGCTTAAACTCCACCACTTAAGTAAACGGCCCCTTTCAGAGTCGTTATTTTCTTTAAAAGGAACGCCTGACATTTCGGAAAGCCTTGTTAAAATTGATTTAGCACTTTTCTCGTAGAAATGCTGTAACTTCGTAACTAATGAAAATATTTTAATCAAATTTGCAGGATATACGCAGAAATTCCTCCCCTAGAAGCTCCGTAAATTTCGTAGAGATCTTTTGAGTTTTCTTAAAGTTATTGAGATTTCGCTAGGGGATTATTTTTTTTTGCCCCAGTCTGTATATATATATATATATATATATATATATATATATATATATATATACTCTATCCTCTCCCTCTCTCTCTCTCTCTCTCTCTCTTATATATTATATATATTATATATATATATATATATATATATATATATAGAGAGAGAGAGAGAGAGAGAGAGAGAGAGAAAGAGAGAGAGAGAGAAACTATGTTTCTATGACTATGACTATGTTTTAGAAACAAATTATACAACATGTTTAAATGAACGTAGAGACTAGGACACACGAATGAAATTGCCTCCATGGAAATGCCATCAAATCTCTCTCTCTCTCTCTCTCTCTCTCTCTCTCTATATATATATATATATATATATATATATATATATTCTCTACGTTCATTTAAACATGTTGTATAATTTGTTTCTAAAACATAGTCATTTGCCTAATTCATTTATGCAATCTGTAATTATACCTCTAGTTAAGAATAAATCTGGCGATTTATCTGACCTTAATAATTACAGAGCAATTGCAATTTCTAATGCATTATCTAAATTGTTTGAATCTCTCATTGCGCAATCTATACATAGCCTTTCTGATTATGATAATTTTCAGTTTGGGTTTAAGTCTGGCCATTCAACCGGATTATGTACTCATGTACTAAAGCAGACTATCGAGTATTATAGACATCATGGAAGTCATGTTTTTACCTGTTTTGTTGATTTCAGTAAAGCTTTCGATAAGGTTAATTACTGGAAATTGTTTGGAAAATTACTAGACGATAACATTAACATCAGTATTGTATTAATTCTTGCATTGTGGTATTCTAAACAGCAATGCTTTGTTCGATGGCGTAATTCTGTTTCTACTTGTTTTCACATTGGAAATGGTACGCGTCAGGGAAGTGTACTTTCGCCGTATTTGTTCTCTAGATATATACGCGATATGGTTAGAGCTGTAGTAGATACCGGGATTGCTTGTGCAATTAATAATAGATTAATTAACATTCTTGCATATGCTGATGATATCGTTCTCATGGCTCCTTCGTGGAGAGCTTTACAGTATTTAATAGATGTGGTTCAGTTTAACGCTAAAGTTATTAACATGTCTTTTAATATTAGTAAAACTGTCGCCATTATATTTGCTCCTAAGGATCGAAATTGGAGTGTATTAGAGGAATTTCCAAGATTTAAGTTGGACAATTCTTTTATTAATTATGTAACGCAGTTTAAATATTTAGGTCATATTATAACCAATGATGGTCGTGATAATAACGATATACAGCGTGAAATACGTGGTATGTTTATGGGTACGAATATATTAAAGCGTAGATTTGCTTATTGCTCTCTTAATGTTAAGAAGGTTCTGTTCAAATCCTATTGTATGTGCTTCTATGATGTGGCACTATGGTCGTCGTTTACAATAGGTTCAATAGAGAAGTTTCGATCTTCCTATAATAAATGTATTAAAATATTTTTTGGATACAAACGTTACAGCAGCCTAACCATAGTGCTGTTAGAAACCGGATTGCCTAGTTTTGATACTATCCTTTCAAATTACAGATTAAAGTTTAGAATGTGCTTGCTGGATAATGCTAATATGCTAGTTAAGTGTTTTGATGTTCTGAGCCTATTATAGCCTTGTAGGCCTAATTCTATAAGTAATTGTTTTAGGCCTATAGCTCAATTTATGCGCAGACTATTTGCTTTTCTGGTTTTTGTTGCATTGTTCTATGTGCAAGATTCATGTATGGGTTTTACGCCTGAAATAAAGCAATAAAAAAAACACTAAATAAAAATAAATAAATAAATTAAAAAAAAAAAAAAATATATATATATATATATATATATATATATATATATATATTATTATAAATATATCTAATTGGTTTGAGAAAATTGTGAAGTAACTTTTACCTATTCTCTTAAATATTCATCTTGCCGGAACCGTTGCGACTCTGTAAACTTGGGATGCTCAGTGGATTTGAAGGTTTAAATATTTACTGCACTTTTAGAATATTTTCAACAGGACGGTTTATCCCGAATTTTAATACAAGTTTTAAGGTTATTTCCAATTTGGCAGAGTGCCTGAAGCAGCTTTGACGATGTCGTATCAAAGACCGGGTGGTGATATCCTTAGCAACAAGTTCGTAAATATCTTAGAAAATTTATGAACACTTTATGAATTTTAAATATGAAATATCTTATGAATTTTATATTCATTTTGAGTTTCTAGCCAAAGCAACCAGCTAAATGTATCGTTTGACTTTGAGAGAGAACTATGTTTATTTTGATGCATGCAGTAACACAACAGCGCCATCAAAAATGTTATCTATCTATTCTTGTAGCCTATCTAGTTCATCACTGATCAAACTCACTATCAAATAGCAAAATATAAACCAACAAAAAGTACTTGCAAGACAAGAAGAGTTTATGATATAGATGCAATATAGACCTAATATATGAATATTGATTACGGTGCATACTTGATTAACACATGAATTAAATAAAGCAACATAAAATTGTTGTAAATTTCTTGAGATATAGTTCAAAGAAGGCTGTATTGCAGAACATTATAAACTTTGCAGACCTTTAGCCACTCGTGCAATTCCTTTACTTTTCTTTGTTTTAACATTTGCAGATTAAATTGTAAAGTGCATCTATGCAGTTGAGTCTTTTGATCTAATAAATGCTCTGCCGATTGGTCAAATAGGCAAAGTTGGAAACGAATTCCTGCTTATTGCAATCTTCTGAAAACTGAAATGTATAAAATATATAATTATGTATTAAATGTATCAGTAGTTTTTCATTTGTCAAACATCCTACAAACACTCAGAGGTAATTTACATACAGTATACGAAACAAGAACAGAGAGCTGTCAGGTGGTCAGTTTAGCTGCCTAAAATAGTTAAGCTACAGTGATTATTTGCCTGAGAGTAGTTAAGTCTTTGTTACTGAATGTTGATGTAAGTTTTCTTGTTCTGCAACAGCGACAATCAGAGCAGAAATATGCAGGCAAGGATCAACGCAGTGGAACGTCATTTAGGAAATATTTGTCAGTCTGTCGGTGCCTACATACGTGGCATTGCTAAAATGAGGAATAAAGGTCTGAATTATTCTTATAATTTCAACTTAGTCTATGATAATTTGTAAAATCCATCTTCCATTTGATTCTATTGTTGAAATAATAATAATAATATTGCACTTCTATTCATCCGTACATATTTATGCCCATGGAATAGTTACAAATTATTTATACCTGTGAATACAGCACACCATCAGCTGGTTGGTAAGACCGGTAAGATCTTTCCTGATATCAGGAGAGACTTACTTGCTTGTCAGGTATTTGATGTGTCAGTTACATATTTGTCAGTTACTTGTCTGTCAGTTACTTGTCTGTCAGTTAATTGTTTGACAGTTACTTGTTTTTCTGTTACTTGTCTGTCAGTTACTTGTCTGTCAGTTACATGTCTGTCCGTTACTTGTCTGTCAGTTACTTGTTTGTCAGTTACTTTTCTGTCAGTTACTTGTCTGTCAGTTACTTGTCTGTCAGTTAATTGTCTGTCAGTTGCTTATCTGTCAGTTGCTAGTTTGTCAGTTATTGGTTGCTTGAGCAGCTTGTCAGGGGAAACTTTTATTTTAATTGAACACCATTAATTTTCTATTCAAATGAAGACTATTTGTATTTTTGATTCATTAAGCATTTCCGTTTTCATTTATCATTGAATTTTTCGCAGTACATGTAAACCTTCACAATTTGATTTCTAGTAACTGCATTCACAGTCATGAAATCTCTTATTTTTGTAACTAAAATAGAGCTACTGTTAAATTTCTCAAAGCCAACAAGCGACTGTCAGCTGTAGCGTCGTCACATGACTTGTTACGTAACGACCTGTATGACGTATTGCAGGAGATGATGTGGCCCGTGCTATCATTGCTTATGCTGAGCAGGAGCAGGTGCAGTCTACCAGCAGAAAGGCTCTCATTGGATTTGCACAAAAGTTCGCTGCAATCCAGGATTATCGCAACACAGAGGTGAGAAAATGTTTTCTATTTTCTAAACTCTAAGAAAGAGTAAAACTATAAGTTAGGAAAAATTCTAATCTGTAATTATTGTCTAAACCAATATTGGAAAAATCTAAAATTTAGATTTATCTTACTTGTTTTGTGAATTTTTCCATATTAAAGTCAATTTTTTTTAGTTGAATTTATTTGAATTTAATAATCATAGTTTTTATGGAAGTTACGGTGCTGGACTATTACTGTCACTGATAGTATTTCACTGTAAGTTGAGTCGATGGCTTGCTTGGATGCTGTTCGACAGCAGATCAGTAGGTGCATAGTTCAAATGCACCGATCTCCCCATCATTAATATGCTGTCGAACATGAAACTGACGTTACACTTGGTTTAGCATTTACGCACTAAAATGATCTGATTTATAATTAATCAGCTAGAGACTGGAGCTTTAAGTGATTTTATCACTTAAGTGATTTTAAGTGATTTTATTTGATCTTAAGACTACTGTAGTAAATAGCCATGGCGGAGCACTTATGGATTTGATTAGTAATTGGATATTCATCAGATGATTAAATTAACAGTATGAGGTATGAAATCTTCAAGTGTGCTCATACTATTGTTTTCGAGTGATTTAGATTTTTTATATTTTGAATCGGTGTATTCGGGCATGCAAATATTGTTTATATTAAAGATAAAATTCAATAATAAATTATACTCTTTTGGAACTACCGTTTCTATCACTTCTCCAGCAGCGTCATGGCCAGTCTTGAGACTGTATTGTAGGTTTCATTATGGTGCTTTCATGGTTCTTTAAATCCTTACTGTTATTAATCATATAATTATCGATAGTTCCAATTACAATTTTTCCATGTGTTGTGCCCAGGTTGCTTGAAGAATAGAACAACCGTGTCCTGCACGTGTCGTTACGTCGACATAAAAAAGATCCAAACCTACGTCGGAAAGGGCATTTGGTTGGTGACCGCCTAGGCTCCAGTAATTGCTACAAAAATTTTAACGAATGGGATGTTATGGGCATAGTATGATTAGTTTGAGACAGAGAGGATTGGATAAGATTTCTTCGTATCCCCACCCTGGTTGAACTGGGATTCTATGGAAGATGATGATGATGACGATAGAGCCAGTTACAGCAAGCTCTGATACATGATTAGCCTCCCAGAGTCTAGGGGACATCCATTATTATTGACTGACCTGAGCATGTAATTCGGACAACTTGCTTCCGAGGGCAACACTCTAACCGATATGCCATATTGCCTCCAAAGCGTTTATTAAATGACATTTTTATCAACCACATAGCAGCTGATTGAGCGTAACATGTTTTTTATTCAGGTGCAGAGATTGGAGTTAAAAGTTAGCAAACCGTTGAGTGTGTATGGGCCCCGCTGTAGACAGGCCAAGGTACTTTGTATTGTTTTCTTTCTGAAATATTCATAATTATTCGTTTATTTGTTTTCAGTAGTCAAATCGCAGAAAGTTACAGTATAAAAATTGCACAGAAATAGCATGATAAATTACAGATATGGCATAAACTGTTACTAGGCTACATATACGTGAGATGAAATTTAAAATTGTTTTCAAAAACATTTAGTACATTACAACATTAATTTAAATTCATGCTCTCTCCTTGCTTAACTGGATCACAGCAGTTACTGTGTAATTGATAGTTAATGCATGCAATGTATAGAGCTATTTGCAAAATAATAGAACGTAGATGGGCTAAAAAATAATTTATCAGAAAACCAGATTTTCACTCTGTATAACATGTTAAGCGTCTGGTTTTCTGTTTGTTCCTGATGATTCAGTTCTATTTGCCAATAACTAGAGCAGAAAGAAGATGGTTTGTTATTTTATTTGCCGATAACTAGAGAAGAAAGAAGCTAGTATGTTAATTTATTTGACTTCGCCACAGTGACTTCGCAGCCAGTGGCGAAGTCGGTAAGATACTCGACCGCGGATCAGATGGTGCAGGATTCAAATCCTGGGCTCGCCCATCACTGACATCGCTTTCGAGTGAGGAAACTGACGTTAACCTTAGCTTTACCAGCTTTTTATTTGCTGATAACTAGAGAAGAAAGAAGCCGGTGTGTTAATTTATTTGCCAATAACTAGAGAAGAAAGAAGCTGGTTTGTTATCTTATTTGCTGATAACTAGAGGAGGAAAAAGCTGGTATGTAATTTAATTTGCTGATAACTAGAGGAGAAATAAGCTGGTATGTTATTTTATTTACCGATAACTAGAGGAGAAATAAGCTGGTTTGTTATTTTATTTGCCGATAATAAGAGGAGAAATAAGCTGGTTTGTTATTTTATTTGCCGATAATAAGAGGAGAAAGAAGCCGGTTTGTTATTTTATTTGCCGATAACTAGAGATGAAAGGAGCTGGTTTGTTATTTTATTTACCGATAGCTAGAGAAGAAAGAGGCTGGTATGTTATTTTTATTTGCCAATAACTAGGAACGGATGAGACTGGCATTTGCCGCTAGAGACCGAGAGATACGAGAGACGAATATCTACAGGAGAACCGTTAGCAGTCGACCTAATGACCTGAGCGGTGTCACTCAGGCGCAGAACTCCGCTCAGATTGCGAGTGTCACGGCCACGAAAGCCGCAGAAGAACTGGAGAAAGAGATGGAGAAGTTTGAGTTAGACAGAATTGCTGGAACTAAGGTTAAATACTGACTGTTTGATTCTTTATATTTATGTCAGTCACTAACTGGTTCTGTTTTAGATTTTGTTGCAAATTAATAGTTTATTGGAAATTAGTAGGTGTTTTTTTTTCCAAATTAATGTAACTATTTTGGTACAATTGATTGTATTTATATTATTGTTATTGTATTGTATTAATTTGATGCATTAGACCCTATTGATATCGAAGCTCGCTCTTTTGTGCTTGTATTTGGATATTGTTCTTGATATTTAATTTGTAGGGGCAATTGTAGTGGGAGTGATCCTGTCTTCATCATTGAATAGAAAAATTAATGTCAAAGTCAAATCTTTACCATTATTTTATTTATATTTTCGCTAATATACATATAATATACATATAATATACATATCATTATATACACATAATGTATATCACTACTTAATTGTAACTGGACTGGGCGACTATAATTATCTTCAATGAGTCAACAATATTTTCTCAAATGTCAAATTTACTGAAATAATTCTTAAATGTAAAAAATTATCGTTAAAGAAGGCTTGCCTGTGACTACAAGAAACCTTTGACTACAAGAAACTCAGTCTTCTGCAACAACGTGACAAAGTTAGCAAATAATGTGAAGAGCTATGCTCAAACCTTTGATAGAATTACGATGTAATTTAATTAAAAATCTTAACATCTGCTTATTCAAGAAACTCCAGTCCAACCCTGAGAACTATTTAGAATTCTTCTGGGGTTGTATTCGCCACTCAATTTCATTTTTCTGATCAATCTAAATAATGGAAAATGTGCAAAAAACCTTTTGCAAAATGAAGTCTAAGATACCGTCTATCAACGCGCCACAACTCATCTGTGCATAACTCTAATGCTAGCTGTGCATGTGCACATCTCGAGCATTGATTCAGTGTTGTCGTGAACAATAGTAGCAATTTAATCGTGCTTTTGATGTTGTTTAAAACAGAATTCACTGTCGGAGCTCGTTCAGATAGAGATGTTGTTTCATGCGAAATGTCTCGAGCTGTACACACAGTGTTACCAGTCTCTCGGTTCTATAGACGAGGAGTCTGATCTACAGGTACTGAGAATTACAATAGAATAATCTGAAGTAATCAGATAGTTTATCAATCGTCGTAAAGTGAATGAATAAATCATCGATATGAGACTGTATCAATCGTACAAAAAAACGAAAGAATAAATCATCAATAATTAATCAGACTGTTTGTTTATCAACCTCTCAAAAATGAATGATTAAAATCATCAAATTGTTTATCAATTCCTCATAAAATGATAGAATCAATCATCAATAATCAAATTGTTTATCAATCCCTCAAAATAATGCATAAATAAATCATCAATAATCAGACAGATCCACCCATCAAAAAAAATTAATGAAAAAATCATCAATATTAGATTGTTTATCAATCCCTCAAAACTAACTAATAAATCATCAAAATTCGATTGTATATCGATCCATAAAAAAAGAATAAATCATCAATATTCAGACTGTTTATCAATCGAAAATTAATATAGAACGAACAAATAATAAATAATATATGTCACGGTACGGGACTATAATAATGTCTCGAAATAGGTATGCGTTGTTGTAGCTGTGACATAAAACACTCTGAATTCGTATTACCACGTTATTCTGAGTGGATCACAGTTCAGAATTATTGATTACGAAGAATGTCAGGGACGTTAACTATCGCTGCGTAATTGATAACAAACTTCAATATAGACAATTTGTCAAGTTTTACTAGAAACCATTAATAATACATAGGAACAACATAAGTAATAAACAAGTGTAAATAGTTCAAGCAAAGAATGGTGGTATAACCATATAACTTACAGAAACAGAAAAATAAATATCTAAAGTATAGCGATTAATTACTAAACAAATAAATGAAATAAACAGAAGGGATGATTTATTAAATAATAATAGTTCAAAAATAATAATTAAATATTAAGTGAAAATAATAATAGAAATGTTCTCGTATTCAGTTTCACAAAGCTCTTAGTTTACTTGCGGTTACAACTTATCTAAAATATACTCTTATAACGCGGTTCACACTTCTCAATAGACCTCTCTTATCAATAGAGTCAAAATATTAACATACAGATATCTATTAATAATCACACATTTAAATTAAGTTTACACAAACATGTATGAAATATTGAATAGCATATCCATAACCTTTAACTTCCCTCTGTACCTACACCAGGTATAATATTATGTGTATCCAGGGTTTCTGGGGTGTTAGGGGTAAACTTCCCTTTCAATTAATAACTACTTAGAAATAGTCTTTTCTACAAAACCACGCTACTGGGCGCTACTTCTCCTCTTATAGAGCTTCTTTAAACAAAATGTCTTGCTCTGAACGGTTGATGCCTAAATTTTAATTACATCACAACTCTAGCAAACTTGCAGCAATTCTATAACCACAAAATGCCTTTTTTTCTCTCACATGAGCACTAACCTCCTCCTAAACCACTTCCTAAGGCAGAGGGCACTACCTCTTGACCCAGGGGCTTAACAGGGTGACAACCACCCGGTTGATTAACAGTGGACTTAGGGATACACAACAAGGACTTATACTAACCGTTCCTTATCACAGAGCTTATCTCAAACTCACGGTCTTTACTTAGTAACTTTAGAACTTTTGGATACACACAATATTATCTCTATATTCAATTAATAAATATACCTGGCATAGTTCCAACAGCGAAGCCTCCCTGAATAAACTGAACGGCTCGGGTGTCAATATTAAATATATGTATCTATTGCTATATCAGGTTTCTAAATGTATCGCAGTACTCAATAAACATATTAAATCCACAATACCTTTAAATTGACAAAGATAATAAATTTCATCTATCTAAATTGTATAACGCAAACATAGAACCGTCACAGCCGTCAGTCTATCAGAGAGTGAACGTAAATTCACTTAACACCAGGAGGACCCCACCAGGCGGGAAATCCTCCACCAATCAGGAAAAGCAATACAAAGGTTCATATTAATCCACGTAGCAACGACCTGTAATTATCTCGTAATGCTATCGTACAGAATCCAAGCTCATTCATAATATCATAAACCAGTTAACATGATAATGACACACATGCGTAGCACACATGCCAAAAACCAGGACCATAACATCCTGACAATATAATCATCATCTTCTCTTGAATCTAAATTCAGTTAGGGTCGGGATACGAATAATAAAGCTAATGAAGCTAATGATAACGTCAGTTTCTTCACTCAAAAGCGATGTCAATGACGTGAGAGACCAGGAATCCAGGATTGGAACCCCGCACATATTGTTCCGCGGTCGAATATCTTACCTTCATCGCCACTAGCTCCAGCCAGTCAGAATAGACCTTCTCCATTCGCTTAAGAAATTTTTGTGGCAATTTCTGGAGCCTAGTTGCTCACTATCCGAATGCCCGCTCTGGTTTGGATCTCAGCACGGTATCGCCTTTTACGACACGTGCAGTACTCGGTTGATTTATTCTTCAGTAATCCGGACATATAAGGGTAAGATCAATTAAAAATAAATCATAAATATTATAGTCTAATTAATATAATATATAATATAAATATTATAATATAATCTATAATATAAATATTATAGATAATTAATAAGTAACTCAAAAATGTGTGAATAAATCGGTAACGCACAGATGGATGAATAAATCCAAAATAGTCAGATAAATTAATCATTCAATGCGTGAAACTTTCAACGAACCAACTGTTAACGTTTAATGCTTTGAATTGTAGGCAGAATGTCATGTATATCTGGTATATTCGGTTAGTCTCCGTAGTCTGATAGAATAATGGCTTGATCTGTAGATAGGGAGGATCATAAGATAATCTATTCTCCATCTTTATTCATCTGTTCTGAGAAAATGGCGAAGAATAGAGTCTTATGGAAGAACATCATAGAGAAATCTGTGGCTGGAACCGGCCCTAGGATAATCACATGACATGAAGCGATTGAGAGACTTGAATGGAAGTCATTATTGAGAAACTACTTTGAACGTTCGCTGGAAATCATTTTATTAATTTTTAGTAATTAAGTTTTAGTTGATTGACTGAGTGTATGCTTTCGTCGAATTCTTTTCAGCGCTATGTTTGTGTTTACTTGTATGATTGTATTGTAGCTTGTTTTTTGTCTTGCTACCTGAGTGGTGAAATAAAGCTATATATATATTGTATGTAGCAATTTCGATCAAGTTTGGGTTCTAAAACAATACAGCAGTCACGCCAGCAGCAGCAGCAGCTACAGCAGCAGCAGCAGAACAGGGATGGGAGGAGAAGCAGACAGGGAAGTGTTAGGGGCGGGAATATGCGAGGAGGAGGCGGGGCTATGCGAGGAGGGGGCGGAGATTTGAACAGCACTGGATACAGCCAGTCTTCGTATGCGGCTTCGACCCAGAGAGTTAGCCGTTTTTTCAATGATCTACAGTGCTGTGCAATTCTCAAAATTATTAAGATATACATGTACACTGTTGATTTCCACTAAGATTATTAAATGTTAGGCGTATATTAAATTATTAAATTTACGCTGACGATATCCAGATTTCTATCTCGTTCTCTGGTCCGAATTCTTGTGATGCTCTGTCCAAGCTTACATCTACCCTTGATCTAGTTCACTCCTGGTTTTGCGCTAAATGTAGAATTTATTAACAAAAGGCAACGATTACTAATAATCATGGAGAGGAAGGAGGAAATAATGAAATACTACAAAAACAGCAACTAAGAAAGGATGCTATGTAGCATATACCGTATGTCGTGTGTGTAAATATGCAGAATAAAAAAAACATTAAAAAATGTTAATTGAACATTTACTCGTTTGCTCTACGTGGTGAGGCAGTAAAAGTGTTGAACTCTGTGACTGTAGAGGAACGGCTTGATGGATAGAAGTGTACTGCAGTCTCATAGTCAGCAATCAACAATGCTATTGGCTAACAGCTACAATTCGAACTTTATACATACATTTTAAGTCAACCAAACTAGTGTTGTGTTTTCTAACTGTACACTTAGCATTCTATGGGTTAAAAGCTTTTCGCTTCGATCCTTCCTATCCACCTAATATCCATGAACTGAGACCAACACGTAAACCTCCATTCCGCTAGTACCCTTCCTTGGATTGATTACCCGGATTTTAGTTCGCACCGTTTATGGATCCCTCACTCTGCTCATCGGTTTTTATTTGGTTTCACAATGCTCGATGTTATCATGGACAATAGCAACACTCTAATCGCATTGTTTTTGTTGTTGTTGCAGTCATACAATGATGACGACAAGACTGATGATGATGATGAAGAAGAAGAGGTAGATTATGATGAAGATGACGATTACACTGAGGACCCGTCTCGTTCAAGTCGTCATTGATCATATTGATAGCAGAGATGATGATGTTGATGATGATGATGATGATGATGATGATGATGCATACATACATACATACATACATACATACTACATCATCATACAGATGATGTTGTAGTTTTGTAAGATTATTACTTTTTGTATTACGGAAAATTTAGCAGTATGCATAAACGGCTGTTATAGTGCAAAGAAAAGTATACTGCTTGCCAATCGTACTGCAAAGTCGGAGGCCTCTAAATCTCATTATTTACTTAATTTGTGGCATTTTAACTTACGATATTGTTTCGACTTAAACTTTATTGCATGTTTTGTAACAATTTTTTTCTAAGTGAAAATTTTATAACAGATGGTTTCGAGTCCATATGCTGGTAAATTAATGAATGCATGATATATAGGCTTATAAATCCGAGTCCTTTTGCTGGTAAATTAATGCTTGCATGATGGGATTATAGATGATGCTATAGCCACTTTGACAGTTACCTATTGATTTGTGAATTAATGCAATAGTGCTACGCTAATTTAATTTCCGTGTATCTTTTATACTTAAATGATATTGAACATAGACTGTATGTAGGAGCTTTACAACTGCATTTAGACACAGAACTCTTCATTTATATCATAAGATTTAATTATAGACAGCACGAAAGAAGATCATTAAGTATGCAGTGTGTTTCAAAATATTTTATATCTCTAGCCAACTATAACTATTTGATTTCAGCGAATGTACATGTATCTGTTCGATGTCCTGGTTGGCTTCGCATTTGGCTGATTGGAGCGGTATGCAGCTTAGGGTCCCAATACGATTTTATCTGTTGATATGAATACAAGGAGGCACTGAGTGAGTGAAAGAGGCACTGAATGAAAGAGGCACTGAGTGAATGAAAGAGGCACTGAGTTAATGAAAGAGGCACTGAGTGAATGAAAGAGGCACTCAGTGAATGAAAGAGCTAGGCCCTGAGTACTTGAATTTAGAACTGCGTTACGGAGATTTATAGGTGCAGACAGCATGGTTCAACAGAAGCTCTTCATGTTGTAGTTCAGATCGAGCATTTTGTAGCGTTGTTTAAAATGCTTCTGTTAAAGCATTTTTTCTTAATTTTGTTTTTACTTGTTTGCTAATGCATTTATTGACCTGGATTACAGATTATATATTTTGCTCATTTTTGTCTGCATTTTATCACTACTGGCATGTTTTGTTTACATCACTTGTTTTTAGAAATACTGTAGAGAACAATTAGTGATCTAGCCATGCAACATTACTACTGAAAATTTTTAAACAAGTAAAGCTGTCTATGTAGGCTTTTTGTTTTAGACATTACTGCTGATGTATAGTTGTTGTCTTGAAGATTTTCGTTAACTACTGTCATAAGCTGTTGTGTCTTATATTGCTTTCAAAAAATACTTCAGGTGATGTTATTTCATGACGTGACTTTTTAACTAAACTGGTGAAGTAGGTATTTTTCTAAACATGTTTTCTATTGTTGTAGCGGTTTTATTTATTGATAGAATTTTGTCTAATGTGTGGCAGTCCGGTTTATATGTATTTATTAGAATCTCAGTTGCTTTTATGTATATAGTTTCTCTTGCTGTGTTATATTGAACTGGCGTGTTTAGGAGACTTTACAATAAATTGTGTATTTTTTTAAATTTACGATATTTTTATAAATTACGCCATACTTTACGATCTATTCTTTGTGATTAAAACTGCTGAAGTAGATCTATAAGCATGATGTGCACAAACATGATACATATTATTCATTTCACTGCTGATGTTGTACTGCGTAATCTTATTGGGTGATCTCATTTATAAGCTCTCATATTTATAACGGTTTGTTTAGTTGATAAACAATGTATTTGCTAATAAAACTGGTCTGTGAATTGAATGTAACTTAATATTGACTACGGTTTGACGCGCAGATTCACTCGTCCAAATTATTTAAAAAATTAATTAAGTGTAATACGAAATATAAAAACTTAACTACTGTGCGATAGAGCACCGGTAGGCTGTCACATTTATGTCATAATGACAAAATTAGGAATTTTATCTCTGACTCTAAGCAGAGATTTCTACGTCGTAATGCGATACAACGATCTCTCAGTATTGCGATACAACGATCAATCAATAAGAATTTAACGTCCAGTTCCTCGCCATAAGGCAATATCAGGGACATCAAGCAGTGATGATAGTTACAAAACATCGGCGAGAAGAGCAGTTTGTACTGACTTAAATTTTTATTATTGACCCTTTGAACTATTTTTATTATTGACCCTTTGAACTATTTTTATTATTAACCCTTTGAACTATTTTTATTATTGACCCTTTGAACTATTTTTATTATTGACCCTTTGAACTATTTTTATTATTGACCCTTTGAACTATTTTTATTATTGACCCTTTTAACTATTTTTATTATTGACCCTATGAACTATTTTTATTATTGACTCTTTGAACTATTTTTATTATTGACCCTTTGAACTATTTTTATTATTGACCCTTTGAACTATTTTTATTATTGACCCTTTGAACTATTTTTATTATTGACCCTATGAACTATTTTTATTATTGACTCTTTGAACTATTTTTATTATTGACCCTTTGAACTATTTTTATTATTGACCCTTTGAACTATTTTTATTATTGACCATTGAACTATTTTTATTATTGACCCTTTGAACTATTTTTATTATTGACCCTTTGAACTATTTTTATTATTGACCCTTTGAACTATTTTTATTATTGACCATTGAACTATTTTTATTGTTGACCCATTGAACTTGAAGATTTTGCCCACATACTAATTCGACGAGATATTGAAACCTCTTGTTTTTGTAAAATTTCACGTAGATGTAATTTGGCTTATGAACTTTGCCACTGAGCCACGAAGTAGTCTATATTCTCTAATCATCATCATCATCATCCCTATAATACTAGCTTAACTAGGGATTAGTCTAGTTATTATTATTAATATTCTCTCTCTCTCTCTCTATTAGTGCACTGCTTACTGGCAGGTCCATGGTATATAACGCCTCCACTCTTCTCTGTCTTTCACTTTCCTCTTCATGTCCACATATGAGTGGGTCTTTAAATCGTCTAACATATCTAATCTCGCCCCTGCCTCTTTTTCCTTCCATTCTATCTTTTATTACCTCTTTTAATAGACTTTCCCCCTTAGAATGTATCCTATCCACTCTTGTTCTTATTTCTTAATACATTTACTAATAATATATTAGTTTTTAACTAGTCTATGTTTTCCTATATTTTAATAAAATAAAACATTAATAATATTTGGCTACAATAGCAACAACGAAAGAAGGCAGTCGTCCAACAAGATACTCGCATTTATTTAAACTCATGTAAATTTAAACAATGACCATCCACAAAAATAGTTCATAAGAATTCATCAATCTACAAAAGCCCGGCACGTCAAGTGCAGACTGTTTTAAGACACGAGATTGATATAAAACAATAGAAAATAAATTGTATTCAAATGTCGCTATAAAACAATAGAAAATACAGTGTATTCAAATGTCGCTACGGCTGTATATACACGTAGTAATATAATGTTCCCGCTGGAGGCGAGTTCAGAGAAGACACGGGTTAAAAGTTTTCTTGACCGTCTCTGACAGTATACTTACGTTGCAGAAACAGACGTTAAACTTAATTTTACATGTGCTTATTTAATATGTATTAAATTATAAATGTTTAGCGACCGTTTTCTTATGATCTATTCACATCTTAAAGCATACTTTAGCTCTGAAATAGCTAGATTGCCTAGCTTCGTTTTTATAAAGATGATTTCAGTAAGCCGTGCCACGAAGTGATCGGAACCGATCTTCGAGACATATTTGCAATTCACTGTTCTACAATTTATTTTCTATATTTAAATTCTACATTTTGTCAATTATAGGTGAAAATTTTCTCAGCTCTCTACTTACTGCCTTCTGAAGTTCCTATGATATAGTTCGTTATTACATGTTGCTATCAAGTTCCATATAAACTCACTCTGAATAAATCATACATTCAGAATATACCAAAACACCCTAAATATTCGAAAATAGCCGTAAGCCATAACAAAAACATTATGTCAAAACACCCAGAATGCCAAAACGCACACAAAATGAGGCAAATACCAGAAGCGCAAAGCCGTCAGTAATAGTGAAATAAATTCAAATAGAAGATTGACTCTCCAATAACTAGTTTCGATGTCCACATGCCTCAACACGACGATGAAACATGTATTTTAAAATTATACTAATGGATTATGAAAATATAATTTAAAAAAGAATACAAAAATAGAAAATTACGAAAATACAGGCCCAAGATGACCGTAGATGGGTGACACGAGTATATCGGCTGATCAGGATTTGAATTTCATCTTTGACACTCGTTAGATACACAGAGAAATTTCTCAAAACATTATAATATTATTAAGTGACTCCATATCAGCACAGGAACAGTGATTTCGACGATATTTATCTAAAGTATTTTTTCGACATATACTAAAAATCAATGTCAAACTTTATTGATAGTATTCAGCACTTCAACAACTTCAAATAGCTCGGCTTCCGAAGCATCGCCCAATCAAAGAGATATTATTTAAGAGTTTATTGCATAAAATTCACTTCATATCATAGGGTTCGCTGAATTTGTTAATATACATATAACATATTGTACATATTGTTCCAGCATAACCTCCTATCTCTCACTATAATTGCACTGTTCAACAAAACCTAGGGCGCGTAATGGAAAATTTTAGATTAATAATTGAAATTATCAATCTAAGGTCTTCCTAACAATCTGAAAAAACACTTTTAAAATACGTTAACTATATTTACCAATTCATTTATTTTAATAAATATCATCGCACTCAAAGATACACAACGGAGCTGTCTAGAAGCACAGTAAGTAGCAATGCAGTGAAGAAAACTGAAATCCCAGGCTCACTACACAATACAGCATCTCGAAAAATCCTTAGCAAATATGCTACGACATAATAGATGAATGCAAAATAATGGAAATTGAAAAACAGGCGAAAACAATTAAATCAATTACACTCCACAAAAGACAGTTATTAATTCAATTAAACTTTCCAGCCAAAATAAATTTTCAAATTTTCAGACTGGAAAATAAATTTTGGAAAAAATTAATTAGGTCCATATAAACTGCATGTATATTTGTACACCATTAAATAGCTGTGTAGGTTAGATATCCTAGTTGTGCCTAGTATTTTGTGATTAAGTATCATGTTAAATTTTATTATTTGTTAAAAGCTGTGCCAGTCTATCAGATTGAAGTCCCCTGATTACCATTTGCTTTGTAATCAGGAGACTTCAATCTGATAGACTGGCACAGCTTTAACAAATCATAAAATTTAACATGATACTCAATTACAGAATGCTAGGCACGCTTATATATATATATATATATATATATATATATATATATATATATATATATATATATGTATATATATATAAAGAACAGACGATAATTTGTAACATATTTAATTATTATTCAGAAAACATAAGCGGATATCACTAACCAAGCCATTCATTACGTTACAAGAAGAACTATACTACAGAACGTTCACATTTTAGAATTATAAATCAAAATTACAAGTCACAGCACGTAGTAAATTGCAGGAGAAATAAGTTATTCATTCAAGCTTTGCAACCGAAGAAAAGGCACGGGCTTATAAGTGCAGACTTAAAAAAATTATGCTTCAAATCTTTTTGAAAAAGTACTGACACAGTATTGAGTAATTACCAGAAATTATACCAGTACAAATACTTCAAATATTAAGAGAGCATAAATTGTTATATAATTTAAACTAAGATGCTACATAAAAATTCACTTAATTCTGAACATCCATAACAAGTAGGCAATATCTAGAAATCAGTCACGTTAAGCACATTATCACTTCACTGATAATACTTACACGCAGAACGGATGTCAAAATGCTTACTAAGTGTAATGAAATCAACATTAATGTTAATTAATCTATCACTCAATAAATCAATTAATAAATACAAGTATATTTTTATTCATTTCAAATTCGACGACAAGAAAGAAAAAATGACAAAATTCGGCTAAAGCCAGGATCAATGAAAGTGTTACATAATATAAAAATTACACTCAGTAAAAAGAACCGATTCATCAGACGTTTATAGGTTTATGACTCAGTCTAGAGTAGTACACTGTTACTAAAGAAAAAAGCTAATGTTAGTTTTGCGTCAGTTTCCTCACTCGAATGCGATGTCAGTGACGGACGAGACCAGTAAGAAGAAAAATTTAATGTCCTACAAGACGTTAGAAAAATACACTGCGTACATATAGATATAATATAATTAACATAAATATTAAAAATCATGGAAATTTACAACAGTATGACAATACAACAGAGAATTAAGTTTAAAAGAAGGCAAAGAGTAGAGGCGACATATCTTGAAGCATTTAACATTCTGCTTCTTGAGCCGAGGGGCAACTAAACAGAGAAATGTATGACATAAATCAAAGTAAGAATTAAGCGTCATCAATATGAATGTATTATTCGAATGTCCTGTTTACTCCTCTGTAGGAATATGCATGTGCACATATTGTATGTGTGTTCAAATGTATTTTTGCTCGTGTGTCTTCAAGTAGAAATGCATATATCAACATCCAATATTATATAAAACATTATATGTATGCATATATTCTTCTCGCATATATCTTTTGCAGATATACCTGGGTGATTTGTAGTGATACGTACTGTGTGGACGTCCCTGACATCATCCATTGGATGAGAAGACAAGACATTAAACCTGAATTATTATTAATATTGAAATTATTATTATTATTTTTATTATATTATTATATGTAGGTATGCATGCATGTATGTAAGTATATTTTTAATTATGAAACCATATATGCATATAAGAATGTATCGTACTAGTACTCTGCACTGTTATACGTCATTTTGCTGATCATCTATTCTTCGCTTGGCGCGCAACGCGCTTGGTGACGCGACCGCAGAATATGCCGCAGAGGAACATCGCTCCGACGAAGGCGAATATGACAGCGGTGAGGTAGTTACGAGACCCTGAGCGAGAGATGTCGTACACTACGTCCTGTATCGTCTCTGGTGGTGCCTTCTGCTCAACAACAAAACAATCACAGTGCTACCATGTTCCACGCCAGCATCGGGTACCTTTTATCATCCAAATGATGTTAAATGTCTGATGATGTAACCTAAAGATAACGTTGATTCAATTTCATCATTTGGCTATGCTCTGCAGGCTTTACCCATACAGTTGGGTGAAGATTCAGCGTCAGTACCTTATTAAAGCAGCTGTTAACGAGCCAGCATTCGGTTATGCAAATAAATTATTTTGCAAGAATTTAACAAGAAGCAAGTTCACAACAGATTACGAGATGGACACGACATCAAACAATTGTTGTGGTAATTAGCTACCACAACAATACACAGGGCAGACGAAAAACTACTAACAAAAGGTTCAAAAGAATATCCTTCCTATTTAGCTACAGCGTTTTATTTAAAAGATGTAAAGATTCAGTATTATTATGCCGTAGATACATTAGACTAACTTTTCCAACATTCTAATCCTAATAAGGCACTAAATTATATTTCTACTGATCTAAAAAGCAAATAAAGTTAATTTAGCGAACATTATTGCTAAGTCATTACTACATTAACTTATCAACTAATCTCTGATGGCATTGATTGCGTCAGTATCTGCAGCAACAATCTCATTTTTCAGTGCACCTTGGAAGTCTGTTCTCACTACTAAAGATATAATGAGCACTTGAATAAAAGTAATATTACACAGAGCTTCATAAAAACCCAGTAGAGATTTGAAGCCTGACCTGTGCGGCTAGTTCCCACAGCTGTATCCGATCATCCAGAACTCTCTTACACTCCAGTCGCAGACTTGATTCACTGTCAGCATGCAGGTCCAGCAGACAAGACATTCCTGCATGAGTAGTATAAAAAATCAAATCAACTATGTTGATATCTATCACTTTTAATACCACATGTTTAAACCGTCAGGCACTTTATTACATATTCCGTGTAACCAGTCCAGTGAATGTCCGAGATTTTACTCTCAGATCAGCGCCGCTGGGATTCGAACCCGCGAGGTTTTAACTCACCTCAGGATCTGTCATTTAAAACTTCATGACGTTACCCCTACGCTATTAAGACATTCTGAAAATAGCTATTCGACACATACGAAAGCTCCCAGCCATTAACATCTTACGACCAGCTTTAAACATCTTACAACCAGTTTTAAACATCTTACAACCAGTTTTAAACATCTTACAACCAGTTTTAAACATCTTACAACCAGCTTTAAACATCTTACAACCAGCTTTAAACATCTTACAACCAGCTTTAAACATCTTACAACCAGCTTTAAATATCTTACAACCAGCTTTCAACATCTTACAACCAGCTTTAAACATCTAAAAACCAGCTTGAAACATCTTACAACCATCTTTAAACTTCTTACAACCGGCTTTCAACATCTTACAACCAGCTTTCAACATCTTACAACCAGCTTTAAACATCTTACAACAGCTTACAACCAAACCAGCTTTAAACATCTTACGACCAGCTTTAAACTTCTTACAACAGCTTACAACCAAACCAGCATCCAACATCTTACAACCAGCTTTCAACATCTTACAACCAGCTTTCAAAATCTTACAACCAGCTTCAACATCTTACAATAATAATAATAATAAAGGTTTAACGTCCGTTTCCTCATCCAGGGATGCTGTCAGGGACAACAGCTTACAACATCTTACAACCAGCTTTTAACATCTTACAACCAGCTTTCAACATCTTACAACCAGCTTAAATGATGAATATTCAATTATAAACAGTGCTCTGCCGAATGGTAGGTCCAAGGTAAGATTTTCTACACAGCAATGTACGTTATACGTTATAGAGCACTCAATCTATCAATAAAAGGATATTACACGCTAACAGAATTAGTAACACACTGGTAGAAAGCCGAAAAATCTCAATAAGCAATTCAACAGGCACTAATTATTAGGATGATCGATTGTATGCTCAATCAGAGTCAACCATCAAATCAAATCAAAAAATATTTACTAAAATTTCATACGACTATTATTTTTATTTATTTACCTCTTACTTATAACATAAAACCAATAGACTTCAAATTTCCTGAATTTTCCAGTAAATGTTCTCTCAAAAACCTTTGAATCTTAGAACGATATCATAAAATAAAAGAAAGCTACAACTCCCCAGGGCCCACAAATCTAGGTGTCCAACGATGTAATCCATAATTAATGAAATATTCACGTAGGACCAGAACTCACGCAAAATCTCTCGCTTAACAGGCAATTGTTCTGTCGAAAGGCCAACCTGCTAAGACAAGGCAATTCTAAAGTTAAAACCTTAGTCTAACTTTAGTTTTTCCTTCCTCAAAAGCTGGTCTGTAATGGAGCCAGCCCTGGATTGGAACCTTGAACCTACTCGTTCGCTGCCGGAAAACTTACATAAAAGCTACTAGCTCAGCTCGACTAGACTAGAATTAAGAACTGGAGCTAAAACTAGATTAGAGAACTGGATAACAATAATAATAACAACAATTAGAGTGCTACTGTCGTCTATAACAACATCAAGCACTATTGTGACAATTCCAAGCTGATGAGTCAAAACGAAAGTCCAAAAGATGCAAATTCCAAATTAGAGAGTGAGAAGGATACTGACGTCTTCCTTCACCGGGCGGCACATCACCGCAGCCTGCCATGATGTCCGTGGCACAGGCTCTATACAGCTGAGGATCCACCTGCACATCCGTCTTACTCTCTAGACTTACTCGAACCACAGCCTAACACATTACACACGTAATAACAGCTAACATGATAATAATTAATAATCATAATCATAATATCATATCAATATATCATGTTCATTATATCATAATCAACATATCAATGTATCATATATATAGACATATGATACTCTACCGAACCTAGTTAAACTGGGATTCAGGAGATGATGATACCGTAAAAGATCCTTGTATTAGATACAATTTAAGTACAATATAATTCCATAAAAATTTGTGTCAGGAAAGTCAGTTGTATTGTTAGAAAGTCTGAGAGTCGTCTGCAAGACTTTGATACGTTGATAAATAAATAAATAAAAAACACGCATTATATTGAAATGAACAACCGTGTTGATATCTATCACAATAATAACTTTCAATACCATAATAATTGTAGTTAAAACTATTAGGCACTTTGTTCCATTTTCCGTGTATTCAGTTTCGTGAATGTTCGAGATACTGCTCTCAGATCAGCTAGGCCGAGAATCGAACACACGAGAGCTCAATTCATCTCAGGATCTGTCATTTTGTAATTGATGGCTGTAATTGTTCTTTGCAAGAACACTAATGCAAGGTTAAGAAATGGGATGAGAAAAGCGACAGAAGTTGTTCAATGATGTGTTAATTTATGAGTAAAGTGGCCTTTGTGAGAAAAGAGAAGAAAAAGAGAAAAAAGAGAAAAAAGAGAAAAAAGAAGAAAAAAGAGAAGAAAAAGAGAACAAAGAAGAAAGAAGAAAAGACAAGAAAAAAAGAAAAAAGCAAAGAGAGGCAGACCTCGAGACACTTGCTGTCGTTGTCTGGTATCCTATGATTCCTCAGAGCCACCTTGAGGCACTCTATAACCTCACCCCTATCACCCATAGCATTGTTGTCTGCCACCAGCGACTCCAAACACTGAGTTTCTATCTGCAATCATATAAAACACCGAGTCTCTATCTGCAATCATATAAAACACCGAGCCTCTATCTATCTACAATCATATAAAACACCGAGTCTCTATCTAAAATCATATAAACATAAAATAATACGATCAATCGATTGTAGATAGAGACTCAGTGTTTCATATGATTGTAGATAGAGACTCAGTGTTTCATATGATTGCAGATAGAGGCTCAGTGTTTTATATGATTGCAGATAGAGGCTCAGTGTTTTATATGATTGAAGATAGAGGCAATCATATAAAACACCGAGCCTCTATCTGCAATCATATAAAACACTGAGCCTCTATCTGCAATCATATGAAACACTGAGTCTCTATCTACAATCACATAAAACACTGAGTCTCTATCTACAATCATATAAAACACCGAGTCTCTATCTACAATCATATAAACATAAAATAATACGATCATCATCATCTCCCCTTGAAGCCCAGTTTAGCTAGGTTCGGGAAACGAATAGACCTTCTCCAGTCCTCTCAGTCTCGTACCATATCATCCGTAAAACATAAAAACAAAAATAATAACATAAATAACAATTATAAAAATAATAATTAGATTGCAAATGTCATCAATCTCGTCAATGACAACGTCGAGCAAAATCTAATAGCATCCTAAAATAACTACATGTCTCGAAGACACACCGGTTAAACACTACTGAAATTTGTCGTAGTTTACAGAGGGAAAATTAGTCAAATTATAAACCAATTGTCAAAGCTCAATTTTGTTAATTTGAGACTGTCCAGGAGAAAAACCTTGAATGTTCAATTAAGCACGTGACTTTTGGTCGAATATTTTAAAAATACCAGCTACAGAGAATTGCAAAACTGCCCACTAATAAAACTGGCCACTATTGAGACAGGATTTGTCGAAATTATCATTAATGTCTCAAACATTAATGTCAGCTAGCAATCCAAGTTCAGAGTTCGAAAAAACTTTCCCAGTTTAATAATAAGAATTCATAAAAGTAAAAAAGCATGAAGCATCCGGTAAAATTGAGGCAGGGATATTTCAAAATAAAAACATGCAAAAATAAATTTCTCTGTAGCATCACAGTTGCATGTTTTGAATCTAAATTAAAACACTGGAACCAAATAGCTCAGAAACAAGCCCAGAAAACTGAATAGAAGACTAGAGCAGCTTACTCAGATAGCTAAGCCTTTGTGGTCATTCAGTACTACAATAATTTCTTAGAAGAAACGAATTGCACAATGCGAAATTAAAGTTTAATACTAAACCCACCTGTTGTTTGCAAGCAACCGCCAATTGCTTATCCTGTAAATAGTCCAGGGCAGACTCTCGTACAAGCTCCTTCACGTGCACGTAGCAGCTTTCAGAGAGGCGGCTAGTCTGCGACCCAAACAAGCGTATGACACAATCAATGGCTAGTCTGCGACCCAAACAAGCGTATCACACAATCAATGGCTAGTCTGCGACCCAAACAAGCGTATCACACAATCAATGGCTAGTCTGCGACCCAAACAAGCGTATCACACAATCAATGGCTAGTCTGCGACCAAACAAGCGTATCACACAATCAATGGCTAGTCTGCGACCAAACAAGCGTATCACACAATCAATGATTAGTCTGCGACCCAAACAAGCGTATCACACAATCAATGGTTAGTCTGCGACCCAAACAAGCGTATCACACAATCAATGGCTGTTCTGTGACCAAACAAGCGTATCACACAATCAATGGTTAATCTGCGACCCAAACAACAAACCAACGTATGACACAATCAATGGTTAGTCTGCGACCCAAACAAGCGTATCACACAATCAATGGCTAATCTGCGACCAAACAAGCGTATCACACAATCAATTATTGGAACGTAAGCTACAATTCCAACAGAGTCAAATATACTAAACAGCAAAACCCCAAAGTATCCTCTCCAACGTCAGATGTTACCGTCCGTAGGTTGTATTTTAAACCAAAATTTAAAAAGTAAAAATTAATTACATTTCGTTAAATTTTAATTTCACACGATGAATTTACATTAATTAACTGAACTACCTCTAAACAAACCCGGTGAGATTACTCACGGTATCAGTTTTGTGCGTCCTGCTGTTGACAGCCTGGCTGGCAAACACTTGTCTCAGACAATACAGAACTTTACCCTCCCGAGCGGTGGGACTGTCCTCCTGAATAAAATTGCTGCAGAAGCTTCTAATGTCCCTCATACAGGCTCTCATCAACTCAGGATTCAGTCTGATATCTGATACATAATCGCACTATAAAATCATCATCATCTTCTATTGCATCCCACTTTAACTTGGGTCAAAATTCGACAATTTTGTGGTAATTTTAGGGACCAAGGCGCTCACCAGCCCTTTCTGACATTGGTTTGATTCGTGGTGCTTTGTCGCCTTTTACGACACGAGCAGATATTTAAAAAAATGTATATTTACATAATGCGATGACATTTATATTGATGTTACATATAATCAATACAAAATCAGATTAAATCAATATTAAATCAGTAATTTCAAAAATAATTATTCATTAAATATGCACTACGTGTTATCAATGATTAAAATTTTAATTAATACCTAGAAGGTACTAACTTTAACTAACTGGAGCATTAGCAAGCTTCAAACAATTTCAGTAAATAAATAAAATAAGACTGGCATGATGAAAAAAAACTATCGTGGGAATAGATGTTTTTAAACGGTAAACCTACTACAGAAAGTGGAAATAGTAGAACATGAGCAAAGATCAGGAGTCCGAGAGCCTCAACCAGTAGCAGTTGAAAAATAAAGAGAGTGTGTACCTAATGAGCTGAGAATATTAGCAGGTCTGCATCAGAAGAACGAAGCAACCGAGGAGGTTGATAAGGGATTAAGAGATCAGATCAGAAAGGTAAGAAGGTTAATCAAAGATGAGTATTTTGAAAGTTAACAGAGCAATCTTATCCTTGAGAATAGAATCATAAGATTCTCTGCAGAATCACGAACAGCAAGAGAATATTTTCAATAGAAACACAGATAAAAGCAGAAGGATTCCCAACAGAATCATGGATAGTAGGAGAATATTTTCAACAGAAATACTGTTAAAAGCAGAAGATTCCCAACAGAATCATGCATGGCATCAGAATGTTTTCGACAGAAAAACGGATAAAAGCAGAAAATTCCCAACAGAATCATGCGTAGCAGCAGAATGTGTTCGACAGAAACAAGGATAGAAGCAGAAGAATCTCAACAGAATCATTGACAGCAGTAAATTTTAAACAGAAACACAGATAAAAGCAGAAGATTCTCGGAATAACCTTGAGCACGGGTTCTTTCTCTAGCCGTCACAATCTTTCCACACTCGGGATCAAAGTCTTCATCACCCTTGCGCTTGACGAGACAGGAGAACACTCCTGCAGGAGTTTTGTCTGGACCTTGATAGCAGTATTTCTACACAAACACATTATCACAATATAATATAATATAGTATAGTATAACATATATAATCATCATCATCATCTTCCCTTACATCTCAGTTTAACCAGGATCGTGATACGAATAGACTTTCTCCAGTCAATTTGATATATTCGTTGAAGTTTTTGTAGCAATTTCTGAAGCCTAGGCGCTCACCAACCGAATGCCCTTTCTGACGTTGGTTTGGATCTAGTTTTATGTCGCCTTCTACGACCTTCTATTCTTCAAGCAACCTGGATACAATACGGGGAAGTTTAACATATATAATACATATAAATTATAATGCAATACTATAAATTAATTACAGCACAACACCTATTTATAGTATTGCATAAAGTATAATATAACATATATAACATACCGATATTGAATAGTACAATGTATAATATATAACATAATGCAAATTATTATGTAACCCTAGTTAAAATGGTATTAAAGGGAAGATGATGATGATGATGACAATATATAACATGTAAATGACTTATATACCTTTCTATATATATATCATTATTAACTAATATCTCTATGAAAAAAAGCATAATGATAAAAAATATAACTTCTAATACATGAACATAATATCCTTCCAATAATTTTGCTCAGATTGGATTCATGAGCTCACTAAAATTTTTTGTAAATTAATTATTTTTATTTTTATCAATTCTTAACACTCATTGCACAGAAATGTCAGAAAAGGAATTCATACCAGATTATTGGCAGAGAAATTTCCCTCAGATAAATTTATTAGTTAGTTAATTGGACTGACTTCTCATCTTATTTAATTGTTCGTAATTGTCAGTATATTATTTAATTTATTAATAATATTAACTACTATTCTTCTTATTACATTTATTCATTACAATAACTTAATAATATTTATTGCTATTAACTAATATATTATTTCCCATATATATATACATATATATATATATATATATATATATATATAAATATATATATATATATTATTATATATATCATTATATATAATACAAATTATTTTTATAATAAAGTCGTAAGAAGTTGACCGATGTTCTTGAAATTTACAGCACTTGACCAGCAGCCAATTCTACAAAACACAGAGAAATTTCGTTTGAATATCTTTCATAACGTGAAAGTTATAGTTTCGCGAATATGAGTAGGGTCAGATATGAAATTTCCAATACAGGATTACGGGCGTGTTACATTTAGCGTAGATTATCTCTATAAAAAATACTGGTTAACACGCAATATAAAATTTCTGCTAATGCTATTTCGAAGAGCTATCATTTCTTTCAAAAACGATGTAAAATACGTGCTGATATGTTCTTAATAGGCAAAGTTACCGAACTTTTTATGCATGCATTGCATGAAGAGAATAAACGAAGAAGACGCCGCTGTAGTGGCTGCGGTGTTAACAGTTGTACCCAGACATGCAATGCATGCATTAAAAGTTCAATAACCTTGTCAACTAAGAACTTATCAGCACGTATTTTACGTCATTTTGCAAAGAAGTGATTGCTATTCAAAATAGCATTAGCTGACATTTTATATTGCGTGTTAGATATTATTTTTATAGAGATAAATTTACGCTGCACGTAGCACGCCCGTAATCCTGTACTGGAAATTTCTTGTCTGACCCCACTCCTATTCATAAAACTATAACTTTCACCTTATTAAAGATATTCAAACGAAATTTCTCTATGTTTTCTAAAATTGGCTGCTGTTCAAGTTCTGTAAATTTCAAGAACATTGGTCAACATCTTACGACTTTACTGTTAAAACAATTTGGGGTATCAGTTATAAAAAACACAGTGTATATATATATATACATATATATATATATATATATATATATATATATATATATATATATATAATATATATATATATAATAACTAATAATAATAAGAGCTAATATTAATTAGAATTACAGTTGATAAATTATAGAATTAGTTACAGACTGAGATCATTCTCTTGCACTTGCTCATCAGCAGAAAGTCTGTACCCGGATCTCTCGCCTCTCTCAGCTGCAGAACAAACAAAAACTGGATTAAAACCGGTTTAAACTGGGTTACTCGCTAATCACCCACAATTTCCTCAAAAATTTCCACACACAAACTTATCATTACCAACGTTATTTTTAATATCATAATGCAGCGACACAGAAACATTTGAAAGAGGTTGAGAAAGCTCTACGAAAGAATAGTTAATTTACAAATAGTCAAATTTCTCAGATCATTTGCATTCATATTCTTAATACTGCCACTGAGAAAGAAAGGAGTGAGAGGAGAGAGAGAAAGATGAAAGAGAGAGTGTAGAGAGAGAGAGAGGGAGACAGCTAGGTATAGTCTCTGTATAATCTAGATATAGTCAAGAATTCTGCTACACACAGTTCAGTTTTTATTCAAACTTCTGTTTGAATCAAAGCTTTAAATTAAGTCATCGATCCGATATATTTGAGATGGCAAATCAAAGAAATTATTCAACATTTTAATAGAAATACACAACAATCCCCAGCAGAGCTCAGAAAAATTCTACACTGACCTGTAAAAGATTACAATGAAGACTTTAAAATATATTGCTCATGTAAATAATATTTGGTTATTTAGCAAATTAGAGCGATAGTAGACAATAAAGAGTCACGAAAGCAGAATCAAACCTCTCGTTGAAATACTATAGCGCTACAAGACCCAGACAGTTTATACTGGTGTGCTCGCAGACAGTTGATCACCTACAACAACACAAAATGTAACAACAAACTAAACTTGCAGAAGGGATCAAATGTATACTGCCTACTCTTTTCTATAGGAGGAAAAAGGCAACCGGAATCAGCAAACACATTCTTTACAACTTGAAGCTAAGTAATGCTAACAGAGACCGCAATGGCTCGTAAAAATGCGATGCGATGAACATATGTGTAACATGATAGGATAATGCACATCATCATCATCATCAGTTCTTTGCGTTCTGAAGAGAACACAGGGCGGCAACATTTCTCCATTCTTTTTCTGTCTTCAGCAACTCTCACAGCACACTCCATGGAATGTTCAAGGTTTTCAAATCTTTTTAATCGTGCTGAATCAAGTACTTCTAGGTCTTCCTCTTTTCCTTTTTCCTTGGCTTGGTTTCCAATTGATAGCAGTCTTTGCATATCTATCATCGGACCTTCTTAATACGTGACCCAAGAACCATACCCTTCTTTCTGAAACTATTTCATCTAATTTTCTTTCTCCAAACCTTTCAAGTACTGTTTCATTTTTGATGTCTCACAATAATGAATTTTTAGGATTCTTCTGAGGCATCTTTGTTGAAAACAGTTAATTTCTTCAACCATTGTACAGCCCGTCTAGATGTACGCGTGTGAAATCTGGGAAAGTACTTATAAAATAAAACACGATAAAAGCTGTTAAAGCTTGAACAGCTTTGTGTGCTTAAAGCTTTACCGACATCGCCACTGGCTCCAGCCAGTGGCGAAGTCGGTAAGACACTCGACTGCGGATCAGTATGTGCGGGGTTCAAATCCTGGGCTCGCCCGTCACTGACATCGCTTTCGAGTGAGGAAACTGACGTTAACCTTAGCTTTACTAGCTTTTATCGTGTTTTATTTTATTAGTACTTTCCCAGATTTCACACGCGTACATCTAGACGGGCTGTACAATGGTTGAAGAAAGCACATAAAGCCATGCCAAAAGCTAAAGCCTCATTTAAGATCAGTTTTCTTGCTCCATGGCATGTCAGTGACAGGACAAACATTGGATTAGAACCCTGCACTTAATTATCCCTTCACAAAAGGTTATGCCTTACCCATAACTTATGTAGCATGTACCCATAACTTATGGCATCGTAAGACTATCACTATACATAGAAAATAAAATTCACAAATTTACAAATAAGATAGACTAAAGGAGATTTAAGTTCGATTTAAGACAAAAGTTACTAAGCAATACATCATCTCATTCACTCTGCTAAACTGTATTACAAACCGTAAATACTATTAACAAAGAAACATTATAGCAGTGAAATGTCCGAATTTGGTCCTCGAGATTGTTGTAACGTGTTGAATTTCTATGGTCAAATATATCTCTCTTGGTGCACTGCCTACTGGCAGGTCCATGGTACATAACTCCTCCACTCTTCTCTGTCTTCTGCCTTCCTCTTCATTTCCACATATGAGTGGGTCTTTAAATCATCTAACATACCTAATCTCGGCCTGCCCCTGCCTCTTTTTCCTTCCATTCTACCTTCTATGACCTCTTTTAACAGACCTTCCCCCCTTAGAATGTGTCCTATCCATCTCTTCTTCCTATTTCTTAATACATTTATCAACTGTCTATCTGTGCCAACTCTCTCCAGGACTTCCTCATAAATATATATTCATCTCGTATTAAATATATAAGGTCAAATGTATATATATTACAAAAGCATCGCAAGACAAAAGAATTGAGGCAAAATCGAAAAACATGAGAAATATCCACGAATAGTTTATACGGTCTTAAACAATCATCACACTCTTCTGGAGATCTGATAAACACTATGTTGTAATAGCAACACGTTACAATAGACAACACGTAACAATAGACAACACGTAACAATAGACAACACGTTACAATAGACAACGCATTACAACAGACAACACGTTACAATAGACAACACGTTGCAATAGACAGCACGTTACAACAGACAACACGTTGTAATAGCAACACGTTATAATAGACAACACGTTACAACAGACAACACGTTACAATAGACAACACATTACAATAGACAACATGTTACAATAGACAACACGCTACAATAGACAACACGTTACAATAGACAACACGTTGCAACAGACAACGCGTTACAACAGACAACACGTTGTAATAACAACACGTTGTAATAGCAACACGTTATAATAGACAACACGTTGCAATAGATAACATGCTACAATAGACGATACGTTACAATAGAAAACACGTTGCAATAGACAACACGTTACAACAGACAACACGTTGTAATAGCAACACGTTATAATAGACAACACGTTACAATAGACAACACGTTGCAATATACAACACGTTACAATAGACTACACGTTACAACAGACAACGCGTTACAACAGACAACACGTTACAATAGACAACACATTACAATAGACAACATGTTACAATAGACAACACGCTACAAGAGACAACACATTACAATAGACAACATGTTACAATAGACAACACGTAACCTCAGAATTAGACTGCCCTTGAGTAATGTGAGAGCAATGTTTTCTCACATCCTCCTTACAATTTTCCTGCATTTCGGCATCCAGCTGAATGTTTGAGCTCTGAAAACATTTAAATCGCTTTTAAGCAATCAGTGAAAATTCAAGGTTCCTTTCGTAAACACATGATGATATCATAGCAAAACTATCGTAACACAGTCATTCAATATAACTGCAGAACAAGGATTACGCTAAAATTGGAAAACTATATTAACGATAAACCATATTACCGAAACCAAATAGGAAAACTAATATTAGCGACATTGCAAAAGTTAAAGAGAGAAGCGTATGTAATTTGTAATTTAACACATAACCTCCAAATTTAATATAAAATACCACAGTTGGTTTAAATGCTAATGGATATAAACAAAAATCTGATAAACCAAAAAGCAAAAAGATAAACCAAAAAGCTTGTTCAAGTTTAACTAATAAATTTTGTCGTAATTAATTTGTAAACTAACAAAATCAGTCACTTTGTAAACAGAGTTTTATCGGAGTAGTGCTCAAAGTATCCATTAACTGCTTAATTAATTGCAAATTTAGCATTATTTATTCTCTCTCTCTTTGTGCACTGCCTACTGGCAAGTCCATGGTACATAACGCCTCCACTCTTCTCTGTCTTCCGCCTTCCTCTTCATTTCCACACATGAGTGAGTCTTTAAATCATCTAACATACCTAATCTCGGCCTGCCCCTGCCTCTTTTTCCTTCCATTCTACCTTCTATGACCTCTTGTAATAGACCTTCCCCCCTTAAAATGTGTCCTATCCAACTCTTCTTCCTATTTCTTAATACATTTATCAACTGTCTATGTATTATTATTCATTATTTATTATTTAGATGAAAATCAAAATGATAATGTTGTATTTGCAACTATACGTACATTGAAATCACTAGACAAATCTGCGCATACAAATAACAACGCTAGAGGTAGTGGTGATCTCGATTAGATATCCGACCGAGGATCAGTAAGTGAGGGGCTCAAATCCTGGGCTCGCCTATCACTGATATCCCTTTAGAGAGAAGAAACTGACGCTAACATGGGTTTTACAGCTTTATAAGTTTTACCATCTGAAGCAATTCAAACTTGAGCTGCTTCCTGCATTTACTGCTCACACGCTGTTTGATGTCGGTCAGCGTGTCATTACGAATCGACTCACTTAAGCAAGTCACTACTGCCGATCTGTATCAATCAATCAATCGATTAATAAATCAATCAATAGATTAAAGTAAGATTATCCATTAAAATTAAAAATGAACTACCGCAGACATATCTAGAAATATTTTCTTTTACGTTTATCATAACAACAGGAAGAGTTCTTCAAATATCAAACAAGGACTCTATTTAACAGGAAAATATAACTCAAGAATCTCAGCAATTAATGGTGAGGTAATAAATATAAAAGCTTCAAGAACTATAATAAATTAGGACTTAAACATCATCATCATCACCTTCCCTTAAATCCCAGTTTAACTAGGGTGGGGATACGAATAAACTTGATCCATTCGTTTAAGTTTTTGTAGCAATTTCAGGATCCTAGGCGCTCACCAACCGAATGCCCTTTCTGACGTTGGTTTGGATCTAGTTTTATGTCGCCTTCTACGACACGTGCATATTTACACGGTTGGTCTATTCTTCAAACAACCCGGACACAACACGGGAAACATTAGGACCTAAACAATAATTTTAAAAATACAGTTAAAGATTGAGTAAGATAAACATTTGGACATACTTAGTTTTCAGAGCTTTAACATTACAGTGATCCTCTACTTCTTGCTTGCACGCTTCCTTGAAATCCTTAGACAGATGCCAGTCCTTCAATGTTATCTGCACAACAGTAAAACAGTCACTCTGCACTATTACAGACACACCTGTAATAAATTAATCTAAAACTCCCCACAATTTACAAGTGCCAGCTAACTAAGATGCTGTAATTAATAGCAAAACTAAATTTTGAAAGATTACAAGAGACTTGATCAATTTGACAGACAATTTGTAGATGTGCAGAGGTTCTAAGACAATGATTGTGCTGAAAGGTAGGATTGAGAGACGCTAGTATGAGACTGAGATGAGTGGAGAAGGTCTATTCGTATCCCGACCCTAGTTAAACTGGGATTAAAGGGAAGAAGAAGAAGAAGATAATGATGATGATGATGATGATGATGATGACAACGATGACTGAGAGACCCCGGTCACTACTTAGTCCAAGCACTTCTCAGAGTATCTCAGTGTAGGCCTCTTTAAAAGCAGACAAATAATTGAATCAATGGGAACGAGTAATGGAAATGGAGCTCCTTGTTATCAAAGATCAACCACTTGATAGCATAAAGAGGAAGAATTTTGTCACCAGAGGTCGTGATTGAACTGACGGTACAAGATAAACAGATAATTTAATTGACATCTGTGTTTTTGCCCCCAAAAATTGCCTAAGCTGCCAGTGAGTGGTTGAAACAATTAAACTTACACAAGCTACCTCACACATTAATTAGCATTAGCAGTACATAAGTACATGTTGGCAGTACATGTTTGCAATTGATATTTATATGAGCTCATTGAAAAATTTGGAAATTACTAGATAAAAAAAAGCTGGTATAGCTAAGGTTAACGTCAGTTTCCTCACTCGAAAGCGATGTCAGTGACGGGCGAGCCCAGGATTTGAACCCGCACCTACTGATCCGCGGTCGAGTATCTTATCGACTTCGCCACTGGCTCCAGCCGGTGATATTATGCTACATTTGTTTAATAGAATTAAAATGATAAGAGTTGAATATGATAGCCAGTTCCACCAATACAGCACATATCAATCATAACCACATATATGTCCTAATATGATATGTATGTATAACAAACCTCTCAGTATCATATTATGATATTAAGAGCTTTGTTATAGATTAATCAGCATACTAATTGCTTCGCAATAGTCCGTTATATTATCAGACTACCAAATCAATTGAGACCAATAGCTAATATATCCTCTCTTTCTCGAATGATCACATTGCCGACAAGGCGCTAATGTATTTCTTTCCTACAGTTAAGCTATTCAATTCAATTCAATTTAATGAGAACACCAAAATGAGTCATTCAACCCTGTAGAGTTCACTTACACAAACACACAAACAAGCAAACGCAACAGGAAAACACACAAACTAAATGTGAACTACTATGAACTTAGAGAAAAATAAGAAAAATAAGGATAATAGGTGAACTTGTGCACACAAAATAGGGAGGGGCGTTATTTTAAATGATATTAAAAATTAAATAAATAAATGTCAATAAATGGATGATATGATGTAGAACAGAGAGGATTTGAGACAGATACTCGCGACCCTAGTTAAACTGGGACTCAAGGGAAGAAGAAGATGATGATGATGATGATGATGATGATATGTTAATAGATCAATAGCTTTATACAAATAAATCAAATGAATTTCATACGATCTGGTGATGGTTGACTTGCACGCGACACTTCTTGCTCATCTTGTCGTCGTGCTTGTTACGTATGAGGCACTGCATGAGCGAGTCAGTCAGCTCATCATCATCATCATCTTTGTTCTCGTTACCGTGTGCGTCCTACGCAAACATTAACATCATCGTATCAAATGTGAGCGTTTAATTCAACATTACAAGGAATTAACCATACAAAAACCTACAATAACCTGCATATAACATAGTAACCTGCAAATAACACGAAAGTTCATTACAAATTACACAAATCATGAAAGAAGAAACTGTAATAACTGTTACGTATACAAAGTTATTTACGTGACGATGATGGTCCATCGATATTGACAGCAAGGATATGAACCAGTGGCCTTCTACTCACTGAGAAATGATGCTACAAACCTTCACCATTAAAACATATAATTTCAAATGATTTTCTCTCTGAGCTTCACTTTCAATCAATCAAATCATAGATCACAAATATAGAATACATAAATCAATTTGGAATAGAAAAAAATGTGTAACTGAACCCACCAATTGTATACCATAACAACAAGAAGAATCTAGAATCTAGAATGCCACTGTAAACCAAAATGCAAGCCAAAGAGTAAACAACAAAATGCACCTGCTAAAGGAATCCTTTCATTATTTTGTTTTTATTTTATTATAAGGTAGTAGATATTTTATTTTTATTTTTCTTTGCTGTTGATATCAACATACGGCAGCAAGCTCCGATTCAAGATTAACATTCCTGGGGACCTACGTGATATCAATTAGTTAGACTGAACTGACTGTAAACCAGGACCACTAGCTTATGAGGCGAAACTTCCAGCCATCGCGCCAGACACCCTCTCAAAAATATTGGCTAAAGATAAGGAAAATGTCATGATGTCATTATTCATCATCATCATCATAATCTTCCCTTGAATCCTAATTCAACCAGGGTTGGGATATGAATGGACTCTCAAATCCTCTCTGTCCCACATCATATCATCAGTCAATCCCCTATTTGAGACTTTTTCATTCGTTTAAATTTTTGTAGCAATTTCTGGAGCCTAGGCGCTCACCAACCGAATGCCCTTTCTGACGTTGGTATGGATCTTAGTGCTTTAGTCGCCTTCTACGACACGTGCAGTCACCGGTTGGTTAATTCTTCAAACAACCCGGAAACAACACGGGGAACATCAGGATGTCATTATTAAGATTTTAATAACATAGAGAGCTGAAAGAAAAATAATAATAATTCTGAAAATAAGTTAAAAATCAAAAAAGATATAAAACAAAATTAGTTCAAGTAATAATAATAATAATAATAACCTCGAGTAGCCGGGCGGCGATTCAGCACGTATTGCTCGAATCGTTTTTATCAAACCCCAGGTTCTTTACACCGGGGTAAAAAAAAAAAATAATAATAATAATAATAATAACAATGGTTTAAACTCCATTTCCTCATCCAAGGATGATGTCAGGGACGTCCCCACAGCACACATCACTACAGATTAATTCACCCAAACCAATCTGCAAAGGAAATGTGCTGAGGAGAAGTAAGTTAATAAACGAAAGTCGGTCAGGTGATCAAAAATGGTCAGGGTAGATTGATTATGTCTACAGCGGTAAAAGTTAAGTCTTAAGCTTACTACAGAAAGTTGAAAGAGAAGACCAAGAGCGAAAGATAAATAGGTAAAGAGTTCCAAATTGAGGGTGCTGCATAAGAAAATGAACATCTGCCCAATGATGTGAGAATATTTGGAACAGAGAGAAGATTGACATCAGTGGAAAGAAGTACACGTGAGGGACGATATGGAAGAATAATTTCAGATAAGTAAGAAGGTTAGCCAAATCGCAGAGTTTTGAAAGTTAATATTATTTTATATTTTATGCGTTGATTAACGGGTTAATCAACTATTTTAGATTTTATAATAAACTATTATACACTAAGTAAACTTAATAACTAAACTATTATATACTTAATAAACTATTTTATAATAAACTATTTTACATTTTATGCATTGATTAACAAGTCATCTCAAGTAAGCGAAATAATTTTAAAACAAGATCAGAGACCCTTCAGCCCACGGACAAACCTTGCAGTGCTCTTCTATGATATTTTGACACTCGTCCAGAATGATTTCATTCAGTTCAGGTTCCTCTTCTTCTTCCTCAATGTATCTCTCTACTGCTTTCTTACAATCCTCATTCTCTATTGAGTCCAGCTGATCCTCTAAACAGTCCATCTCCTGTCAAGCAATCAATCAATCGATCAATCAATCAATCAATTAGTTGATCAATCAATCAATCGGTCAGTCGATCAGTCTGTCAATCAATTCATAAATCTTTCAAATACTCTGAAATCTATGCTGCACTGAATGCCAATACGCATCACTTCAGCACAGGTATCTCCTGTCACAACCCAGTCTAATAGAAAATAAAACACAGTAGCTCTGTCGCAGCATTCCGGCTGTTAGCATCGCATCAACGCCATATGAATTATTGTATGTGTACATAAAGCAATGCAAATTTACAGATGTATCTATTTTCTAGAGAGTATACCTGATTTAATTTGATTATTTACGTCATTAGATACTGTATTTTATAAAACACTCTTACTGGTAAGTCATCATCATCATCGTCTTCCCTTAAATCCCAGTTTAACCAGGGTCGGGAATTGGTAAGCAAAATTGGTAAGTAATTTTCATATTTAGACCTGATAAATATTTTCTAAAGAAAATATTTATCAGGTCCAAGAACTCCAAATATATTCCTAGGGATAATTTATGAAGGCTAAATTGTATCTACAAATATTTTATACTTTAGGGGTATATATTAGGCATATATATTATTTATATTATTATATTATTATATTTATATATATTATTTATTAGGCATATATATTAGACACATAAAAAGTGCTACAAATAACTAACTTTTAACAAGAAAAATCTACAGAGAACTAAGCCTGGAATATGTAGCACTAGTCAACTCGATATACAAAATAGCTTTTAAGCAATAGATTAGTATTACCCATTTTGCTAAAATTAAGACTTCCCTATAGGTACAGCTGTATATATACACAGTTTATCATAGACAAAATTCCAGCTAATATTTAAAAATAAATTTGTTTCAACATTTTCAAAGTTGTCTAGTCATTTAAACATTGATTTGGATTACAATGATCAGACTTAAAATAAATAAGCTGATTTATACTGATTCAAATTAAATGTCATTTCAAACCCCAAGAAAACAAACTGTTTGATATATCGCGCACATAATCTCCAACGAAGTCATTTTTGTATGTCTCAGCTACACTATTCTCTCTATCAATGCTTGTAATACAATCACGAAAAGCTCCTTAAAATATCAACTGTAAAGAGCAAGGTAGAGATTTGTTGAAAAACATGACAAAGCAATGGCTTAATTAGGTATACCTTAGAACACAGGGCATCGGCATAAATAAAACATTAATAATTTTACATCAGAAACATGAATAGCTTAATAAGCATTACGAATAAAAATGAACGCTAAAGTTGGCCGGCACAGCTAAACAGTGCAAATCTATTCAATTATATTGTTGTGCCAGAACGTAACTTGAACCGCAGAACAACTGAAATAGACTAACGTCATTTTTCTCTGTTTTATCTGAGCAGAGGTTTGCCAGGTCATTGCGACAGGATTCCTCTATATCAGCAGGAAGGTCGACACTTCTAGCCCTCTCCATCATCACTCGCTTTGCCTCCTCCATACAATCTCTTTCAATCTAAACATATCAAATTATAATCTATACATAATATACTACAATATAGAACCCATGTTGTGTACCAGTTGCTGAAGAATAGACCAACCGCGTACTGAACGTGTAGCAAAGGCGACAAAGCATTATGATCCAATCCAAAGTTAGAAAGGGCATTCGGTTGGTGAAAGCATATGCTCCAGAAATTACTATAAAAATGTATAAAACAAATGGTAGTGGTTGAGAAGACATAACAAATGTATGAGGGTAATGAGGTGGGGTAGGATGGTTCCCGGAGGAAATGTGGAAGATAGTAGTGCGAGAGATATGGGGAGGTTGAGATGCCTGTTTGACAAGATATTATGGATATTATGAGGTAGTTCTACAGGATACCAGGAAGATTTAAGTATTTATACCGGATACTAGGAAGAGATAAGTAGTTATACAGGGTACTAGAAAGTAGTTAAACAGAATACTAGGAATAGACAAGTAGTTTTACAGGATACTAGGAAGAGATAAGTATTTATACTGGATCAGAATTTGAACATATTAGATGAGAGCATCTGTGATCTGGCTGAGGATAGAGCGAGGTGGAATAAATTAACCTTGAAACCTACTGCAGGGTCCAAATAGGACGTAGCGCAGTCTCAGTAGTAGTAGTAGTAGTAGTATTTATACTGGATACTAGGAAGAGAAAAGTATTTATACCGGATACTAGAAAGAGATAAGTATTTATGCAATATAAGTCAAAGTATCACACATTTTACACCAGCAATAATAACAAAGCAAGCAAATTAAAATACTGCATAGATCTATACAAAGTATGAACAAGCACGCAGATGACAGTATACACCAAAAACTGCATTAGATATAGCATTTTAATCAGTGTAATAAGCTTTAACTATAAATCCAAAGGTCAATGCCTAGTTTAATATCAGTATGCCTTGAAATCAGGTCAGTTGTCTTGAAATCAGGTCAGTGATTTAATTCTATAAAGTGTACATAGCCTAGTGTACTGAAATAAGGAGTCGCCATTCATAATTCCGTAAAGAATAACCACGATCTCATGTATCCATCATTGTACATTTTCTATTCGAAGTAAAAATGAATACATTTCTCAAACAGAATACAAATGGTATAACTACGCACTCGCTGATGCATGCCCTCTCGATAGAGACACAGTAGTATGGCCGACTGATTGGACTGACTGAGATGCTTCGTTACATCGTATCTGCATGGACCCTGAGTCAGCGCCTTGTTACATGTGCGATAGAATCTAGCCGATAAACTGCCCGATAAAAGCATAGACGATAGAATCTAGCCGATAAACTGCCCGATATAAACTGCCAGATAAAAGTATAGACAATTAAATGAATGGGTTTGTGATAGAATCTAGCCGATAAACTGCCAGATAAAAGTATAGACAATTAAATGAATGGATTTGTGATTGAATCTAGTCGATAAACTGCCAGATAAAAGTATAGACAATTAAATGAATGGGTTTGTGATAGAATCTAGCCGATAAACTGCCAGATAAAAGTATAGACAATTAAATGAATGGATTTGTGATTGAATCTAGTCGATAAACTGCCAGATAAAAGTATAGACAATTAAATGAATATGTGTTTGTGATAGAATTTAGTCGATAAACTGACATATAAATGCGTAGACACTTAAAATTGCAGTAGAATCTAGCAAATACACTGATTGACATTGACATATATATCAACAATTATAAAGGAAAAAATTTACAACTGTAATAAGCAACATATACTGATATGATATATATAATATTATATATATATATATACATATATATATATACATGTATATATATACATGTATATATATACTGTATATATATAATTATACATTGTGCAAATTGATATATTCGACAGAAATCCGATACCAAACGAGAAAATAATTAATTAATAATATAAACAATTCTTGAAAAAGACCATTTACTAAGAAAATATAAATAATACTACAAAAATAAATAAAAAGCAAACTTTACTCTTATTGCAGTGTTTGTCTCAGACAGAACTTCAAGGATAAGTCAGACAAACATGGATTACATTAAAACCCTCTGCCTAGCAGACAAGCTTACCATCTAACGTACTTTCATTACCCAATTAATATTTCAAATTGTACCTGATCTGTCATAAAAATGGTCATTTCAAATGAAAATTAACTTATCCAAATTTAAAACTGAAATCAACAACAATGTAAACTATCCTTAAAAGCAAAAATGCAGAATCTGCTTTTTCGCCATTTATGAAGGCAATAATGCGTCTTTGATGTTGAAAAATTTGATAACCATGATATAACAAAATTACTTAATTACAGAATTACTCTGCAAATTAAGACTTAATGTATAAAAGATATGGATTCTTCAACAAATGCAACAAACTTTGGCTTTTAAATCATTTAACTTCTGAATGTTCACTTTAATAGGCTAAATAACGTCAGTTTCGTCTCCTGAAAGTGCAATCAGTTACTGATGGGCCCATGATTTGCACCCTGCACATACTGACCAACGGTCGGGTACAAACATCGCCACTGGTTTTACATAATAATAAATTAGCATCATCATCATCATCTTCCCTTAAATCCCAGTTTAGCCAGGGTCGGGATACGAATAGACTTTCTCCAGTCCTCCCTGTCCCACACCATATCATCAGTCAATCCCCTATTAATTTTATAGTAATAAATTTAATCATTTAATTACATAATAATAAATTAACAAAATAGATGAAATGCCTACGTGAAATCCCTGGAGATGAAGTACTGTATCTCCATGAGTTTCTCATGACACAGAGAGTCCCTGGCTATGATACGAGGCTTGTTCACGTAGTCCATCAGACAATCCATCAATCTGCTCAACCAATACAATATAACATCCGTGATAGATTTAATAATACTCTCATCAGGTGTGATTATATAACTGTTATCAGGAGGGCTGATTATACAGGAGGGCTGATTATACAGGAGGGCTGAATATATAGGAGGGTTGATTATATGTCCATCTAGCCAGTTAAAAGATTATATTTTCTTCCTTTCGTTTAACTAAATATAGAGGAAAGATACTGCAACAATGTAGAAGGAGATATGCTTAAGTCATATTTGAAATTTTTGAAATAAAATGCAAATCAGCCTTTGATAGAAGTGTTAAAATGATAAAACCAGACACAACTCTGCAAAATAGACTAAACATACACTGTGTGATATAAGACCGATTAAGACGAATCTGAGGAAGGCTACGGTCGGGCCAACCACCTCAACAGCCATTCTTCCAAATCTATAAATAAAGCTAAGAAAGTATAGACATATTGTGCTCGGGCCCCTGTGTTGTGCTCGGGTGTGCTTGGACCACTGCAGAATAGGACAACTGCAAACAATCTGCTGTGTGTACGTAAGAGGCGACTAAAGCAGAAGCTGAGGATGCCACGAGGGGACCCACCTCACCATGAAATATTTTCCCCCAGGATTAAATGGCAAATAATCTATCTAACTGAGGAAGGCAACAGGAAACCACCTCAGAAGCCATTTTTTCCCAAGCTATAGGCTACATAACATATGGATAAGGCATAGACTTTGTGAAGGGATTAACTTGTTGATCTAAGGAGTGCTTTTACGTAGCGAGAAAGCAGACTTTGAGTATGAATATGTACCTTGAACCTGCCAATTGGCAGTGCACTAAAGAGACAGAGAGAGAGTATAGAAAGCTTGCTGCTATATACGCATGCTCTTGCATGAGCACGAAAGCACAGTAGGAATTTCAATATTGAACCAGTAGTTTAGCAGAACATTAAAAAAAAAAGTACACCGTAGGACCATTAAGGATACAAGAAGGACAGTAACCTTCCATTGCTGGTTTGCTGATCACTACACTTGGCATTGATGACAGCACCGCACGCTTCAGAAACCACTGGATCTATGTTTAGATTCTCTCGAATATTGACTTCCTTCAGCAGCAGAGATACCTGAAGATTGCAAACGTTATATTTCACAGGCTAATTAGTATACTTCACAGATTAAATTTTTTTTACACAATTCAATAATTCTCAGATATATCTGGTTTGGTTTTTGGAAGGTTACTACAGAATATTCCAACCATAAATTGCACAAATCATAAAAGGCGACTATGCAAGAACTGAGGAAGGCAACACGAAAACATGACCAAAAGCCCAATTTCTTAAACTAAAGATAATGATAAAGGATTTCTACAGGTTTGGCCCCTGTGATGAGATCAACTTATGATAAACGAAATTGATTAAAGAAGGATATTGAAGTTGATCTCATTACGGAGACTAAACTTTGATCAACTTAGCAGAATACTAGATAGAGATATACACGTGTATACATGCATGTGCAATAGAGCGAATAATAAAACTTTTATAATAATCTCTACACTATTTAAATAACTCCAGTAATCTCACAGCTTCACGACAAGGCTGGCCCATGGAGGCCTGTCCATCCCTGCGATGCACATTCGGTCGCTCTCTAGCGAGATCCATCAAACAGTGAATAGTCTCTCCATTGGGTCTGTGTGACATCTGATTGCACAGCTTCATCTCGTCCTTGCAGTTGTCTACTATCTCAGGCGTCAGGCGATAGTCTGACATCAGGCTTCTTCGAATCTCGTTCATCTCGGCCAAACATTCCGGCGCTATCACCTTACCTAACCAACGCAGAAATAAAAGCAAGCTAACTTTCATATCGTTTACAATTTTTGGGTTAAATGGGCTCGCTTTAAAACTAACGTTAAAGGCTAGTTTAAGGTCAATTTTCTATCTTGAAAGCGTGTAAGCGACGGACAATTAATAACAACAATTAGAGAGCTACAGGCATCAATGACAACATCGAGCACTAATAAGACAAAATCAAGCCAGCGAGCAAAAGAAGGTCCAAAAACGGTGCAAATGCCAAAATACAGAAAATAAGATGCGTGTTGGATTTGAACCCTGCTTGTACTGATTAGCAGTAGGACATCTTACCTATCTGCTATTGGCTCAGTCCGGTAAAAGAAATAAAATTAAAACCTAAATATAGACAAAATATTTAGATTACTAACAAGGTGAGTATACTCATCAAATCTAGACTCTTCCTATTGGCAGTACTTAGCATAATAAATGTCAATTAAATCACTAATTAATATAATAAAGTTAGAAAAGTTTTATATTTTGTGAAGATAGTAGTATACATTGTTGCAATTTACTCATCCAGAAACTGTCTTCAGCACAGTACACCAATCCCTAAGCTGAAGTATTTACACAGCTTTCATTTTTATATTCAGCCGCTATCACTGCATGTGACAACTCACTGAGGAGCTACAGATAGTTGACCCAATCACAATGGTTATACCTTTTCTGGCCTAGAATGTAGCCTTATGAGATTTCAGAAATAGTATTTATCAGATAATTAACTACAAATATAGCTTGGCATTGCCATGCTATGTAACAGCGTTACCTTCTGTTTACAAAAACTTTTAGTAATTTCTATTTTTTTAAATGCCCTGGGCTGTATAAGGACCTGGGCTAAAGTATAAGATAAAAAAGACTATATATAATTAAAAGAAAGTTGAAAAAATATTTAAAATAGTTCCTCTACGCTCTGAGAGGCCGCATTCGCCAATGTGCCACGAATGCATACAGCATTAAAACGCTGGAGTGTGATAGATAGGCGCTGCCATAGAAAGGCTTTTTCACGCTGGTTGTCTGTAATGGCACTGATTCTCCTGCCTAATTCGTTTAAGAAGTCAGACGCGGCAGAGTTGATGGGGCCCAATGTCTCAAAAGCAATTGGCAGGAAGATGTAGCTGCTAGAGACTGCGGCATATTTAAGTGTCTTCCTATTGGCAGTGGCTTCAGCAGCTGAGCCAGCAGCAGCGCATGAAAGGCTAAGATTGCTTGCTGAGAATGTGTCTGTCACAGTGACATCCCAGCTGATACACTTGCCTTCTGCCCAAGGAATTTGAGATACACCATCCGGTCGTTTCCCATCCGAGCGGCTCAATCCCAATTTAGTAATTTTATTTTCATAATTCAGGATATAACACGGAATACCCAAGACTGAGAACCACATGGTAGCCCACTAAAAACATTCATTGCATTCAATGAATTTTTTAATTGTCTTTCATTACATTCATTAATTGTCTTTAATTACAGCAGTTTATGCAATTAAAATAACGCAAGCATTGCTATAGAAAATATCCCATCACAGAAACGCATCAGTTGTACTAACCGTTTGCACGTGCCGACTCCAAACAAAGCAGGACCCTCGAGAGCTTAGCCTCTCTGTAGTTAGCCACGTCCTCAAACTTGGCTGGATTGATACAATCGTTGTCAAGGACGTTGACTCTGCACGCTAGCACTAAACCCTTGTTGATCCGATAGTCAGCCCTCTCCAACTTCTGCCTCGACGTCAACTTGCTATGACACTGAAATATAAAACACTCCACAGATATAATTCATTAATATTTAACTAAATCATTTACCTGCGTTGTGTCTGGGTTACTGAGGAACAGACTAACTGTGCGCTGCACGTGTCGCAAAAGGTGACAAAGCACTAAGATTCAAACCAACGTCAGAAAGGGCATTCGGTTGGTGAGCGACTAGGCTCCAGAAATCGTTACAATATTTTCTAATCCTGACCCTAGTTAAACTGGGATTCAGGGAAGATAATGATGGCGATGATTTAACTAAATCATTGAGTAATTCTTGTGTTATTCTTTCTAGACTTAGCATCTCAAATATTTAATTACACAACAAATTCATCAATGGCACTACAGGAGAATAAGTACTGATTTATAAAACACTTCATATTACCTCTTAACCACTTTAGATGGTAGATCTCTGCTTCAATTCGAGTATCCCACAGTTATGAAGTTATCAGAATCAGACTGTTTTGAAATACTACTGCACTCTTAGCAGTTACTGTAAACATTATCTATTGCTCTGTTAAAGGTAAAGTATAACAATCACACCAGAACAAAAGCACAACATAAATAGAGAAAAGTAAAATTAGTGTAATACTGCGCATGTTTACCTATCTACTCTAACCTAAATCATTTAAGAACCTTTAAAATTAATGATTAGTATATAGTTATAGTTTATGATTGATCAACACCTTTTCTGACATTGATGGGTCATTTTTATGCCTATAGAGACACTTGTAGATATCTCCTTTGCCTGGGCTTACGCTATCACAAAGTCTGGCTACTTCATCGCGGCAAGCATGATACAGGGCTCTGTCCTTGTACAAATCATCTGACTGAAGCTCTGCCACTCTCAGTATCTCCTGCCTGCAACTTTTCTCCAGTTCATTAGAGTGCTCCATCAGACATGATATCACCTCTCCGTGTCCCAGCTTCTTGTCGTCCTACACGATTCTCAATCGATTAGTCAATCAGTTAAAATACATAAAGATAATTAAAAATCAATAACAATTAAATATCAATTAAATATAAAATATCAACTACAAATATCAAAAAATATTTAAATTAAATATAAAATATCAACTAAAAATATCAATAAAAATATCAATTACCTGAATGTTTGGTTAATTTGTGATTAACATCTGTTTTAGTATCACAATGGACACTGCTAAAGACGGTCCAGCAAGAATTCAAACCGATTATTTAGGACATAAAACTAAGCAATAAGTTTTAGCAATAAAACTAATCAATCAGTCATTTCTGTATTCATGATTCATCAATCAAGCAGCCAATGAATTATTTCCTTGAAATAATCTAATGATAAATCATCAAACATTTCTCAAGAGTTTAGAAATCAATCAACTATTCCATTAATGATTTCTATATTACTTAATCAAGCAATCAATTAATCATTCCCCTTAAATTACTCAATGGATCAATCAATCAATCAGTGTTCACATCTGATTGAATCAAGATTCCATAAATTAGGAGAATTTTACAAGAATTCGGTGAAACCCCAAAAATCAGTCATGCCATCAATCAAGAGAGGCTGCAGGGTCTATAACCATGGTTTCCTGAAGACTGCGCAGTTATAGACCATCTCTCTCTACCTCTCTCACCCTCTCTCTCTCTCTCTCTCTCTCTCTCTCTATCTTTCTGCTATATATAATCAATTACAAACTGATTACTTACGAAATATAACGCTGATAGCTAATATTCGAAGAAGTAAGAGAGAATAAAAGAATTTATCAATCAGTCAATTATACAAAGAAAGAACAAAAGAATAAATGTACTAACCTTATCATATTTGTCAGACTGTCCAATAATTCGGCCACATTTCAATTTCTCAATGTCTGCACTGCAGAGGCCAGCAAATTTATAGATGAGATGATAGTCACTGAAGACAATGGGCTGCATCTTTGAGAGGAATCTCAGACACGACTGCTCAGAGATCTTCTCCATGTTCACAATCAGGCAGGACAACACCAACCCCTTCCCTCCATCCAAACCACCGCACTCCGGAAGCTTACATGATTAACAAAGAGAATGGTACACTTAAAACAGAAAAGTTTAACTCTGGACACAGCGTATGTTTCGATAAAGCGGATTTAGATTGACTTGCTATATCTACAGTTTCAAGATACTACGCAAAGTAATATTACACAAATTTTAAATATATAATGATCTTTTTTGAATACATTGTATAGTGTCACTTTTCCATTTAAACGAATGGAAAAGTCTCCAATAGGGGATTGGCTGGTGGTGTGGTGTAGGACAGAGAGGATTTGAGACAGTCTATTTGTACCCTAACCCTGGTTAAACTGGGATTCAAAGGAGATAATGAAGTTGATGATGATGATGATGATGATGATGATGATGATGTATAGTGGCACTGATGATACTAAAAAATTAAGTTACTAGAAGAATCAATTAAGAAACTATTTAAATTATTCATTAGAAACCACAACTTAGCATATCAAAGTTTAATCACAAGTAACAGCAACGCTGAGGATCTATAGATGTGTGTGTCACAAGCAATCTATTTCAATATAGGTAATAAATCTGGCGAGAAATTCTACATTTACCTTTGAGAAATATGACATGTTTCACGTCAAGATATGACGATGCTTAGTAACAGTACAATCAGAACCTACCTCGGATAAAGTTTTGCGACAGAGATCCTTTCCAGCTCCTTCAAAACTAAGATCCATTGTCAGTTTTTTCTTATACAGCCAAAGCAACTGCAGAAGAATACGCAATTGGCTCAAATGAATATAAGTAATTATACATGCATAAAATTTATAATTATATTACATATGTACATGATAGTATATAATTTATGAAATATAACATTTTGCCCAAATGATAATACATAATTTATTAGGCCACATATAATATATATTTATATATTATCATATGTAATGACAATATATAATTTATTATATGTTACTTATTAACAATAAACTTAATCAAACATCATAATCTCTCTTCAATATTAACAAAATACATTTATTCCAAAAAATACAAGAATTCAATTTAGAGAATAACAAATTTAGCAACTAACATATGTCCTACTATATCTGACACTCCCATAAGCATGTTTAACATTTTAATTTATACAAATGTATAGTACTGAGCTCTTACTGGTTGAAATCTCAATTGATAACTGAAAGAATTTATATTCATTCCAGTAAGACGTTTTATAAATCCATAGTGTAAATGAAAACGCTACTAAGTGAAAAATATAACTTACGTTCTGACACTTTGCTGATATTTGTTCAACCTCCTTAATAAACAATCAACAAAGAAAATAGGTTGCAATTTGCTTAGAGTACCATTGTAAATTGCATATTGATCAATTTATATAGAATCATAAGTGAAATTAGATTTCTGCCGGATCTAATGTTCAATCCATATTTAAGAACTCTTCTAAACTTATCAATACTTCATTATCATGATATCTGCAATAGAAATTCTATTTAACTTTAGAAAAAATTGTTGCACATTCTAGAAGACTGAGATATATATAAGCTTGGTATATAGCCAAGAACCATGGCAATTGAAATTTCAGTCCTGTTCCTTCAAATCAATCAATTTAAGCACCAGGGGTTAATGGCATCCCCATGAGGTTATTAATTGAAACGACAGATTATATTTCTATTTTAATTTCTGTCATTTTTAATAACAGTTTGAACACTGGGTGTATACCAAATCAATGGAAGATGTCCAATGTGATTCCTATTTACAAGGGGGAGAGAGGGTTGAACCAGGGAACTATAGACCTGTAAGCATTTATTTCCACATTTATGCAAGGTGCTTGAGAGCATAATGAGGGATGAGTTAATAAATTATTTGGAGAAACATAACATCTTCAGAAAATCTCAACATAGATTCATGAATACAAGATCATGCTTTAAAGTAACTTAATTAGCTTTTTACAGACGGTGAATGAGTGGATATGGAGGGAGGGACTGTTGATGCAGTGCACTTGGATTTCAGAAAGCTTTTGATACTGTCCCTCACAAGAGTCTTCAACTTAAGATCAATCCATGCGGAATACATGGGAAGTTATATAAATGGACAGAAGATTGGTTAAGAGGAGGAAGCAGAGGGTTTCGCTGGGGAAGGCTAAATCAGGTTGGGTGGAGGTCACTTCAGGGGTTGGCGTTGGGATCTGTTTATTTCTGATCTTCATAAATGATACAGATACGGAAAACCCTAAACCTAAAATTCCGGTTGGGGCGTTAGCGTAAGAGCCCCAATGAGCCACATATAATCGATATTAAATTAATGTCAATTTACAAGTTCATTATATGACAATAATAAAACTACAGAGAAATAATTTAGATTTGTATAGAATTTACAATGTACGAAAACGTAGATAGAAGTTCGAATTGTGTATTGCAGAACTTTAATATACACTAAGAATAACAAAAACTAATAAATACCCTAGTATGAATTAAATTTTAATTTAAATTATAAAAACAATCAATGCAGTTTTCTTATCATACAAATGAATGACTAAATATGTAGCATAATTCACATACAGGTAAATTCTGCATGCATTGTAGCACCATCATGTTTCCTCCGTTAACTGCATGACAGTATCTCTGCACATCTTCTGAGCAATCAGGGTGTTCAGCTAACTTCAAACCAATCCAGGATAACTTAGTCATAGATTCACTAGCTCTATTATCATTTTCATAAGGTTTCTCCTTAACTTGCACACCGTTCTCATCATTTATATCTCTATCTTGACCAAAAGTCAACGGGAACAAATTAGACGATAGAGTAATGATGCATAAGAAAACTAGCCAAAGTTTGTTTATTTTTCTCACAGCCTCCATGTTGATATATTTTAATAACAAAAATAAAATCACGTGATTTCTTCTCGACGTTTCCTCGTTTCGCAATTTTCAGCACACCTGAACTGTCGTGTTTATCATTTAGGTGTTGTGTCGTGTTGTTTTAAGATTTTGCAACAACATTCTATCGTCTAAGATTGTAGTCAATTAAAATTTACTTATTGATAGCATACATTGCTCTTCGGATAGAGAGACAGAGAAAGAGAGAGAGAGAGAGATAGAGGGAGAGGGAGAGAGAGAGAAAGAGAGAGAGAGGGGGGGGGAGAGAGAGGGATGGCAGCAAGCCTACGTACGCTGCTGTAGGATTGCTGTAGGATCAATAGCAATTATTAAAATGATGTAGACATTTTACAGAACGATTGAATTGATGTTACTCATCTCTTGCGCTATTTATGTAGGCCTACTGTACACTGTGCGTAAAAAAACATGTGCGCAGTCTCTCGCTCATAACTTTGGTATTAGTGAACCGATTTTTTAACTTCTTGCATAGGTATAATCAGGATAACAGTTGCTATAAAATAACTTTAAGTGACTCTGATAATTATTATTTTTGCGTTGAAGCAGTGCTTGAAAATATGCGCGACTGAAAATATTCAGTTTAAGTAAATCAATCGCTACGGAATGTTTACAAATCCAGTGGAACTAACAACGAAACACACGAAACAAACTGTTATACAGCTACTGTCAACTGACAAAGTATATGCTCAAAATGTCCTCCTTTGGCGCGAATACAAGCTCGGAGACGCTTGCGCCACTCCTCTATTGCGTTGCCGATGTCAGATTGCTGCAGGTCTTGCCAAACGTCCACCAGGCGTTGCTTCAACTCCTCCACGTACGTTATTTATTTTCTTCTTTTCGGCGTAATTTCTGTAGTAAGCAATCTAGCCCTCCCAGCATCCCGTTTTTTGTTGGAAATTTGGCAATCAACCAATGTGCGCCATAACCCTTTATGAGGTACACGTTTTTTAATGAGCGCTTTATCTTCATATGTAAACACCATTTTGAAATTTCAACAAAAATAGACTATGTTTGTAAAATCGTCTGCTATTGTTTAAAATTAACCGGAATTGTCACAAAAACTAGATTTAAGATTAATAATTTTCTTCTTCTTTATAATTCTGCAAATATTTTCGAAATCGGTTCACAAGTGTCAAAGTTGTGCACGAAATAAAGCGCACGTTTTTTATGACTCAGTTTATATGTTAGACGGCGGGATTAGCGCACTTGGTTTAGTTGCGCGTCAATTGTCGAAGTTAAGCTGCATCGACCTCGGTTAGTACTTTGTGGGTGACCACCTTGGAAGACCGAGTGTTGTGCAAAAGCTTATGAAGGAAAAAATCCCAAGGTGATGGAAGGTTATTCTTAAATCCGCGCCGGCTGCAATTGATGCGCCACAAAAAGGCAACGATTATTAATAACCATGGAGAGGAAGAAGGAAATAGGTCTTAAACAAGCATCTGTGCTTCCTGGCCCAGTGTGCCGTTATGTTATGTTATGTTGAAGGAAACCGTAGAGTTCACTAAATCAGCCATAAATCTTGGATCAAATTCCTCCTTCATATTTATTGTCAAGGGAACTTTTAGATTTAACTATCATATATAGTAGGCCTCTATCGTTTAAAGATTAGCACTACTATAGTTTCATGAATACCTATTCAATATTGCTACAATAGGCCTAGCCTACATATAATTTAATTTGGCCCAAGCCAATACATTAGAGGAATAGAAGTTCAAACAGGGGTTCTGTGTTTCAGACACAATTTGTTGTCTATCAACTAAACTGGTATTCGAAGGTTGCCTGTGAACGTTACACCTACTGACAAGTTTTCGAGCAACTTGCCAACAAGCCACTGATCGACTCCCCTGATGTTTTATTCTTCTCACGGATAGGCCTTCAGTAAATTTCGTTACATCGACTTGTGACATTTGTTACAATTTGTAATGTAGGCTAGATTTGGGTCATACGACCTATTTAGGTCTAAGTGCAAGCATTTACGTGTGCAATGTAGGAATACGATAGTTAGATTTAACTGAATTTAAATATATGCAATTCTAGAATGTCGATTTCTTCAATAATTCCGATAGAGTGATTCAATTAAGTGTCTACAATCAACATATTGCATTTACCTGTCAAGGCTACTTAACTTTTCAACTGTATTAACATAGTCAACTTAAGTGTATCATGTTTTAACTTTCAATTAACCCGACTCATGTATTCAATTGCCTACAACACTAGGATTTCGCTGGCTAAGAAATGTCTTCAAGAGACCTCCAAGATTTACCTCAGGTTTATCCTACGAAGAATTTTTAAGGGAATTAAAATCACCAATAACTGAATGTGTTCCCTTAGGCGACTAAAACAGATTCTGGAATGAATTTAGGTAGCAAAATAAAAACGTAGTAAATTTAAATGATAGTCTGGTAGGGGATTGTAGTTGCGAATTTGATTGTTTGCTAACCCAGTGATGACTGCCTTTAGACACACTGTGATAGCTTACAGTTGTCTTCACAGAATTATCAAAATTTTAAACTTCCTCTCAAGATTAAATACAAATCAAGTAAGCCTATAAGAAAACATTACTACATACACAGACACAATCACGTACAATCACGCACACACAAGCACAGTCATTTCAAATCAGTTACAAACACGTACAGTCAGAGCAAACATAAGCACAATCATTTCAATTCAGTTACACACACGTACAGTCGCGCACAAGCACAAAAATCACACTGAGAGTCAAATCTCGGACATTCAATTGACTGGTTATACGGAAAATGGACTAAATTGCCCAACCACGGGTTAAACATGTAATATTAACAGTGATAAATATCAACATAGTTGATCATTTAACTGTAATGAATATATTTTTTATTTTTTTTATTTCACACTTACATGAGTCTATAAATAACTATATTTATTTGAGTTGACAAAAATAACTCAAACCACGCATACATTCATGACGTTCATAGCTTTAATAAACGCTTTTCATTTACCAACGAGTATAAACATACAGACAAATAGACAGAGTTTTACATGAATCAGAGCCAGTACGTGAGTCACACAAAACTTGAAGAAATGTATAAAAATATATGTCCCTCATTAGGTAGCACATCAACGTAACACATTAACCACAGAAGTTTATACAACTCCATATACAAGCACATAGGGTTAGTTACAACTACATCTGGCTATCTAATTGAAGATATCCAGAGCCTTTCGAGACGAAAATACATGTTTGTTTATATATATATATATATATATATATATATATATATATATATATATATATATATATATATATATGCATATATGTATATATATACATATATATATATATATATTATATACATGTATATATATATATATATATTATATATATATTATCTATATATATATATATGTATATATATATATATATATATAATAATATATATATATATATATATATATATATTATATATATATATATATATATATACATGTATATATATATAATGCATCTCTCTCGTGAAGCACAGCCTAATGGCAGGTCCATGGCATATAACTCTTTACATATTATAATATATACAGGTATTGATTCAAATACATTTTCCAGCAGAGTTCCTGCACTGTCATAGAACCCGTTCAACGACAAACTTCAGAAATACAAAGTGGAGAATCTGAAAATCCACAAAGCGTTCATTTACATATAATTTTTATTTATTTTAATTTTTTAAAACTTCAATCATCATTCTGAATTACTTATTTTTAAAATTATATTTTATCTAATAATATTAAACAATTACATTGGATTGAAATACTGCGAATAAATGACAAACATGTACACAATATTGCACAATGAAAAGTCACATTTTTAAAGTATTTCAATAAATATTAACAAAATTACTTGGTAGCTACATTAATTGTGACATTTGAGATCAAAGCCTCAGTATGGATTAAAACAGATTCTCAGTCTTCAGCCCAATGTTTAAATATAGTCTTACATTAACGAGTTAAATGTGTAGACCCGTTTAGGCAAAACTGCTGTCAAACTTGAAATTCTTGTTAGCCTTTCGTATCAAGATTAACTTAATTTTAAACCCAATTTTAAAGCTGATCTATGATATGTTTCATGTCAGAGTACAGCTCGTGGCATCAACGATATATAAAATTATAGCGTATATATAGATTCATACACTGTTATCCATTACAGTTACAGGAAGAAGCGAGCTCGTCTGACATACATCTAGACGACGAATAGGAGCAGCTCTCGTGATCAGTGAATGGCTTAATTAAAATAGAATAAATAATTATTCCTACTACACACATTATACACTGCTAATTCACATCTGTCCTCAACAGCAATTACACTTGTGTTACACATTTTGAAGTGGGTATAGAATTTTGAAAGATAATAAAATCATGAAGACAAAAGGCCAAAATTCTCTCCATATTTCTAACCAGAATTTCACTAAATGCAATCATTCATCTTGTTTTAACTCATATTTAAATATCTATTTTCTGAGATTTTCTTATTCTCAGAGAATCTACAGAATGAGGCTGGGAAACAAACTCCTAAAGAAATCCACATAAAGTCTTCAAAACTCAACACAATTTTATTTCAGAAGTCTAGAAACCAAACTAATAACGACGTTAGTCAACAGCCCGCTTTCACTCTAAAATCCATGTTAGGGACGTCACGTCAATGCAAATCTCGCTCCAAACCCGTTCATAAAATATAAATGAACACCGAGAGTAGGTAAGTTGCTATCAATAAATACGCAAAGAACGTCCTTTACCTCATCCGATGAGGAGATCAGGTTAGTTTCACACTACGCAACTGTAGCGCTTTTATACCATCATGATGTGTGAGTATTGTTTGCGAAATTACATTAAACTCATAAAAAAGCAAAAATGTCAAAGCTTAAGAGAATTTTAACTGCAGAACTTCATACAACGTTGCACTTACGATATACACACTGTTACGACGACACGAATAGGCAGGCATTGAAACTTAGATGCATCGACGAAAACAAGGATAACAATCGATATAAAACTACATTCAACAAAATTAGAAACTCTAAGCACACAAATTGCACTACATTACTGCGCGCAATTATGCACAATAAATACTGTAACTTACTAAAGATATATAGGCTACTTAGCACAATCACCTGAATCTATAAATAAGGTTTCATTTGGTACACACAACCATCACGGAGACTTAGCGATACAACGAATATGCATATATATCAATATGGTTAAAATTACTTGACATATACAGACAGGCTTCAAATCAGTCCATTATATATTTAACATTGCCATATCAATTAATATGCATTACTTTACAAAAACAAGTAGGCCTACCATACAGACATACGGTTGTAATTAATTAGTATGAAATGTTATGTTATTGTTTGATCAAAGTTCAAACATCGCATCAACTTCAACATATAATAAATACAACAAAGTCCATCCATATAGTTAAAACAGACACACATACAAACGTATTATTAACTTAAAATACAGTGAGATAAACTATCAATTTGGTTTAAGTCGACAAACCCTTATAACACATTAATTGTAGCACGCAACAGTTTCCAATAAAACAAAATAGTAGAGCAAATATATATAAGTACAAGTAACTATTAATCTTTGATTGTTTTAGACAATCAATGCATAAAGTATAACAGGCTATATATCATGTAAATTTAACTATCGGCATAATTTAACTGGATAACTTTATTAAGTTAATGCTTCAGTTCTCATACGGAAGCGGAACAGCAAAAGTTGTTTCTACTTGTTCATAATAATTGTAATTAATAGTAGCAATAACAATAAATAATAATAATAATTATATCATAGCAATTATCGTGATGAGTACAAACCCCTGCAACATTACACTTCGGTGATTGTGAAACCATAACCTGTCTCGTACCACAAAATTGCACATCATCAAGTAAGTCTTTCCACAGCAAAGCCACGGCTTCAATCGGCTCAATAAATCCTACCCGGCTTTACAGTCGTCGGACGGTGAGAACCATAGTGTATCCTAAAATAGATCTGCTAGATGAACTTCGGTCTAGTTCTGTACAACGAATTGGCTAAATTTATATGGCAAGACACAGTAACAAGCATTACAGTACGCTGCTCGTAGATTTCAACAAACGTAAAGTAGACCTACAAGTAAATTCTGAGATGGTCCACAGTATGGATGCTAAGATTACACGCAAAACATAGCTAAATTTATGAGTACTATTCATGAGTTTAAGTTTCTAACGACAAAATAATATAGAGCCTATAATAGACCTATTGCAATCTATACTAACTATCGTTATATTTCACTAGCTGCCTACTCAGATCAGTGTATGCAGCACAGGCAATAATGAATCCACTGAGCACAAATTAGCTTGCGCGCAAACAGTTTATTAGATTCAACTAAACAATAATGTCGACCAGTAATGCAATTTCTTATGTCATGTTGTTGATTAAATATCTGTATGGATTACAGCTGAACGGAAATATTTGAATAAAGCTAAAAAGCTAAGGTTAACGTCAGTTTCCTCACTCGAAAGCGATGTAAGTGACGGGCGAGCCCAGGATTTGAACCCCGCATATACCAATCCGCGTTCGATTGTCATACCGACTTCGCCACTGGCTTCAGAACAACCAAGAACACGAAAATCAATAACAAGAACACGAAAATCAGTACTTTCTAAATTAAGTTTCAAACTTCAAAATGAATCTTACAAGATTCATTTGATTTAAGTAAAAAACTATTAAGTAGTTGAATTCATTTAATTTAAGTAAAACTATTAAGTATTTGAATAAATAAATGAGTAGAAGATAAAAATCAACGATCAAAAATACAACAGGAATGCACAAAAATATATACACACTGCCAGGATATACAAAATAATGGATCTTACCAGAGATATAGAAATTAAATATAATCAATCGATATGGAAGATGAGCAATTTTACCAAACTAAATAGGCTAAGCTAATATATTTTCTAGTCAGTGTTTCCTGAAGATGATAGTGTTTTATTTTCTTTAAGTACACCATAGTTCACATTTAGTTTGTGTCTTTCATGTTGCATTTGCTTGTTTGTGTATGGTGTACGTGAACTCTACATGGTTGAATGACCCGTTTTGGTGTTTTTATTAAATTGAATTGACGATAATGTTGCTAACATCGCCCCTCCCCTCTCTCCTTCGCCCCGTCCTCTCTCTTAATTGCCCCCCAACATATCTTCTTTACCAGAATTTACTATAACTGCTACCATCTTTCTTTATTCAATCATTGGTCACACTTAGGTAGCAGGAACAAGGCAAGAAAGCCAAGGGCTTATTTTAATCCCTAATCATATATGATTGCAACATCCAGCTTATTTTTAAAACTATTCACCGACACCGCATTCACAACCTCCTCACTCAAAGAGTTTCACCTATCAATCACCCTTTGATTTCTCTTCATCGCTACATCCCCTCTCTAAATTGCCCATCACCTCTTTCCATCTTCACATCCCCCCATTACCCTCCCCCTCCCCCTAGTACTTAACTGCCTTCGGCGAAAATGTTATAATTATTTTTCAATTCTGTTGGCTCACGCAGAAACCAGCTCACGCTCATAAATCATAAAAACTTCTCAGCCACAATCCCATCAAAGACTATTCTTTATAATGGCACTGTTCTCAATCATCATCCTCATCATCTTCTTCCCTTGAATTCCAGTTCAACTACGGTCGGGATAATACTACTCTCAATCTTTCCATATAAGTATGGCGAAACGTCCATACGGAGACGTCCCTGACATTTCCTTATGGCGAGGAACCGGACGTTAAATTCTTATTGATTGATTGATTGAAACACAGCGATGATAAATCCGGAAATCTTTCATTCCCGTTACTACTACAAGAAGAGTTTTTGAAACGCTCTTCAAAACTAAAACACTATCGATCCACACCGTAGCTGTTCCATCAAGATTACACTGCACTGAACAAGACCAGAGTAAATAAAGTTTTAAGCTACAATTATATAATCTCACAAGAATCTAAATTGATAAATCTAAACTTGGTCCGGCCATAGAGAATGTATGTAAGCTTGAGATTACTTGAATGGAATACGATGTAGAAATAAGCATATGCACAGACATAGTGATAAAATACAATAACGTTATAATTTACACACATTGTGTATGACGTGATAACTATCACCGTCAATACACTGCCTATAATCAATAAAAATAAAAATAATATGGCTTAACCTAAAATTCCTAAGTACATTTTGATTAGTAACTCTAAAAGAGAGAAGAGCTAGGGGAGATCTGATAGAAGTGTTCAAAATTCTAAAGGGATTTAGTGAGGTTGCTTATAACACTTGGTTTAATTAACTAATAGTTGAAGAACTAGAGGTCATAAATACAAACTTGTTAAACCGAGAAGTAGATTAGATCTACGCAAAAACCTTTTTAGTCAGAGAATTATTAATAGCTGGAATGAGCTTCCAGAGGAAGTTGTAGAAGCAAAATCCATAAATCAATTTAAAAATTTGTACAATAAATATAAGAAGTTGGTGTAATATTGCCATACGAGCATAATTACTTTTTAGATATAAATTAGGTATTTTAGGGCGTATTGATGTGTCATTAGGCTAGGTTTAAAATATAAATATAAAGCTAGAATTTTCATTCAAATAGCTGTCTACCTTTCTTTACGTAAATACAACTGTGTAGTTTCATTATCTAGCTTAAGTATGTATATTGTGTTAGTTAAGTATATGTATGCATTCTTGTTAGCTAGTTTTGTAGGTCTATTTTTATTATTGTCTTGAATGAGTCTTAAACAAGCTGCAATTCGCTTTCTGACTCAGAACTGTTATGTTACGTTATATCACAGTTTTAAATGCTCACTAATTAGCTACATTAGTTAAGATAAACCTATGCAATGAATTTTGGAACATAGTGAACTACTGTAAAGATAAAATTAATTAAAATCATAAATTTCCATATTATTTACCAAGAAATCTATCGATGGAACGTAAAATAAAACAGTTGCTTAAAAAGAATAACCATTAAAAGGCGTTACTTAATTAAATAATAAAACCTAGCATTACAATTACGAATATCATTACATACAGTTGCAGATAACAGTAAGTTCCACTATTCATTGTTTCAGAGGTAGAAAAGATAAACTGACTAAAATTTTAACTGCAGTAAGATCAGAAATTGTATCAGACAAGTATCACAAGATAAACCTGGTGATTGCGCTAGGCACAGAACCCGTTACACGTTGCTAATAGCAAAACATCCTTACCATCTCCTTCGTGTGACAACAGCACGCTACATCCTCATTATTTTGGTCAATAAATGAACAAATATCTGTCAGGTTCACACTTCCAGTTGGTCCTTTGCTATTTTTTTCAAATAATTCAAATTTCTAAATAATAACCTGTCCATATACTAACGCTGCTTGGAGGCAAAACAGACTAAAACCCACCTAAAAACCAGATATAAAATCAAAATAGTGCTAAGCCCGAGTTCAGTTATTCTTTGGAATTCTGACTGCTGTAGTCAGAATCGGCTTTCGATTCGTAGGAATGTGGCAGAAATCCGTTGAGAAGCTTCTGCTGAGATCGAACCTGCAGGTGAGGCTTGGTCAGACAATTACCAGAATGTTCTGCCTCAGCAACCAACGCGTTGTTTCTACTGAAATCTATAACGTTATCGTCGCGAGGCGAGTGGCATCCGTCGGTCGTTGAAGTAGTAGTATCGATAGCTAGCAGCTTCTCTCGGCAGATCATCTCCAACTTCTCTTCGCTTATCACATCCACGTCGTTTTCATCTTCCTCCTCCACCGGACTGGCTAACAGCCGCTCCATTCCCCCGCCACCGTCGTCTTCTCGCGCGAGAGACGACGTCGATTTTCTCGTAGTCATCTCGTAGCACCGAAGAGGCCCGGCAGAGTTGTAGTCCTCCGTCGAGCCGATGCTCGCTCTCGTGATGAAGGCGTTCACCGGACAACTCTCGGATGAAGACTGTCCTGGCGATATTTTGACGTCGGACGGCGAGACGGCCTGAAGTCCTGCCGAAACGCTTCCACCCGACGTGCCGCCGCCGCGAAAGAACGACTCTATGAGAGGCAGCCCCGAACGAGCGATATTCTTAGTTCTCTGCCACGCTATCGTTCCAAACGAAGGACGCGACACGGACACAACGGGGGTCTGATGCTTGTTGTCGATTGTGACAACAGTTGCAGCAGTCGAATGTTGCAACGTAACGCCCTCGCAACCGAGGAATGGATCCACTGTAGCGAACTCAGCCCCGGGCGATGATTCTTCTAACGTATCGGCCATTATGTTGCCGCCATCTTGTGACGTCACGCTCAGAGCGCGCGTGAACAAGGACTGCGGATGCAGAGCGCCCGCCTCGCACGACGACGCCGTGCTGAACTGTCGCGTGCGCAGCCGCGAGCGCGTCGCGTTGTGGTGTCCGCCAAACGACATGGAAGAGCTGATCGACTTGGCTTCGTGCTGATGGAGGTTGATTTCGAGGACTTCGTTGCTGGTGTTGTTGAGCTGGGAGCCGTTCTGAGGGGACTCGAGGCAGGGGACGATGACGGGCGCCCCTGAGGAGCAGGAGACAGCGAGCTGCTGCCGTAGCGTCGATATGAGGGGCCGCTCACCCGGGTCGTAGCACCAGCACCAGTTGATCATATCAGCTCTGTGCAATAGACATAGTAATAACATAGCACCAGTTGATCATATCAGTTCTGTGCAATAGACATAGTAATAGCATAGCACCAGTTGATCATATCAGCTCTGTGCAATAGACACAGTAATAACATAACACCAGTTGATCATATCAGCTCTGTGCAATAAATAATAGATACATATCAATGACAGCATTAAGACTAACACCATTATCACACACTAATTATACAGCTCTCCTTACAATGCAAGCAAATGGAACAATTGGAACAAAATCATAAGGACTAGTGATCACTTTACTTATATACAATAATATTCAAAGAAATCTTTTAACAGTCACAACAAATTTTTTGTCCATTGCAATAGTATAAAATAGACAAAATAGACTCAGAGAAAAAAGTATATTTTTTAAATACATGTTTACAATTTGTATTTAAGTATTTACAGTTTCTCCTTCGCTGATAAGCCTATATGACTTCAGTCGGTAGAAAACTTGTCAGATACTACTGGTAATACTGGGGTAATTCCAGTGGTATCAAGAATAGTATTAAAGAATACTTTAAATAGAACATCAGGTCAAAATAGTAAATAGTACTTCAACAGTAGATAGACTAAGTCAAAGAGTAAATCTTATTTCAATTTGGGGCACAGGTTAGTGCCTGCGGGCCTTTATGTCACTTTTCACTTCTACGTGTGTTGCGTGTGTGTAATAATGCTGTTGGGTGAAACTCTATTTTATTTATGAACAACAGATATACACTGTGTTTTTATAACTGATACCCCACATTGTTTTAACAATAAATTCGTAAGAATTTGACCGATGTTCATGAAATTTACAACACTTGACCAGCAGCCAATTTTAGAAAACATAGAGAAATTTCGTTTGAATATCTTTAATAACGTGAAAGTTATAGTTTCGCGCATATGAGTGGGGTCAGATAAGAGATTTCCAATACAGGATTACGGGCGTGTTACAATTAACGAAGATTTTCTCTTTAAAAATTCTAGCTAACACGCAATATAAAATTTCAGCTAATGCTATTTTGAAGAGCAATCACTTCTTTGCAAAATGATGTCAAATACGTGCTGATATGTTCCTAATTGACAAAGTTATTGAACTTTTAATGCATGCATTGCATGTCTGGGTACAACTGCTATCACCGCAGCCACTGCAGCGGCGTCCTCTTCTGCGTTTATTCTCTTCATGCAATGCATGCATAAAAAGTTCGATACCTTTGTCAATTAAGAACATATCAGCACGTATTTTACGTTGTTTCGAAAAGAAATGATTGCTCTTTAAGAGAGCATTAGCTGCAATTTTATATTGCGTTTTAGCTAGTATTTTTAAAGAGACAATTTACGCTAAATGTAGCACGCACGTAATCCTGTATTGGAAATTTCTTATCTGACCCCACTCATATTCGCGAAACTATAACTTTCACGTTATAAAAGATATTAAAACGAAATTTCTCTGTGTTTTGTAGAATTAGCTGCTGGTCAAGTGCTGGAAATTTCAAGAACATCGGTCAACTTCTTACGACTTTATTGTTAAAACAATTTGGGGTATCAGTTATAAAAAACACAGTGTAGATGCACTTCAAACTATTATAATAATCGAAATCTCTCTCACTCTCTCTTCAGTGCACTGCCAAGTGGCAGGTTCAGGGTACATATTCATACTCAAAGTCTGCTGTCTCGCTCCATAAGAGCACTCCTTAGATCAACAAGTTAATCCCTTCACAAAGTCTCTGCCTTATTCATACCGAAAAATTGAAATAGCAAACTAACAATTCAGACGGACAGGAAGGCGGCAGAATCATTTTGTTGCCTGATTTGATGTAGTCGACAGCGCCTTTGTTGGTCAGGGTGGGATAAGGCAGAGAGCCGAAGGTGATGATCTCGTAGAGGACTATTCCGTACGACCAGATGTCCGTGGCCGCTGTGAACCTGCCCAGGGTCAAACTCTCCGGGGCCATCCAACGAACCGGAAACAATCCTGTTTCAACAATGACAACAAGATTGGCTTTGTTTTTCATGACAATGCTAATCCTGTTGTTCATGACAACAGGATTAGCATTGTTGTTTATGACAACAGGATTAGCATCGTTGTTTATGACAACAGGATTAGCATCGTTGTTCATGACAACAGGATTGGCATTGTTGTTCATGACAACAGGATTAGCATCGTTGTTCATGACAAGAGGATTGGCATTGTTGTTCATGACAACAGGATTAGCATCGTTGTTCATGACAACAGGATTGGCATTGTTGTTCATGACAACAGGATTAGCATCGTTGTTTATGACAACAGGATTAGCATCGTTGTTCATGACAATAGGATTAGCATCGTTGTTCATGACAATAGGATTAGCATCGTTGTTTATGACAACAGGATTAGCATCGTTGTTCATGACAACAGGATTAGCATTGTTGTTCATGACAATAGGATTGGCATTGTTGTTCATGACAACAGGATTAGCATTGTTGTTCATGACAATAGGATTGGCATTGTTGTTCATGACAATATCGAACCGTTAACCTAAATGTGTCCATATATAAAGCATATAGGGCACGCCGAAAGATTTATCAATCGTTGAATAGTTTTGGAAATCATTTAGGGTTACGTCTGATAAAGCATTCGGTATAACACTCATAGTGAAAGGCATGAGCTTATGTAACTAATTTAGAGAAACAATTATTTATGATGATATCAAGTACTGCCCATATGAGAGCTTTGATTTTCATTAGTAATCTTGAAACTCGGGGACAGGTTGGCTCAGTCGAGAATGAGCTTGTATGAGCATATTGTGAGAAAGGCATATGAGGATGTAGTAATGAAAGTTTGGAGGGAAGAGCTGGATGTTAAAATAGAGAGAGGTAGACTACAATTGACGTGGGATGAGGTAATTTAAAAGGACATGAAAAGTAGGGGATTGGCTGATGATATGGTGTGGGACAGGGAGGACTGGATAAAGTCTATTCGTATCCGACCCTGGTTAAACTGGGATTTAATAGAAGAAGATGATGAGTAATCTTGAAACTGCCGAGAGCTGTACGATTAGGGTCAGCCATGGCTCCAAGTGGAAACAAATTAGCTTTAATTATTTAGTAACTGTCTACTAATTAATCAATAGATCAACTAATTAATAATTATTAAAAATTTCAAAGATTTAATAAGTTTTAAATATACATAATACCATTGTAATTAATTAATTGTCTTTATTATTAATCTGCAGAACTTTGTAAGATAGGAAAATATTTAAAAAAACTGAACATTTGAATTCATCAATAAGCGTCCAATTTAAGGAAAATGGTACTGTTTTAATATATTTAAAAATGTATCATATTTATAATATATTTATACATTTTGGAAATGCTATTGTATTTAACGTTATACACACATAAACTCATTTGCAACTATAATCTTTCTGTTCCACCGCTCAATGTGTAGCTAAGAAAAGATTACAAAACTTTGAAGAGATAAAAGAAATAAAAGAAATTGACTTTCAAATTCGAGTGAGATTAACCAAAAGTAAATAAATAATTTCACTAATTCAATATAAAAGATGAGAACCTCTTTTGTTATATTGATAATAGTCAGAGTTATGCATAGGGCGAGCCAAACCAAAGTCTCCAATCTTAACAGTCTTGTCTGCGTGCACTAGACAGTTCCTACAGGCAAGGTCTCTGCTCACACACAATACACACACACGTGCACTTTATGAACAACAAGAGCCCGTCAGCTTATGGACCTGATATTGAATAGATAAACAAAATCGAAAAAATTAAAGGTAAACTTAATTTAATTTAAATGCTAAATTCATAACATTTTCACATACTTCTATTATGTGCAAATATACTCTAGAAGCAGTGTGTGTGTCTATATAATGTGTATATATATATATATATATATATATATATATATATCTATATATATATATATATATATATATATATATTATATATATATATATATATATATATTCTTTCATGCCCATACGTCTAGCAAAATTTTACAAAACATAGAACAAAGAACCAAAACAAGAGTACACTCAAGAAATACCAGCTACTAAAAGAGATATAATGTCATCAAAGATCCAACAAAGAATCAATAGAAATAATATATCTCAGCGTTGAAACGAAAGGAATTTAAATCAGAAGCGTTATAATGCAAGCCTCCAATGCAATGAGCTGCCTCACCGGTGGAGGTGCTTGTTCTCAGTGAGATACTCGAGCCCACAGGCGATGTCCAGCGACATCTGAGTGAGACGCTGAGGACACACATCCTCCGCCTCCTTCGTCGTCTGACCCACCATAGAGCGGCGAGCCAACAGGAAGTGCTTCAGGTTACCTGCAATGAATTGATGTGTGAATATAAAGTAGACTTAAAGCATAAAGCTGTGTCACAAGAGTTAACAGTATATACAGAAAAGACCTTCAGAAAAACTGAAAAATCTCTTCTTTACGAGTACTTTAATTTATTCAAAAAGAAACCCCGGTTTGGGTAAAAAGCTAAATCTAATGATAGTGTCAGTTTTCTCACTCGAAGCGATGTCAGTGACGGCGAGCCCAGGATTTGAACCTCGCACATACTGATCTACGGTCTAGTATCTTACTGACGTCGCCAATGGCTCCAGCCAGTATATACATGTATATGTATGTATGTATATACATGTATATATGTGTATGTATATATATATATATATATATATCTACTACTGTGTGTATATATATATATATAGTATGTATATATATAATACTGTGCAATTACAGCGTTCTTATATGATTTAGTGTATTAAGTGATATCTAATTCCTGGGAACTACTCGACGTTTGGTAGATAGGTACGGATGATCACGCTGCTGATTGACTTGCGTCACAATACCTTATGAAGCGCCTAAGACATTCTGAATAACTCACACACACGAACGCAATAGAATAAGCACAACATCTATTATATTCCAAATGATTCACTACTAGTATACATCAATCGAGTAATCACAAATAACGTGTGGTAATCGAATACGAGAGTGCTTACTGCAAGGCTAAGCAAGAGACTTGGTCGCTAAGACAGGGCAAATAATACTCGCAACTAAACTGGGACTTTAAACTCGCAAGACACTAAGACACTGAATAGGACCGAAAAACTGACTTCCGGGCCTGTTGGGCGCCCGGTTTTAAAGTAACTTTGAGGCATCACAAATATGACAAAGAGACAAACTCAAATGGACGGATAATGCCATGGGAAGACATAGAGGAAGAGATACAAGAAGAGGTACAAGCAGTGAAAGAGTAAAGACGAATGGATGATGTAACAAGAAGAGATATGAGAAGAGATACAAAGAACGAAAGCGTATGGACGGTTGGGAGAAAAGATACAGGAAGACATAATCGTAGGCAAACTTGGGAATGAGACATACGCAGCAATAGTTAGAAAGCTACACAAGCAAACTGCGGCACAGTTCACAAAAACATATATTAGCTGTTGCTGCGGGCTTCGTTTTACTACTAAGTGGATAACTTAATGACATGTTTGTGTAACAGAGCGAATAAATTATCAACGATAATTATACGATGAATGTAGACTAATAAAGTCACAAAACGAATATAAATGTCTGGACATAACATCTGTATGGATATATATTATTTCATCATCAATTGGATATTGTTACTGAAAGATTACTGCTTTCGTATATATCAGATCATGTATAAATGGTAAGTATATTTATAAGTCATAATAGTCATTATCCTACAATACTGTGTCTATAATATACAATATATACTGTATATATATATATATATATATATATATATATTATATATATAGATAATATATATATATATATATATTATATATATATGATATATATATATATATTATATATATATAAAATACTGTGTCTATAATATGCAATATATATATATATATATATATATATATATATATATATATATATATGTATATCTATATTATATATATTATATTATATATTATTATATTATATTATATTATATATATATTTATATGTTAGATGATTTAAAAACCCACTCATATGTGGAAAAGAAGAGGAAGGCGGAAGACAGAGAAGAGTGGAGGCGTTATGTACCATGGACCAGCCAGTAGGCAGTGAACTAAGATATATATATATATATATATATATATATATATATATATATATATATATATAGAAACATTGACTACAATATGGGCAAAAATTTTATCAACTTTACATGAACAGAATAGGGTAATGTAAATGATACTAAAAGTATTCAATAAAAATTTAAAAAAAAAACGTTTCAGGTTGACTATTAATATATATATATATATATATATATATATATATATATATATATATATATAGAATCATTGATTACAATATGGGCAAAAATTTTCTCAATTTTACATGAACAGAATAGGGCAATGCAAATGATACCAAAAGTATTAAATAAATTTTTTTATAAAAACGTTTTTATATCGAATCTATTTAAAATGTTTATTTAGAATACAAAAATTCCTTATAAAATCAGGTTGACGCAGGATAATTAATTAGGCGAAACAATAGATTTAATATTAAACTGAGATATGATTGTCGTTACCATGCAGCATAAACTCCATGACAGTGTAGACGGGCTCTATGTGAGTACAGACACCGAGCAGCTTCACGATGTTGCGGTGCTGAAACTCCTTCATCATTTCCGCCTCACCAAGAAAGTCCAACTGTTCATAATAACAAGTACAAAGTGTTAATTAACTATTACAAGTAATAATGAGTTCATAATAACAAGTACAAAGTGTTAATTAACTATTAACAAGTAATAATGAGTAATATTAACAGTAATATAATAGTGGTAGTAAGTTATATATGTAAGTGTTATTATATAATATATAAAATAAGTGTTAATTACAAATTAACCAGTAATAAGCATTAATTACATTACTTAATTTTAATGTAATTTAATTTAATGAGTTTGTCTTGCACAAATAAAATCATATTAATACATTAATGAGACATGAAATGGCTTGTTAGGAGTATCTCGTTCTATATGAGTTGCAGATGACTATGTACACAAAGTAGATTCTAACACTCACGCTTACAGTTTGCACAATGAAATTGCTCATATTGTCCTGGATCATCATCATCATCATCATCGTCATCTTCCCTTTAATCCCAGTTTAACTAGGATCGGGATACGAATGGACTTTCTCCAATCTTCTTTGTCCCATCATCATCATCTTCCCTTAAATCCCAGTTTAACCAGGATCCTGACCCACCTTGTCCCATACCAAATCAAAACCTCTTCCATTCGTTTTAGAAAATTTTGTGGCAATTTCTGGAGCCTAGGCGCTCATAAGTCACATTGTCCTGGATAAAATTGATTAAATTTCAAGTGTGTATACAGCACTAGGCAACTGAGAAATTGTTAAAAAATTAAAGGGAAACTATGTCAAATCCCATTCTAAAACAAAATGTCACAGTTAAGTATAGTAAATAAAAGTCATCAGGGATGGGATCAATCTATGATCTCTTTACTGAGCTTGAATTGACATAGATCTAAGAAAAATACAAATCTCGGACCTGCCAAATGACAGCACATGTAGCGAGAGAGAGAGAGATAAAGAGAGATAAAGAGAGACAAGGAGGGAGAGAGAGGGAGGGAGAGAGACAGACATACAGAGAGACAGAGACAGAGAGGTAGAGAGGGAGTGAGAGTGAGTGAGAGAGAGAGAGAGAGAGAGAGAGAGAGAGCGAGAGAGAGAGAGGTAAATGGGTAAAATTGGGTATATTTTCACGGTTGCTAATGTTGTAATATTTCCTACCTTCATGTCACTGGTAGCGCCCACTTTGAGAGCTTTCACGGCCACGGCCACCCAGCTGTTGTCTATCAGGGCCTCTCCTCCGTACACCGTCCCAAACGCCCCCTCACCAACCTTTCGATTGATCACAACGTGCTCACGTGGTATCTGCCATTTGTCCAGATCCAAGAACTTGGCGTCCTTAGCCAATCCCAGACTATCCCTTATCTGCTTTACCTTCATGTCGTACCTAAAACATTCCATTCCAAGAACAGGCTTAAGATATTGAACTAAAATAGAAAAATGTTAAATACTGATTTTTTTTAGATGAGCACAATTTATATTGTAGTTCACTATGTACAAAATATGCAGAGTAATAGCTTCGATATATTATGTATTTTATTCTAACGTTGTAGTCCTTTTAGGGTTAGCAGAATGACTCAATGAAATATCACCATTCACACTGTATAAAAGATTCCTTTTAATAAAATGTTAATTATAGTATTTGAGCAAACCTTTTTTTGACAGCGAGGAGACCAAGTAAGACAAGAACAACGAACACCGTGATGCCGATAATGTTTGCAACAACAACAGAAGTCTCGCATTCAACTCCCAGCAAGGCCCTAAATCCTTCAATACTGCACACCTTAGGCACTACAATCAATGAAATCAATCAAACAATCGATAAATCAATCAATTAATCTATCCAAGAACCTCACAATCAACACGATACACCCAGTAATTGTATAAAATTCCATTGTACTTTTACATGGAGGCTAAAATTATTCAAATTTTCAACTAATTAATTATTCAATAAGTCTTCTTCTCCTTCTTCTTCCTCCCTTTCGTCCCAGTTTAACTAGGGTCAGGATATGAATGGACCTTCTCCACTCCTCTTTCTCCCATACTGTATCAAAGTCTCTCCTGTATCAAATTTTGTAGCCATTTGGATTATTAATTTTGGATTAGCAATCTGGAGCCTCACCAACCGGATGTCATTTCTGACGTTGGTTTGGATCTTAGTGCTTTAGTCGCCTTCTATGACACGTGCAGTCACCGGTTGGTTTTTTCTTCAAACAACCCAGACACAACACGGAGATAATTATTCAATAAGTCTCTCTCTCTCTCTTCAGTGCACTGCCAAGTGGCAGGTTCAAGGTACATATTCATACTCAAAGTCTGTTTTCTCGCTCCATATGAGCACTCCTTAGATCAACAAGTTAATCCTTTCACAAAGTCTATGCCTTATCCATACCTTATGTAGCCTATAGCTGGAGAAAAATATGGCTTCTGAGGTGGTTTCCCGTTGCCTTCCTCAGTTAGGTGGATTAGTTACCATTTAATCCTGGGGGAAAATATTTCATGGTGAGGTGTGTCCCCTCTTGCCATTCAATAAGTACTATTACATAATTTAATACTGATTATTACAGTTCGGATTTTTACCTTACATAACTCTACAACCCTCTCTATGAGTGTCTCATCAACTTAAGCCGCTTTATACATAAAATTTAGGTCGTGCACTAATTTTTCAACAGTAGAGCCTATACGGTTACCAGAAGGCAAATAATTTCAATACAGTATATCATTCCAAGGAACAACTATGCTTTACGAAATTGTATACAAAATACAACATATAATAAACAATAACATACAGCATACAATAAAATACAGTAAGTATGAGAGACCATGATACACTCAGCGCTACTGTGGCATTTACCATAGAGCGGCGCTTTATAAATGTACTTATTATTATTTTATTTTTTTATTTTTATTTTTTTTTTAAATAAAATTTAAAAAATTAAAAAATTAAAAAATAATAATTTTTATTTTTATTTTTTAACATTTTATTTAATTACCCCGAGTGTAAAGACCCCGAGGTTTGATAAAAAACGATTCGAGCAATACGTGATGAATCGCCGCCCGGCTACTCGAGGTCATCAATCGGCTTAAAAGAATTATTGAAGCAGACTGCATTAAATCTTTGCAAAGTCATGGAAAGCCTTTGCCAAAGAAAAGATATCTCTCGCTTATCGTCGGTTTGCTCTGCAATTGTTATTACTATTATCATTATTATTACTATTATCATTATTATTACTATTATCATTATTATTACTATTATCATTATTATTACTATTATCATTATTATTACTATTATCATTATTATTACTATTATCATTATTATTACTATTATCATTATTATTACTATTATCATTATTATTACTATTATCATTATTATTACTATTATCATTATTATTACTATTATCATTATTATTACTATTATTATTATGATTATTAATGACTTAGTTAAAATGGCAAAGCAAAAATAAGAAAAAAGTACAATAAGCACAATACCAGGTCTTCCGTCCGACGGCACCGTACCGTCTGGAGTGAACCAAACTATAAGCGTATCGTTGAGGATCAGTTTATCCGAGCTGTTATTCGATCCATCGGCCAGGTATTCACCCACCACCCTCACGACCGATTCGTTGAACGAGCCGTTCGAGTGCGGCATGACTGAGATGTGCTGATTGATGTTCACTATGCCGGCCCGTTCAGCGCCGTCGAACTTTATACGACCGGACACGCCTGAGAAATCTGTGCTGTCCAGTATGCGCATCAGCTTCCTGCAGTGTAAACAGAGTCGTGATTGTCCAGGATGCTATCTATTTAACTAACTTTTTACTAAATTATCTATTTACTTTGGACTGATTTTCTGGATTTTGGAATTTGCACTGTTTTTGGACCTTCTTTTTGCTCGCTGGCTTGATTTGTCTCAATAGTGCTCGATGTTGTCGTTGATGACTGTAGCACTCGTTATTTTATGTTATATCTAGCACTACGAGCTATCGTTACTATAAGGATTTATTCTATTGATACGCTTAGTACGGAGGGATTTAGCGCACTTGGTTTGGTTGCGCGTCAATTCTCGAAGTTAAGCTACATCGACCTCGGTTAGTACTTTTTGGGTGACCACCTTGGAAGACCGAGTGTTGACAGCTTAGGAAGGAAAATATCCCAGGGTGATGGAAGATTATTCTTAAAACCGCGCCGGCTTCAATTGATGCGCCATCGAAAGGCAACGATTACTAATAACCTAGGAGAGGAAGGAGGAAATTGGCCTTAAACAAGCACATGCGCTTCCTGACCCAGTGTGCCGTTATGTTATGTAGTGCCATCTTTAACTGAACGATACATAATATGTATTGCCAATAAGATCTGTAACACTACTTTATAATATTTTAATGCATTTTGACAGTTTTTTTGTTTTGATTAAAAAAGCTGATGGTGATGAAGATACTGAAACTACAAGATAGCATTTAATTTGCCAGATCGCTAGTAGGTAGTAGTCAAAGACTTACATGGTAGTGGCATCAGTATGTAACGACTCTAGGCTTGAAGGATCTTCTTTCAACAATTTATCCAAACCCAGTGCAAATACCAAAACAGCGTCGTACGCATAGCTAGCATAGGGGCTGATCTCGCCAATATTCTACATCAATCAATCAGCAAATGTATCTGTAACGTTCCTCTCCATAGAAAAAGAAAAATACCTCTTGAAGTAACATGAATTAAAAATGATGAATAAAAGGGTTTACTTAGACAGACGGTAAATGAGATAAATGACTTAGTGGTCGTCTTGGTGAAAGACAAAACGTTTATTAGTCTTGCAAAACAAATGGCTATGTAGTCTAGACAGATATCATCTTTCAACGACAAACGATTAGAAGTTAGAAAATAAACTGCGTACTGTATAAAAGGATACATGCCAATATGCTAAGAATAAAAACAACTATCCTGATTTTGATGGACCTGCTTAATTAGACCCTATTAGAATTTATACATTGAGTGCCAGTGTTAAACATCCACAAAAGAACAACGGATGAAGGCAACGAGAAAATATTGCTTCAGTTCCTAAGTTTACAAAAACCTACCAATAAAGTGATATTGGGCACATGCATATATACACGCGTATGTAATTTAGTTTCCATATCGCTAATGTTCCTCATTAATACAGGCTTAAATACATTATAGCAACTATACATAAAATGTGCCAGTTCTGTCTGTCTGTCTGAAGTAACGCTGATTATACAGCGCTAGTTATTTTACATCGCTCACCAGCTCTCTGATCCTCTGACTGTAGATCTCCCTCCACTCGTCCACGGTTGCGTTGCCCACGATCCTCGTGTCTGGGTGAGCGAGGGAGGCGGTGGTCAGCATGAAGTATCCCTCTACCGTCCTCTCCATCTGCTCAGACGAGCAGCTCAGGCGCTCGCTGAGGTAGCGGTCAAACAGGTCCGTGCGGTACCAGAGCCTCGTGAACCAGCCCGGCAGGAACCACACGTACCCATTCGCCGTGGTTATGCCCTGAAACATTCGAAATTTCATTTTTACTTTTTCATGTTTTTCGTAGTTCGATTTTATTATTCGCATTTTAAACTGTTTCTATGGACATAAATGTGGAGAAGGTGATAATATAGCCTACTAATTAACAGCAGCGTAATTAAATTCGTATGGCTGGAAATTTGAGCAAAAATATTCTGGTGGAGAAATTCAGGTGGCAACAACAAATAAGAGTCTGATTGATACTGAAACCTTTTTATAACTGTTTCTTTTTATTTTCGTAAGATATTGTTATTTCTAATGTTCTTTAATTTTTTATTTAATGCTTTTACTAGTATTTAGATTATTCTATACTTTTAATATTTTGATTAATTTGTATTGTTATTCTTTAAAATTATTAGTTTAATTGCTCTTTAAGATTTTGATTAATAGTTAGTTTTAAATTTAAAAAATACACACAACTTTCTTTTCGACGTAGATTTAAAATTTGCGACTATTGTAGCAATAAAATCATATATATTTGAACTTTTCCATTGTTGGTATATTCTATGTTAAAGTAATTGCTAAATCCGGTGCCAACTCCGACCGGATTTTGCGAAACAAGCCGGAACAGAATTTGAAAAAGAAACAGAATCGGCGCATCAATAGAACTAAGAATAAGCTCATCTCTTTCCGCCATAGATCTACGTTTTGACCCGCCTGTCTTGGATTTTAGACTTTCCCTGTTTTGATCTCGCTTTTTCTTGGGGTCTCTGTGTACTCAGTCGTCATCGTGTGGTGTTTTGAAGCCTGTTTATGTAGATTCTGCAAGAGACACCCCTGACATTGCCTTATGGCGAGGAACCGGACGTTAAATTCTTATTGATTGACTGATTGATTGAATAAGTACCTGATGAAATGCCTCGCACACGACTGCCCTGGCCGCCTGTTCAAATGACGTCAACACTACAATCTTAACGTCTCTCGACTTCAGTTCCTGAACATACTAACATCATTCAAAAACCAATCAGTCAGTAAATTGTCAATAATCCGTCACATGATCTACAAATAGTTTAAACCATAAAATTATATTTATACTCAGTGCCAGTAGTATTAGCAGAAAAATGGCTTTTCAATAACTTTCACACGTCGCACATAGAATAAGAATGAATGCCATTCGTTATCATCATCATCTTCCCTTGAATCCCAGTTCAGCTCATGATAAATAATGTCATTGAATAAATGGAAATCGATCAACAAATCAATATTAGTCTGATTGCAGTGTAACGAGAGGAATTTCTGCTTTTAGACAGTACTTAACAGTTATATTCATTATGCTTGAAATATGAATCAATAGGCCATGATTAATTAGCAGTAAATCTTCAATAAATTATCAATACTTCACAGTTAATCGTCTATCGATTACTACGTATTTATATTACTTTCTAATTAGCAATACATCAGCAATATGAAGTATGCCAGATTATATTATTATAAAAAGCTTAAAACTTAACTATATAAAACTATTACAACTATTATAACTTAACTATTTCATAATGTTAATTAGTTATGCTAGTTAATTCACTAAAAGTCAATATCACATTACTATTTCCTCATCTTAATAAAGCCTACTTGGTAAAACAATTACGGAAGATATCAAGAAGGCAAATAAATTACAAATGTGTCCAGAAATTTGATCGTTCTTTGTACTATTAATTTTTTTTTAATTCCACAAAGAAAAATTCGTATTGAAAAGTTCAATCACTTCTTTATCCATTCTTGGACGCAATGGTAATGCACTTAACTTGAATGCAGGAATGTAAGAATAAGAATGCATGAATAGGAATGCATCTTCCACTGGTATATTCCACTGGTATATCTTTCTCTTCTCTCTTAGTGCACTGCCTAGTGGCAGGTCCATGGTATATGACGCCTGCACTCTTCTCTGTCTTCCGCTTTCCTCTTCTTGTCCATATATGAGTGGGTCTTTAAATCATCTAGCACACCTAATCTCGGCCTGCCTCTGCCTCTTTTTCCTTCCATTCTACCTTCTATGACCTCTATTAATAGACCTTCCCCCCTTAGAATGTGCCCTATCCACCTCTTCTTCCTATTTCTTAATACATTTATCAACTGTCTATCTGTGCCAACTCTCTCCAGAACTTCCTCATTTGTAACCTTTAGAGTCCAGCTAATCCTCTCCATTCTTCTCCAAATCCACATTTCCAACGCCTCCAGTTTCCTAATATCTTCCTTCCTTAAGGTCCATGTCTCACATCCATACAATAGCGTGGTCCAAACCAAGGTTTTCACTATTTTTATCTTTATGTCTTTCTTCAGACTTTTTGTTAATAGTTCTTTTCTACTACCAAAGGCCGCCTTTGCTTGTGCAATCGTACTGCATATTTCCGTCTCACATTTCCCATCATCGGTTATAGTATGACCCAAATATTTGAAACTCCTTACCTAGTCCACGTCGTACCACTTATTGTGATTTTAACTTCACCTTTATTATTGGCCACTCTCATCACTTTGGTCCTTTTGATGTTAATCTTCATACCGTATTATTCAGCCTATCCATTATCTTCTGCAGTTCAGTCTTTACCCTATGGACATATTAAGGTGTTAGAATTACTTAATTTTAATTTGATAAGAAAAATACACAACAGAATGAACAGTCTGATCTTTCTTTTAGGTCAATGTAAAGCAAATTGTTCATGTTATCTTCATGTTTAACCTTACCTTGGATGCTATGGTCATGTTTGGCAACTTTGGAATCTTGCGATCATAAATGACTTGAATGGAGTGAGACAGGAAGCGATCTTTGAGAAAAGTGTTGTATTCTGGAAAATTCTTTCCATCTTCCGCTAACAGGGCAACTCGCTCCCATCCCATTCGTTTAAATAACGCCAGATACACGACCCTAAACAACCATCGAACATCAATACAGTCCGAAAATGTTAAATAAATAGTAAACAAGCTGCAGTCAAACTGAATAAACAGGAATAAAAAATATAACAAATGAATAAACAAATAATGAGCATTATATCAAACAATACAATACAGTATTACGTGTCTATCCCGACACTGGCTAAACTTTGATTCAAGGGAAGATGATGATTATGATGACGATGATGATGATATTATACAACACAAATTAAAGTATCACAAATAAACTAAGCTAATATTTTACATTTTCTATTTTTTATATTTATAAACTAAAATTATATTATTAATATTATAATAAAATAAATTATATTATTAATATTAAATTATTATTATTTTATATTTATAAACTAAAATCATATACATTTTTTTAAAGATAATCGATATTCAGGGTCGCATTCGACCAGCAGTTTATCAGAATAACATCTAGACTTTCGGATACAAATGGGAGTATCCTACCAAATGGGCCATATGAGGAATCAGCACTAGAGAATTAACTCAAACGCCTCCCGTTTACCCATTCTGTAGGATGTTAGGAATGATAGGATAGGCTTATAGGATACTAACCCATTCTGTAGGATGTGTGGAATGATAGGAAAAGCTTATAGGATACTCACCCATTTTGTAGGATGTTAGGCATGATAGAAAAGCTTATAGCATACCCATTCTGTAAGATGCTAGGAATGATAGGAAAGGCTTATAGGACACTAACCCATTTTGTAGGATGTTAGGGATAATAGGAAAATCTATAGCATACCCATTTTGTAGGATGTTAGGGATAATAGGAAAATCTACAGCATACCCATTCTGTAGGATGTTAAGAATGATAGGATAGGCTCAAAGGATACTAACCCATTCTGTAGAATGTTAGGGATGGTCCTGAGGAAGAGAGGGTAGATGTTTCTGTCAGTGAGGGGCAGGGATTCGGCGCTGTAGCTAATCACTATCGTGTTGAAGTGCTTGGCCAGTCCCGCCACTGACTCGGTCGTCTCCGAGCATCCAGGACCTGTGCGATAAATAATTGTCAATCTCAACCAGGACCTGTGCGATAAATAATTGTCAAAAATAATTGTCAATCTCAACCACGACCTGTGAGATAAATAATTGTCAATCTCAACCAGGTCCTGTGCGATAAATAATTGTCAAAAATAATTGTCAATCTCAACCACGACCTGTGAGATAAATAATTGTCAATCTCAACCAGGACCTGTGCGATACATAATTGTCAATCTCAACCAGGTCCTGTGCGATAAATAATTGTCAATCTCAACTAGGACCTGTGCGATAAATAATTGTCAATCTCAACCAGGACCTGTGCGATACATAACTGTCAATCTCAACCAGGTCCTGTGCGATAAATACTTGTCAATCTAAACCAGGACCTGTGCGATTAAAAAGCTCTCACTGTATCAATCAATCGAGTATCCATTTGATATATAAGTTCCAATCGTTAATAATAATAATAATGCTAAAGTGTAGAGTTAATCTAGATTTTTCTCAGTGTTAATCAAGATTTCGCGCTGTATTAATCTAGATTTCGCTCAGTCGACAAATGATTCTCAATTAATTGCTTAACACTCACCACATCAACCATTCCTTAAAGCAGCTAATCGTATTTTGTCCTAGCTATAGGCTACCTTAATGAATAGATGATATATAACCTTTAAGAGAGAATTAATTTATTGAATGACCAAGTGCTCCAATGGATCGTTAAGATTACGAGTAAAAATATGTACCTTGGGCCAGCCAAAGACTTGGCAAATCATAAAACAAAATAGAGGGCAATACTTAATGCTACATTAAGCAGCTATACCAATAATGCCAGCAACAGGATGACTCGTGTTGATGGCGTACTGAAGGTACTGAGTCATTGCCACGTCCACAATGCACTGCGTGTCCTTAAGGTGCAGCATTAGATCATAGTCCCCCAGTATATCAGGGTCGCTGTTCACGTACTCCACTGCCATCTGAGCACCTGCAAAATCATACAAAATATACACATTTTGTAAATTGTATGATATTACAAAGAGAGAGAGAGAGATAGAGAGAGAGTGAGAGAGAGAGGATTTGAGACAGTCTATATGTATCCCGACCCTGGTTCAACTAAGATTCGAGGGAGGATGATGATGATGATGTATGATAGTAAAAATATACACATAGAATTATTTTTAAAAGTATAACTATATCAGTTTTTAAAATAATTACTGAATCGTTTAATCGTTATAAGCATTCAAACAAGTACAACAGCAATTATAAGTACGTGTACAACATTTCCTATATTATATTTAGAATTCTGCTTGACGGATTTTATTTTAATCTATTAGTTTTCAAACTGTGTATGTACAGTAGTCTCGAAGATCAGTTACGGTCATTGCACTGAACTATTAATTTTTACTGCGAAAAATAATAATAGTAACAGTAATAATACCAATACTAATACTACTACTACTACTACTAATAATAATAATAATAATAATAATAATAATAACTCCCTTACTTTGTTACAAGAGCTGTTAATGATCTTGCAAAGATTCTAAGCTTTCAGCTCTACAGTATGGAAGGTTTCCAGTAGCCTAGAGAAGATTCATAACATTCTTTATTTTCTTAGTTTTAAATTCTTAGTTTTATAAAACCCCGAGCTTTTTACACCGGGGATGAAAAATAATAATACTAGTAGTAATAAAGTTGTACATAAAAGCAGCAGCTTGGGTGGACAGGATAGTTTTCTCAGGGAATGCGCCCTTGCCCAGTAAATGTTAGTCGAAGCTGAGGAAGGCAAAGGGGGCCCACCTCGTCGTAATCATATTCCCCCTAGAATAGTGGTATATCTAAAGGAATGTTACAGATGATTTAAAGATCCACTCGTATGTGGACATGAAGAGGAAAAGGGAAGATAGAGATGAGCGGAGACGTTATATACCATGGACAGAACAGAACAGCAGCACTAGAAGCAACAGTACAACAACAACCACAACATGAGTCAGAATAAGTGAGCAGCACGAACCAGGAACTATGGCAGCCTGTCTCCAGTGAGGTCCAGTCAGTGGAAAGAGTCCGCCGAGGTATATCGGAGTCTTACTGGACGCTGTATCCGGAATCCACCTCATCCACAGCCTCTCGTTCTCCCTCACCCACTCACACGCTATCTCATCCAACAACGCCTCCTCTTCTTCAACCCCGCCTGACACCCGAAGCTCCGCCCTCTGAGGCTGGATCAGCCGACGAATGGCGTGCCTGATGAGCAGAGAGTCGAGCTCTTCCTGAGTGAACGTCAGCGCTGAGATGAGCGAGTACGCCTCAGGGGTGTGGGTCCTCAACACGGACCAAACTATCTTCGTCAACTGATTCACAACAAAATCACAATCCCCCTTCCCGTCACCCTGCTGCCCCCAACGACCTGACGGGTGGTTGACGCTGAAGTTCTCCCAGATCCCTGACGGCATGGCTTCGCCCCAAGATCTAATCAGACCGACCGCAGTGCGGGGAACTATCCCCCCGTGCCAGGTTCGCCCGTAGCCCTTAGGCTGATGCGGGTAGACAGCGCCGTGCCACGACTGCGTGCTGCCTATAGCATCGCCTTCAGGTCTGCTCTCAGAGGAATTTCTACCAGAAGTTAAACTGTCACTTGACTTTTCATCCGTCTCACGCTTTCCAGGTCCACGCCGTCTGTCCGAAGATCTCCCAGCGGAGGATTTTCCGGATCTATAGGAGTAATACGATCCAGATGGAGATATACAGGATGGGAAAAGAATCCGAGTAAAGGCTGAGCCAGCAGTTATGCCGTTGGGAATCCAGTTGAAGAATAGCGTGTGTTGTTGTTTCTCAAAGCGGTCTCGCACAAAACTTTCGAGATGAGGTCCAATCCAGGCGACAGATACCTTTAGGTCCAGAGACTCGATCTGCTGCTTCAGCATGTCCTCGTCCAGTTCTGCAATAATAGTAAACAATGACTAATCAATCAATCAATTAGGATTTAAGGTCCGGTTCCTCACCATAAGGCAATGTCAGGGACGTCTCTTGCAGACTCTACACAAACAGGCGCCAAAAAACCACACGATGACGACTGAGTAGCTGAGAGAGAAAACAGTGCAAGTTCATGATCCAAGGCAGGCGTGTCAAATTTTAGACCTATGGCGGAAAGAGATAAGTTTTTAACTCAATATCGTATCACTACTAAAACGTGATTCAAGCTCAAACAATACTAAATTGCGCCCAATCAGTGGTTTATGCCATTGTTGGAGTTTAAACTGCTAATTATCTTGCTAGTAAATACGGCCATTAATATATTATTTTATTACATTTAAAAAGACAGCAGAAAGAGCATTCAGTTGATGAGCGCCTACGCTCCATAAATTGTTACAAAACTGTCTTAAAACGAATGGAACTAAAGGTCTATTCATATCCCCACCCTAGTTAAACTAGGATTCAAGAGAAGATGATGATAACGACGCATCTAATTAATATCATATTACGAGAAAGACAAACCAGGTATGGGCATATTGTGAGAAATGCAGATGAGGATGTAGCAGAGATAGTTTGGAGGAAAGAGCCGGATGTTAAGCTAGAGAGAGGTAGACCACAATTGACTTGGGATGCGTTAATTAAGAAGGATATGAAAAATATGGAATTGACTGATGATATGGTGTGGGACAGGGAGGACTGGAGAAAGTCTATTCGTATCCCGACCCTGGTTGAACTGGGATTTAAGGGAAGATGATGATGACGAGAAAGACAAACCGGGATAAGCAGCGAAGAGGACTGCACAGGAGTCAGTGTAGAGGCACTGAGCTGGCACGTAGAGCCCGCCTGGGCAAGCCGCCTCTCCATAAGCCATAGAGCAGTAGGTGGCGTTGAGAGAAGGGTCAGGTCTGGTTAGAAAGCTCCTCAGCAGCAGCCTGGTGTCTGGGTCGATGGAGAACTGCCTCGTCATCTGATCTATTGATAACATTCGCCAGTGATCGACCGTCAGCTGTGATCTGTTCCACGTTCGTTCTACCAACTCCGTCGGCATGAACCAACCGTACCTTAATGCATTCGTCACGTATGATGAATTGAATATAATAATATATTCGACACGTACGATGAATTTAATATAATGACATATTATGCCACGTTTGATGAATTTAATATAATGACATATTCGCCACGTATGATGAATTGAATATAATAAGAAAAAAATTATTCCATTGCTTCATTATAATCTGACATTCGCAAACAACAACGATAAAACAAATAGCAGAACAGCAACAAGCGGCAATATAACACACACACAGAGAGAGAGAGAGAGAGAGAGAGAGAGAGAGAGAGAGAGAGAGAGAGAGAGGAGAGAGAAAGAGATAGAGAGAGGGAAAGAATAGCTAAGAAAAATTTGTCAGGAAATTATAAACAAGTAATGACAAAATGACAATGAAAGTGATAAGCTAAAAAATTAATGAAAAAATATTAATACAAACATTCATGCCCGATAAATTAACAAAATTTCATTAAATTCAACCTGGCAAAAATAATTATCGAAAACATTAGCTGCATTCTAAAAACAATATTAGTGGTAAATATGTTTATATCTTACGAACACAGTCGAGCATGACATTAGCATCTAATGAAAAAATAAAAGATGCCATTAAACTGTTCAATTGCCTGCATTAATTGCAGACCGTCGCTTAACAAACTAATTATCAAGGCGATTTGATAAAACAGGTTTACACAAACAATAAACGGAATTCTCAATAAATATTTTCACTTTTCTTTCCATTTGTTTTACCTATAACAGCACAATGAACCTAAAAAAATATCAGTTGGGAATACATTTTAAATACTGCCAAGATTCCAGCTTATGAATAAATAATACACACAAATGTTACTTATAATTTCTGAAGCTATATAATTTTCCTAGTCATTTCTTAATTTGGCATCATGAACCTTACCACGTAAGTAATAATTAGGCGATGATTGAAGAATGAAAACAATTGAAAGATATATAAAGACATAAAATTATGAGACTATCGAGATATTCTTGGTTAACAGCTGCGCATAGGCATATTAACAATATTATTATCAATACAATAATATTATATATTATAGCATATTAATAAGCATATTAGCGAAGATATTAATGAGTATCAATATATTACTTGTAATATTTGAATTATATTTTTCATGGTCAAGGGTTTCATATAACACGGATAATAAAATACAATTATGATTTCACACGGACAGTCTACCATATTTACCGAAAACCGCTATTATTATTATTATATTTATATATATTTTTTTTTATTTTTTATTTTTTTAATGACCTGGGCAGTGGAGGGTCCTGGGCTAAAAAATAAGATAAAAGATACTGCTAAAATACTGCTAGAATCTCTAGTAAGTGGAAACCTGGAGAGAGGTCCGAGAGGCCCGGCGTTGACGGACCGTCCACCTCTACTGTTCAGAGCGGACTCGAGGTTGTATCCAGCTGGCACCCACACCTCTGTGTGGATCATCGTCTCAGGCACGCCCGTCTGGCCCACCAAGTGGCGAGAGCTGGAGGAAGTGGTTCGTGTGGAAGATCTGCGATCACTGAAGTATCAATTAATATCAATTAATAATTAATATCAATTAGTATTCCTTTAATCCCAAATGAACTCAATTAGAGAGGAATAGACCTTCTCTGCTTATCCCTGTCGCATACCATCAGTCAATCCCTATAATATCTTCCCGTTCATACATCTCAACATGATTCATTTTAATATATATGAAATCTAATAAATCAAGGACAGGGCACATCCAGCTATTCCTTTTTATCATATCACATCATATTTCTTACCATATCATATCATACTTCTTACCATATCATATCATACTTCTTACCATATCATATCATACTTCTTACCATATCATATCATACTTCTTACCATATCATATCATACTTCTTACCATATCATATCATACTTCTTACCATATCATATCATACTTCTTACCATATCATATCATACTTCTTACCATATCATATCATACTTCTTGCCATATCATATCATACTTCTTACCATATCATATCATACTTCTTACCATATCATATCATACTTCTTACCATATCATATCATACTTCTTACCATATCATATCATACTTCATACCATATCATATCATACTTCTTACCATATCATATCATACTTCATACCATGTTTCTAATCTTGTCATATCATATTTATCATATTTCTTATCATATAATATATTTCTAATCCTATACTTGTCATATTTATCAATTCGACAAGAGAATTAATTAAAAAGGTAGTGAAATATAATTATAACAGTAGTAGTAGTTGTAATAATAATAGTAATAATAATAATAATAGTAGTAGTAGTAGTAATAATAATAGCAATAGTAATAGAAAAGAATCTCCTTCTTAGGGGGTTAAAAATAATATATTACAAATAAAATATGCATATACAACTTATAAGTTATAACGAATTCATTGAAAAAGAAATTTAGACTTCGTAGCTTAATTTAAAATATGAAACTTGACATCTGAAGCACCGAACAGTGTGGCCCAGTGAAAAAAGCAACATATAGAAAAGATAAGAGAGGGACTGAAGCTAGTCTAGGCTGCGGATTACACAGGATGTGTGAACGGAAATGAGAGAAAGCCATAGAATGATAGCAGAGATTTTAGAGAGATGCGATTTTTATCTTTTACTCAGACGCATCCGTAAAAACTAATTACCACGACTCAACGCGGCACAAGGCGACTTCAGTGTTGAACAAAAATTTAAATGAAACAATGAAAATTGTAATACTGCACCAGCAAAACAAAAAAATAATTAGCTAGTCGAAAGAGTGTTGGATTAATGACATCATCCCTGACATCATCCCTGGATGAGGAAACGGACGTTAAACATTTATTATTATTATTATTATTAATATATAGAATAATCGTTTGTTTAATTACTGATTGGTGGATTGATTCATTGAATAACTGGCTGATTGATGAATTAAGCATCGAATGAGTGACTCGACTCACTGATTGACTTAATGAATAAATGAATGAATGATTGACCGACTGATTAACTAACTTCCCCACTGATAGATTAATTAGTCTCGTGACCGATCGAACGATTTGAACAACCGCCACTGTGTTCATTGATTGACTGACTGCCACTATGTAGATTGATTGATTGATTTTTCAATGAAAATAGATTGATTGATTGCCAATATGTTGATTGATCGATTGATTGTTACTATGTTGATTGATTGATTGATTGACACTATGTTGATTGACTGATTGATTTTTCAATGAAAATTGATTGATTCATTGATTGCCACTATGTTGATTGATTGATTGATTTTTCAATCAAAATTGATTGATTGATTGCCACTATGTTGATTGATTGATTTTTCAATGAAAATTGATTGATTGACTGATTGTCACTATGTTCATTGATAGATTGATTTTTCAATTAAAATTGATTGATTGAGTGCCACTATATTGATTGATTGATTTTTCAATGAAAATTGATTGATTGATTGCCACTATGTTGATTGATTGATAGATTTTTCAATGAAAATTGATTGATTGATTGCCACTATGTTTATTGATAGATTGATTTTTCAATGATAATTGATTGATTGAATGCCACTATATTCATTTATTGATTGATTGCCACTATGTTGCTTGATTGATTATTAAATGAAACGGATTATTAAATGAAACGATGTCTAACCTTGAAGCCATTCTATGTAATACTGCTGAGATGTCTCTGCTGCTGTTTCTCTGCATCAGCTCGACGGAGTCATAGCCGAGGACCTCAGAGAGGAGGACCCTCAGCACACGGGACACGAGCTGGTGGGACGGGCGGCTCGACACCTCGAGCACCAGGGGCTGGCTCGAGCCCTGGTAGTAGAACCGTCGCCGTGGTACCACGTCTGTCGAAAAAAACATCGTCAAAATATACTGCTACAATATCTATTCCTCTCAATAATAAAAATAGTATTAGTACTAATAAAAATAGTAATAGTAGAAGTAATAATAGTAATAGTATTAGTAATAAAAAATAATCCCTTCTTAGGGGGCAAAAATAGTATTAGTAATAACAACAATAATAGTATTAATAATAATAATCATAATAATAATAATAATATTCTAGTCCGAGCTTCTCTAATCCGCGGATTTTAGACTACGACGAGGCTCTTAGGCAATGCTTGTGCGCCGTTATCAACGTAGATTTGTCTGATTTGCGGTGGCAGCAAGCCAGTCTACCGGTGAGCAAGGGTGGTCTTGGAATTTGTCTTGTTTTCCAAACGAAGCTCAGGTAGAATGTCTCGCCATCACAATTTAAATGACTTAATATGGCGAGCACTTTCAAGAGCAGGCATCCCTTCCTCCAAGGAACCAAGTGGGTTGTCCAGATCACACGGCAAGCGTCCGGACGGCAGGACTTTAGTGCCCTGGTGCAACGGTAAATGTGCGGTATGGGACGTCACGGTCATTGACACTATGACAAACTCCTACCTGCATACGACTTCAGTCACAGCCTGTGGAGCTGCTGTTCATGCCGCCTCTAGGAAGTTGGATAAATACCGTGATCTGTCCTTAGGATATGAAGTTGTTCCGGAGGCCATTGAAACCATGGGCCCGATGAATCCCGAAGGAGCTGACTTTATTAATGGCATAGGCAGACTTATTGCAGAGCAAACCGGCGATAAGCAAGAGACATCTTTTCTTTGGCAAAGGCTTTCCATGACTTTGCAAAGATTTAATGCAGTCTGCTTCAGCAATTCTTTTAAGCCGATTGATGACCTCGAGTAGCCGGGCGGCGATTCAGCACGTATTGCTTGAATCGTTTTTATCAAACCCTAGGTTCTTTACACCGGGGTAAAAAAATAATAACAACAATAATATTAATAGTAATAATAATAATATTATTATTATTATAACAATAATATTTAACGTTTGCTTCCTAACACAAGGATGACGTCAGGGACGTCATCCCATCACATGTCACTACAAATCAATTCACTCAAACGATCTGAAAAAATTTGCGCTGAAGAGAAAAAAAGAGATCCTAAACGGTGCCGGTCCGGTGATAAAAATCAGTCAGGCAAGTTGAAGTAAATATATGGCGGGAAGAGATGTGTTATCAACCTACTATAGCAAGTGAAAATAGTAGAATAACAGCGAAGGTACGAAGGCGTTCATCCAAGCGGCACGTCCAATGTAAATATTCCTCCTCAAATTTTACTGCACGCTCACAATAACAACTGAAGAACAAGTTGATCCCATCACATCTAAGCCTTTTCCAGTCCTTAATTATCCAATAGCTTGAAAAAAATGCAATTGGCAGTGGCTTCTCATTATCTTCCTCAGTTCCTGCCAAGTCTCCCTTTACGACATGATAAGCTAACGGTTGATTTATTTTTTAATGGCCCGGACATACCACGAAGATCGTTAAATATGTATAGCTAAATACTAATTACAATTGTGTAAAATGCAGATATAAAATATTACAATTATGCGTAATTACTAATTACATATAGTCGTATTTACAATTAGACTACATACAGATGTGTAACTCTCTAGCGTTCTGCCAATTCTGAGGTCCAAGATATGCTACATTTCGCGTAAAGATCACTCCACATTAAGATTAATGAGTTAATCCTTTCGGAGAAGGCTATGCCTTAACCAAACCTTAATGGATGTGAATATACAAATAGTACTAAAATTACAACTATAATGTACAGTAAGGGCAATTGCAACAGCTATGAATTCGAAACAATATGGATGGCATTAAATCCGAAAAAGCGTTACAAGAAGACAAGCAGGATATGAGAAGGCAATTGGTGTACAATCAGAGAGATGATAAGTTTCAACTAAAGGTTAAGTTACAATTTAGTAAAACAGACCTATTAAGGAGAACGCAGGTGATAAGAGAACAAGAGATAAGAACACAAATGATAAGAACACGGCACATGAAAAAATGGCGCATGTGATAGGAACACACGTGATTAGAGCACAGGCGATAAGAAAACAACATGCAAGACAATAGCGCATGTGGTAAGAACGCATATGATAAGAACAAGTGATAAGAACACATGTGATAAGAACACATGTTATAAGAACATATGTGATAAGAACACGGCACATGAGGAAATAGCTCATGTGATAAGAACGAACGTGATAAGAAATAATAAAGCATGTGATAAGAACGCACATGATAAGAACATATGTGATAAAAACACATTTAATAAGAACACATGTGATAAGAACACATGCGATAATAACACATGCGATAAGAACATATGTGATATGAACGCATGTGATAGGAGTATATGTGATAAGAACACATGCGATAAGAACATATGTGATAAGAACACATGTGATAAGAACATATGTGATAGAAACGCATGTGATAGGAACATATGTGATAAGAACATATGTGATAATAACACATGCGATAAGAACACATGCAATAAGAACATATGTGATAGGAACGCATGTGATAGGAACATATGTGATAAGAACACATGTGATAAGAACATATGTGATAAGAATACATGTGATAAGAACACATGCGATAAGAACATATGTGATAGAAACGCATGTGATAGGAACATATGTGATAAGAACATATGTGATAATAACACATGCGATAAGAACACATGCGATAAGAACATATGTGATAGGAACGCATGTGATAGGAACATATGTGATAAGAACACATGTGATAAGAACATATGTGATAAGAATACATGTGATAAGGACGCATGTGATAGGAACACACGTTATGAGAGTAAAATTTCGGTCGATCACCTACTCTATAGTGAATTAAGAGTAAATGTTCAATAGTTAGAAAAATTACCATACGATCAGCTGTCAAGCACGACCCTAGAGAGTAAAGAGAAAGTATAGTACAGTGGCAACTACTCACTATACACAAATAAAACAAGCGATATTATTAGAAAAATTACGAAGTAGAAATGAATTTTTGTAGTTGCACACGCGATTCTCAGACGAACGATTTCAACAACGAATCACGATGGATAATTCCATAGAAAACTATAAGTTCAAAACCAAAAAACTACAAGTAAGATATTGGTTGAACTAAAGCGGCTAAATATTATATAAGGCTAAGGTGGATAAGGCATAGCTCTTTGCGAAGGGATTAACTTGCTTATCTATAGTGTTCTTCATAGAAGCGTGAAAGCAGACTCTGAGTATGAATATGCACCTTGGACCTGCCACAAGGCAGAACACTAGCGAGAAAGAGAGAGAGACAGAGAGAGAGGGAGGTGAAGGGAGGGAGTGAGGGAGGGAGAGATTACAATAAATAATAATAAAGAATGATACATTATGACATGAATTAATATAACAGGATATAGAATGACCTAGCTTACCTAGAGCTATAAAAACCCCATTACACAATACCATTACACAATACCAACCAACCATCATCCATTTAACACCAACGCTTTGTATAAAATATAAATAAACAACCGAAAAATTAGACCAGAACAGAGATGATGATGTTAGAATGTGTATCAATTTAATTTTAGAAAGTGTCTCGGACTACAACACGTCACAAAATTAAATTTAGATAGAGACATGCAAGATAATAGGTCACGATATCTATAAACAACAAAATACCACAAATAAAGGTATTTATAAAACAAAGCGTTGTGTATATAAATAAACAACAAATACTCTGCTCATATAAGCATCATCACAAAGCTCAGCAGTCCCAATCCTTGTTTAACTATTTCACAAAACTATTCACTAGTTGTTTTTCTTAACTTTTCCAATCCCCTTAATTGCATAACCTATCGTTTGATATAGATCCACTGTTCTCTCTGTTCACAATCACACAAGTTCTCACTGTTTATAATCACACTAGTTCTCTCTGTTTATAATCACACAAGTTCTCTCTGTTTATAATCACACAGGTTCTCACTGTTCATAATCACACAGGTTCTCTCTGTTTATAATCACACGAGTTCTCACTGTTTATAATCACACAAGTTCTCTCTGTTTATAATCACATAAGTTCTCTCTGTTTATAATCACACAAGTTCTCACTGTTTATAATCACACAAGTTCTCTCTGTTTATAATCCACAAGTTCTCTCTGTTCAATATCTTACAGGTTTTTACTGTTCGCAAGTCTCAAAAGCCACTTCGCTACTAGTGAGCCAAATTGCGGCCACCGAACTAAGTCGCAAAATTTGAGGTGTACACAGAACTAAGTCGCAGTTAAGGTGCGTACCGAATTTACTAAAAAAACTTCTGATTGGCAGATGCGTGGAAAAGCAGAAATAGAAAATACCCGTATAAAAGGTATAGGCAAACATGCGCAGTTAACGAGTGTTACGCATCGATATCAGAAATCTTAAAATAGAAGCAGGAGTCACGATGATACATAGCGACAACAGCTTCATATTCTCAAGCGAGTTGCTCTGATTTGATAGTTCGAAAAAGGCATTACAATAACAACAAGTGCTGATCAAATTTATAACAACATCATTAACGGGCGGAAAGAGCTCTAAATTTGGAATTCGCTGCAACAAGGCAAACGCGGACTGGAAATTTTAATGGAATTAATTTATTAGTGCTTTCAATCCTGAAGGATACGAGCATTACACGAGAAATCTAACATGCTTTTCGGAAAGGACTATAATTTTATTTTTTTAAATTTATTTTTTTTAATCCACATCAGTTAATTTATTGTCAATATACATGTACTCAGCATTTATATATATATTCAGCATTTAAACAACTATGATATTATCTAATAATTCTAATTTAATAGAATTATTAAGCGATGGGCTGCTAGGCTGAATATTTTTATATAAAAAAACAATATAAACGACGCAAGGCACTAGAGGAACAAAATTATGAAACAGTTCACGACCACATACCTAATAAATGTGAAACCCGCAGGTTCACTCATTTTTTCGTACACCAATACCTTCCGCTAAATTACCACCTATATTACCACCTATATTACGCTATATTACCACCTATCAACCATTTCAATCACCCATTTCACCCACATATTTCAATCACCTATTTCACCCACATATTTCAATCACCATACAGTATGATGCAGTTACAAAGCCAACACCATAGCAGAGTTTAAGTCAGCGTTAAATATTGCAAAAGTTTCATTTAAATTGCAAGGGTCTTTTAAGCAACGCACATATATGTAGATTGCAAGAACACGATGTGGACTCCGTAGATATAATGTCGTCGCGAATGCTGCGGCAGGTAAAGCGTGGGTTTATAATTGATGATGAGTCGAGCGTATAGGCGTAAAATCTGAAAATAAACTCCCCTCTCAGCATCCTTCTTCGTTCCCTCTTCGGAGAAGCCTCCGAGAGTTTAGCCTGAAGTACAGAGTTTAATATAGCATGGCCAACGAAATACTGTAACGTTTATCCATCTCCTAGTGCTGAAAACCTGCCATATTTATATCAATCATCATCATCATCACTATCATCATCATCATCTTCCCTTGAAGCCCAGACTAACTTTTGTCGGAATTTTCCAATCGTTTTAGACAATTTTCCAGCGGTTTCTGGAGCCTGAGCGTACACCAACCGAATGCCTTTTCTGACGTTGGTTTGAATCTTAGTCCACTGCTGCTTTTAGGAGACATGCACGTCGTGCAGTCAAGAGTTGGCCTATTATTAAGCAATCTGGACACAACGCGGGTGGTTCCCAACGTCCGTTTCGTAACACGAGGATGACGTCAGGGGCACAGGTAAACGGTGTTTTCATGATAACAGTACGTATGTGAATATGCGTTTAGAACTATCCAAACATATCCGCAAGACAACGGTTTTCGTTAGTTTGTTTTTGTTTTATTAAGTGCTAGAAATTATTCAAATACAGTGACGATCTTCTATGCAATCTATATAAAGCACACAGCCTATGGGCGTCATCACTGGCGGATCCAGAGCTTTTACAGAGGGAGTGAAAAATAAGTCGTCTTTGCCACTCTTTGGTGAAAATTTAGTGGCTGACAAAAATACTCCGTTTTATCATTTTAATAAATATTAGAGGTATAGCAAGATATGGTATATCAAAAGATATATTATAGATGATTTAAAGATCCACTCTTATGTGGACATGTAGAGAAAACGGAAGATAGAGATGAGAGGAGGCGTTATAGACCATGGACCTGCCAGTAGGCAGTGCACTATGAGAGAGAGAGAGAGAGAGAGAGAGGGAGAGAGAGAGAGAGAGAGAGAGATTGGAGCTAGTTTTAAACAGACTCGTAAATTTATTAAAACTATAAGGGATCAGCCTCATTTCCCACTCTCTTCCTTTAATCAACCGTTAATCGTCACACTATAATGAGCATCGATGTAGAAAAACAATAACAAGAAGTCTACCTTAGGCCTCACTCGTTACTTCGTTTAGCATTGAGCAATTTATCTTAGAGCTAAAAACTAGCGCATAACTGGCGATGTCAGTAAGTTATTCGACCGCGGATCAGTATGTGCGGGGTTCAAATCCTGACATCGCTTTCGAATGAGGAAAGTGACGTTAACATTAGCTTTACCAGCTTTACCATAAGGCCAGTGTATAAGCTAAGCGCGACAGTTGAGCCCATTTAATTAAACACGTGTAGCTACTGTATATAAGTAGCCAATGTGCGAGATAATATAATTCAAGCCAAATCGATGTAGTGGAATCGTGTTCATAAAATTTTAAAATAAAACCATTTTAAACAAAGGTATTTAGTACGCTTTTAAAATAAAGCTATTTAGTATGCTTTAAAAATCTAAACATTTTAAATAAAGATATTTAATACGCTCATATTAGAATACGAAAAGAAAGTTACTTTTCTGGCAAGAATACGAAAATAGAGTTATTTGTATTTGTTTGGGAGACCTTGAAAAAGCTCTTGATACGATCAACAGGACGACAAAGATTAGCAGTAGTTTTGAAAACTTTAGTTTCTGATATGGTTTCTCATTGCCTTCTCCGTTTCCTGTTTAGATGACCATTACGACATTTGTTAAGAAGTCAAGGTAAAAAATTCTGAGAGCACTTTCTAAGTTAACTATCGATGCTCTCGCAGCCTGATTCCCTTCAACGCATTTCTCCACAACTCATCGCATTCAAATTTCGCACAAGTAACATTTACTAAGGAAAAAATAAGTTGAGCAGAACTACAGTACTTTAATTCCTTCTAGAGAAAGCCACGCTGAAACTAAACAGTAAGTAAAAAGCGACGAGTTACTAATTGAGTCACTAGACGAGTTCGTAATGCACCATTAGCAATCCTTGGAGCGAGAGAATCATGGAGTTGAGGGGGGAAAGACGGAATAGAGCAGCCTTCGCTCGCCCTCCCTAGCAACTACATAAAGATAAAGGTTGACTCGATGTGCTCTCTTTCTCTCACAACCAAAAATAGACAAAGATTTCATCCTTTCTTTCATTCCACAAACACAAATCAACTCAAGAATCAGAAGCTTCCAGTGTTCACATGCTGTATATGTTCATAGTTAAAATGTGTTCACATAATATGAGTTCGCCTGCTATGCGTTCAAATGCCACATTTTGTCAAATGTTATGCGCTCAAGTGATATAAGTTTTGACATCCAATAAAGCTAAAGCAAAAAAAACTAATACTAACGTCAGTTTCCTAACTCGAAAGCGACGTCAGTGACGGGCGAGCCCAGGATTTTAATGCGCACATACTGATCCACGGTCGAATATCTTACCGACATCGCCACTGGCTGAAGCGACATCGCCACTGGCTCCAGCCAGTGGCGATGTGTCAAGCCATTTGTGCGGAAAAATTAAAGATAGCTTTCTTGGATCTCACATGTGTAAATAATGGCAAACCATTCTATCTGTCTGGCCTTTTATCAATCTTTCAACGCTCTCGTAGTCTTCGCTCCTCTAATAGAAGACTTTCTCACTGTACCAAACAATAAATCTGTCATGGGCAGGCGCTTCTTCATGCTTTCTGCTCCGACAATTTGAAACTCTGTCACAAGATCTTCGATCTTGTGATTGTTTTGGTAGTTTACTGGACAAGCTAAAAACCCATCTCTTTCCGCCATAGGTCTAAATTTTGACCCGCTTGCCTTGGATCATGAACTTGCACTGTTTTGATCTCGCTTTCTCTTGTGGTCTTTGCATACTCAGTCGTCATCGTGTAGTGTTTAGCCCCTGTTTGTGCATAGTATGCAAGAGACACCCCTGATATTGCATTATAGCGAGGAACCGGACGTTAAATTCTTATTGATTGATTGACTGAAAACTAAGCAAGAACACTCTCAGGAATTCAAATCAAAAGACGAAGTTCCAAAAGAATAGATGCCCAACAGTACCAATGACAGCCAACTGCCACATTAAAATTAAACAAAGCAACACACAAAATAGAAAATAAAATAAATACAGAAGGAATGCCACCAAACCTAAGCAGAAAAGAAAAGATCGCTGATAGAATTTCGAATGGACAGAATGAAAGACTAATCAGCTGGACTTCAGAACTAGGTCTGAACTTCAGCGTTAGCGTTCAGCAGGAAAAAAGCTGGTAAAGCTAAGGTTAACGTGAGTTTCCTCACTCGAAAGCGATGTCAGTGACGGGCGAAAAGAATTATGAACCCTGAAGCGAAGGTTAAATCATGTAAAGAGCTACTACGTAGATATTGTGCTATTCGAGTCCCAAGCAACGACACTATGAACGTAAGAATTCAATTTCGATATAGCCTTAAAGAGGGTAATAAATTTAATCAATCTTAGAACAGCAAAAATTATCCCTCCCCTTTTTAGCAAGATTTGTAGGCTTTTAATAAAATAGAAACATTACTCTCGTCTCTTAAACACTTAATAAATGAGCGTAAAGGAAAAAGGAGGACATTGAAATGAAGCAAGAAGTATAGCGAGCAAAGGAAGACAGAAAGAAAGCAATGAAAAGAAGCAAGAATATATAAGAGTATCAGAATATTGGAGAGCGAGTAAAAGAAAGCAGAGAGCAAGGCAAGGAAGGAGAGAAACTTATGGAAAAGAAGAAAATCAAGAGAAGTAAAGAAACCGAACAGGAAAAGGAAAAAATGAGAGCAAGAGAAAAAAGCGGAATAGCAAGCGAACAAAAGAAGGCGAGAATTTGAAGGGAAGGGGAGGTGTTAAGCGACGCTCTCAAATCATATTAAGTCTTGAGGCAGCGTCGACCCGCCACCTGTCATTAGCAACATCTGTATCAATCCTCTCTTTCTCTCACTCCTTCTTCTTATCCACCCCTGTATTAATCCTCTCTTTCTCTCACTCCTTCTTCTTATCCATCCCTGTGTCAATCCTCTCCTCTCATTCCTTCCTCTTATCCATTCAACACAACATTTTAGGAAGGAGATAACGGTGATTTAAAAGTTTTAATTTCAGTTATTTATTTCGCTTTTGTTTTCAATTATTTATCATCCATTTTTGTTTTCCTTAATATTTTCATTCTCCTTGATATACTTGATAATCTTGGATTACTTAGTTTAATCTTATTTTGTTGATTTGTAAGATGATACGGATGGTCTTGAAGTCATAGAGCTTTCCACTTAAGATTTCAGGCGGGATTGATTCTCAGGTTCCTAACTACATGTCTTCATCATCAAGAACATTGATAGTCCAAAACTCATTACATTCTTGAATCTATTGTACATTTTATCTTTGTATGTATGAAGTGAAAAACTACAAAAACAGCAACTAAGAAAGGAAATTCTGTAAACACGTGCGATATACACGTGCGAGTATCTTACAAGTCGGTAAGATACCCGACCGCGGATCAGTATGCGCGGGGTTCAAATCCTGGGCTCGCTCGTCACTGATATCGCTTTCGAGTGAGGAAACTGACGTTAACCTTAGCTTTACCAGCTTTACACGTCATGTGTGTAAGAATAGGAGAAGAGTTGCGGAAGCTGAGACGACAACGCGGCAAGACACTGGCTCAGTCTCTAATTGAAACTTGCATTTATTGCTACTCCACAGTATTGACGCAACCCTAGACAATGATAAGATATAGAGACGAGAGAATCAGAGACACACAAATGTCAAACAACAGCCGCTATACACATAATATCGTCTTTCTACGACTAAATATACATGTACGCCATCGTAGTTATGTCTAATTCCATCCTAATTATACTCGTTGAGTCTTTCTATTTCTTTAAAACGATAAAATCGAATTTAACGTCAGTTTCTGTCTCAAAAGCGTGTCAGTGAAGAAGCGGAAGAATCGCCAGATTTGAACTTAGCACCTACTCCACTAAACAACAGTCGGACATCTTACTGATATCCTACCGGTTCGGCTCTACTATTGTAACTGTTGAGTCATAAATAATTCCATAGTGCTACAGTAATCCCTGCTTATATATTTTCGGTCATGATTGTCAATATCGGATCATTTATTTCTAAATTGCTACATTTGTAATCATTATATAGATCAATCATTGACAATTTAGCGTCAGTTTCACCATTTCATGATAGCATCATAGATATTTTCCTTCTTCAATATTAAGCAATTATTTTGTATAAATAGTTTGAAGTAATTTAATCAAGAGAGTTCACTGAACGAAATACTAACAGGGATTCACAGTTGACGTAAGACAATAGAAAACCATGTACCGGAATCAATTTTTCATGAGCTCAAGGCTACATATATTTTTCATGAAATAATGAAACATTTCGCAAATTAATTTCACTATATTTTTATTTCTAAACAATTTAGTAAAAAATTATGCTTCATTTTAATAACAGAATACTGCAAATACTTACTTACATAATAACTTACCATCAATTTTTAAATGGACTAATTCGGTCACCTTGAGCATAATTACTATGGGTCTACTGATACAGCTTAAGATGAAAACCAGGGTTTAGCGTCAGTTTCACGTCCCGAAACCAGTACCGATTGAATGGTTGTAGGGGTAGCACGCTTGTTTGAAAAGCAGGAGGCCATCGATTCGAATTTAACCGGACGATCTCTGACAGTGTATCTTACGATACTTAAGCAGATATTAAACTTATTTTTATAGTTTCATTAAACCTCATACCTGAGTCCCTATCAGTAACGTTTACAAGTCTGAAACCTAACCGATTGTACCACCTTTTTTCAGTCAATTAAATATTAAGTATTAATTTTTGAAGTAAAAATTCTTTTAAAAATGTCACTTCGGGTTAAAATTTAACGCAACTAATTTAATGTCGAATTTAACGTAATTAAAATTCGATAAAAATTTAACATCGGTTTAAAAGAAGCAGTTTAATTTGTCAGATATCGCACATTAAGCATGGATGGCCATACCAGTTCTTCAGCAGCAGCTGCTCACGACGGCTGAAGTCTTATGCCCGGGATTTAAGAAGAGTTTCGTGTCAGCGTTTCGTGTCAGCAGCCATTAACAACGATTTGCAACGACTGTGGCAGAAAGAAGTACCGTAGAATATTGAAAAGGACATACCTGGCGCAAAAAGAAGATGCAGAACTAATATTTAAAGCCACAAATATAACGTCAAATCTAACAAAACAGTATCAAATTTAACGTCAGTGTCAGTATTACACGGATTACTGTTGGAGACAGTTCAATTGGGATTAAAACCAATGGTGTCCTGCTAATCAGGCAAGCATGTTACTAATTCGTCCATCCAAATGCCATAATTTAGTAGCATAGAGGAATACAGATAGCGGTAAAAATTTAATTACACACGACTGAACCCATAATGTCACCAGTACAACACTGTATGTGCCAAAACAACATCAAACGAAACGTCCGAAATAGCAGTGCCACAAATAATCAACTTTATACATAAAAATTGCAGATTTATTAATGCAACCCGCAGCTCTTGTTAATTAAGAACAGTAATATTCAGAGCGTTAAAGTAGCAACAGACACAACATCACTAGCTTAGTGAAGCTAGGAAAACTTTTAATGCTTTTATTATGTTAGGGAACATGTTTGTGTCTTCGGCCCTTTGTGTCGTTTTTCATTTCATATGGATTGCTTAATTGTGTGCTATTTTTATAGCTGTATTGTAAGAAATGATTGAATCAATTAAATAACTAAACAGAATTAATAGGAATAATAACTTGCTAAACACGTAGCTACAGTAAATGACAGAGGTCAGATGCTATGCTAAGCATTGTTGTAAGATATAAAGCGATGCTACAAATAGCCCTTCAACTATGTCATAGTACTTAGAACCACAGTACAATACAATGCTGTACCAAGGAAAAACCTCAGAAGCAATATTTGTTCCAAGGTTGGTTAGATTACGGTTTAAAAATTGAAAAATCTTTTTGGTCCTATCCAGCCCTTCTTTCGCTTTCTTTCCTACTGTTTGGACTCTCTGCCTCCTGATCTTCGCTCATGTTCTACTCTTAGAGTAATAATATAGGGTTCTACTACTTCCACTTTCCGTTGTATGCTAAAGACAGATCTCTTCCAATCATAGACTTCTTTCATCTTGCCTGACTGTTTTCTGATCAGCGGACCGGCACCGTTTAGGATCCTTTTCTTTCTCTTCAGCAAAAAGTTTTTTCAGATCGTTTGAGGTGAATCGATTGGTAGTGACATGTCATGAGGGGCGTCCCTGACATCATGCTTGTATGAGGAAACGCACGTTAAACCTTTATTAATATTAAAATTGCATATTTCCTTTCAATATTTGTCTTATTATTATTTTAAATTTCTTTTAATTTTAAACCACTTTGTCTAACACTACTTTTTCATATTAAACCACTTTATCTACCACTACTTTTCCACGTTAAATCACATTGTCTAACACTACTTTTCATGTTAAACTGTTTCATCTAACACCGTTTTTCGAATCCGGATTATTTTATATGTTTCATCTTTCGCAGTTTCTACAGCAGCTACCGTTATGGAGGACAAGCTTGAGAACTGCTGTAGCTGCACAATGGCGAGCATGAGAATTCTGTGTCGCGTTTCACGACATCGGTAATGGATAAAGCGCCGTAATTGGTACTGTTCAAAAACATCACCTGACCTTCTCACAATTACTACGCTTAACCCACAGGAGACTAGTCGCTTGAGAGAATTCTACAGCATCGAGCAGAAATTTATACTAGATCTTAACTCACGCAATCTCAAATAAATCGCTAAATAATTTAGTAATGAAATACTGTGAGTTAAAGCTGGTAAAGCTAATTTTAAACGTCAGTTACCTCACTCGAAAACGACTTCAGTAACGGGCGAACAAGATTCAAAGGCAACACTGGCATTACAAAATACAGCATAATATCAGCGATAGTACTTAGTAAAATGTCGCCACTGCTTAAAATCTGCAAACTGTATGTCTGGGAATTGATTTCTATTCCAATGAGAATTCGAACTTAACTTATTCACCATAACAAAATCGTCAACATTTTTGCAAACACAATAAATTTACAAGATTGCACACTATAAAGTTTACAGTCAAAATAACAACTCCGTAGAAACATGGGATGGAATTGGAAATTTATATGACCCGAAAACCTGCGTAATTTAATTTGTTCAATACTGCAACATTCTTTTTAATGCTTTTTTGTAGTTATTTTAACTAAGCCATAATCTTTGCAATAATTTTTGTACCTTATTTTTTGTAGTTTATTCTGTATATATTTTTCCAACGTCTGAAAGGGCATTCGGTTGGTGACCGCCTATTCTCCAGAAATTGCTACAAAACTTTAAACAAATGGAAAAGGCTCAGATAGGGGATTGACTGATGATAATCAAGATGTAAGACAGAGAGGATTTGAGACAGGCTATTCGTATCCCGACCCTAGTTAAACTGGAATTCCAGGGAAGATGATGATGATTCTGTAGATGTTATTCTGGTATCTAAAGTACCATATTTCAAAAATTCGAAAGAGTTCGCCTAAAATTAAAATCTCTTCAACAAAAAAATTCAATAACAACAAAATTGCTCGCGGTTAAAAGAAAAAAGACATTTTTAATGTATGCAGCTCTTCAACAACAAAAGAAAACTGAAAATCTCAGCCTTACTTACATAAACACAAACAATAAACTGAATTGTGTGTATTGTGTAAGTAAGCAATGCATGCAGTGCATGCATAGCGTACTTACAGCAACAACAACAAAAAGCAAGCATGCTCAAGTTTCATGTAAATCACTGGCACAAAACATTGATTTCTCGCGATTTGTAAATAAACTCGAGCTGCCTCATCTCATTTTGGGTCACATACACAAATCAGGAACGAAACAGAGGCAGAGGAAGACCGAGATTAGTAATGTTAAATGATTTGCCGATTCAGGCATATGTGGACGTGAAGAAGAAAGCGGAAGACAGAGAAGAGTGGAGGCGTTATATACCATGAACCTGCCATTAGGCAGTGCACTAAGAAAGAGACACACATCAGCGTGGGACGTGCAGCTTGCACTGATGTCACAATCAGTTGCTACACTGAACAAGGCTTCAATGCGGCACTAAAGTTTAACGTCTCGTCGGGCACATCAAGCTCAATTAAAACAATTTTGTTCTATTAGTCCGAAAATGACAAGAATAAACCAACAAAAACGCAACCATCCAGATAAAGCAAAGTGGAATATTCTGAAAAATTAACGAAGAAGTAAACCATAGTTTAATGTCATTACAATTAAATGCTATTGACCATCATACACATCACAATAAATACACTTTCAGTAAAATGTTAAAGTTCTGCATTCATTCTAAAGGTCAATAACCTCGATGTCCGTTTGCCCGAGAGTCCCATGCGATCCTACGAGGCGACTAAACGAGGACAAACCAGGAGATAAGCAACGACTGGGCATCCATGTCTTAAGTTATTTGGGCCGCTTTCTATAAATCTTGATCGCTCAAATTTAGAGAACTCTAAACTAACGCAAATTGGTTTGACATCGAACTCTGCGTATACGAAAGGTTAAATTGGAATAGATAAACGGGTTCATCCCTTTTGGCGACTGAGACTAATTTATACCTTCAATGCTTCTCGAGGTAGCTTTCTAGAGACAAACTGGGCAGCTGTGGCTTATCCTATGTATTTTTTAATATATATTTTTTTGTATATATTCGTTCAGGAATAGAACATTTTAAATATACTTTTTTACTTTATATTTTCAGTTATACTCAATTGATGTTAATTGAGCAAATAACGAATAAACCGTTACCAACATTCAATAAGATGGCATACGTTCTACCGGGGGGGGGGGGAGGGCGGGGGTAAGTTTATTAAAAGAAGTCATAGAAGGCAGAATGGAAGAAAGAGAAGCAGAGGCAGACCGATATTAGGGATATTAGGTGAGTTAAAGGTCCACTCATATGAGGACATGAAGAGAAAACGGAAGATAGAGAAGAAAGTGGAGACTTTCCATGCCATGGACCTGCCAGTAAGCAGTGTACTAAGAGAAAGACAGGTAGCATACATCTGACATAATCATCATTTACATTAAATACTACTTTTTTGTAAATCCAAGTTAAAAATTGCAACAAATTATATTTGAATAATCAATGCAATTGACACTGAAACATTAGGAAAATTGTCACTTGGAATTTTTAAAAATTTTAAGCCATTCATTATAATCTTTATTGGCACTCCTAGGTATATCGATGGAAACTAAAAACTATGCACAAGGCCACCTTAAATAAGACGAAAAACATAACTAATAGAATTCTATTAATTAATTAACAGCCAAGAAACAAGAAACACAAACATAACAAGAAAAAAATATTAATTACACTAATCTAATCTAAATAACACTTAGAATTTAGTGAAGACTAAATGAACAGAACACACAAATAAAAGTATAAGCAAAAAATATTAATAAATTTATATGTTTACATAAATTTGAAGTAAAATATTTATAAGGTCACAATAACTAAAGAATCTATAAGCTCACATTACACACACACACACACACACATTATACATATATAAATATATTTATAAATATATATATATATATATATATATATATATATATATATATATATATATATACAAGTTAAGTATTTCTAAGTTTACATAAATAAAATATTTATAACTTTACATTAAGTAGGCCTAAAACAGAACACAATAACAAAAATTACATTTACTACTAAATGATAATAAAAAATTACATTAAGTACTAAAAATTTCACTTACTACACACATATAGTTCATCAAATAAATAAAAAACTGAACAGCAAAAAAGATAGAAATAAACATTCATTATAAACAGACAAAAATTAACATATTATACACTCAAGACAATATTAAATAAACATTTCACTAACAAGCAATCAACAAAAAATAGCGAAAAGTACGGTTGATATGTGTGGTCATATTAATCTACGAAAGTTACACAAATTATCAGACTCATAGAGTCTTAAGTCAAACGTTTAGCAAATTTGACCGTCATTTACTTTCAACTAAGGATCGCTATAGTAACCCAGATATAAGAGTTATATGAATTTAGACTTCATATTCTGAGTATCACTAGAGATATAGTATGTGGCTAAATTTCTTGCACACTGGATAGAATTTATTCCCCGTGTTGTGTCCGGGTTGTTTGAGGAATTGATCAACCGGTGACTGCACGTGGCGTAGAAGGCGACTAAGGCACCAAGATCCATACCAACGTCAGAAAGGGCATTCGGTTGGTGGGCGCCTAGGCTCCACAAATTGCTACAAAATTTAAACGAATGGAAAAGTCTCAAATAGGGGATTGGCTGGAGGTGTGGTATAGGACAGAGAGGATTTGAGACAGTCTATTTGTATCCCGACCCTGGTTAGACTGGGATTCAACGGAGGAGGATGATGATGACTGGATTAGAATTTACAGAGCCCTTCAAAATTAAAAAAATTGAGACAAATTTTGATTTTAAAACAAAATTCTATCTACATAGTGGTCACCGAAACCGTCGTACCTTCAAAACCGATGAACCAATTTAATTAAAATTTAAAATCGAGTCTATAGACATATTTTACCTCAACGGTGTAAATTGCAGACATATCTGAGATGTTCACCTGGGAAGGATTCGACCAATTGACACGTAAAACTAACAGAACATTATCTAATCACTAGACTCAAAATAGGACTAAGACCGGCAGCTAAAGTTTTCATCCCACAACCTATATATTTTTAACTAGAACAGCTTCAGAATAGGCCCTACCAAATTTAATAAGTATGTGGTTCAATGCAATGAAAATAGAACACCGGTCCAACCTCCCCCACACTCAATTGTAAAGGAGGATCATCGTTTTAATTGTAGACGTCATATCTACAATTTACTAATTTAATTATTTTCGGAATTAGAGAACCTTTCACATAATAATAAAAGCAAGTTGCTATGTTGTTATTAGAGACATTGTTCCTTCAATGCCACTCGCTAGTAAACGTGACGGGTTCTTAAAATAAAGCACGTTTCGCACGCCCATCGACCGTAGTTGATTTAGCTTAACATTTCAATAAGAACTGCCTTTGACAAAACAGTCTTCTTTTTATTGAAGCACTAATCAGTGTAATTGTAGAAGGATAAAATAAACGTGGCGACTCATTACGGAAAATAACATCAACGCATTGTAAATGTTAGAAAGAAGAAACTTTAAAAAATGACACAAAATCATTAGAATGCACGCAGTAAAACGATAAACAAGCACATAAATTAAATTGTTGAGCACAAGAAGTTCGTAAAACCACGCTTCCGAGGTAACATTCTGTGTGGTTGAATTTCAAAACTATGTAAATGAATAAATATCCGATAAACATTAAATTTTCAGTTGTTCGGCTGTAACTGATTACACATGATAGCAGCTGTCAGCTTTAAACACTATGAATTATAATATGGCTTTAATTGCGTTTCTCAGTAACTGCGTTAGGCGACTCCCAAGTTTTAAATATAATATTGCGTATAATCAACAGTGATTGATTAGAAGAAATACAATAACTTAATACAAAAATTATACCAAGTGTTCAAATTGATGCAAATCAGCGACTGCAAGTTACCAACACCAATTAACGTTAGACTTATCTTCTAAAGATGACGTCAGGCACGTCAATGATGACGTCAGGTACGTCAACGATGACGTCAGTCACGTCAATTTCGACGTCAGCCACGTCACCGATGACGTCAGCCACGTCACAGATGACATCAGTCACATCAACGATGACGTCAGCCACGTCAACGATGAAATCAGCCACGCCAACCATGACATGAGACACGTCAACGATGACGTCAGCCACGTCAACGATAACGTCAGTCACGTCAAATATTACGTCAACCACGTCAACGAGCATCAAATTGAATAAGGATCTTACCTGGTCTGTTTTTGAGACACTTCCCAGCCGCATCATCGACAGCCATACCCGTCAGCAACATCAGCACTATCCATAACACGGCATGATAGTTCATTAATCTATACGTTAATATCCTAGCAAATAAATAATCGAAAATATTTCCGCACTGACATTTGCCAGTAAACTTACTGGAACTAGATCTCTGTTTGCTCAAATTATCTACTCTATTTACTTGTTTACACTGAACGTGATGGTCGACCACTGAATCTGATCTATCCTGCTGATGTTCTGATTGAATTATATGATTTAGACGACACGGTTGATTGTCTAAAGACTCTCGTTGATCTACTAAATGACACTGTACGATATGGCATTGATCGCTCATTTTATCTGATCTATCTAGCAGATTATCTGATTGAATCAGATGATCTTGATTATCCGGTTGATTGCCTAAATAATCTACACCTACTCGATTCTCTACTCGCATATCCTGGAGTCGATCTTGAGGATTTAGAGAATTCACTGGCAGATAAATATAATCCGATTGATATGTTTGATACCTGAGATCCTGTTGATAACGTCTATCATGATCCTCTAACGAGTCCGCCATGATGACCTGGGTGATCCGTAGACCTTCTGGATCAGACTGCTTCATTCGCTTGAGCTGATCAGCATCTATGAGATCTAAAAGATCTAAACCCGGCATATCTACGTGATCTCCATGATCAACCATGTGTAATCTGTCTTCCTGAAATAGACCTAGAACAACATCTTCCTCACTTTTACCCAAATAATCCTGATCAATTTGTGGATAAAGATCATCCTCGTAATAAATTAAATTCTTTTGCGAGATCGGCTTAATTTCTTGATTCTGCTGAAATTGTTCGTCGGATTTGAAGTCCTGATCCAGTTTTACGGGATTTGGATAAGGACTGAATGTACGAGATAATCCAACTGAAACCATTCTTTAAATGTTGTTACCTTCAACAGTTTCTCACATTTCTCAATGATTCTTCCAATAAAGTCATACTTACAGCATCATACCCGATCCCAGGCCCATGTTAAAATATCCAAAGCATTTCAATTTCTAAGGAGAGATTTGTGACATAATAGCGAGTACTTTTATATTATAATTATGTTTATATGATACTCTGCACAGTAAAATCTGCAAAATGAATACATATATATCCAATAGTGTTTAAGCATCGATAGATAAATTTAGACTTTATTAAACGTGAGAAATATTTATCAACAACCTCGGTTACAAATAGAGAAGTTTGAAATATATCAAAGTGGCAGCCAACCAAATAAATAATTCTCTAAGCAACCAACAAATCAGTTTTCCTGACCATCTCTACAAGTGACCATACACGGTCACTTTTGCCATCAAACTTATCTGTTCAGATATGTGAATAGATAAATTTTATCGTGCATTGGCTGGTCAGTTTTGAAAACTGATGACAGCACTGATGACTAGTTTCCACATGCACGATAAAATTTAACTGTTCAAACTCATCTGAACAGATAAATTGAATCGTGGATGACCACTTTATCGGATCATGTATGAACACTTTAAGAAGAGTATTAACAACTACATGTACCAGTGTGCAAAAATTTACACATACAGTTAAAAATGGGTAAAGATAAAGTTCTAAAACACATCGTTACTGGCATCAGATGGTAATTACTGCTATTTTTACATGAATTATTTATACAAGTAACTTGTTTACTGAAAAAAACATACATGGCAACCGAAGATGGTATGATATTTAAAGGAAACTATTTAGAGTCACAATAAACATCTCTACACACTCAGCATCTAGGACTACAGCTATGATGCATCATTAGCACTCAACATGACGCAAGTACCTAATATCGAAAAGCTATGATGCATCATCTAGCACTCAACATGAATCAGACACCTAACATCGAAAAGCTATGATGCATCATCTAGCACTGAGCTTAGCTATGATGCCATCATCTAGCACTGAGCTAGAATCAAGCACCTAACATCGAACAGCTATGATGCATCATCTAGCACTCAACATGAATCAGACACCTAACATCGAAAAGCTATGATGCATCATCTAGCACTGAGCTTAGCTATGATGCCATCATCTAGCACTGAGCTAGAATCAAGCACCTAACATCGAACAGCTATGATGCATCATCTAGCACTCAACATGAATCAGACACCTAACATCGAAAAGCTATGATGCATCATCATATAACGCTAAACGTGACGCTAGAGCTTCTGGGAAAACATCTAACACGTAAACAAGTCCTACAAAATGTAAAGAATTGAGGCAAACAATCTGTTAACAATACTTTAATTAGCATCCTAACGACATTTACGTCGAGCCTGGTAGAATATCAAGCAACTGAAACCACTGAACAGTTGTTATTCATCGTGATAATCCAATTTGAGCACGGCAATAGATTTAATCGCCGCGAACAGTATGGCAGACATATACCTTGACAGTCAGCAGTTGTGTTGCGCGCATCTAGCACGCCGCATTCTAACAACTGTGTCACTAACAACAGCATTCTAACAAAACTGTCACTAACAACAGCATTCTAACAAAACTGTCACTAACAACAGCATTCTAACAAAACTGTCACTAACAACAGAATTCTAACAAAACTGTGTCACTAACAACAGAATTCTAACAAAACTGTGTCACTAACAACAGCATTCTAACAAAACTGTGTCACTAACAACAGAATTCTAACAAAACTGTGTCACTAACAACAGAATTCTAACAAAACTGTGTCACTAACAACAGCATTCTAACAAAACTGTGTCACTAACAACAGAATTCTAACAAAACTGTGTCACTAACAACAGCATTCTAACAAAACTGTGTCACTAACAACAGAATTCTAACAAAACTGTGTCACTAACAACAGCATTCTAACAAAACTGTGTCGCTAACAACAGCATTCTAACAAAACTGTGTCACTAACAACAGCATTCTAACAAAACTGTGTCACTAACAACAGAATTCTAACAAAACTGTGTCACTAACAACAGCATTCTAACAAAACTGTGCCACTAACAGCAGCATTCTAACAAAACTGTATCACTAACAGCAGCATTTTAACAGTGCCTCTTAAGTTCCGCATGCGAGTGACCAGGGTTCAAATCTTAAGTCAGTCAACAATAAAAAGAGAAACTCTTGAGCCACTGGAAGGCTAGTCATGTATCTAATGCTGCTGCCAATTGGCGCTATCAACAGCAACGACACGAAAAATCGTGGAAATTATTAAAAAAGCGTTCCAAGAATCTGTAAAATAGTTTCGAAGACTGCTCCTGATCATGACACTGTTAAAGAAATGGCTGTTCAAAACATTCTTCAAAAGCAAAACTAAATATTAACCATTACAATATTAATATTGCGACAACTGCTTCACTGCCACTCGAACAACATCGCAAAAACTGGCTTAACAAGCGGTTAGTGCAGTTATCATAGACAAACTCTGTACGATTTTTATTTCATTAATTACAACAGTACGAAAAAGAACGTGGATTATAAAACAAAGACTAATATAGTAAATAATACTACTGTTATACAAGAATATTCACGCCCGTTCGACAATAAAATCTGCATTCTAGCCAGCAAAAATTACTCAAATTCAATAATTATTTGAAATTCAATAAAATTAAAATTAGCAATTTAAAATTCAACGTTAATATACATGTATAACGATAGACAAACGAGCATGCATAATATAGAAACAAAGAAAAAAAGAAAAACACTGCAAGCTGAAATCGTCCTAACTGATTTGAACGCTAGGAATGATTTGAACCTGCCATTTCCAGGCTAGTGTAGAGTGAATGGTATAATAAAAGTTGAACTTACGTCATTAATAATAAAACCAAAATGACAAAAAAAGTAACAATCTATTAAAACAAAGAAGAGGTAGAGGGTGAGGATACTCCAGCGGACAGTCTAGTAACGATTGTTTCCTAGCTTAGTCGTGACTACGAGCTACGATTTTCATATTTTATTACCCACAACTGATCCACACATTTCTCTCGCTAGAACCAGTACAACATTAATTGCTACAACCAGAGCAACGCAGCTTCATTGTCCAGTGATACGTATAGCGAGAAGAAGAGATATCTTCCATCTTTATACTACTCTCGCATTCAATAATACCTCCTCACATTCAGTAAGACCTCTACATTTCACCGCCTTACACTACTTTTCCTCTCTCGATCTAGCGCTCTGCCAATTGGCAGATCCATGGTACGTAATCACACTCAGAGTCTGAATTCACGCTTCATTGAGCTAGAGAGCGCCATTGATCAACAAGTTAATCCATTCAAAAAATGATAGGCCTTACCCACGCCTCATGTAGCCTATACCAGCAGAAAAATATGGCTTCTGACATGGTTTCCCGTTGCCTTCTTCAGTTTACCCCATTATCCATCTACTATAATCCACCTACCCCATTATCCATCTACCCCAATATCCATCTACTTCATAATCCACCTACTCCATAATCCATTTACTATAATCCATTTATTCAATAATCCATCTACTCCATAATCCATTTACTATAATCCATTTACTCAATAATCCATCTACTCCATAATCCATTTACTATAATCCATTTACTCAATAATCCATCTACATAATCCATTTACTCCATAATCCATCTACATAATCCATTTACTCCATAATCCATCTACATAATCCATTTACCCCATAATCTATCTACTCCATTATCCTTGATATTCAGCAGTAGTAGAAGAAACCGTGCCGTATATATTCACAGTAATTTTAAAGCCTATAGCAGTATATTTCTGTAAACAACTTCGAATCAATAACTAATAATTACAAAAATCAAAAAAATTATTTGAAGTCCTAATTTTCAAACTGTGAAGATCGGTTTAAAATAACATAAATTTTTGTTCAAAATATATAAACTGAATGGCAATAAATGTCTTTAATTAACTAAATGCTTCAGATTAACAGAGCAAGCCTGAAGACTTTTGTCTGCCACTTTTACTAGTTCGCTGAAATGTTGACCACGTCTGCAGATTTGATCAAACCCATTCAGAAAATCTCAAGGCGTGGACCAGGTCTAATATGGCATATGGACCGGAAAAGTTTTGCAAGTAAATTGTAACAAAACAGTCGTAATTAATGTAATTTCGACCAAAAAAAACCAACAAAAATAATTGCTGACATTTGCTGAGTTTAAAAAATGAGCGAGAGAGAGAGAGAGAGAGAGAGAGAGAGAGAGAGAGAGAGAGAGATGGAGAGAAATTAATATTATATAAACAGTAAATCAGTAAATTCATGGCAGTCATCTACCCAATTTTACTTTTACTGTATTGCAGATATAAACTTATCCAGCTCGTTTTCTGATACAGCTGGATTTTAAGAATCCCAAAGCTGTACTCTTAATTTCCAAGGCAGCCTGCCTTGCAAATTCTCTCTCTCTCTCTCTCTCTCTCTCTCTCTCTCTCTCTCTCACTCTCTCTCGCTATTACTCTGCCCTTGCTCTGCCAAGTAGCAGGTCGAAGGTAAACTTTCCCACTCACATTTTGCTTTCGCGCTTCAGAGATTTGGGTAAGCATACCGTAGCAGATTAACCAACATAAATTCATGAAGTATAACATAAGCTATCCCAATCTATCTGAACAGCGTCAGTTTCCGCAACAAAAAAGATATTATAATCTTGCAGCAACAGATGCAGATAAAAATGAAAACATAATACAGTTGAAAACCGGTTTAACATTTGGTTTGTCTTTTATCCATGACATAAATGACGTCAAAATGACAAATGAGACAACGCCCTTATATATAAAAAATAATAATAAAATAATATATATATATAATATATATATATATATTATATATATATATATATATATATATATATATATATATATATATATATATACATATATATACATATATATACATATTACTTCAGTCCGATTACCAAATCTAAATTAAAGTTTTTTTGGTATTGTATAGTAACGAATTTGGTTAAAACTTAATTCATCATTGATTACTCCAGTTTATTTTGCATTTTGTCCAACCACCAAATATAGTGTCGTCGGATTAATACGGGGCGGGAAATAATGGACAAGGGAAGAGATATAACTATGACAAAGTGCAGGGCCTTGGTACACGTTACATTGTAAATAAGCGCAGACACAATTAACAAGTAGGGGCAAGCATGTGTGTTAAGCATGCACCAGTGATGATGTAAACAAGCTGTGGATTTGACTCTTTTATATTGGTATGTCTTAACAGTGCAACTAATTATATCCCCCCATTACATGTGATGGGGGACGTTCCTGACCTCATCCTTGTAGGAGGAAAAGGACGATAAACGTTTATTATTATTATTTATTATTATCATTATTATTAATGAAGACTTGGACACACTCGACCTACCAAACAGAAAACTACCCCGAAGCACATGAATCTTAACTTAAGCTTATTCAACAGTCATCTTACAAAATACTTGTGTTATAGTAGTCGTGTTATATCACTGATTATTAATAAACTATATCTAAGAATAATAATCCTAAGAATAATAATAGTATTAAAAATAATAACAACAAAGGTTTAATGTCCGTTTCCTTATACAAGGGTGATGTCAGGGATGTCTCCATATCTGTTCAACAAGGCAAATAGTTTATTAGCAACAGCTTATAGCGTCCATCAATAGGAAACAGCTGGTGGCATAATGATAATATGCTTTTAAATGCAACACTGCATCTTCAGAATTGAAAACTCAAAGTTGCAAGACAAAAACTTGCTTAATAAAATTTTATACAAAACAAGCTTCGAATACCAGATAGACAGAAAGACTAGTAGTCCGTCATTCAGTCCAACAGACTCGAAACTTCTTTAAATCATTATTAAAAAAATCAGGCACCGCTAAAACGAAACTGTTATTAATAATACCTAGTCTTAAAGCCCCTCACAGCGAAGAAATTACATATCTCGTACATGAATCACTATATGTTTACGCAGCACAGGAAGCAAGCGCATACCAGGCCATAACTCAGATTTACATACGATACAAATGGGCTTCAGGAGGTCGGAGTAGGCCTAATTAGATTTTACACGTGGGCAAAGAATGTGCTACAAATAGATTTATGCAAGTTTCCAGTATATAAAATATACTGACCTCAAATACCGCGCTCGCGTTTAAAACATTACGACGGCCTACGAATATCTGCATACCCGGGCACAAGAACAACAACAACAATAATTAGAGTGCTACTGCCGTCAATGAAAACATCTTGCACATTGACATATATTATAGTCTATAAGTCTATATTATATATATATATATATATATATATATATATATATATATATATATATATATATATATATATATAATAGTCTATATATTATATTCCTGTTCCAAAGCAATCTTTGTTATACTATACAAAACCATGCAATCTTCATAATAAAAATTGCTCAGCATTACACAATTAGTTCTTAAATAAAAATAAATCTCAGCAGAAATTTGGAAATTCTACAGAGCTATAGCAAAGAGCAACAGCAAATCATTACCATCAGTTGAATACTGTGCAAATGCAAGTGACTTAATGATTAACAAAGCTAAAACTCTAATTTAACGCCAGTTTTCTATCTCTAAATCATGTCAGTGACGGACCGAGCACAGGATTTAAACCATGCACCTTCTATTCCGCAGTCAGACTCTTGATCGATTATGCTACATAAGCAATATTGTCCGTAGTAAAGTAGTTCCCTACTGGAAGGTACCATCATCTTAGCTTAAATCCAGTACAATGGAAATAGCATAGTGAGATTAACTTGCAAATTAAAAGTATCTATGCACAAGCAGCTGGGATTACTGAAAAATAAAAAAAGCTTACAAATTCATTTGTCGGTATAAGTCAGCAAGAAAAATTTAAAAAATCACCTCAACGATTTATATCAAAATATTAAGTCCATAAAGTTTTTACTACATGTATATAATGTATATAATAGTGCAAAATCACGCATGCCTTAAAAAACTTTACACGCATAAATGCTTACATTTTAAACTTAAAATATTGGAAATAGGTCATAAACATATTTATCAAAATGTTCAGGTATGCAGAGAAATTTACTCCTAAAATCACCATCTTCATCCTTTGAAAGATATTTCTAGAGGTCAAAGGTCAAATAATTACCACAATAACAAATGTCTAGACAACGGGTCAAACCAGGTCCATAGCTATTATTGGATGGTGCAATGGACTTCCTGGAATCTGATTGGACGGTAAGCGATAGCCGCAATCAGAAGGAACTTTCCATGACCAGGCTTGTTAAGTTTAGTAGGTTAAAGTGCAGAAAATAAAAATAACAACATAAAAGATCATCAAATTTAGTTACATCAGTTTCTTATTTAGTAGCATACTATTTAAACATTTTGCAATTTTTTTTCTTATTTTTATTTGCACTTATACATTCTATTTTATTCTGCAGTTATTTAAGATTCTGCAATAATAAAAACTTTCACCTGCGTCGAAGAATGCAATATAGAATCAAACCAAAAAGAGAAATATAAAAAGGCATACTTTAACAGTGAAAGTAATTTCTATTAATCATCTTCTTCTGTAATGAACTGATAGTTGGCAGATCTTCAAGTTCAAAATTCTTTGTTAATCTTGGGACCTTACAAGTACAGAAAATATGCAATGAAGTAATGCAAAAAACAAACAAGTAATGGGAAAGTGTCTATCATAAAACCGTCAGCTTCCCTTTTATGTGCTACAATAGACAAATAATAGCATGTAAAATGTAGTGTCAGATAACAAATTATTAGTTCAATTCTAAACCATCTGGTTTGTTCACTATTAATGAGCACACATTAAATAATTAAAACGTTTAACAATAGCCGACAATCAGGCTTTGCCATTATGGATATTCGAACTACGCAAGAAAAAAATTAATATAATTAAATATTACTCTGGCTGGATTTATTACACCAGGAATAAATAGAAGACGGAATAAAAACTGGAGGTAAACTTATGAAATATGTAATATTTACGTATAATGAAGGTATGATTGCTAGTAGCAAAGTGAGTTACCAGAAATTGAGGATGGCCTGAATATTGCTGCATTAAAATATAGAATGAAAATAAATATAAAGAAAATCAAATGACGAGAGAGTCCTGAAATGGAGGAAGAGTCAATATAGAAACAGGTAACGAGTTTTGTAAATTTCGGACACACGATAACAGAGGATAGGAAATGTGAAACAAACATAAAATGTAAAATCGCTCAATCAAAAGGGGTCTTGGATATGACGAAAGAACTAGTAGCAGATTTACCAGAATTTACCAGACCTGCTACCATCTTTCGTTATTCCAATCCTTCTTCAAACTTAGGTAGCAGGAACAGGGGAAGAAAGTCAAGGGCTTATTTCAATCCCCAATCGTACACGATTACAACATCCAGATAGTAGGCCTATGTAGAAATCCACGAAGATAGAGATTGTATAGACTTTAGTGTGGACCACGTACGTACCTGTACGGTTATGAAAAATGGACGCTAGGAAAAAGAGTACATCAGCTTTCGAAGTGTCGAAATGCAGCTATAGAGAAGAATGGAGAAGATCAAATGGACAGACGAAATGATGAACGAAAAAGCGCTAAACAGGTTGGCATAAATAGATACTTGATAAATATCACAAGGCATAGAGAGTAGAACAGGGTAGGTCATGTCCTGTCATATCTCAACCAGAACAAAGAAAGTCTATTACAATAGTATTCGCGTCACACTTCACTATCAAGTCTCTCTACAGTGAAGGTAGCTTGCACCAGTTAAACTAGTATGTTAAGATCCTGTTTCTTTCACTCTTCTGAAACCATTCCCCTAAAAGATTGACGAGTAATTGTCAAGGTTGAACGATATAGCCAATAGGAAATAAGTAAACTGGCACTACAAGGAGAAAGTCGGACGCAGTTTGTTGGTAAACAAATGGTGTTTTTGCAATGTCGATCTTGCAGATTGAATTTAAATGCAAAAATTAGTCGTTTTCAAAGTGCTTATTTCTTATTAGTAGATAGGAAATGGTAAAATGCTTTGCAGCCGGATGTAGTCATCAGGTTCTTTGGGGTAAATGCCGCTATAAATGACATTATTAAAGGAACATTTTTGAACCTTTTAAATATTTAGCATGATGTTCAATGCATTGTTTGTCAACAAACGATTGTCAGCTGTAGCGTCGTCACGTGGATTATGACTTAATGACTTTTACGCAGCATTAACATATATATATATATATATATATATATATATATATATATATATATATATATATATATATATATACATTTATATATATCTCTCTCTCTCTCTCTCTCTCTCTCGAGAGAGAGAGAGAGAGAGAGAGAGACAGGCAAATAATGCTCATTGGAACAACATCAATATTATCTGCTAGCAATCCAAAGCTGATCCAGAATATGGGTACAATCAAAATTGGCTTACCATGACAGCTAAAGGAAGCATTGATTTCAATGATGATACCAAATTTTATTCTAATTAATAGTCAATCCTCATCGTCATCATCATCGTCATCTTCTTTAACTATGATCGGGATTAGAACATTTTCTAACAATTTCTGGAGCATAAGCGCTCATCAACTGAATGTCCTTTGTTGCTTTTTACGGCTCCTGCAGTCCACAGTTCCTCTGTTCTTCAACAACCGAACATTACACAGGTACATTAATAGTTAACTGAAATTAATTGTCTATATCTGCCATTAATCAAGAGCATTTATAGATTATTTAATAGTATTTATAGATAAATGTCTTTTATCTATAAATGTATTTACAGAGCTTAAAGTTATCTAGACAAAAGTAGACAGTGTTTGTTCTCAATCTCATATATCCACTTATAATAGAATTGGTAGCATAACCAACATCAGAAAGGGCATTCATTCGGTTGATTTAATTTTAATTTAATTTAATTTCAATGAATTAACCATTTCACACAATGGAGATAGAAAGTCCCACAATATACAGCAATTCACATGAAATGAAAAGGACACAAAGGTCCGCAGACTCTGACATGAGCCCTAATAAGAGAATAAAATAATAAAAGATTTAAGCATCACTGCAATATGATGAGCAACTAGGCTCCAGAAATTGCTACAAAATTTTCTAAAATGAGTGAAAGAAAAGTTTACCCGACCCTAGTTAAACTAGGAATAAAGCAAAGATGATGATGATGATGATAGAGTTGGTAGCAGCATGCTTGCCAGATAAATATAAGGCCAAAGATCTGAAGCCGATTAGACCATCTTTCAGGGTACACTTTTTGTGCAGAAATATGCAAGACCACTGTGTTGACAGTGTTGCATATTTCGTAAATTAGCCTTAAACCTTTTACATACTGGTATCCACATTTAGTATAACAACGAATTTGATCTTTATTAAGAAAAGTTATTTGACTTTTTTCCACTTTATACAACAGTCACAATTAAGTTAATATTAATAGTTGTAATATATGCATATTAGTAGTTATACTATTTTGGGTAAACACGACAGTTTTCTCAGGGAATGGCGACCCTGCCCAGTTAAATATTAGTCTGAGCTGAGAAAAAGGGGAAAGTCTATTAAAAGAGGTCAAGGAAACAAGGGCACAGGCAGGCCGAGATTAGGAATGTAAGATGATTTAAAGATCCTGTGAATATGAAGAGAAAAGCAGAAAAAGAGAAGAGTGGAGGCGTTATATAGCTGCCAGTAGGCAGTGTACTAGTAGGGAGAGATACTATAGTTGCTATATGCAGTGGACAACCTTAGTTTCAAAAGTCTGTTAAAATAATATCAAATGCCTACATTTATGACAGAGATAAAAAACAATATGTCAAAATAATTACAACATTTTATGAAGTAATTCTATTCATTAATTATCAAATAGAAATTCAGCAAACTACCAGATTTTATAAAGTTTTTCTTCTCTATTTATCAATTTATGCACAGGTTTTTATATTAAATTTGAATAACATCAATTTGCTAAATATTGCGAATTCCAAATCAGAAATCTGTCGAACAATTAAACACTATGATTTTCAATCATCTGCTTGATTTTGAAATATAGCCTACTAAGCTACAACTTGCATTTAACTTATAAATTTAATCTGTGATAGCCGCAACATACTGTCTAGATTAGAGTAATAATTACGTAAAATAAAAACAAATTGTACACTAGAAAAATTTAGAATGTATAGAAAATTAATTAAGTAGGCATTGAAACATGGACAGATTAGACATTAATATTACCTGGTTTATATAAATTGACCTCTATTAAGTATTATAATATAACAATCTAAGGACTTTAAATACTTTAATATCCCAAACCAGTTGGACTCTTACAAATACATTAATAAGTATTCAACACACTAATGAAAGTGTCTATCCACACCCCTGCTATATAGCTGATGCTGCCTAAAACTAGGAAACCTGAACTTAGTGATAAAAATGATCTACCATACAGAAATCAATCAAATTAACTCTCGTACTTTATTTATAAATCTAATATGGTGTATTTGATTTTATAATTACAGTTAAATATGTTCTAATTTCCAAACTAATTGCAAAACTAAAGACATACTAATCACACCCATGGAACCCGGCCAACGAAATTCAACAAATAATTTATAATAATTTATAATAATTTAAGTAAACAGGTAAAAAATACTCTCTAAATCACTTCCAAAATAATTTCCTTTTTATACTAACTCATTTTCGAGATGTTCTCGTTGCTTTCTGTAACAGAATTACAAGAGAAATTACTGCTTTATGTGAACATGGTAAAACCTTTCTTTTGAAAATTTATATGACCATTTCATATTTAGTAATCCCAATGAATAGATCCAAAAGTAAAATTTTAACTATACCCTAATAAACCGAATATTGGTTTTTAACTCAATGTGTACATCATTCGAGCTTAAAATACATGCGAAATACATGCATGTGTAAATCATTCCTTACAAATGATAGATATTTTTATCTTTAATTTTTTGTTTAATTCTATATAAATTTTTATTTATTAACTATTAAATAATTCTTTACTAATTTTATTAATGTTTAATTTTTAAAAATGTATAATTAGTAATTTATTACATTCACGCCAATTCCTACGAGGTACTTAGCTTTTCGCCTACATAATTATACGAATGTTACCAAAAATATACATTGTAACCTACGTTTAACTAATTTCCAATATTTGTAAATTAAGTAATCAATTACTCTATCTTCCCATGAAACTATCCGCAATTTAAGACCTCTCATAACATTACAATTTTTAAACTAAAACATATTTACCATATTAATTATCAACATTAAAGTTGTTTACATTCACTCCCCACCCTACTTGTGTTTACAACCTCAGAGATGACCGACAATGTGTCTTATTACCTACCTTCCAGTGAATCAAACGGAAGCCTCGTAAATTGAGAAACGTTTAGATAGTCTGATTGGTTTAAGTAAGAAAAATTGCAGACTTATTGGTCGGGAAAATAATAAATAAATAAATAACAACAATTAGAGTACTACAGTCATCAATGACAACATCGAGCACTATTGAGACAAAAATCAAGCCGGCGAGCAATAGGAAGGTCCAAAAACGGTGCAAATTCCAAAATCCAGAAATTCAGTCCAATGTAAAGGGAGTCAAAGAAAAGGTGGTTTAGGCGCAGGTCGCTGCTAAATTAAACTTAGGAACTTAGTAATAACTGTTTACCTTCTCAAAGCTGTTTTCTAACTTCGACGTTTCACGTCAAAATTGTATCAGTAATTCCAGCATCTCTTTTTTTTAAATAAAAAAGTAGGCTTATTGTGACTAAGAATTTGGATTTATATCACTTCTGCTAAAAGTCAGGTTAGATTCTGTAAAATAATTTTGGAAACTTGTACATAATTTGTCTACCTTCAAAATGTACTGCGCGATTTTGTTTAGACACCATCAAGATTCAGGCTACAAATTTTCAAATTAATTTTTTCTTTTGTATTCATATTAAATCATGATAAACCAGATGCTCTGACCTAATGGGCTTATTTATCAACTAAGATTATTTTAATGAAAAATAGTAAAATTGACAACTACCTTTGACGAAATCAGAAACCTTTTTAATCCACGCTGGAGCCAGTGGCGACGTCGGTAAGATACTCGACTGCGGATCAGTATGTGAGGGGTTCAAATACTGAGCTCGTCCGTCACTGACATCGCTTTCGAGTGAGGAAACTGACGTTAGCCTTAGGTTTACCAACTACTATCGAATGTTACCACTTCACACCAAAATCAAAAACTACATGTAAATTATAACGTATTCAAGTTCTTGCTTCGTTTTGTTTACTTCGAATTTGTAAATATAAAAATTATTGTATTTTTAAAAAGTATTATATTTTATAACATAACATAAAAACAATTAGAGTGCTACAGTCATCAATGACAACATAGAGCGCTATTGAGACAAAATCGAACCGGCGAGCAAAAAGAAGGTCCAAGAACGGGGCAAATTCCATATCCAAAAAATCAATACATTGATACTCATTGATTTATTTATCTTTTCTAACGTAATTTTTATTCTGTAAACCAAAATCTTATTAAAATACACACTTTAATTCTGTTCCTTTCCGATCTCTATATACCTCTGACGGCATGACTGGTAATCTAATTTGAGCAGTTCTGTGGCGTATTGCATATCTGTCGATCGTGTCCCCAAATCGTTCCGCGACAATTCAGTGAATTTAATTTTTCGCCTCAAATTTATAATAGTGTAACAGTTTGCCTTGTTTCTGCCTCTAGCCATATTTACCAAACAGCATTTAATGTAATACAAGTTTTGTCATACCAGCTAAGTCAATTAATTGTTATTATATGTACAGAGATCGGTGCCGTAAATCGTCATGGAAGATAGTCACAGAATGTTTCTGCAGGCGATGATGTCCTGTGGGATAATCAACGGCAAAGACGTGAAGGCTTATCATAAAGTTGCCTGTGATAAAAATGGAGGTTCAGTGAGGTTCTTTGTTCAATAAATTGTAGTGCAATGCTTACTTTGAATGGAACGGAATATTTATGCATAATGAGTGTGCTTTACAATATTAGATTAATTAAAGCTTAAAGATTATATGAGATTTTGTGTTTGTTGATAACTTGTCATTGTCAGGTGATAGAATCAAAATAATTATTTTAGCAGGGTAAGGAGAGCTTGACCTCTGGTTAGTTTGTCCTGCCCTTGCTAAGAATTGGAAAATGTTGGAGATGCATAAGTAAAATTGGAAATGCTTAATTAAAATGAAATTTTAATTAATCTCACTCTCCAACTCGCCTTTGAAATGTTCTAAGTTCTAACACTGTGTACAATTATCCTTAAAGTATTGTTCTTGTAGCTAGAACTTCCATGGTTATAATTCGATAGCAAAGATGTTTGCAGCAAATTCTAAAGTCGTTTCGGCAAATGTGTTTAAATTTACAGGCTGAGCCAGTGGCTTGTTACTAAGTTGTTCGACAGTGGATCATTTGGTGAAAAGTCTTAATACAGTGCTCTGTGTGTCTCTGACATGCTATCCAGGCTTGAAACTGCCTTTAAAATTGGCTTATCTTTTATATATAAGGCCTATCTAAACGACATTTATATAGATATTTAACTCTAATTTTCTCATCATTTGTGTGTATGATGTCTAGATATGTCTAAGATTGCATCCTCAATACACCTGCTTGACTGAATTGTCTTCTACTCTTCCTATCAACTGAGAAAATATGTAATGAAACAATAGATCTATGTTATAGTTAAGAAAATATTCCTGAATTATTATGTTTGTATAAATTTATAATTTTAATTTGGTTAATTTCTTGACTTTTTTGATACTTGTTTTAATTGAATTAAATTTGGAATAATTATAATATTTTTATGTGTTGTCAAATTATTATCTAATTATGAGATAATAAAATAAGATTACTTGACTAAGAGAATTTTTTATTCTTTGACTTTTCAATAAACATGTCAAAGTTCTTTGCGTTATTGGTAATTCAATATACATGTCAAAGTTCTTTGCCTTAGTATTATTTTTGAATTGGAGAAGCTTATAATTTTGTTTCTATATATCGTTGTTGTGTCTGTGTTCAGAGCAATATAGTTCTGAAGATCTGGGAAAGTTTGTCACAACAATTAATGCCAATGTCAAAATGTTTGGGTTGGAAATAAAGAAGGCTGTGGAGGAGCTCACAGGAAGACACTATTTTGTTCTAGTTAGTACAGAATCTCAGTCAAAGAATTAAGTATAAAATTGCACATTCGACAATTCAAAACAATCATCCTTTAAATCTTTCCTAAAAACTTACCATTGAAAACTTTCGGTTTCTTATATTGTAAACATTCCGACCTTCCAGATATCTAATTTGCCTGTCAGTCTTTATGTAAGTTTTGTACATCTGATGTCAACCTGCTAAGACTAACAAACATTCTCACCTCAACTGTTAGGCTCATTTCTTTGTTGAACTGCCTCCTGGTTCTATTTCCACTTCATGCAGTATTAGACTTTAAAAAATCTTTTTGTAAAAATAGCACAAACTGACAATATTGTGCATATTAATGTGAGTAGATGTTGTATAAATGTTCATTATTATGGCATTTTTTAGCCTTTATAGAAAATGTACAGTATCTTCTGCTATAATGAATCGTGCAGTAAATAACTAATAATTGTAGCTAATGGCTGGAGCCAGTGATGATGTTGGCAAGATATCCGACCGGCGATCGTGGATTAGCACGTGTGGGTTCCAATCCCGGGCTCGCCCATCACTGATTGCTTTTGAGAGATGAAACTGACGTTAACATTGGCCTTACAGCTTTTAAGCCATACAGCCTTTAAAGCTGGATTGATTGTAAAGAATAGATTGGTACTTTCTTACCTCGTTATCTTTTGATCACTGGACGTGTATTATGTATATCGTTGGCTCAGGTCTTTCAATTCACTTTGTATGAGTCAGTCACTGGTTGTGCAGGAATATCCCTGACCTTATCATCGTCTGGGGAAATGGAAGTTAAACCTTTATCACTATTAATTTACTAACTAGAATTATTTCCTGTGTTGGTCAGCTAGATAGGGTACTGTGTGCCCTCTGACGGCTACTGGATAAAATTTCAGCAACCATTAAGTTTGGTTATGATTTAAGTAATGATTGATATAATTTAAATGATTAATGTGTTCCATTCATTGATATGATGTCCACAATTTTGATTTCTCTCTCTCTCTCTCTCTTTTGGTTCTATTAGACATTTTTTCCTGATTTCTTGTATGCCTATACGTTATATGTAAGTGTTGTAATTTAAGGAAACATTATGTAATTTTTAGGTGAACAAGGTTGAGTCAGATATCACTCGTCTACATCCAATTTACTCCATTGCTGAAACTGAATTGTTTAAGAAACTTGTAAGTTTAACTGCATTTATAAATCAGTATAGTTATAGATTTATATTTAGATGGATGTATATTTGTATGTATATACTACTACTATATAGACTACATACGGAAAAGTTATTACCTTTTGAGAAGGGATGAACTTGTTGATGTAAGGAGCGCTTCCTATGCAGATTCCGAGTTTAAATAAATATGTAGGGTCTTTGAACTGTTACTTGGCAGCACACTAGAGAAAGAGAAGGCTTAGCAATTATCTGAGTATTTCTATTCAATATTATATGTAATTAAACTGATTATTTCAGTAAAATTTTCTGTGAATTTCGCATGTATCAAAATTTTACTGCATTGCTGAACATGACTGTAAGTAGTTATTGCATTGATGAAATTGACTGTATTAATCTTTCTTTTTGCTTTGATATTGATATTACTAAGGAATGGTATTATTGATATTAAGGAATGGTAGCGGGCAGCATGACTGGACCGCAGAAGATAATGGATAGTCTGATGATGAGGCATTGAGATATGGCATGAAGATTAACATCAAAGAGACCGAACTTTTTGCTCTGATACTGATATTACTATCGATGTGCCTTTGTATTCAGTGCAGTACATAGATGCTATTTCGTTTTCAATAATTTGATTCTAAAACAAATCTTTTTGTTAAGTTTGGTTAAGACTGCCATTGTGATGTAAAGCAATACTTTACGAATCTACACTTACAGTCTATAGAATATATGCATGAGTGATTATTCGAAAGTGTTTTGACTAATGGACAAATTTGATTAATTGAATGATTATTGATTTATTGATATATATAATATAATGGCTATCATAATATTCAAAAAAGACTTGCGACTGATCAGAACCACAGGGGCTTTACAAATAGTAAGATATGCTGATTCTACCGAGTTGAAGCTTAATTTAGTGATAGATATTATAATTCATTTTCTGGCAGATTGATTGACTGACTGATTAATATTGATTGATTGGCTGATTGATTTATTGAATGATTGATTAAAGATCACAGCAGTGTTTGAAAGCGATACTGGCCTGGTCAGGTCCACCGAGGCGTTAAGGTTAACTAGTTCTGTGGAGCACAAGATCAGCCAATCAGAGGCTGAGAATTTCTATAAGAAGCTCATTGACGAACGGTGGCTAATTGAGGTAGAAATCAACTTTTTTCCGTTATAAAGATTTGATTAAGTTGTCATTTTACTCCAGTGTTTCTCAGGATTTGTTTCGCCGACTTATTGCAAATAAATTTTAAAAGCTTAAGCATGTTTCTAATAGAAATAGTATAGAGAATAGTGAAAGAAAACAGTATTGGTCTGCTGAGCACTTATGTATATCTATCTGTTTATTGTGCATAAAATATTTGACTATTATTTAAATATTTCTGATAGATTTATATAAGTTGATTAAGATATATTCTTTAAGCTTATTCATCATCATCATCATCCTCCCTTGAATCCCAGTTTAACTAGGATCGGGATACAAATAGACTGTCTCAAATCCTCTCTGTCCTACACCACACCACCAGCTAATCCCCTATTTGAGACTTTGCCATTCGTTTAAATTTTCGTAGCAATTTTTGGAGCCTAGGTGCTCACCAACCGAATGCCCTTTCTGACGTTGGTATGGATCTTAGTGCTTTAGTGGCCTTCTACGACACGTGCAGTCACCGGTTGGTCAATTCTTCAAACAACCCGGACACAACACGGGGATAAACACAAAATTCATAATGGCTGATATTATTATATAGTAGCCTCTGTACACTTTCATTTTGCAGCTTGCTTGTGAATTGTTCCTGTTTAAATTGAGAAAGTCACATGTTTTGGAGCTTGATATATGAATTATAATATAGTCATGAAGTTAAACCTTTTACTTACATACTCGCGAACTTTGCGTGCTCTTCATATTTCACTGCTTCGTAGCAATCAGTGCACATATACAATTTAATTTATTGAAGCACGTGTAGTCACCGGTTGGTCAATTCTTCAAACAAGCCGGACACAACACAGGGAATTCTTTAAACTTATTAACCTTTAATTATTACATTATAAGTTAGTTAAAAAAATATATAATTTAATAATTAAGAGTGAGTCCAAGACTTATATTCACTTAGATTTTTTACAGCTAATGCTTTGTATTTTTTATCAAATATATTCTTACAAATTTCATTTCAGTTGCTATTTAATTAAATTTAGTTACAATCTTTTCAGACAACAGATGGTCGGTATACATTGTCTGCTCGTTCACTCATAGATCTTGAGTCGTACATAATGGATCAGATTGAATCGGTAGAGAAATGCCCTCTCTGCAGAAAAATATGTCTCATTGTTAGTATGTTCTGCTTTCTGTGCTTTTACTAGTCTAAATGAAAATGTCCACCTATGTAGTGGTTCTTATAGCCGGTGATATTGCTCCCTGTTTAGAGTCTACACAGGACCGTGATTGCTTCCAAGAAATCTAGAGGGTCTGAAATAGGTGATTGAGCAGTAGAACATAGTTGAAAATGTAATCTGATTATGTAATAGTATCTAATTTAATATAATTAGCCAGTCCTGTCTGTCTGTCTGAAGTACCGCTGGGCATGTATACATGTGTGCTGTATATGACGACTTCATCTGTTAGAATATTTAAGAGAGAAGAAATGTCACTTAAATATTTGAGTGAAGTGAAATAGTTTTGAAGAGATAGGAAATGTGTTAAATATATAGCAAAATTTGATTGATGTTTTTAATTTGTTAATTTAAATTTTCAAATTAACTTTTGAATTTCATTATCTTTTAAAATTGTAAAAAATATAGGAAAAGTTGGCCTAATCAATCAATGAGAATATAACGTTTGGTTCCTCGCTATAAGGCAATGTCAGGGACATCTCTTGCAGACTCTGCACAAACATAACAAATGACAATAATAACAAACGCTAGAAGAAAGGCAGTTTTCAAAGTAAGTTGATAATCCACTGACCCATACAAAATGACATTTATGAGATAAGTTTATAAGAATGATACAGTCATTAGGAGCCTTATTATACAGTGATATATTATGATACATTGTATGACACAGTGATATCTTATGATACATTGTATGACACAGTGATATGACACAGTGATATATTATGATACATTGTATGACACAGTGATATATTATGATACATTGTATGACACAGTGATATCTTATGATACATTGTATGACACAGTGATATATTATGATACATTGTATGACACAGTGATATATTATGATACATTGTATGACACAGTGATATATTATGATACATTGTATGACACAGTGATATCTTATGATACATTGTATGACACAGTGATATATTATGATACATTGTATGACACAGTGATATCTTATGATACATTGTATGACACAGTGTTATATTATGATACATTGTATGACACAGTGATATCTTATGATACAGTGTAAGAGTTTATGATACAGTGATTAAGAGCCTTATTATGCAGTATGTCTTATGATGCATTGTATAATACAGTGATATCTTATGATACAGTGTGAGAGTTTATGATACTTACGATACAGTGTATCTTATGATATTTTGTGAGAAGTATAATTTTTTATCATATTTATCTTCAAGTTATCATCTATTTTTTTAAAATTTATTATGAACTTTAAAAGACCGTGGAACTTCCATTTATAAGACACGAGCGAGAGAGAGAAAGAGAGAGAGAGAGATTAGGATAATTAAAATAAGCGATCTTAAAGACGACTCTGGTAGAAGATGTGAAGAATACGACATATAGAATATGTCTGACTGTTATATTAGCCTCTGTGTATTAAAAGTCTGCAGCACTCTTGTGTTTCATGTGTGTGCCTGTAGTAACAATGTTATTGTTATGGCTATTAAACTTTTGTTTTATTATTCATAATCCGAATGGGTTGCAAATTATTCACGCTAAGTGCTTGAAGTTGCTGTGAGCACCGATGGATAGCAGAGATGTCATTCATAGTTTATAACATCAGCCTCAACTGGTCTCAACTGGATCAACTGGTCTCAACTGGATCAACTGGCCTCAGCTGGATCAACTGGTCTCAACTGGATCAACTGGTCTTAACTGGATCAACTGGTCTCAACTGGATCATCCGAGATTGTTAATTTTGTCAATAATCATCTAATTTAGCACTTACAGCTCTCGCTGTTATTACTTATAGGGTCAGAGATGTGACGACTGTGATACTAAGGCTCATTTACACTGTGCGTCAGTTTATTTCAAACGCTCGGCCACAAACAACGTGTCCTCGGGCGGAGTAAAATGTCCTTCTGAGACATGCAGCGCCATCTGGACTCAGTTACAGTCTGCTCCAGCTCAGATCTGTGGTTAGCAATAGAATTATTACCGATTATATATAACCTTAGGTAAATAGTTAATTAACCCACTGTCTATAATTTGTTAGATAACTTTATAATGTTATAACTTTATAACTTAAGCCTGACATGGTTAGATTTAAAATGACAGTCTAACTGGTCTTCAGTGACCCTGCAAGTATTTGAGAGCTAAATTAACGAACAAATACTGTTGTAAGGAATATGCATTTATTTATTTATTGGTTAAATGTGCTAAATATGCTTGAATACCCCTTGACAGTTCATTTAGGTACAAAGTCGATTACACAGTGTGTGTGTGTGTGTATATATATATATATATATATATATATATATATATATATATATATATATATTTTTATATATATATATATATATATATATATATATATATATATATATATATATATACAGTGTATATATATATATCGATGCGAACAGTGTATCATGGTGATCGTGAAATAAACTGATTTTATAAAAAACGATAGAAATTAATTACAAGTTCGTTTTCTCTCTATTAATTCAATCTTCGTTAATTCCTAATTTGTTATTCTACTTTCTATCTATCTAATTTCACTGCCTACTGGCAGGTCCATGGTATATAACGCCTCCACTATTCTTCTTTCTACGCTTCTGATTTTAAATTTATCTGCTAATCTTTGCCAATCGAAACTTCGTTTAGTTTCTTTGGCAATTGTGTTTGCTTTTATTTATAGAGTCTAACGTAACGTTTTCTGGTCTCACTCAGTCGTAACGAAGATGCAGACATTTGGTGAAGTCAAGAACTGCTCAAAGAACTGTACAGAGAACCGTACAAAGAACCGTACAAAGAACTGTACAAAGAACTGTACAAATGTCTGATAGCTCATGTGTAGTGAAATAACTGACACTAGCGGAACACGTCCCATAATTAAATTCTTATAGAGCCGAGTTTTCATGACTCTCTTTATATAAAGAGTTTTAATAATTAAGATAATGGCATATATTTTCAGTTACTTGGAATTATTTAGGATAATTAAGCTTTGGAATCTTATGCTTCTATTAACCGATAAACACAAAATTCATCATCATTATCATCATCATCATCCTCCCTTGAATCCCAGTTTAGCTAGGGTCGGGATACGAATAGACTGTCTCAAATCCTCTCTGTCCTACACCACACCACCAGCTAATCCCCTATTTGAGACTGCCATTCGTTTAAATTTTCGTAGCAATTTTTGGAGCCTAGGTGCTCACCAACCGAATGCCCTTTCTGACGTTGGTATGGATCTTAGTGCTTTAGTGGCCTTCTACGACACGTGCAGTCACCGGTTGGTCAATTCTTCAAACAACCCGGACACAACACGGGGATAAACACAAAATTCATAATGGCTGATATTATTATATAGTAGCCTATGTACACTTTCATTTTGCAGCTTGCTTGTGAATTGTTCCTGTTTAAATTGAGAAAGTCACATGTTTTGGAGCTTAATATATGAATTATAATATAGTTATGAAGTTAAACCTTTTACTTACATACTCGCGAACTTTGCGTGCTCTTCATATTTCACTGCTTCGTAGCAATCAGTGCATGTATACAATTTACTTTATTGAAGTAAAAATTAATAAATCGAAATTAATTTTAATTTATTTATTGGGATATTCTCTAATTTCATAGTTATTTAAATTGATATGGTAGCTTCCCTTTGATTTAGGCTACTCCTGCTACGATATCAGTGTTAGTTTACTGTCAATATCTTCATTCAGATGATGCCAGAAGCCTCGTTATGGTTAAGTCAGTTAAGCCCTAATTTTAGTCTTCAAAACTTATTTGTTTTCTCTATTAATGAAACTACGGTACTTTTAGTTTATCGAATAATTAGCCTAATTGTATCAGTTTGAAATTGTTAACTAACTTTTTTTTAAATTTAAAATTCTAGCTGTTGGGCAACTTAATGACGCAAATTCCTGTTATTGGTATTTATCAGATTTATTCTGAAAATGTGAAAAAGGACACCGAGTTTATGATTATGAAATAAGCAAGACTCGTATCATAGCAAAGAAGCATTTTATTAAAGTAATGATAAAGCAAATATATTACATGGCAATGCAAAAGTAACAGATAAAAATAATGACGAGTTCATGAAAATTTTATGTCAGCTTCATTATAAATTACTATGGTTATACTGCAGCATAATATTATGATAGGCTTAGTTCAATGCACTAATTCCACGACTAGTCTGCTCTCTCGCTCTTTAATGATCATCGGCCGACAAATTGAAATCTGCTCCAAGCCCATGCCCTTTATCACTTCTGATGGGCAAGTCTTTAGTATGAGAAAATATCAATTTTGTGTTGATACTCTGCTGCTTTGGGTTATTATACACCAATATTGTTCAGTATTGCGAATATTAAGACTTAGTTTCGCCGCCTATTCGAGAGCCGTAAAATAAAAAATACTGCCATTTTTTATTATAGCACAAAACTTGTTATCAGCGAATAGTTTAAAATAAGAGTTTAATCGATAGCTTAAACTAAGATTTACAACAGGTTTGGCTAACATATTCAGTGTGTTGATTCGTTCGTGAGTTCATTTGAGTTTTAAAAAGTAGCTTAGTAATTCACTGGCTGGAGCCAGTGGCGATGTCGGTAAGATATTCGACTGCGGATCAGTATGTGCGAGGTTCAAATCCTGGGCTCGCCCGTCACTGACATCGCTTTCGAGTGAGGAAATTTACTTTAACGTTAGCTTTACCTTTTACTTTTTATATCTTATGTTTATTTATTTCATATATGCAAGCCATTGGAAATTTACACACAAACTTTGAAGCTTTTTCTTACCATAAACTGTAAAACTTATTAAATATTATTTATTATAATTAGTCAAAAATATTGTTAATAATATTTTAAATAACGGCTCAATGGCTAAATTATATCAGAATTAGCACTAATTTGTGCATTTTAGCTATTTTAATAGTTAAAAGTAATAATAGCAAGTACATCAGATAAAAATAAATGCGATAATGTGTTGTGAAGCTCCTACAGTAGAGTGACTATCCCGCTCTAAACAACACATGCGGTTGTCTGAGTTCAAAATCGCGCCTATCCGACAACATAAGGGCACGTCCAAGTTACTTTGGAAATTTACAATCTCTTTTATGAATTTTGTTAATTATTACGTTTCTACGAACTATGCTTGTTTCTATTATCTGAAGAAAATTAGTCTGGGTGATTATATTTTGAATGCGACCTACAGACTGCAGGGCCCTATAGCTTGGTTGTTGTTAATTCTAAATTTTTCGCTACAGATAACGTACTAGTAAGAATTATCCCAGCCTTTGACTTTTTTTAGGGCGGTTAAAGCTTTTCTCACTATATTTCGAGTGTTCTTTAAGTCGACTTGGCACCAGTTGTGACTTAGAAACAGAAACTAATGTTAAATTGGTTGTATGACATTTTAGTTAAAAATATATGAAGTTGTGGTCGATTGAAATGTTCCTTTTACAGCCTAAATAATAGTCTGGACTTTAATTTCATTAATTATCGAAGATTCTGAACCGGATTAAACTGGTTTGAATTTACTTTCTAGTTGTTTGTTTATTTACCCTCTACTACCTTGCCTTTACTTCGTTTGTTTACCCTCTACTGGTTTGACTTTACATTCTACCATCAATAGATGCAAATTGAACCACTAGATCAGGAAGATACATGATGTCTCGTATTGAGGCATACGTGGCATTGTGGAAAAAATGGCTCATTTGTCGGGTCCTAGACGTTATATTTATCCGCAGACAAATTGGTTAACTTTCTATACCAACCTAAAGCTGTAGTCAAAAGCTTACAATCCGTTTTAACCTAATTTAGCTCACATAGTACACACGCAATCGTTAAATAGAGACTAAACCGTAAAGAAAATTAAAACTAAACCGACAATAGAGTAGCATATAAACCAATATATTAACTTTAAGAAATAAAATTTATTTAACAAATAGGAACGATTTAAATCACTAAGATTTTTTAGGTTAAAGATATATTTTGACAGAAAAACGCGAATTTCAATAAGAAATTTATAATTTCATGCATATAGAAAAATCGTACTTTATAATCGTATAAACCTACACCGTTCGTACGATAGTTGATGCCTCTTTGAAGCACGAGTGGCTTCAAGAAACAGTATTGACTTGACTAGGAAACAACCTGCAATCCTGAGATTTAATATTGAAGATGCAGATAGAGAATCAACGCTGCACACCACTCGGCCACAATTATTAGTCTAACAGTTATATCTAGCCCTTGTTATCGAGTGGTATGCACCATGCAATTAAATATAGGGCTTAACTACATGTATGAATATATTATTGATATATTATTATTTTAATTCTCTATGAAAGGTTAGAGGAACCCCATGGGCACAGTAAAATATCTAAATACAGACTGATTCACTCACAATATTTTCTAAAGCAATAGTTGAAGAAAAAGATTAGATCCTATAGGACAATAAATAGAAAACGTGATGATATGCTAGTACAAAAACAGCGATTAGTTATCTATCATAAATTAGGCCTAGCTATTAGTAACGTGAGCAATCGCTTATGGAATTCTTTAATAACAATTGAGTGATCGCTTCATTTACGATCATACTTCATTCATAATTATTTCATATACACTGGTGAATTGTATAGGCCTACACATTCACTAACGAAGACCAAAGATAAAAAATTACTATTCACAAGAAGTAAGGGACTGTAACGAAATTCAAGATTAAAAATCAATTATGTTATTCAGTTTGTCCATATGTACTCAAATATTTCGAGCTAGCAAAAAATTTATAGAATGACAGCTAAAGTGATATAATTTCGAAAAATGTCATACAAGAACCTAGAGTCTTTGGCGTTGTATAGTTTTATTTTACACGCATGCAAATTTGAATTTCTGCAAGTTGTTAAACAACTTAATCGGTCTTATTTAAAATTGTAGACTTAAATTGTAGATTTAAAATTAAACTATAGAACATATTAAAAAATTGAAGATGCGCCCTATGGACCTTTTGCAATTTGAGAGTAGGGCCTACATAGATTATACGATACTTGTGTACACTTGTTATAAATAGTAGCTAGGCTATACAATCGTTATTTATGATGCTTTTTTATTTCGGATTTTTCTAGAAATTTTAAATTAAAATTAGGTTTCCTCGATAGACTGCTGAACTGAAGCTCTTTAATCGGACAAAATAATTAGTAAAAATTAAATAAATAAATGTAAACGACAAATATACATAATGAATAGAGGCGATATATACAAATTGGTCATATATGACGAGCCCGTAGGCTAATTACAATTTAGTAGCAAAAATTAAAATACTACCTAAATTATCAACACTATATAGGCCTAACAATAATATTTAGATTATGCTATTTTAAATGAAAGATAGAGAACTAATTTAGGCCTATATGACAATTGTTGTACTAAATTGCATTTATGAGATGGCCTACTTTTTGAGAATAGTTAGAAACTATTCTCTCGTAATTAAGTTGCCAAATCATAATTCATTAGAGTAATTAATTCATAAAAGATCTCATTTAAATATTTACTGATCTCTCATTAACTCCCCCAATCCATCATTCATTCCCAAACTTTCCAATAGTTACAGCTCCCCCATGAAACGATTATTATTTTTGCAGTACTACATGTATATTAAGATTTATATTATCTACATACAAATCAAAGCTTAGGTCTAGCTACTTATTATTTAAATTATCTAACTAATTTTATTGATAATTAATCATTAATTAATCATTAATAGAATAAGATATTAAGAAAGAATATATAACTTAGTCTATAAACTTAATTACAAGCCATAAGCTCTGGGCCACCTAAACATCCAACTCAAATCAGCCACTCACTGGAGCCGGTGGCAATGTTGGTAAGATATCCGGCAGCGGATCAGTATGTGTGAGTTCAAATTCTGGCCTCGCCTGTCACTGAAATCGCTTTCGAAACTTGAAACCGACGATAACATCGGCTTAAGGCTTTTATAACTTTTAACATTTAGCGTTATTATCTAATAGACGTCTTTCTCTTACTCTGTCTCTCTCAGTGTACTGCCTACCGGTAGGCCCATGGCACAATAAACGTATTACTTCTAATTCATTTTAAAGTGTCATATCTTCTTTGGACTTTCAATTATGTTTCTGTGGTTACTAAATAAATGTAACTCTTACTTTAATTAATGAATTCGTAGTTACAAAGTAACTACCGATTTAAGTTTATCATTATGCAGGCAATTTGTTAAAATATTGCTAATTTCTAAGTAAAAAACTACTCCTAATGAAATATTAAATTTTTCAAGACATTACTAATAAACTAAGCTAAACATGACCTCAATCCGCGCTCATGTACATAAAATCATAAACTTTACAAGAGATAGATATGGAAATAACATGAAAAATTAAATTAAATGTCTGTTTCCATAGCCCAAGGATACTGTCAGAGACGATTACGAACACGTGACCGCCTGTTAATCAGGTCTGTATGTTACCAAGTCAACAATCTAACTGATCCACAAAATCGCTCTAAAAGTGCCTACTTTATAAATAACATGAGCTATCAATACAATATACAGGTATAGGCGAAAATAAATGGTATGATGTAAGTAAAGCATTATCTCCAAAATGTAGTGTCTTAAACATGATAAAGCAAATATCTACAAAATTAAATCAGTAATAGAACAACAAGCGATATGTTAAACAGCGCAAATATGCTGCGAAATAGATGATAGCGAATTGGCAAAAAAGTCAAAAATTTATTTAAACAATAAATCAAACAGTGTAATATGTGATATTTTAACAATCCGTTCAAAATACGTTATTTTATCATCATGTGTAGTCAGGCATAATAAGCAAGTATTACTGGAGGCTATCATAATAATTTCAATCAATAGCCCATATTAAGCGACATAATATAGTTCCGTATGCGAATTATTGGACTGGTTAAGTTGTACTATAAATATTATGCACTACATTATGCAACATCTGAAAGATAGAGAAAAAACAAAGTTAGGAAACTTAGTAGGCCTATGTGAAACTACTGTACATTGCCTAATTATTTGTTAATCTTCTTGAATAAATAAATAGAATAGGTACGAGATTATATAGAATAATATATAAACTATTGCAAAAAATTTATATCGAGATATCTGTCATATCCTTCCAACAGAATTATGGCGAGAATTTTGCTTTATATCGACATTAACTGATCTGTAAGGCAATACATTTTTAAGATGTTAATTAAAATTTAATTTTCATAAATTTTTTCATATGTCATGTACACATGCAATTACCTTACTGCCTATATAAGCATGCAATCTCTGCGTAATCTCAATTACAAAGGCCTAAATAAATGTATTAATATTTATGGGACTACCAAGAGACGTCGTCACATCATAGTAACAACGTACATGTAGTTTTATGCACATTCCTACATTAAATAAGTAATCTAGGCTCCCTATGTCTTACGTAATAACCATATCAAAAAGTGTCTTCATCTTTTAATAATTTTCTCTATAAAGATCAATTTTTATTTGTCACTAATTATTTTCCCAAAATTTCCTCAGAATTTTTCTTTAACTATTGTAAAATTGTTAGCCAGCTTTACGATGCTATTGCTGTTTCAGTATTACGCCAATAACCAAAATAATTGTATGAAACGGTAGAATTTACTATATATTTCGGCTTTTCAAACATCTATAGCTGATAAATAATTTATTTCAATTAATTTTAACGTTTAACCCGATGCTCAAAAATAACTTTAGAAACAATCATAGAACAACAATTATTTAATTTACTGCCCTAACACTCCCACAAATCTATTCTCATAATGCAAACCCTGTCAACCATTAACATTCGGCTGCACTACCGCAATATCTTTATTGCAGCGAATCAGTAAATCATCATACAGTAATAGATAACAATAAAATAGAAAGTAAGCTGTTCATTAGAAAAATATTAGTCGCTGTATAAGTTGATAAAATTTCAGCATTTTTTGCTGATAGGATAGTTCGTCGTCGTTCATCCACAGGTAAATCTCTGGTTCAAATATTTGATATCAATCATGCATTCCACTTTCCAACCAACCACAACCAAATCTACTCGTTAAAAATCAATCTCGAAAATCGATAGGGCCTACAACAGGAAATATCTCTTGCCTATTCACAAAAAATAACTTATACGCATTCAATGCTTTTCAGAACAGACACCATTTCATGCTTCTTTATCTCATCAAAAAAATTGTAAAAATATATTTTCGATCATTTACATCGAATAATCTCTTCTAGGCTGATAACGTTTGAGAGACGTAAAAGCCAGGCTTTGCTTCGACATTGTTCTTCAAACTGTTCATCAGGAGAAGCCCTTCCTCTCTTCCTCTAACATGGCACCTGCTTCATCCAAGAATTTCTTGCGTCATACAGTCAACTGTACGCACAACAAAAATAAAATTTTATGAGATGGAAGGAAGCCTAATCGAATATCTAATCTTCAAAATCCAATGCTCGCAAATGTTAAACTTTAGTTAATTATCGAACTTTATTGATAAATATATTTACTGATTTTTAAGTTGATGATTGATTGGTGGATTGAACGAATGAATGAACGAAAGAACGAGCGAGTGAATGAATGAATGAATGAATGAATGAATATGACTAAATGCAATAATGAACTTTAAAAGCCGGTAAAGCCAATGTTAACGACAGTATCCTCACTCGAAATCAATGTCAGCGACGGGCGAGTCCAGGATTTGAATTCCGTACTTACTTATCTGCGGTCGAATATCATACCGACATTGCCACTGGCCCCAGCCATTGAACCACGATTGATTGATTGATTGCCCTACAGCTCTGATGGCTCCCTGCTCTACTGGCTGGAGCCAGTGGCGATGTCGATAAGATATATATTCGACCGCGGATCAGTGTGTGCGGGGTTCAAATCCTGGGCTCGCCTGTCACTAACATCGCTTTCGAGTGAGAAAACTGACGTTAACCTTAGCTTTACCAGCTTTTAGACACAATAGTATATAAATGAAGCACATACATGAGCGATGCACTGACATCGCTTTCGAGTGAGGAAACTGACATTAACTTTACCTTTACCAGCTCTGTACAACTAACCTTCAGACAATCTCTCGTCGTTGTCGTCTGAGCCGCCAGAGGGCTGGCAGTCAGTAGGGTCTACCGGCGACCTCCTTGTTGTAACGCTTCAGTTGAACCTTTAACCTCTTCATTCCGATCTGAAAGCCGTTCATAGCCTGGATAGCCGCATTGGCGCTAGCAGGGTTGTCGAAGCTCACGAAGCCTTTATAGAAAATATTCATAACAGAAAAAGCGTAAGTTTAATTTCGATTTTAAAGCTCTGTGTTATGTCCATGAGGGCAAAGCACTCGATTAGAATTCTGCAACTAAATGCCTGAAGCCTAAACGATACGATTTCAGTTTCTGTTTATCAAATGACAATAATAGCTTTGGACTGATTAATTATCTGGATTTTGGAATTTTCACCGTTTTTGGACCTTCTTTTGCTCGCCGGCTTGATTTTGTCTCAATAGTGCTCGATGTTGTCATTGATGACTGTAGCACTCTAATTGTTGCTATTATTAATAATAGCTTAAATAATGACTAGAGGTTACATAAATGTTAAGCTGTGAAAACATTTATTTTATTTTGTTTACTATTACAACTAGTATAACTGTTATTTACTTTTATTAATTTATTATTTATTTAGTTTCATCGATCAGAATTAACATGATTGAATTTTATTATTATTATTAGCAGCGAAAACTTATATAGCAGTGTCATGGCCGAACTCGGTCTTCGAGACTACTTTACAGGAAGAGTTCAATAATGAAATATCAATTACATTTAAATTAATATCTAAAGTAGTAAAAATTTCTATAGCCTATATGAGCGGAACTTTACGCTATCCAGCAACATTCGTTCCAGTCTTCATATACAAAATACTTATAATAGACATACATACGTGTATAATTCTTTTACCAGATATATTATACTTTTATAATATTTTATAATATTTTTATAATACTTTTAACCAGGATTTACCAGAATTTGGTTCACTTATCAGGACCATTCAAAAAAATAATCGTTTAAAATTTTTTCACAACCCTAACACACATTTTTTGTAAGCAGAAGGTTAGGTCAGTACTCAGAATTTACCAGGATTTACCAGAACTGCTACCATCGTTCGTTATTTCATTCTTTCTTCAAACTTAGTTAGAGAAGAAAAAGGGAAGAAAGCCAAGGGCTTATTTCAATCTGCAATCATACATGATTACATCATCCAGCTTGATTGTAAAACTATTCACCGACCCCGCATTCACAACCTCCTCACTCAAATTGTTTCACCTACCAATGAGACAAATATAGTTGAGATATAGTTTCCTATATCTGTCCTTACTCTAGGCTTAAACAACTTACAGCTCTGACGTCTTAAACCATTAGTGGAGAAATTAGAAAAATCAGTTGCTCTTAAATCGGTAAGCCCATGCATTATTTTATAAACATTTATAAGATCACCTCTAACTCTCATGGTACTACTAGATAGGACAGGAATCAGGTTAGTAAAGCCTACAGCCTGGCCTATCTATTCAACTCCTTGGAAACTAAATCAGCCACAAAATAAAGAACATGTACACTGTACGGAGACCGCAATGTCTTTTCGCAATGTCAAATGATTTAATGTTTGGGTCGTGTTGTTGTTCTCTTCTTTTGAAGGTACTGTGTGGTTTGTGCGGGTGTCATTGGTGTGTGTAGTTGTACTCGATGTTGAATACATGACCTATATTTCTGTATTTTATTGCCATATGGACTGCTATATGTCTGAAATTAATGATGATGATGATAATGACGATAATGATGATGACGATAATGGTGGTGTTGGTGGTAATGATGGTGGGGTGGGGATGGTGGTGATGATGATGATCATCATCACCATCATTATCACAATGATGGTGATGATGGTGGTGGTAATGATTATGATGATGACGGCGGTGATGGTAGTGGTGGTAGTGATGATGGTGATGCTGCTGCTTTTGCTGCTGCTTCTACTACTGATGATGACGATAATGATGACGATGAAAATCAAAGTAAATAAAAATAGCCTCAAATTACCAAAGCACTTGCTCTGATGGGAGACACGGTCGATGTAGACCTTGGCGCTGAGAATGTTCCCAAAAGGCAAAAACATCTGAGTGATCTCCGTGTCACCAAACTCTTGGGGCAAGTGATAGATGAAGAGATTACAGCCGTCAGGTCCCACTGGTGACGTGGCCCGAGCATCCACTAACACAATAACACAATAATACAATAGCACAATAACACAACTATTACACAATAGCACGTACATATATAATACACTATATATTGATAAAATATATGCATCAACTGTGGAGTCACACAAATATCAACATATAGTGTTACTGTAATTGAGTTAAATAGTGTGCTCTTTGCTATCTGCTAGCGTACATTAGGCTAATGTTATTAACATCAGTTACGTGCATTAGTTACTGTTGTGTTAAATGGTGTCAGTGTTTGATTATGTTAAATAGTGTTAGTGTATCTGTTAGCGTACATTAGGCTATGCTGTTAACGAATCGGTTGGTTTTCGAGTAGATATCGCTCTTGCCTGATATCCTAGAGGTCACAGGTTTGAAACGCGTCAAACAGTGTCTGAGATTGCGCTTTGTTTGTAGAAACAGGTGATAAACGTAACTTTAGCTTTAGCCATTTTAAGATTTGAAGCCAAATTGTCGGCATAATCATCTAATAAGACGAGGAGCTAGGCTACAGGTTTGAAACCCAAATAGACATTCTTCGAAACTCCACAGTAGGCCTATATACATTATATTGTATAAAACATACAAGATAAAACATACAACATAAAAGATTCTGCGCATGCATGTATATACTGTATATACAGTGTATTCTGTATATATTGCATATGTCTTTGACCTGGTATACAGTTCATTGCTATTCTACTTTCAAATTCTATTCTGCAAATCCACTCTCAGATATTCTCAGAAAATGTCCCAAGAACCTACTTCGCCTCTTGGCCTCTAATTCGTCTAGTCTGCTTAGAATATCAGTAACATCTTGAAATTTTAGCTGTTTCTTAGGTCCTGCGATCAATTCCCCGTAGATCTCATCTGAGAGCAAAATACTTGACATTCACATTACTGTTAAACTGAATATTGACTAGACTGCCTCTCCGGTCTAACGTGTGGTATTAAAAGTTCTAGGTATCATCATGAATTTCACTAAAATGTCTACTTTTATTGAGATTAAATACAGACCCGACGAGGAGGAGGACATGTTACCATCTTTGTTGTTTTGGATGAGAGCAGGGAGCACTTGTGCATTGGCAGCAGTGGCAACACTGTGAGGAGTCAGGACGGAATGGAATGGGGCGTAGGCCGTTTGATATGCTGCTCGAGAAAATAACAAAAATAACCAATAACATAGCATATTGAGAAAATAACAAAATAACTACTAACATAACAGTTCAGAGTCAGAAAGCAAATTACAAGCTTGTTGAGGATTTATTCAAAACACTAATAGGCCTACGTAATTAACTAACGAGAATGCAGTGAATTTTTTCCGTTTTTACATATTTTTACACTAAAAATAAAAGAGACGACCTTTTTTCTCATTCACTCAGGCAAACAAACCATTCAAATTCAAGAAATTAATGAATAGAGTGTATTGCTGTGCTGCACAAAGAGCAGTAGAACCTGTCGTGTATGAAAAATGCAGGGGTCTAAGGGGGCGGGCCCCTGCCCCCCCAAGCCTGGATCCGCCACTGCATTTTCGTATAATATTATTTACCATAATTTTACAGCTATTTCCTATACGACTAAAATAATTATGAATAGCAGTTACTAGTTATTAGTTTAGCATTACGTAGCTATAAGCATACTTACAGATAGCTTTGCTAGTGATTGGATCCTTGGTGCTTATAATAGTCTGTCCATAATCCAAACAGCCGGTCCCATCAAGCTGAGCCCCGCCCCAGCCCTGCCCCAAGTCATACGGGCAGGCATCCACTAGTATCGGCACTGATATACACACAGACGCAGACACACATATACAGACAAACATTTAAGCATCCACTAGTATCGGCACTGATATACACACAGACACAGACACACACATACAGTCAAACATTCAGGTATCCACTAGTATCGGCACTGATATACATACAGAAACAGACACGCACAAACAGACAAACGTTCAGACATCCACTAGTATCGGCACTGATATACACACAGACACAGATACACACATACAGACAAACATTGAGGAATAAGCTAGTATCGGCACTGATATACACACAGACACATACACACACATACAGTCAAATATTCAGGCATCCACTAGTATCGGCACTGATATACACACAGACACAGACACGAACATAGAGATAAACATTCAGACATCCACTAGTATCGGCACTTATATACACACATTCACTGACACACATATACAGACAAACATATAGGCATCCACTAGTATCGGCACTGATATACACACATTCACAGACACACATATACAGACAAAAAATTCAAGCATATGTGCCGAACACTACCATAGCAGAATTACATGAAAATGTTAATTTTAGGACTCGTCAATATGCTGGACAACGAAGAGTTTTTAAAGACTATCTGCAAACTAAATTCCTTCCTGTTCGGTTCTAAGAAGAAGGATCTTTAAACAAGCCCATTGGAAACATTTTATGTAATCAAAAGGGTTAGTCAGTGTCAAACAAGAGGTCGAGTGATATAATGCTTTGATACAATGATCTATACACTGTAATGTGCAGTTACGCAGTTTTAAGGTAATACTTGCCCATTTAAATCAACTGTAGTTTAAAATTACATCTTCTAATCCCGATCAAATAGAATAGACGGACTTGTTAGAAAAATGGACTTTTTAGAAAAATTGTAAAAATTTTAGTGTTTCTATCAAATGACAGGTCCAAGATTAATATTCACACTCACAAGCTGCTTACTTGCTCTTTAAAAAATACTCCACCGATGAACAAGTTAATACCCTTCACAAAAGGCTAATCCTGATCTACTTCTTAATGCAGCCTATAGCTTGAGAATAATATGGCTTCTGAGCTTTGCATCTCCTTCAAGAGCTTTTCATCTATTAATGAACGAATACGATCGTTTTGACCTTTATCGAACCAAATGCATAATGTTATGCATATAAATTATAGTCTTATGTAGTATAAGGCATGGTTGGATCTATTTTCGTACCGCAAGGACTCTATACTAGTTGAAACTGGAGTGTACGTTATAGTTCATGATGTCCCTATTATTTTATATTAGTAAGACTGCCTACTAGTTGAAACTATAGTCTATGTCATAGTTTATGATGTCTAAGTTATTTACATTATTAGGACCTTCTAATAGTTGAAACTATAGTTTATGTTATAGTTTATGATGTCTATGTTATTTTATATTAGTAGGGCACTCTATTAGTTGAAAATGATCTCGTTTGATTCACATCGGCCTCTGCTTTCTTATGAACAGTTTCCATAGTCAGTTGAAGACCGATCTTTTCTATCTCTCTTTTCCATCCAATGTCCATGAATTATGGCCAGCGCCTAAACCTCCTTTTCTTTAATCCTTTTATCTTTGGACTGATTTTCTAGATTTTGGAATTTGCACCGTTTATGGACCTTCTTTTTGTTCGCCGGCTTGATTTTGTCTCAATAGTGCTCGATGATGTCACTGATGACTGTAGTACAATAGTTGTTTTTTATTATGTTATCTGTCCAACTCGCAAATGACTTAATTTTTATTTTAAAAACATGAAGATACATCATGAAGATTGTGCATGCACACAGAGTTACTTTAAGCTTTTATAGTATCACTTATTCTCGAGTTAACTTTGATGGTCCAATATCCAATAATTTATTTGGGTTCTTTTTTCTCATATGTGTTATTTCATTCTCCTGTTTATTCTGTTCTATGGTTATAGGCTGCTATGTTCTCTGCGTTTGCTATGTTTGTCTATTGTGTTGTTATGTCGAGAAAGAAAGAAAAAGGTATAGAAAGCAACAATAGAAAGAGAACTTAAGAGTTTTACTGACCCAGTCCAGCGTATGGGTGAAGTCCGTTCGTATCTGCAATCAACGGGTGAGCTGGAAACAATGCACCGGTTACATTATTTATCGCTTAACTTAAAGTAAGCTACGCCTAAGATATTGAAAGTCATAACACATAGTTACCCTAGTAGGGAACGTTTATTAAAATAATTTAAATCATAATCTTCGTGTACAGTGCTTTGGCAAACTGGTATTAATTATAAATTACTATCTATATTTTTTTCGAATTTTGCTGTGGCGAGTAGGCCTATCAATTAACATTTATTCACATAATCGATGAGTCGCTATTGGAATGTTTTTCCGAAGTTCATTAGGAATTAGGATACAGGAATTAAGAACTAGGAATTAGGATGCAGGGATTAAGAATTAGGAATTAGGATGCAGGGATTAAGAATTAGGAATTAGGATACAAGAATTAAGAACTAGGAATTAGGATGCAGGAAATACTTCCACATTAGTTTGGAAGTCAACATTTTAACGTCTGGAGAGGTATTTGACATTTACAAAGTGGATTGAAGCAATCCAGCATTTGGTATGATACTAGCTAAATGATATACGAATTATAAGAAACAATTTAAGAATATTTCAATAAATTTTAAAACGAAGGTCAGGTATTTATTTCCAAGGCTCTTAGTATTAAAGTCTTTTACTATTCATAATATCTAAACTATGAAACAGTGAGAAAAAACAATGAAGATCAACTATGAATAAAAATCACAGATAAACTAAAATTTTAACTGTGATGTTAAGCTGAGCATAAAGTTTTTTATGAGTGCTGTCATTTAATTTCTAATACACGTAGTTATAATTGATTTCCAGCTATATAATAAAATAAGTCAATCTATTGATTGATTTGTGATCAATTAATTAACATTTAGAGAAGTTCTTAAATTGACCGAGTGAACCACTGCTGATTCAACTCTACTGCTCTAACTAAAAAGCTAATGTTAAGGTCAGTTTCCTCACTCGAAAGAGATGTCAGTGACTGGCGAGCCCAGGATTTAAACCCCGCACATACTAGGATTTAAAATCCGCAGTCGAATATCTTACCGACATCGCCATTGGCTCCAGCCATTAGTCAAATGAATGATCAATGAGTCAATCCTTTAGGTCATCATTCTGTTTAAACTTAGTTAATCGCTTCAACCTGATTGATTGATACCTGTGTAAGGACTAGGGTGGTTTAGAAGTGTTGCCCCAGCGCTAGGGTGGCCCAATGCCTGGCTGACTGGAATGGCTGTGATCATGGACTGAGGAGAGAACACTGCCGTGGGACCGTTTCCACTCAGAGCTGATCCTGTGGTCGCATAAAATGTAAATCTAAATAAATCAAGAAATTAAAAGACGACATCTTCACATGCTACATATCGGTTTTATTTTTTACCCAAGAGATATCTTATTTATTTTTAATTTTTATATTATTAATAAGTATATGTAGTGCTAGGGTTACAATTATATTTTGGAATAAGATATAACTTAAAATCAGAATATGCTTGACAATAGCGAATAACGAAGGTTTATACAGCGAAAATAAGTTGTAATTAATTGTTGAGGTTTAATGAAAGTTGTAACTTTTAAAGTTTTAATTTATTGTTAAAGATTGCAAGAAAGTTTTAACTTAATTTCTCACTAGCTCACTATTGAGTCGTTGTTTCTTTGAAGAAATTACGCGCATTCTAATAATTTAATTTAATGATAATAATATAATTAATTAATAATTAAATTCATAGAAATCTGACATCATGTCGTTGACCACTGAAGAAATGGTCAGCCAAGTCACTCAGTTTCTTTCAAACTAAAGCTTTGCTTAGATTGACCAGATAATCTTTCTACAAATGTGGGCCATCACACGATTCCTCGCAGTCTTCATTTACATCCTTGTATCCTCCCCGTTTTATCATCGTTGTATGAGGAAATGGACGCTAAACTTTTATTACTATTATTATTGTTACATCGACGTCAGATGAATTTAGGAATAAATATAATTTCTGCAAAGAATAACACTAGCAACCTACCGGGTGCTGAGGCCGCTGCCATTATATTGGCTTGATGTTGTATGAACTGCTGGCAAAATTAGAATAAGGGATTTAAATCAATATTTTTTCTTGATTTAATAATGGAATTTATTAAGTCTATGACGTACTGTAAAATATTTATATAATTTATACATTTTAACGTGATGTATCAATAATGTACTTTACAATATTGGCACCCATTTGCTCGTAAAGCAGAGGATTTATTTACCACCTGTGGTTGATAAGATATAATAAATTTGATGACGTTTCTTAATCATTTTTGGAGTATGAATTGGACGTTAATTTTTTCATTCAACCTCTGTATTTCTTTCCATGTACTTTTAATACTGTTACCGTTCAATATAAAGAAATTTCCTATATATAAATACATGTTACATATGATTATACATGTTATGTTAGACATGTTAGACATGTTACATACAATGTCCGTGTAACAAATACATGTAGTACATACATGTATATACATGATGTATAAATATACTGTATATATATACATATATAAATATATGTATATATATATTAATATATATCTTGGTGCACTGCCCACTGGCAGGTCCATGGTATATAACGCCTCAAGTGTTCTTTGTCTTCCGTTTTCGCTTTATGTCTACATTTGAGTGGATTTTTAAAACATCTAACATGATATATATCGTTATTCTTGGGGGATTCTTCTTATGAAGAGGTGGGCCCCCTGCGCCTCCTGAGCTTCGACTGACATTTACTGGGAAGGGTCCAGTTTGTATTTATATACAGACTGGGGCAAAACAAATCCCTTAACGAAATCTCAATAACTTCAACAAAACTAAAAATATTTTCACTACATTTTCGGAGCCTTTAGTGGAGGAATTTTTGTTTATATCCTGCAAATGTTGTGAAAATATATTCAGTAGAAACGAAATTACAGCGTTTCTACGAGAAAGTGCTAAATTCAATTTTAACAAGGCCTTTTTGAAAAGTCAGTTGTTCATTTTTAAAACTAAGGTAAAAGCTAAGGTTAACGTCAGTTTCCTCACTCGAAAGCGATGTCAGTGTCGGGGAGCTCAGGATTTGAACCCGCATCTACTGATCCGCGGTTGAGTAACTTACCGACATCGCTACTGGCTCCAGCCAGTAAGAAAATAACGACCCTTATAATTTTAAGAAAATAACTACCCTTAAACAGGCCTTTTACTTATAATAAAACATAAAATTTGATTTTAGCACTTTTACGTAGAAACGCTGTAATTTTGTTACTATTGCATTGCTTTTAACCAAATTTGCCGGCTATAATCAGAAATTCCTCCTCTAGAATCTGAAATTTTTTTGTGCAAATATTATCAATTTTATTGAAGTTATTGAGATTTCGCAAGGGGATTTTTTTGCACAGTCTTTAAAAAGGTTAGAGGAAAACAGGACTGGGGATGTTGGATGATTTGATTACTACTTCTTATGCTGATATGACGAGAAATGCAGAGGATAGAAATATGTGCTGGACTTTTATGCTATGGACCTGCCAATATCAGTGCACTAAGAGAGAGAACGAGATAGAGAGAGAGAGAGAGAGAGAGAGAGATAACCACTGAGATAACACTAGCTAGAGCCTACCGTTGTGTAGCTGGGCGCTGTGTAAGTAGCTATGGGTGTAAGAGTGAGGGGGTTGATTAGACCCAATGGCCCGACCATCTGCTGCATCCTCCGCAGCTGTCTCTCGCTCTCCGTGTCTGCAAACTTCACCACAAGACTGGACGAGGCTCCCTGAGAGCAATCAATGCAATCATTTATACTTTAAGTGTCCAAAGTAAAACACTCTTTATAGTGAAGTGATCAATTATGTTTATAGATCTCTCTCTTAGTGCACTGTCTACTGGCATGTCCATGGTATATAACGCCTCCACTCATCTCTATCTTCCGTTTTCCTCTTCATGTCCACATGCGAGTGGATCTTTAAATCATCTATAACATTCATTTTTATGTACCATTACTCTTGGTGGATCCTGCTTATGATGAGGTGGCCCCCTATGCCTTCCTCAGCGTCGACTAACATTTACTGGGCAGGGGCGTCATTCCCTGAGAAAACAATCCTCTTTACCCAATTGTTGATATCTATCACTTTTAATACCACATGTTTAAACCGTTAGGCAATTAAAACCATTTTCCGTGTAACCAGTCCAGTGACTGTCCGAGATTTTAATCTCAGATTGTCGCGGCCGGGAATGGAGCCCGCGAGAATTCAATTCATCATATGATCTGTCATTTAAAAGTTCGTGACGTTGACCACTGCGCTATAGAGACAGTTCAAATAGATCAATGTGTGCAGCGGTAGGCAATGTCATGAAATATTAACAAATCTAGATTGAGCCTACTAAATAGGCCAATAATACTACATATTTACTAATAGCTGGAGCCAGTGGCGATGTCGAAAAGATATTCGACCGCGGATCATTATGTGCGGGGTTCAAGTCATGCTCTAACCCGTCACTGACATCGCTTTCGAGTGAGGAACCGAAATTAACAATAGTTTTTTTATATACTAAGATTAAATTAAATCTGAGATTGATTTATGTTCTACAGTATTTTACTGATAATGGATCTTTTCTCAGGCTTTAGAAACAATATAGGAAATTCTAAGATTGCATGATGGTCTAATGAAGAACGGGTTGTTTGTCTGATTCAGTGTAGATATTACAAAGATTATGAATGTCTATCCTGAACGTGTGCTTCTATACAGGCTGAGTATCAAAGAATCATATAATATTATTTCGTATAGCAAATAAAAACTAAAAAGGCTACAATATTAATAGAAACTCCGGTGTACTCACCGGCATTGTTTGACTTCCATGAAGAGCGTTAACAGCTGCCTGCGCTTCAGCAAAACTGGAAAACTTGACAAAAGCGCAACCTAAGAAAAATAAAAACCAGTCAGGAATTCAGTTAAGTGTACCATCTTATTTTTATGAAGTAGCATATTAGCCTGGATTTGATGACCAATTGTTCATCTTCAAATAATGCTCCTAATATGTGAGGCAGGAAAAGAACACCCATGGGCTACTTCTTATCTGACAACTGCACTAACAATTACATTATCAAATTCATTCGAATTTAAAAAAACAATTCGATTATCCAATTCATTCGAATTAAAAAGTGTCAACTCTAAGTAAACTGAAAACGAAATAAATGGATTCTCCAATTCTCTGAAAATACAACAAATTATAGAGTGCTATCTACAATCCTCGCGCTGAGTTGGCATATCGCTAAGTTGTCTGACGGCGAATCAGTTGGTGCAAGGTTAAATTGAGTGCTCGCCCTGTTGTTAACATGCTTCGAGAGCAAAACTTACTTTGAACACGTTCTTAACTTTAGGTAGAAATTTTAGCAACCCATAGTAAGAAGCTGCGGATTCTTTCTTGAAAAACCTTCTATTAGTTATTCTAGTTGTAGACTTACATGTAAATATAGTTTTTAGTCTATGAATTCGTCAATCCATTAATCAGATTGAATAGTTATCTGAAATAGTTTACCTTTGCTATTTCCGTTGCTATCTCTAAGAACGGTACATTCCTCTATGTTTCCATATGGCTGGAAGAACTGCCTAACGTCATCCTCAGCTTGTTGCTTGTTCAGCATCCCCACAAATAACTTACGATCCTCTGAAATAACACACCGACAAATAACTTATGATCCTCCGAAATAGTTCACCGACAACAAATTTAGCGCTCCTTCATAATAGCACACCAACAAATAACCTACTCTACTATGAAATAACACACCGACACATTGATTGAGCACTTCTGAAATGTCATACCGACTAATAACTTACGATATTATAACATGGCACCGTTAACTTTATAACCATAACTACAAACTTTGCTGCTACATTCAAAGTACAGTAAATACATCTTCCTACTCGGAATAATTTCTTCAAACGAGTTGCATTCGTTTTTATTAACATTTTGTGTTTATTGATCGAGCACAGGTTAAAGATGTGACGCTAAGTGAAAGCATTAAGTATCTCCCCCCGGACTTCACTGGACTCGAGTCCACCGCTGCTGAATTAGTTTTCAATCAATTACCTCAGACAACAGCGCCGACAACAGCATCAGTTCCAGCAGCTGTCTATATTAGTTCTAGTACTATTAGCAGGTTCCATGAAAGAATTTAATTTAAGAACACATAATTTTTAAAGAGGATCTGGTTTAATAGTGGGGTCATGGCCATCTCAAACTTGAAATCGAAACGAAAACAGAGGGATTTCCGCAAAATTTTAGTGATTGGCCGTTTTTTCTTTATATGCCTTGCTCTTTCTATTATTATTATTATTGTTATATTCGTTTATTACATAAAATCTGACATACCGCAGAAAACGTACAAACACACAAATGGCAATATAGAAAGTAATAAACATAAGCAGACATTGTTTGAAAAAAACTTAATAAGAGTCTTTATATAGCATTCTAATTATAAAGTTCTTATCCATTAAAGGTGTGCGCTTAGATGGTAAAGAGAAAGGGTGAGCCCTCTCCCTGAGCTTAAAGTTAACATTATCTTTAAGCGGCGGAAGAAGCCGGTGCAGGACATGCTGTTTGTTACTGATGATAGCGTTAAACAATTTCTAATCTGCATCGTCAGCGATATCCGCAAAAGATCGTACTCCATCATAGAAGTTACATCTTGTACCTTCCTGATGAAGGCTTCAAGGCGTTCACTCTCGGAGGAACCAACATAACCCCACCAAAATTGCGATGCATATGTTAACTTGGAGAGTACAATAGATTTAAAGACAGTGACAATTAGGTCAGAATTAAGACCTTTTGATTTTAGAGTGCGAATGGCAAACGGATTAGAACTGCTAATTATATCATCCACGTGGACAGAAAAAGAAAAGTTGGATTGCAGTGTAACACCTAAGCACTTCAAGGTGTTCACTCTGATAATTCCATCTAGAAGCGGTGGCACAGAACTTGCTAGAAATCTAGATCGCGGAGGATGGAAAAGAAGTTCACGGGATTTCGACTTATTCAACTGTAGATTGTTCTTACTGGACCACAAGTCAATGTTAGCAAGTTCATCGTCAGTGGTATAAAGATACTGAGATGGAATAATGAGGTATGTTTTCTGATTTCAGGAGCAATTTAGCAGAGTTATTGCAGCAGCAGAAAGGCTTTTGTATAGCTCGATTGCAATGCTGTGATGGATGAGTTAATCTAAAAGTTTTAAGATGATACCTTTGAGTTAAACTCATTTCTTTGAGTTAGAGCATTGATTTAACTCAAAATTGAGTTTAAATGTTCTAACTAAACAACAAGCTCGTTCTCAAAATTTCCTATATATTTCTGCATTAATATTCTCTCTTAAATTAGCTGGAGTATTTTTTAGTTGTTTGAGAGATATCAGGCGTTCATCAGCGCATTATGGAGCATATAGCTTACAGACTTAAATATACTCTATATCTGCGTCATAATTTCAATTTCATGATTCAATAGAATTTTGTAAAAAAAGTCGCAGCCTAAATAAAATCCCTTTTGCTAATTTATTAATATAATAGTGAAGCAAATAAAACTGATATGAAATAAAAGAACTTTAAAAATAATTCATTAACATGAAATTATAATTACTAGCCACCAATGGAAAATTAAAATACACTATAGCGATTTACACAATCCCTGAAGAAATTTATTACTTTAGCGTAAAATGTTTAGCTCGCTAGCAAATTAAGTAGTTATCAATTATTACATGTTTATCAGTCCAGTGAATGCCACTGTAATATGTAATAATTTTCACTCTATAATTTTAACTCTAGTTTGGTTCATATAAGATTCGAATCAAAGCACATTCGAGCCCCAATGCATATATCTTTCATGTATAAAATATTGCTCTTTGCTTTATTCTTTCGTTAAGTTTAATTGCGTATAATTTATTTTGCAAAGAATTTTTTTATTTTTAAAAAATTACAAAAACGTCAACAAGTATTCTATACAATAGAATACACGTAATGACAAGCATCACAACTAAATCACTATCATAATTAATATTCCATGAAATATTACGACAACACTAATTCTAAGATTTGGTAACGATTTATGTGATACTACAATATTATATGATAGAAATTTTTATATGCTACATTTATATCCTATTGCATCTGCAGCAATTAAAATATTAAATATGTGAAACACTTTAGCAAGTAATGCACAAATGGCAAATAAAGCACGTCGCCGCTCAAAGCTCAAAATAGACTCTAAATGTCGTCATTGGATCATTAATCCGGCGGATGAGCTTATTCCTGCATTGAAAGGCACATCTGAGTGGATTAGCAGCACAACTCTGTGCGAATATTACATCTCGCCTACAGAGGTTTTGACAATTCAACTTTACTACACAACTCAGACAAAAACAAAATTTTGTTTAATTTAAATTGTTCAGTCAAGGAACAAAATAATAGCTTGTTCTTCTGTTTAAAACTTTTCACTTACAATAACTTCTCTCTCTCTCTATCTCTCTCTCTCTCTCTCTCTCTCTCTCTCTCAGTGCACTGCCCAGTGGCAGGTCCGTAGTCTATAACACTTCCACTCTTGTCTGTGTTCAGTTTTCCTTTCTTCTTCATATCCACATATGAGTAGTCTTTAAATCATCTAACATTCTATGACCTCTTTAGTAAGATATCTCCTTTGAGGATGTGTTCAAGCCAATTCTTCTTCCTATTTCTTATAATATTTACTAGCTGTCAGCATTTATCAACAATTACTTATGCAACGAAAAACCGAGAAATCCTATACCATGTCAACCGTGATTTGAAGTATCATATCGCTTCTCTATTTCGTTATTCCTTGTGTCGAATTTAATGGTTTCGACAGATAGACTCTATAGGTGAATTGTGAACCAAGATTGGCATTGTTGCACTGATAATTAAAATTGTCTATGTGATAACAATTAGGAGTCTAGGACAGCAGGCATAGATTAATTCACTATTGAAACTAAGTATGAACCACATTTGTATTCTTCTCTTATATTTTATTATAACACAATGAGCTGCTTACTTGTTCTGCTTTCACTATCTGCTGGCTTCACTTGAATCGGCCTGTTCATCTAAAAACAAAAATAATAAAAATATTTAGAAAACATAGTAATTAAAGAGAACACGTAATATTAATTAAAGAGAACTCGTATATTAAAAAGAATAATTAAAGAGAACACGTGTTGTGTCCGGATTTCTGAAGAATAGACCAACCATGGACTACACGTATCGTAAAGGGTGGCAAAGAAGGCACCAAACCGACGTCAGAAAGAGTAATCTTGGTGAGCGCCTAGGCTCAAAAAATAGCTGTAAAGTTTTCTAAAACAAAAAGAAAAGTTCTTCACCCCACAGAAAGGAGTGGAAAAGGTTTTCCACTCCTTTCTGTGGGGTGAAGAACTTTTATTTAAGGTTTATTCGTATCTCAATCCTAAACTGGGATTCAAGGGAAGATGATGACAATCAAGAGTAGCTAAGGAGAACCATAAATTAGCTAGTTAAGCAACTAGCCATTAGATATCGACTAAATTGGGTCGGCATTAAATTCAAGAACAATCTTAATAAGCTTTAATCATCTCCTGAACCTACCTCATAATCCTACACTGGCCCTAACCCTAGCCCTAAACCAAGCCTTAACCCAAGCCCTAATCCCAGCTCTAACTATAGCCCTAAAACAAGCCGTAACCCTAGCCCTAAACCAAGCCTTAACCCAAGCCCTAACCCTTGCTCTAACCCTAGCCCTAAAACAAGCCTTAACCCTAGCCATAAACCCAGCCCTAAACCTAGCCCTAAACTAAGCCTTAATCCTAGCCCAAAACCAAGCCCTAACCCTAGACCTAAACCAAGCCTTAACCCAAGCCCTAACTCTATCTCTAAACAAAAGCCGAGGACATGTGAATGTATGAATTTGTTGAAGCGGAAGAAAAATGGGAAAAATCAAAAATGTCAAGTTTCCATGGAAACAGACTTGGGATTTATTGGCTATTGTCAAGCAAAGAGTTATGGTTACTCTACTGCAGACTAATTCATCTGCAATTCTACTGATGTTGAACTATAGATATTCGTAATTTAAACTATCAAGTAATTAACTATAAGGAACTCGCGTCGCTGATGCTGCCTTCAATCTCACAACTCTCCGTTGGAGCACAGCACAGGACGTTTGTTCGGTCCGTGACTGTAATTGAATGCCTAGGCCTGCTCTAAGTAGCACACATGAGATGGTATTTCTCAGAGGTGTGTGGGACTCCGATCTGTCGTAGTTGTGAGGATCTCTGTGATTAATCCTTACTGATAAAATATCGAAGTCAAGGCACAGATTTCTAAATCGTATCTCACAATTTAATAGTAAGTAAAAACAGCTCTACAATTTAGTATGTATGTACCTTAAAACTAAATATAAGATTTAAACACACAGTCCCTGAAATATCAATACTCCGACTTCGACTCCGGTTTCGGCCCTCGGCCTACGCCGTGTGGACTTGCCCGTCCGGCTGCCACAACTTGAATCATCTCTTCTCCACGAATATCATATTATAAGAATTTCGTTTTGACAACGCTTTATTTTATTAGATTAAATATATAAATAATAGATTAGAAATAAAAATTGCATTGAAAACGCATGCAATTCTTCCGACCATGAAATTGGGGCTGATAAATGATTATGAAGAGGATTGGAAAGCTAAATTTTGATTGGTTGACAACTTTGGAAGCCAACGATTCTAATTGGCTCGTGAGCATTGCATCGATCAACGATATGTAACTAGGTGACAGGCTATGGAATTTTAGTTCTATGCTGAACTCTGGCTTCTACGAAATTACTAGCTGAACTTGCCTAAATATAATTCTTAAAGAATTATTGCGGTAAAACCATAAACTAGTAGATTTCCTACAAGCGTCTGAATTTCTGATTGAATTCGTTAGAAAGTTGTCCTACTACACCCTCTATAGGTCGGTGTTAGTTTGCATGACACAAATACGAATTCTATATCAGAGCAAACAAGTGTGCCCCTCGGGATTTGCAGATTTATGCGTATTAGTCTTCTAAACCCTCTATAGCTTGGTTAGATTAGACAATACATCATATCTCATATCCGATATAAATCCTGAATTGTACCAGAAACGCAAATTGCTAGAATTAAATCTAGTTAAAGCGTGTTCTCGTCAGTGCAGGTAAAAACCGTTGCATTCCAATACTTCGCAGAAGACTGAAGATAGAAAGAAGACAAGGAAAGTATCAAATATTTAGACGAGAAGTGCTGTGAAGCCATAATTCGTTATACTGTCTCTATCTTATTTTGAACTTTACAAACATATACTTAACTGACTGATTAAGATATATTCATTTAATCGCCTATTCTTGTAATATAATTTTGCGTAGTTATTGTTTTACGTTCTGTTCTATTTAATGTTGTAGTTTAATTCTTTAGATTATATCGTGTTTCTTAGTTCATAATAAATCGTTAAAAGCATAAGCTATTTACCTTTTGTGTTAATGTATTAATTTAGTAAGAATAAATATAAGTTAAATACAAATAACACACACGATATAAATTACTACATATTGAACGTATAAGCATGAGTTCTATTCGTAACAGCTCCAGTCTAATTGATTTAGCTTCTAACTGGCTATATGAGCAAGATATCCTGGCATCCTCCAGATTAATACCGCCGAAGCTTGAAGAGATGCAAAAATCGAACCCACGGCTACATTTCCGAACTCCCATAACGGACGGAGGATTGGAGAACCCTATATAACTTCATGGCTATAGTTCCCATTTTAGTACGATATTTATGCGTACAATGACACAGATTAACAACCGTTAAGATCACACAAACAAATAAAGTGTATCCAAAACAAATAAAGCCACAAAAATATTGAAGAAAGGTTTTTGTTTCGTTTCCAACAGGAATTATTGCCTACAGATCGTGCACTAAACTTGTCTTGTTAAATTAAGTCATAGAAATAGTTAAGTCTTCATTCATACAGTCTTTATACCGATGCAAACGTAATTGATCTATGTATGATTCAACACTTACTGAAATCCTGAGATCTCTGATAAGCACTACAGTTTTCATTTAACAATTCTATAAGAATATAATTACTTAATATAACTAGAGTTGAATTGCCGCATACTTATTCATAATTTTTAGAAACTATGCAGGCATTGGTTTTGTTAAAAATTATCTTATTTTAAAATATCTTAAGAATTAAATAAGAAATCTGAAAAACAGATGAAATTATAAATATTTATCGAGTGTAAGAAAAAGATTAGAAAATGTGGAAGAGAAGGCACACGAAGAGATAGAAATGAGATAGTGTAAGAGGAGAAGAGATCCCATGTAAAGGAGATGAGATTGTGCGAAGAAGAAATAAATATAGAAAGATATGAGATTGAAGAAGAGACGACGAGGCACAAAAGTGAAAAGGAATAGTGTCATAGAGAAAAGAGACACAGAATTAGAAGGATGAAATAGTGTTCACGAGAAAAAGCGGAAAAGAACAAGAGAGATGAAATAGTGTGGACGAGGAGAAAAGACACAGAATGAGATGAGATGGGTTTGCAGTAGCAGAAGATAAGTAATATTGACATCAAGATATAATGCGAACGAGACGAGACACCGAGAAAGAGAGGAGATAGTGTTTGCAGAAGATAGGTAATATAGACATAAAGAGATAGCATGAAAGAGAAGAAGAGAGAAAGAGATGAGATAGTATTGCAGAGAAAAGAAGAGAGAAAGAGATGAGATAGTGTTGCAGAGAAGAGAAGACGAGAGAAAGAGATGAGATAGTGTTGCAGAGAAGAGAAGAAGAGAGAAAGAGATGAGATAGTGTTGCAGAGAAGAGACATGATGATGGTAATGACACTCGTGGAGGAGATTAGAATCAAATGAAATCTCACCAACAGATGTCTCTCAGTGACCGACGAGTAGAGCTCAACTCTGGGATATTATATTGCTCTGATGATCAGCTTGAGTGGAGGCTAGAACAGAGCAGAGTGGAGGCGTTATATACCATGGACCAGCCAGTAGGCAGTGCACTAAGAGAGAGCATTACTACAACGTACCTTGCTACCTTAATATCATGGATGAATCAATATCTATTATATAGATTGCCAATAGTAATAGTCATCATCTTCCCATGAATTTCAGTTTAACTAGAGTCGGGATTAAGATTTTTCATTCGTTTTTGACCAATTTGTTGCAATTTCTGGAGCCTAGACGCACACCAACCGAATGCCTCTTCTGACGTTGCTTGGGATCTTAGTACTTTGTCGCCTATTAAGGCACGTGCAGTCCGCAGTTGATCTATTCTTTAGCACCCGGACGCAACACTGGTTAGATTGCCGCTAGTAATCACTATTATCTAATAATTAATAGTAATAATTATTAATGGTAATATACATGTATAATATGCTTCTAGCCGTCCAGGTTTACAAGTCTTCTATATGTAATTTTCGCTGCATTTAACTTGATCAAAGCGACCCTATTTTCACCCATGCCGATTTTATCGAATTTCTCCGGCAAGCATTAAACACATTTTGCCTCAAAATAGATTTAAATTACTTTACTTACATCATTTCTAGTGATGTCTTCTACCTTTGGGAATTCGTTTTTATCTTCAATACAGTAAAACTAGAGATGAAATTTTTTTTTTTTTTTAACCAACCGGTAAGAAAAAAATTGAACCGGTGAAAGCTGTAAAATGGCTAAAAATTCGTTTCCTAATCCTAGGATGATATCCGATTAAACAACCTCTCATATCTTTAAAACTAAGAACTTATCGCTAATTTAAAAAGGTACGAAATCTCGAAAAGTCTTTAACAATATAACTTAAGGTTAATAAACTAGCTGTTAGCTAATAGATAATACTACATATACACACAATGTAAACATGCATATAAATTTAAACTGAACAAAACAATGAAAAAACCACTTAAGATGCCATATTATTGCTGAGAAATGCTACAATAATTTTTAATAAAGGCTAAACCTTGGAGATTGAATCAATTTATTAATCACTGTTTGCTATTTTTGAGCATGAAGACAGACCCAAATAAGAGTATGCACCTTGAACCTTGGCAGAGTTAACAGAACACCAGATAGATAGATAGATAGATAGATAGATAGATAGATAGATAGATAGATAGATAGATAGATAGATAGATAGATAGATAGATCGATAGTTAGATAGATAGATAGATAGATAGATAGATAGATAGATAGATAGATAGATAGATAGATAGATAGATAGATAGATAGATAGATAGATAGATAGAATAGATAGATAGATAGATAGATAGATAGATAGATAGATAGATAGATAGATAGATAGATAGATAGATAGATAGATAGAGATAGATAGATAGATAGATAGATAGATAGATAGATAGATAGATAGATAGATAGATAGATAGATAGATAGATAGATAGATAGATAGATAGATAGATAGATAGATAGATAGATAGATAGATAGATAGATAGATAGATAGATAGATAGATAGATAGATAGATAGATAGATAGATAGATAGATAGATAGATAGATAGATAGATAGATAGATAGATAGATAGAGAGATAGATAGATAGAGAGATAGATAGATAGAGAGAGAGAGAGAGAGAAGCGGAGAGAGAGAGAGGGGAGAGAGAGAGGGGGGAGAGAGAGAGAGAACACTAGCCATGCATTTGTTTATATCATTAACCAACAATAAATATTTTCCACCTTTATAAATATCCGTTACCTATAATTCTAACATGTCCGAGTGAAAATTCCTTACTAATAGTCTTCTTTGCTCAGAACACTGTTGAGTCTGTGGTAGCAAAAGGGGTATGGTAACAACAACAACATTTCAAGAGCTTACAACCAATAGAAAGCAATGTACATAGAACGAGGATAAGGGAAGATATAAGACAGTGCATGTACGTATTATGACGTTCAGAAAATGATCTAATAAAAAACTGACAACGAGAAATGTGTGTGGGGTAAAATAAAATGTAATATCTACTGCTAACCCAAAACCTGTATGGCTATCAGTAAGGCAGAAAATTGTTCCTTTAAGCATTATTTACTCCATGGCACGGATCTACGAGATATACTTTAGATCTTAAGGCAAGACTGCAGCGGATATTAATATTTCACGAGTCAAATAAATGATGACACCAGTCTTCCAGCCCAATGTTAATATAACACTTCTGCCATTATATTCACTGATGACTTTCGCGAAGTGACTTCTGCTTTTCTTAAATTTCTGGCTTTCTTTTTGTCATTTGACCTAGACGTAAAAGAAGTATTCCAGATTAAAAGTTAAAACCAAGCAAATATTGAAAAGTAAATAAATTACGTCCATGATTGAAGATCTACTGTATCCTTCACAGAAATGATTAGAAAGGAATTATATTGATATGAAACAAATGAATTGGAACAAAATATAAATCTCGTAGATGGTAAAAGTCAAACTTCTAGTTTACTAATACTGATTGCTCGCTACGAATTTTACAGTCCCACAGTTTAGTTAATTCCGATTTCAGATCAATTGGCTCCTACAAATATAATAACGTTGCACGATGATTTTGGATCACGCTATATGATGATGAATAAGCCGGATGATACTAGACGATGTTGGATAGCTTTGGATGATTCTGAATGATGCTAAATGATGCTGGATGATGCTAGATTATGCTGGATGATATAGGATGATGCTGAATGATGCCGGATTATTCTAGATGATGCTGGATGTTTCTGGATGATGTTGAATGATGATTTTATTTTAATATGCAGGTATATCAGCTTTCTTTGTCATTTCACAAATGTTTGTAACTTGTTGAACAACACTCCGCAGTCAACAGTCCAATAGCAAGTGTTCCGAGATGAAAATAAAGTCCTGATGCAATGTTTAAATACATGTAGTATTGTATAGTACTTTATTGCCTTGCACTGAATTGCAATGTAAAGTTAAAGTATTGCACCGAATATAGCCCTAACAAACTATTGCTTTCCTCTATTTCTTCTCTAAAGCAAACAGCTGCTATGACCATGGGCGCTGTTGTAATGGCGTGGAGACACTAATCCTGACCTGGTAGTAAAAGACTGACGAATGTTTCCTATTGCTTCCGAGACCCGGTGCTCTGGAGCTGGGGTCGACGTGTGAAGAGAGCGTGGGTAGGGGTGGGAAGCTACCCCCACCCCTACCAGCCTGTCTGATGAAATTCTTACCTGAGCGTCTAAACAGCGAGCGGAGTATCAAAGAATGAGCGACGTATCTAAAGAGCGGAGTAACTAAAGAATGAGCAGAGTAGCTAAAGAACGAGCGACGTATCTAAAGAATGAGCGGAGTAACTAAAGAATGGGCAAAGTATCTAAAGAATGAGCAAAGTATCTAAAGAATGAGCAGAGTATCTAAAGAATGAGCGACGTATCTACAGAATGAGCAAAGTACATGTATATGCAGAAGGAGCAGAGTATCTATAGAGTGAACACAGTATTTCAAGAATGGGCAGAGTATCTTAAATACAGGATATCAAGTCTTGCGTTTGAAGTAACCTGAGTTAGGCTGACTGTGTGCCTTGCGCGAGAGACCGAACTGCTGCATAATCAAGTGAACTTCACGAAGTAATTAATTTAATCTGTCGAATCACATTTCTTAAATGTTAGGCCTGACTTAGTTATATATTATATTTTAACGCACTGGTCCATTGTACCCCCAAATTTAATTACTTGATGAGAAGCTGATAAATTTTGTTACAGAAATTTCCACTTAAAACGGAGAAACTAGTATTAATTTTTATTAATGTCAGGTGTAAAGCTCTGACTGCTCCAGTTCATTAAAATCTCTTCAAAAAGATCGTTTTTGAATCGTGACTAGCTATCTGTTTGATACCTACTAACTGAAAAGAACCGAGAAAGTAAAATTACGCTAAATCTCCGCAACGCAATCACGAGCCTCTGATAAAAAAAGGAAATGCGATATCTATGCAGGTTGTTTCTACCTGTGACATTTAAGAAATCAGCTTTATAGAAGTTGATAGAAACCCATGTCAGAATAGTCACCGAAACAAACCCAATCTGCCTGCCTAAGAGAGTCTCTCTTAGTGCATTGCCTACTAGTAGGTCCATGGTATATAACGTCTCCACTCTTCTGTCTTGCGCCTTCCTCTTCATTTCCACATATGAGTGTGTCTTTAAATCATCTAACATACCTAATCTCGGCCTGCCTCTGCCTCTTTTACCTTCCTGAGAAAGTATGGCTCCTATACTGAACAGGATACAGTGGCAACTAATGTGAATCTTATATAAAAATAAGATGGCATAAAATGTACAAACTAATGAACAATTGTGCATTACAACAAATAACTGCTCTAAGAAGAGCACAAGAGTATCGTTGTATATCTACTTAATGGATACATAACCACCATTATTTATTTCACGCAGATTTCTCAATGTCAAATTGTAAACCTACATTTACAAAACTAATCTTGACTGAACTGCATTAATGTTATAAATGGTTCTCTTCATTCTCTTTAATCCAAGTATATCCATACAAAATGTAATATGCCTTATGTCCTTAACTGTAAATATTACATTAAGGGTCCAACATATGAATGTCGGATTGCGTTAATTGCTAATGCTTTCGGTAAACGTTAATGCTACTAGCTTAGCTGCCCCCTCACCCGCCCCTATTTTCCATTGAGATGAATTTTGGTGACGTGGAATGATATAAAAATTCTAAAAAGAAGATCTTGATGGATCACAGGTTAAAGAGAGGATTTTAATTAGTGCTTTCAGTGAAGAACGACGGGTGGTTTGTGACAGAAACAAATGTAATGATTAAAAAGCGTGATGTCATATATTCAGAAACACTGTACTCGTTTCACTCAGCTACAGCAAGGCAAGTAAAAGCTAATGCTGACGTCTGTTTCCTCACTCGAAAGTGATATCGGTGACGGGGTAACCCATGATTTGAACCCCGCACATTCTGCTGTCGAATATCTTACCGCCATCGGCACCAGATCCAGCCAGTCAATGCTATAACTTCAACTCAACCTTCTTGGATAAAGAGTCAATAGAAATATTTCCTTTCATTCATCTTTTATATCACTTAGAAAATTGACTTCACATTTAAATTGCAATTCATTCAAATGGTACTACTTTAGAAGCTTCCATGTTTGAAAAAATAAGAAAAAGATTGCGTTGATCAGCAGGTCAGATGCAGCTGTCCACCAGTGTTATTTTAGTCCTAAAAATCTTTTTAGTTTTAGTTTTTATCTCCTCTCAGCTAAATTCTTTGTAGTTTTAGTCTTATTTTAGGCCCTCAATTCATTTTAATCTTAGTTTTTATCTCGACCTCATCAAAAATCTTTTTAGTCTTTAGTCCTTTTTAGTCTTTAATTCCAAAATCCTGAAAAGCTTGGAACTTGAAAACTGTGATAATTGACATTAAGTAACACATAAAGTCACTGCCATTTATGAACTACGAGTGATCGTATACTGTACACGTACACAATAAGTCTTAACACGCACACTAACAACAAATGTTTCAGCTTCTAATCTACTAAACCGTAAACTGTTGATTCAGGTTTAAAAACACTCTATTGTTACATAGTCTATTTCTCCTGCCAGACCTTATTGATCCAGCCACATTTATAATAATGTAAGGCTATAACTATGAAAGTTTGAATTTAACCGGAGCGATTAGAACCAAAAATTGTTACTGCAGGTAGAAGGCAAAATTCGTGCATAATTACGTTAATGATGCATATCAATTACATAATTTTATCATTCTAATTTTTTAACCAAAGTAGTGCCAAGAGATATACTAAACAGGTAACCCAAGTCATTGCAGTCTTTGCAGATCTCAGTGAAAATGACTAGTTCGTGGTACTCTTGAACACGGGCTTTTCCAATCTGTTGCAGTAATATTGTAATACTAAGACTAGAGCTTGTGTAGTTGCAGTGGCATCAATTCACCATTTTCTTGGGGGGGGGGGGGGCAAATCATTTGTTGAAGGACCATTTTCTCTATGCGCAGATGTTAAAATGCTATGATTTTTAAAATAAATATGAGGCTAGGAGCCTGTGGGCCCGGAGGGGAGGGGGCTAAACCATTGCTAAGAGAAACCTGTTAAGTTTCTATATTCTACTTTTTAATAGTTACCTTAAATTAATGTCGCTATAGTTTTGCGTTTTTAATAGCGATTACATGTAAGTATGCAACTTTTATTTTCATAGCAAGGATTTCATTGCAATCATACAGTGCACTGCTATCGACCCTGATTAGAACTTAGACAAGATGTACGCAGTACGTACGAGGTACGCATTATTCAATTAATACAGAAAAATGTAAACCATAATCTGTTGAACTCTATACTGAGGTAATCTATTGAGCTTAAAATGAGTCTAGTTTCTACTTATATTAATATCTATCTACAATATAAATACTTGTATTCGTAATAGTACGTTAGAAGTTATAAATTTTACTGTTTCATTACACTCGTAGCACGGATCATAAGCAACTACAGTAAGGTAATTCTGAAACATGCCCTAACAAATGTAATTCTTTGCATACGACCTCTGCACGCAAATACTGACTGATTGACTGAATGAATGAACATGGATATAAACCTTAAAGTGACTCATGGAAAAGTAGGCCCAAAAATGACCATGCTGCAGTTGCAGTGACTGTCAAAGCGTGTCTGATGTAGGTGGCCCTAGTGGTATCTTATCATCTGCCTCTATCAAACACGCGATGCTGATAAAGGTGTTTAGAATCACAGTTGTGAGGGGAGAGGGGTACCTTCTCATATTACTTGTGAACACATAGAGTCCTAGGCAAGACAGGAAATTAATGAATAGCCTACTTTGTATACAGCATAGGGGCAGCGTGTGGATAACGATATAGCTGATACAGGATGTCATGAGTCACGACTTAACTTTGGCTATGTTCAAATGCCCCTGAATTTATTGGTTGCTGTCTAAAATTAACATTTGAGACGAAAATATTTTCGTCTTATTATAGTCGTCCTAGTCTCATTTTCGTCGTTCTTCTTTAATTCTTTTTAGTTTTAGTATTAATTTAGTCATACAATTCTTTTTAGTCTTAGTTTTAGTTTTCGTCAACGAGACCAATTCTTTCTAGTCTTAGTTTTAGTTTTAGTCAACGAAAATAACACTGCTGTCCACCGCGCGAGTAAGTTGGTTAATCAGTCAGCCGCAGTTGGCTTTCGCCTGTCATCAATATTCCATTAATCAAGAGCTGTGGAGACGTAGAACTAGCTTCAACATCTGCTCCGTCAATGCCTTACAGCTGTTTGTATAGTTTGACACTGTAAATCTTCTGAACTTATTTACGTTTGAAGTGATTGGGTCAGTTAGACAGTGTAATAGAGCATGTTTGAGAACATCGGGTCTGAGGCAATGATTCCTAGTCAATACGAAATATTGATTAATAACAAAATTTCGAAAAACATTTTTGTGTACATACATTACATAAGAAATTGCCGAAATGTAGCAGAAAATCATTTGCCTCAATTTCAGAATATTTCTTCAAAATGTTCTTAAATTATTTTACTTTTTCTATTTTACTCCATTCGAAGATTAACCTAAATCTGAAGATTAAATCGGAACTTTTCCGATAGGTTAGGGGGTGGTTGACCCAATTAATATATAACGATTAAATGCATTTATAATATATCTATTGATAAATCTGAGACAGGCCAAGGTAAGATGCAGATAGCATTAAACATTGATTATAAATTAATTATTCTCACTTAAGACTTTATTGCATTGGCATTTTAAAATAACTGCCTAATTAATTAATTAACTAAATCTAATTTAATTAATGAATGAACTAATTAAACTGACGGGGCAACAGCAGTTACAGAAATTAAATCCTTTGCTTTCCAGAAGACAAATAAAAATTCATAAAATTCCAGAAAAATAATATTACTCTGTCAGAATGTACAATGAAGATTTTGAACTTCAGTTCTATGACTTCTTGAATTGGAACATTGTGCGCCACTAATTGATTGTACAGAACCTGGTTCATAAGAACCACTGACTGATTGCACAGAATCTGGGTCATATGAACCACTGACTGATTATGCAGAACCTGGTTCATAAGAACCACTGAGAGAGAGAGAGAGAGAGAGAGCGAGAGAGAGAGAGAGAAAGAGAGAGAGAGAGAGAGAGAGAGAGAGAGAGAGAGAGAAAGAGAAAGAGAAAGAGAAAGAGAAAGAGAAAGAGAAAGAGAAAGAGAAAGAGAAAGAGGGATGAGAGGTGTAGCTTTCAGAGCGTTGTAAATCAACAAGCGAAATCTTCGTGTCACTCATTCTAAAAAGATCACACAGCCGGCATCAAGCAGTATCTCTAAACCCGTTTCGTCGAAATTAAGATTTAGCAGCAAAATGCTCAAGATCTAAAAAAGTTTACGAATATTTCTATAACTCATATCATAATTATTTCAGACTGGTGTTTTAGTTTACCTTAGGCTACGTAAAATCGATTTATGTGTAGCACCGTGGTCTCTTTGTAAAAGTGACCGAAACGTAGGTGGAGCTATTTATTTCAGTTCCACTAATATATGGTTTAAAACTATGGTCAACTTCAGGTACTAATTATATTGCTCTCTGTACTACGTCAGAGCTATCACATATATTCTGAGAAATGTTGATGATATGGAGTGATTTAGCAGTCTAAAAGAGAAGACACTGCTGCATCTAAGTTAAAAGAATGTATAGTGGCTGGCAAGTGTTAACTTGTAGCTAAATACTAATAAGTGCATCATATCGGCCTCTAGAGCCTGATTTTAGCTTTAGCTTTGACTTTAGCTTTAGCTTTGGCTTTAGTTTAGCCCCTTTCTCGTTGATAAACTAAGGCTTAAAGGACAAGAACGCACAATAACTGATAACATTTATTAACACTAGCACTATGTTAACACGTAACGGCTAACACTTTTTAACCCTTTCGCTTTGTTAACTCTAAACATTGTTCTCTTCAGCAGAAGTTATCGGTTCTCTGTTGGGCTTTCTCCGGAGAAAGACTTTCTTGCAGCAATAGAGACATTAGAACTTTCTTGTCACTATTGACAACAAAAAACTCTAACAGTATTACGAAATAATGAACTAAACTGTAACTTAGTAAACTACTTCTTTTTAACATAGATTTGCGAATACTTCAAGGGAAATTAATTTATCAAGTGTTAGCTACAAATATGGATATGTCAACTTCGGATTTAGATAACGTAAAACCATATTTTATCCCCGAGGTGTTGAACGTGACTAGCATGTGCGAAAAGCATCTGGAAAGCTTATCCTGTAAACGATGATAGAATGACGTGGACAGTGATTGTGGTAATTCATCTCCATCCTTCCTATCTCATTCTAGCCTCAAAGTAATATTAGTACTCCATTAGTACTCATTGGCTGGTGTCAGTGGCTATGTCAGTGGTTAAGATATCCGATCGCGGATCAGTATGTGTGGGTTAAAGCCCTGGGCTCGTCTGTCAGTTACATCACTTTCGAGAGATGAAACTGACGCTAATATTGGCTTGACGGCTTTTTACTCGAAGTACTTTTATTAATTAGTAGTACTCTAATACAGTATAGTGGATATTTAACCTAAAAATCAGAAACTTCATAAGCGGAATATTCAACTGCTAATGTATATATTATGCACATCATATATATATATATATATATATATATATAATGCACGGATATACAAAATTATACAATTTCTGCAGCTATTTTGGTTATAATAACTAGAATGATAGCAAAAACAACAACAGAAATAATACTACTACTCAAAATAATAAGACTATTAAGCGTTCTGCATTGAACTCGGATGTAATGCGAGTAGACAAAAGGTCTACAGAAGGTATATCTCAGACCCGATTTTTCGTTCTTCGTTCTACTCTTCTGTCCATTTGCTCATTTCGGAACCATTATCTTCAGAGCATGGACGATCGAACTAGACTAGTTCTTATGCATAATATTTATTTAACACTTAACCACGGATCTGTTGCATATTTCTTTATTTTCAATTATGCTTATAAAATATCCACCTAATATATTTCTTCCATTTTTGAGTCAATTTTTCAAAAATATTTCTAGTTTCGTAACATGCTCCGAAGTTAGCTTTAATGAATACCAAAATACATTGTGTCAAATTTTCACTTACTATAGTGTAGCATCAAGTCTGTAATTCAGTTAATGAAAGAAGCTAATTGTCAATCTGTCGATATATTAATACTACTAGAACAGAGCAACATCTGTTAGATTGATCGTAGATCTTCTGCAGCTGTGATGGCGCACCACATCGCATAAGAAAGAAACAATTATAGCAATTATATCTCGTGAAACAGGCTCAGATAGAATGTCTTGTCAATTGGATGATTTTCGAGCCTATAATTGGTTACTGGAAAGAGCATTCCAGTGCTCTCATCTCTAGTTTTAATGAAGCAAAGCCTGAAGGTATCGTTAGCATCTAGTGGGCTGTAGAAGTGCTATGATTTCCAGAAAGTTCTGATCATAGCCATGTCTATATAGACATAGACATGTCTCTATAGCCATGTCTCTGTAGCCAAGTCTATATAGCTATGTCTCTATAGCCGGGTCTCTATACCCATGTCTCTAGAGCCATGTCTATATAGCCATATCTCTAGAGCCATGTCTATATAGCCATGTCTCTAGAGCCATGTCTAATTAGCCATGTCTCTATAGCCATGTTTCTATAGCCGTGTCTCCGTAGCCGTGTCTCCGTAGCCATGTCTCTATAGTCATGTCTCTATAGCCATGTCTACATATCCATGTATCCGTAGCCATGTCTCAACACTTACGCGGTAGCGCACAATAGTTACTGTTGAAACTAGCCGCGTAATTGAGAATAGCAAAATCTGTATCAAATGTTGAATGTAATTATTTTAGATATTTTGAAGCTAGCATGATGTTGTTTAAAAATATTAGCATCAGTTTGTTTCACCTGTGGAAAAATTACGTCAACTATGAAAATTCATTAGACCACAGCATACCTGGCTCTACCAGCCAAGTATTTAAGCAATAGATGCAGCTTTACTGTTATAATTTTAGTGAGATTATTCGATGGATTAGCATATAATATTTATTTTCTTGAGTTGAACTACACTGTATTCTAAAATACTTTACAATGATAGAACACAAAATCCCTCCAATAGTTTTATTGCGTATAAATGCGTCACACTCAGAACTATTCTTTTATTCTCGTTCTTACTCTATGCTCATTCTTTTCCTTTCATATTTTTCTTTAGAATTATTCTTTTATTTCTTGGCATAAACAAAATTCAGTGCCAGCGTTGCCATGGCTAATAAGAAAAGCCCATCTTTGATCTCTCATCTTACATTCGGTGTGAACTTGGAGAACACGCGTGAATAATTCATACTGGCTTAATTGTATGATAAAACCTGGTACGATTCGAAATGAGAAACCACTCTAATGCAATTCCATCTTCAGCTTATCTGGTCGACAAGAAAATTCTCAACATTTATTCTCACTGAAATTTTAATGGCTGAAACTATTCTTAAAATAAGCCTAATCTAACTTGCAACAGATTTCATTGACTGTAATTTTTAGTATGTCGAACATAGAAACTGAACAAAAAATTAATCAAGTTTTCGACTGCTTAAAGACAGATATGAACCACTTTTTGGCTAATTAATGACAACGTACATGTACATTAAACTGAAGTTATTTAAGAGTTAGCAAAGTTAGAAAGATAAAGATAGAAGCAGGGCTCAAGCTGGGTGGTTCGAACACCAAACATGCTGTTTACCAAACATTTACTCTACTCTACTTGTACTCCACATTTACGCTATGAATTGTGCACGAAGCGAGATAAAATAAGATGGACGGCAGACTTATTCTATTTGAGCATAGATAAACGAAATATGGATACTCATTATTCAATTTGCCTATAATAATATCATTATCGAAAGCATTAAATTAATTCAGTATATTTCTCTGGATCTCTCACTCTCATTCCCTCTTTCACTCTTTCTCTATCCATAATTCAATAGAGTTTAAATCAGTATCTTATTAAAAAATAACAAACGAACGTATTCAATCAAAAACAGAAAAGACATTACTTTAATCAATTTTGGATTTAGAAAAGGATACGGTATAAAAGAATGTATATGGTTAATGCGAGTCATACGTGAAAGCAAGTTAGAACAGGGAAATGAGGTCTCAATAGGTTTTGTAGATTTTAAGAAAGCTTCTGAAAGAGTAAACCGGGTGAAGATGTCAAAAATTTTGAGAAACATTTTAGTGAACCAGGGAGATTGCAGACTAATTATGAATTTTACATGAATCAAAAGGCATTTATCAAAGTTCAATAGGAGTTATCGAAAGAGGGAGGATTAGACAGGTGAGTAAGGCAACGCTGCTGCATGTCTCTGCGCATATTTAAAATGTATGCAGAGACAATAATGATGGACGCAATGGATAATATTTGAGAACGAATAAACATTAGCGGCAAACTAATAATAGATGTAAGATTTTCCCAAGATGAAGATATAATTGCTAATAACGAAGTGGGTTTACAGAAAATTGTAGACGGTCTAAACTTCACTAAAGTATGAAATTCATTAAAGCATGGAATGAAAATTAATATCAAGAAAACGGATTAAGAGTCAATATATGAATTGACAAAGTATGGCGTTAGAACAGATAGTTTCGGATATTTAGGGCAGAAGATAACAGAATATAGGAAATGTGAAATAGAAATAAAAAGTAGAATTGTTCGAACAAAATATACCTTCAGTAAGAGGAAAGATTTACTAAAACTGTTGTAGGAAATCCACAAAAATAAAGATTGTTAGGGGTTTAGTGTGGACTACGCTCTTGTACGGTTGTCAAACATTAACGTTAAGAAATAGGATCTTAGCAAAACTGGAAGCAATCGAAATGTGGCTATGGAGAAGAATAGAGTAGAGCATATAAACTGACAAAATTAGGAACGAAGAAGTGCTAAATACGGTTGATATAAATTGAAATTGAAATATCATAAGGAATAGAAAGAAGAACTGGATGGGTAATATTATGAAAGGGAATGGTTTACTAAAAGAGGCGATTAAAGGAAGAATGGGTGGAAGGAAGTTTAGAGGAAGACCGAGACTTGGCATGCTAAATGATTTGATTACTAATTCATACGTCGATATGAAGAGAAAAGCAGAGGATAGAAATATATGGAGAAATTATGTCACAAACCTGTCAATAAACAGGGCACTAGGAGTGACAGAACCTGCATTGTGCGCATCATTAGGTAATATATAAACTGTTCTCACCAAACACATAAGTCTAGACAATACATAAAAGATTTTTCAATAATTAATACATTTTAACTTGACTTTTAACTTGAAAGTTTCCGAAAATACTTTTCAATATATTGACATTCCTCCTTTTTGTACAATTTAAAGAGCAAATAAGAAGCGAGACATGCAGGGGTTCTTCTAAGCTCCATACCCCCTTCTTAAAACTCTCCTTCCATCCTTAACTCCCCCTCCCTCACAATAGTAACCCCACCCACTGGTTGTCGTCAACTATTTTTTGATATTGAAATCTTTGTTAATGCTCGCCAGCTTTAATAAGTCCAATAATAAACAGCCTTGAAGCACGCTCAGCACGCGATCGATATAAGCTCAAATGAGGATTTAAATTGCTGCCGTCGAGAAAGAGAAAATTGTGAAACTTTGTAAGCAAATTGTTTGCAGGCGACAACTCAACCAAGAGGTAAATTTACACGTCTACAAATCATGCGATCAGCAAAACCAAGATGAGGAACACCGTGATCCAAATGGGAGCCAAATTCTATAGTAATAAATTCAATACTAGTTTCTCGGTCCGTCTATTGGCAATAAGCTAGTGTCAACTAGCAACTTATTTTACTCTGTTCTCTCTCAGAGAAGACCCCCTTGTTGCTTGGCAGCCATATTTTAAAGATACGTCAGACAGTCAAAACCACTAAGCTTTATTGGTAGATAGACTATTTTCAATCTACGAGCAATGATGCGCTAATCTCTTGTTATAAGTTAATGATATTCCAATCCCTTATGTTAATCACCGACTAATCTTAGACTTAGGGATTCTCTTTTGTACACCAATGATTTTTCAGTTATCAAAGTCAATTCAGTTTAAGGAGTACTACTAAAACAATCAGTGCCAATAAATAAGAATAAGTAAGCCCAGTACTACTAAAATAATCAGTGCCAATAAATAATAATAAGTAAGCCCAGTACTACTAAAACAATCAGTGCCAATAAATAATAATAAGTAAGCCCAGTAATATAGACGAAGCGAGGCGAATTAGCTACCGACTGCAATGTTAGCGCGCAGTTAAAATGACATAAAATTCTCATCATGCACCACATAAATTAAAAGTTCAAACTTTGCCAATTACTCCTATCTCGACACGTATTTATCCTCTTTTTGGAAAGAAATTATTGTACTTCAAGATAGCATTAGCATATTTTATATTTGATGTGTTCTTAATTGCTTTAATAAAGAATATTTATTACGTAGCATGCCTTCAATCCTTTACTGGAAATTTCGTGTTTGACCTCACTCATATCCATAAATCTATAACTTTGCTATTATTAAGGATATTCATACGAAAGTTCTGTTTGTTTGGCAGATTTGGCTGTTGGTCAAGCGTTGTTAATTTTAACTCGTTACGACTTTACTATTAAAAAACAGGTTCTCGGTTATAGAAGACACAGGGTATATATAGTAATTTTATCAGTTAATGTTATTTTTTAAGTCAACATTGTCGTCTACAACGCGGTATAGTTCGTTGAATAACGTAAGCGGCGGAAGCTGAGCTATCGTTAGAGAATAATGATAAAGAATTTAAATAATAATAGGAATTCAAAGTATCCTTTTAGGTATTAAGATGTAATTAAAGATGGTTGAACATTTGCAGCTTCACAAGTTCTACGACGGTGTTTTAAACTTGAATACTAAAGTGGTTCACACACACACCCAGAGAGAGAGAGAGAGAGAGAGAGAGAGAGAGAGAGAGAGAGAGAAAGAGAGAGAAAGAGAGAGAAAGAGAGAGAAAGAGAGAGAAAGAGAGAGAAAGAGAGATCATATACACAGAGTGTGCAAGATTTTAAGAAGATTCGAGCGAAAGAGATAAATGTAGGCCAATATTACTTCAAAGGAAAATTGAAATATCACTGCAACCTATCAACAAGGATGAGGCACGAGAGAGAGGGCTCCTGAATTCATTATAATATTACGTAGAGTTAATTCCAAGATCTATTAGTGTAAATAATTTAATAATTTTCCAAATTATCCATGCTTAGCGTTTCCCTGAGTTTAAAAATAGGCTCTAGAAATTATTAAGAGATTAAATGTTAAAACAACATTGAAGAATAAATGCTTCTTGAATATTATTCCAAGAAGAAACTAACCGTTCTGCACTCAAACATTTCTATCTTATTTAGCACTTCTTGCATACACACGCATACTCTCTATCTCTCTCTTTTCTCTCTCTCTCTCTCTCTCTCTCTCTTGTTACAATGCCAACTGGCAGGTCCATTGTATATAACGCCTCCACTATTCTTTGTCTTCCGCTTTCCTCTTCATGTCCATACGAGTGGACCATCAAATCATCTAGCATGACATACAATTATTCTTGGGTGATTCTGATTATGAAGAAGTGGGCCCCTAATACCCCCTATGCCTTCCTCAACTTATACTAACATTTACTGGGCAGGGGCGTCATTCCCTGACAAAACTATCCTGTCTACCCATATACCCATCGTACAACATTACTCTCATATTCATCAACAGCTCATATTCAACAACACTGGTCCACGGTCACTTCTTCCTATGTACATGTATACTAAATCATATTGCTTTAGTGAACGAAATATAATAAAAATAAGATAGGCTTTTTGACTGAGTTTTGAAGACTTAGTTGCAACCGAAGCTTACAATCTTGTTTTTTGTCATCGACCGCTTTTAGTCTCACAATGCCATTTTACACAATGATTTCTACTTCCGGAATCACGGAAATGGAAGATTAGAGTTGGCATTAAATTTAATGCACAAACTCTTCAACCAACTCAATCTGCGGTGTAGAAAATGGAAATATAAAGTGCCACATGGAGACAAGTAGGAGACTAAGAGCTACGTGGAGAAAGCTGGAATTTAGTGGGAATCAGAGGGAGAGCAGAAGTAATGGTGTTATTGTTCTCCGGAGTAATTCCTTTCTTGTCGATTCTGCAGTCATTGTCAGCGCCATGTCGTGCTGTCTCTTGTCTTGTATAACTCATGCTGATTGCAATTGTATTGACACCGTGGAGTATTAATAGTCGACAGTACTCGTTATTCTCCAAATTTGAAACCATGTACAGTTTTGACGATGCTCATGTCGTTAGTGGTCGATGCGCTGGACTGATAAGCAAGCTGTCACTGGTTCAAAACCACGCACCGATAGACTCTGTTAGTTGTGATTAGTGACCTGGTAAGCAGGCAGTAAATTGGATGTTATAGGTACATAAATGGTGATAGTTGCAATATTTAGGAACTTTGAAAGAACTTTACCGCTCTACATACTGTGAATTTAAGTGTTTCAACAGAAGAGCAGCTTAAAGCGAATGCTTCCTTGGCTAAAACATTAAGCTCATAACATTATCGCAGATTGATATTGAAAGCTGAATTATGATGATTTGCCACCCGAGAACAATAACATGTCATAATAATAATAATAGTAGTAGTAATAATAATAATAATAATAAGAATACTAGTAATAATAATAATAATAATGATGATGATGATGATAGTAATAATAATAATAATGTTTGAGAAAATCAGGCAACAACAACATACAAAGGCATACAATAAGAGTGCTACCGGTGTCCAGGACAACGTCGATCAGTTAATTTATGTCAAAATTGTAGGCTAATGCGTCACTACTCAATTCCATCGTAGTTGATATAAACAAAACATGTGAAGACTAACTTCTACTAATAGTAACATAAATTATTATTTATGTTCAGAACTAAAAAAATTAACGATTGATTCACATTTAACAATAATTGTAAAGTAGTTATGCGCATGTCTGGATGGAGCTGGATTCTGTCATGAACGTGAACAGCAGAAAACCAAACTTAAGAGCATTAATTACAGTAGCCAGTGTTTCTGCACTGGCTTCACTGCTACTTCTCTTAATCAGGGATCAGCTTATTGTTTATTGCTCTTTTTTGTTGAAACAAAACTGAAACAATAATTGCTAGACTGGCTGCTATCCGGTGAATATAGAATTTGTGGAGAGAGTTGTTGTACGTTCGGGCATGCTGGTCTAAGCTGCAGCTTTAACTAAACAAGAACAAATAGAAATCTTCAAGAAATAGCAACTGCTAATTGTTTTTCAAAAAAAGCAGCCTAGTTCTAAATAATTTATTAAAGAAGAATCCGGATGCAAACAAAAAGCTAAATTAGAAATTTCAAAAAAATCAATCAAAAAAGCAGAGACACATAAGCCATATTCAAAGGTACTATGACTGAGGTTCAAAGTATTGCTTTCAAAATTAATTCAAGCTCGTACTAGGTATAGGAAGTTCAGTGAGCTAACATTGCTTGAAGAGCGGCTTTTGAAGCATTCTAAAGATTAGAAAAACAGCTGTGTGAACAGTTTACTTTGTAATAGTCCTGTTTTAAATTTAGAACATAATGTAACAAAAATAAGAGTGTTACTGTCGCCCATGACAACATCGAGCACCATTGAGACAAATCCAAGCCTGTGAACAAAAGGAAGATCCAGAACTGAGCGAATTCTAAAATCCAGAAGACCAGTCCAAAGGTATTCAATAGATGCATTTTTAGATAGATACACAGGTACAGTAGTTCTCATTTTTTGCCATTTTTCAGTGGTGGTTTCTGTTCTGAATACAGAATTTCTGATTCTTAAACTCATGCACAAAAATACTCCTAAAATACTCCTTATACTCCTAGTATTAAAATACTGGAAAAAATATAAAGTACTCGAAAAAGTAAAATTTTTTAAATTTTATAGAGTACATAAAATACTCAAATACTCCAAGTATTTCGAGTCTGATATCTGCATGTAAGTTTTGCAGTTCATTGAACTTCTGAAGATCTTGTTTGTAATTCTCCTCTATATCCATCCAAAGATATCTTTCTCCTGCTCTCTCTCTCTCTCTCTCTCTATCTATGTCTCTCTCTCTCTGTCTCATGCTTTCTCCCTTCCTCTCTCTCTCTCTCTCTCTCTCTCTCTCTGTCTATCTATCTGTCTACTCTGTCTATAAGGTTCTCTCATTCGCTCAATATCTCTCTTTTTCTCTCCTTGGCTCTTTGTGCTATCAATTTTTTCATCATCTTCCTTCCATCTGATTGAGCTGTTCAACGTACCTGTACTAGAATTTAGGATTTGAAATATGAAATATTTTGCCTTCTAATTAAGTAATTGTATTCTCAAGCTACAGATGGGTAAAGAGGATTTTGTTCTCAGGGTATGACGCCCCAGCACAGTAAATGCTAGTCGAAGCTGATGAAGGCATAGGGTTCTACCTACAATATTCCCCAAGAAAATGGTATATAACAACAAGAATGAGTATTGTAAGATGATTTAAAGTTAAACGCGTATGTAGACATGAAGAAGAAAACGGAAGAAGGAAGACAGAGAAGAGTGGAGGCGTTATATAACTTTGACCTGCCAGTAGGCAGTGCATTGAGAGAGAGAGAGAGAGAGAGAGAAAGAGAGAGAGAGAGAAAGAGAGAGAAAGAGTGAGAGAGTCTTAGCTACTACCAGAATCAATGCCATAAATAAATGAAGATAATTAAATATAGCAATTACTCTTAACCGTTCACTTGACCATTTTCGATCTTTACTACTTTTCTTCAGTCTTTTCTTCTTTCCTTCCCTCTCTTTTTCTATTAACTGCTCTCTCTATTTCTTTCATTCTCTCCCACCCTCTCTGTCTCTGTCTCTCTTTGTCTCCGTCTCTCTCTCTCTTTGGCAGGCTGTCTGTATGTCTGTCTCGGTCTCTCTGTCTCTCTTTCCTCTTTCTCTCTCTCTCTCATTCTCTCTCTTTCGTCTCTGTTTCTCTCTCTCTCTCTCTTTCTCTCTCAGTCTCTCTCTCTTAATCTCTCTGTCTCTCTCTCTCTCTCTGTCTGTCTCTGTCTTTATCTCTGTCTTTCTTTGCCTCTGTCTCTCTCTCTCTTTGGCTGGCTGTCTGTTTGTCTGTTCGTCTCTCTCTGTCTCTCTCTCTCTTTCCCCCTCTCTCTCTCTCTTTCTCTCTCTGTCTCTCTCTCTCTCTTTCCCCCTCTCTCTCTCTCTTTCTCTCTCTGTCTTTCTCTCTGTGTATCTGTCTTTCTCTCTGTCTCTCTCTCTCTCTCTCTCTCTCTGTCTCTCTTTTTCTTTCTCTCTCAGTATCTTTCTCTCTCTCTCTCTCTCTTGCTGACGCCGCGGGTTTGCTGAGCGGTGACACGTTGCTATGACAACAGCCTGTTGCATGCTCTCGCGCTCTCAGCACCCCTCCCCCTCCTCTCCCTCAATTCCTTCTTCCCCCACCCCTCCCTCTTACGTACAACTCGTCTCCGATTCCTTCAATACTTCCTTCAGCTAGTGGTTCTAAATTTGAGTGGGGAGAGGGGATTAACACCCTCCCCTGTGAGCTTGTCATTAGCAAAAGTAATGACTTGAAATTGACCAAATCGACAAATTTTGTTGTTTAAAATGATGCAACTATAAAATTATTTTCCTCCCCACAAATTTGCATTGCAACGGCACCGAGGCCTCCTGTTTTACCTTATTCGATCATTCGTCATTTGCTCTCCATCTACCGTTGTTGCTTTCCACTTTCTTAGTCAGACACGTAAAGTTTCGACAAATACAACTTCATAGTTCGTTGAAAATGAGATATAATTATTTGGATTGTATTGCTAATCCGGGGTACGAATGAAGGAATCCTTCTAAACAAATATTAAATGTAGAATAAATTTATTACGTCAACGAAACTTTCAGAACCATGACTTGTTTTAGTCAGAAATATGGAAATATGGCATATTATTATATTATTAATATATATCCTCAGAATAAGTATTAATAAAGGTTTAACCTTCATTTCCTCATGCAAGGATGATGTCAGGGACGTCTATTATTAATAATTATTAATATATATATATATATATATATTAGAATTTCTGTTTTGTGTCCGGGTTGTTTGAAGAATTGACCAATCGGTGACTGCAAGTGTCATAGAAGGCGACTAAAGCACTAAGATCCATACCAACATCAGATAGGGCATTCGGTTGGTGAGCGCCTAGATTCTAGAATTTGCTACAAAAATTTAAACGAATGGAAAAGTCTCAAATTGTGGATTGGCTGATGATATGATGTAGGACAGAGAGGATTTGAGACAGTCTATTTGTATCTCGACCCTGGTTGAACTTCGATTCAAGGGAGGATGATGATGATGATAAATATATATATATATATATATATATATAATATACATGTATATATATATATATATATATACTGCATATATATCTTTATTTCGCCACTTGGGCAAACAAAACATATTCATTGCACAGTTATTATACATGTATATACATATATATATATATACATGTATAAATATATATATATATATATATAATAGTATATATGGTATATATATATCAGAATAATTATTAATATATATCCAAATAATTATCAATATATACTCGAATAGTTATAAATATATATCCGGAGCTCTATACATCGACATACTTAATTTTCTAATTCTGCTCAAAAATATTTTTGAAACAGTAACATTAATACGTTAAGTCGCTTCTTCATGATAAAGTTAACGGCAAATTAAACAGTTTGTAGAAGCGCATATTCTTTGACTCCTTCCAAAGACCTACATGATGCTAACGTAAACGAATACTAGGATTTTTGAGATAATATTTAGTACACTACAATGCCTGCCGGTTTGGTCTTCTAGAAAATGCTTATAAAATACTTCTTTTATTTTCTGTGATGCTTTTTTTTTTTTTTTTAGCATGGGCCCAAAATGCCTATATTTACTATTTAGTAATAAATTTATTACCATAAATTTTGTTTTCAAAACATTGCATAATCCATGAACCTAACTGATCCGCTGATGTGTAACCTACCAATATGCTACCGGCTCAGCTGATATATATGATAATGCCGTTCTGAAATAACCTTGATTATGTCCCTTGCTTAACAGCGAAAATGATGATGACGATGATTTTAGGCTGTAACAGCGATGACTCTGTGATATGAAACGTAAATAGGAAGTCACGTGATCTCCGCTGAATTACATGGATCATAGTTACTTCCTGTGCGCCTGACATTTGCGCAAATATAATTATGTATCTGTTGTCTTTCTGCGATAAATCAACGTATACGTCTTATATGTGCATACGTGCATGTACACTAAACAAATACGCTATTGTTAATGCGCGTATATGTCAAATAAATATAGTTGTATCGTAGTGCCCCTTATTCATATATATCACGCGAATATGCTTATATTTAATATCGAGAAAGTATTATAGCCTCTTTTAATAAATTTTACTGGGAGAAGTCAAAACTGAAATCTTCATTAATACAGATAATATTTATTATTATACATAGATAATATTTATTATTATACAAAGATAATATTTATTATTATACAAAGATAATATTTATTATTATACATAGATAATATTTATTACTATACAAAGATAATATTTATTATTATACATAGATAATATTTATTATTATACAAAGATAATATTTATTATTATACATAGATAATATTTATTATTATACAAAGATAATATTTATTATTATACAAAGATAATATTTATTATTATACATAGATAATATTTATTATTATACATAGATAATATTTATTATTATACAAAGATAATATTTATTATTATACATAGATAATATTTATTATTATACATAGATAATATTTATTATTATACATAGATAATATTTATTATTATACATAGATAATATTTATTATTATACATAGATAATATTTATTATTATACATAGATAATATTTATTATTATACATAGATAATATTTATTATTATACATAGATAATATTTATTATTATACAAAGATAATATTTATTATTATACAAAGATAATATTTATTATTATACATAGATAATATTTATTATTATACATAGATAATATTTATTATTATACATAGATAATATTTATTATTATACAAAGATAATATTTATTATTATACAAAGATAATATTTATTATTATACATAGATAATATTTATTAATACAGATAAATTTTTCTTTTTTAACTCTTAAAATTTTTCCCTTTTCAAATATAACGGCAACTTGAGCTTTGGCCGCTTGATGTGCCATGATTGTGGCAGTGACGCCAAATACCTTACTTCTCCTCAGCACATTTCTTTTGCAGATAGGTTTGGGTGAATTTATCTGTAGTGATGTGGGCTGTGGGGACAACGGTCTAGGATGGGTGATTATGCCCATGCTTTTTTAAACTGTATGCAAAGAATTCTGAAAGAAGTGTACAGAATGTCTTAATAGCGTAGGGGTAACGTCAAGAAATTTTAAATGACAGCTCCTGAGGTGAATTGAACATTCGTGGATTCGAATCCCAACCTCGCTGATCTGACAGTAAAATCTCGGATATTAACTGGGCTGGTTATACGGAAAATGGTCTAACTGTTTAAACATGCTATATTCGAAGTGATAGATATCAACATAGTTGACCATTTCACTATAGTGCATGTTTACTCAGTATTCATTCTGGAATCAAGTACAAACGTCTATACCTGCTTGTTGATGTCAGCCTAATCTCTGAAGAGAGGTGTCTACTATGCTAAAACATTTGTATCATCTGTTTTACCTCCGAATATTTAATATTATTAGTATATTTTTGATCAATTAAGAAATAAATCGCATAAGAAATTGGTTTTATAACAAACTGGTTATGATTCTATAATTTATATTGGCAATAATATCTATTTGTGACAAATTACTTATTAAAATTCTTAAATAATAATAATAAATAATAATAGAGGTTTAACGTCCGTTTCCTCATCCAGGGATGATGTCAGCGACGTCCCCAACAGAATATCACTACAGATCAATTCACCCAGACCAATTTGCGAAAGAAATGTGCTGAGGAGAAGTAAGGTCCTAAACGAAAGCCAGTCCGGTGATCAAAAAAATGGTCAGGGTAGATTGATTATGTCTATGGTGGGAAAAGGTAAGTTTTAAGCTTGCTAGAGAATGTTGAAAGAGAAAAACAGGAGCGAAGATTAGCAGGTAAAGAGTTCCAGATTGTGGGTGCTGCGTAAGAAAATGAACGTCTGCCCAATGACGTGAGAATATTTGGAACTGAGCGAAGATTGGCATCGGTGGAGCGAAGTGTACGTGAGGGGCGATAGGGAAGAAGAATTTCAGATAAGTAAGAAGGCTTTCCAAATCGCAGAGTTTTGAAAGTTAATAGAGCTATTTTATATTTTATGCGTTGATTAACAGAGAGCCAGTGAAGACTGCGTAGAAGAGAAAGAGAGCGAAATTGAAGTCGAGAGGACTTACAAACAACACGTGCAAGAGAATTTTGGACGTGCCGCAAACGATTGAGAGAAGAAGTAGGCAACCCATGTAATAATGAATTACAGTAGTCGAGCTTTGAAAGAACTATAGAATTAGCAAGGATAGTGGCTGAATTTCTAGTAAGGGATGGACGTATTTGCCTAATCTGACGAATCTGAAAGAAAGAAGCGCTACAAACAGAAGAGATATGGGATTTAAAGTCAAGGTTTTCATCAAATATGACTCCAAGGTTTTTGGCAGATCGAGAAGGTGAAAGAGCAAGATTCTGAAAATTAACAGAGTTATTGGTAATTTTACTTCTTTGCAAAGGAGTGCCAATTAAAAGCTATTCAGTTTTGGAAGGATTAACAGCAAGACGGTTAGCACAAAACCAGGAATAAACCCTGTCAAGAATGGATGAGAGATGAGCCAGTTTTTGATCAGAATCATGATTAGAAAAGGAAATATATAGTTGTGTGTCTACATAAAAATGAAAATTTATGGAGGACTGAGCAAGCAGGTAGCTAAGAGGTGTGATATATAAAGAGAAGAGCAATGGACCTAACACTGAACCTTGAGGAACACCGCGTAGGAGGGGTAGTTCAGAAGAGCGATTTTGACCAATAACAACAGATTGTGTGCGACATGAGAGATATGATGTGAGAAGGGAAACGGCAGAATCAGATATGCCAAAACAAGATTTAAGCCTATTTATTAGGATGCCATGGTCAATTGTATCAAAGGCAGCAGAGAGATCTAGAAGAACCAAGGCAGAAACCTGTTTACTACTCATGGCCAAGCTAAGATCATTATGTATACGAAGAGCGGTTTCAGTAGAATGGAGTTTTCTATAGGCAGATTAATGCCCATCACTACACACCTACATGTATGTATATATTATGCTTCTTATACATGTAGGTTATAATTAATATTCATTCGCCTACACATTCAAGTATAGGCCTAGATTACACTACATGTGCAAAGCACCAAATTTTTCGTCAAATTCAGAAATTATTCATTTAAACAATATTTGTAATATTCAGTTTTTGACTGTTGTAGCATCTCAAGAAAACTGTAAGAGATTGTCTTCCTGTGATTCGAACCCTCAGCATCGTACATATAAACTGAGTGTGCTGTCAAATCGTTCGTGTAGATCAACCACAGTCCTAGTCTTGCTACATTTACAATGATGTACAAACATCAATATATCCGTATTTTGTATACAGTTGTTGCTTCCAATTATGATTTCCAGGTTTCCCTATAATTATCTTTATAATAAGTAATGCCGCTTCAATTTAAATATAATGTTAGAATCGTACGTAAATCTTGAGCTATATATTCAATTTTCTAAGTGGAATTTCAGTGTTTCTTTTCTAATTAACTTTCATTACAAAGAACTTGATATTCTGTCATTAGTGCATCAGTATAGAGTAAATTAGTAGTTCCGGTGACATAAAACACGGCCACTGCGCAATTGCTCCAGCTTATTGCAAAATGTAGTCATCATTGTTTGTGATTTCATAAATCCAATTAGATACGGCAACAATACATCAAAAATACAACTTCTATGAGGTTCAGAGAACAATTTGAAACTAACCAATTGTCAAGATTATGTTTTTATAAGAAGAGGATGTTGGTTTTAAACAACAAGGGATTTACATGTAACTAAATAGTAAAAAGTTTCTTAAGGATTATTCTTAAAAGATATTATCATTGTCATCATCGTCATTTATCATCATTATCAACATCATCATTAAAGTTTTTGGATAGGTCTATATGAAAATATAGACAAGGTATTATCTTGATATAAACAAGAATATTTAGCTTTCAAGTAGAACTTATATTTTGTTGACATTCTATGTTATGATTATTTAATTAATTATTTATGTGTACTGCTAAATATTTTATTACTGACTCTATGATATGGTTACATTTTTAAATTTAATTGTGAACTTTTTGTCAATAACGCACATCTGAATTGATATCAGATTAAATTTTGGACTACACCCTATATTCTAATGATTTTAATTTTTGTTTTATGTATACTAAGGGTTCTTGTAAGAATTTTTGCTCTGAGCCTAAGGTCTACTTTGCGTTACTAACTACTCAACGCTTTTAGGCTATTTATGTGCAAGTTTAATATAAATAACCAAATAAACAAATCAGCCTGCAGTCAATGTCTAGCTCGATGTTTATATATAGAGTCATTCTGGTGACTCTAAACAATTTCGTATTTTGCTGTCATTTTAACTGACTAAATAATACAGTTAATTAGTTATAAAGTTATTAGTTTTCGAGTTATTAATCTAACTCTAAAGTATAGCAAGAATTTAAAATTAAATTATAAACAATGATTTCAGCTTAATTCAGTTTACTTCGTATGACAGCATAAATATATTCACGTACAAGCATAGTTTGCTGCAATAACGTAAGTGATAACAAAATTTGCTTTTATCTTTCCGTCGATAGAAATCTGATAAAAAATTTCCATTTTTGCAAACATTTAACCTTGAATTCTGCATAATCGGCTATAACTGACTTGTTATCTAACCTCACAGAATAGATATATTTACACAGTCTCGTAACTCACTTAATAAATCTATTTACACGTAGTCGTAGTCTAAATTCACGGAATAGATCTATTTGCATGTTTTAATTATGTCTTAATTATTATTATTATTAATTACGTTTTAATTATTGTCTTATGCTTTAGTAAATGTAGAAGATTCCACTTCTCAAGCTGCTTCTCCAGAAGCAGAATTGTTTGAATTTTTTTATTCAATCTTTTTATTTGTTTCATGTCATAATAAACAACAAATACAGCATACTTATTAGAAACCAAACCAATAATCAGGAAGAGAGTTACCACAATAGAGCCTATAAGCTCTGTGAGGAAATACAGTCAGTAGCAATCACAAAAAATAACAAATACGTTTACTAACTGTCTTCTACTCTACAGAATACTGTAGAGCTATGCCAACCATACACATTAATTACCATAAAAGAAGATAAATTTCTGAAACATAGTTAGACTATATAAATTTTAAGTAAAAGATAGTCTTCTTAAACCTTAGTCTTAAGGCTAAAAATCAAGTGAACTAAATTACATATATATGTCAAAGGATGCTTTGATTTAGCGATGATTTAGCCAAGAATCTTCATCTGATTGAGCTGTTCAACATACCTGTACTTGAATTTAGGATTTAATTTAAGCATAATTTTGCCTTATAATTACTTATTTTCATTCTCAAGCTACTAGCAGTGTCAATGCCTAAGGACATAAATAAATGAAAATAATGAAATATAACAATTGAGAACCAACAGTAAGAACCGACAATAAAATCAGAAGATTATGTTTAGTTGTGCATTAATTATAGCGGTGTTGTAATGATTATGAAATTAAAATGGTAATTATTACATCTTTTTACGAAATACAATGCGAAATAATTTGAATTTAGAGTAACCAGGTAAACGAGCCTGGAAATATTACAATCCAGTTTTCGAAAAAAGATATGCAAGATTACTGTGCCTAATTTTAGTAGTTAGGTGATGAGGATCATTAGTAAAATATTGAAATGATGTACAGTGCGATAAAAACCGTAGAAAAATCGTTAAATTTAATTCTCTAAAACTACTGGAAATTTACATTCAATGGCAGTTTTACCTCCTACTGTAGCTTTTAATTTGTTTTGCAATCTGTTTCTAATAGAGTTTTTTGCATAAAAAATTAATTTAAGCTTCCTTCATATTATATCTAAAATATCTGTCCTCATTAAACACTCATTTTTATTTAACTTGACGTTTTTGTCCAGTCACTAACAAAGAAATGAGGTGTTGGTGGACTATGTGCTCACATTAGAGTAAAATGTCTGGGATTCCTACTTCCGGTCTTCCAGGAAGCTAAAAGCTCAGCAATAATCCTGAAATTTTTGTACGGGTTAAAACATCCGTTTAAGCTCAACAGAAGTCTGGATCAAACTGCAGGGAAATGACAGTGGACGATCTTAGGAAACGGATAAATAAGCTTCCGTAATCATCGTAATTTTTTCGATAATTGTAATTTCCGTAATCAATGTAAGCAAGGCAGAGAAGAAATATTTTATATATTGCAAGCATTTACATCGATACCAAACACGCATCATCAGCACTGTGATAGTTTACCGTTTAAAATGTAAATGAAGCAAAAATATAATTATGTTAAGAATTAGAAAACCCAAAACTGATTGATTCCAAAACTGAAATATGTAAAATGAACAAATCTGAAATATTTTTTATTAGGATTGGTCTCTCTCTCTCTCTCTCTTAGTGCACTGCTTACTGGCAGGTCCATGGTATATAACGCCTCCACTCTTCTCTGTCTTCCGTTTTCTTCTTCATGTCCACATATGAGTGGGTCTTTAAATCATCCAATATACCCAATCTCTGCCTGCCCCTTCCTCTTTTCCTCTTTTTCCTTCCAAGAGTAATATCTCGATATTACTCTTTAATTGAACCTACAGGTGGCTTAATTTTATTACGCGGGCACTTGGATGGGGATGATAGACAAAAATTGATTTCCTCTGAAAGCTGAATTCGTTGCTGACAGCATACTGGGTCTCAGTAAAGAAAATCTTCCTCTCGTAATGAGAAAAATAAAGTTTGGCTCAAACGTCCTTCCATATTGGCCTTCTTAGCCGCCATTAAGGTACGTAGTGACCTCTGCTGTAAGCGACGAACGGCAAAACTAAAATATTTCAAAACTCCGAAATAGCGCTTTGAGATTTTAAGAAATTTAACAGACTATGACCATATTCTAAGGGGGGAAGGTCTATTAAAAGAGGTCATAGAAGGTAGAATGGAAGGAAAAAGAGGCAGGGGCAGGCCGAGATTAGGTATGTTAGATAATTTAAAGACCCACTCATATGTGGAAATGAAGAGGAAGGAGGAAGACAGATTCAAAGCGAGATTCAAGACACAATTTCTTAAAACAACCTCTGTTCCGCTTGTTAGTGAGCAAGGCTTAGTGGTGAGAGTACAAGGGTTCTAGACTGAAGATTATAAATAACTTATAGAAATTCATTGCAAGCCACTAATTATGAATGAAGTAAATGTTACACAGTTAAGTTAAGATAATACGCAATGATAATAATAATAATCAAGGTTTAACGTCCGTTTCCTCATCCAGGGATTATGTCAGGGACGTTCCCAACAGCACACATCACTACAGATCAATTCACCCAGACCAATCTGCAAAAGAAATGTGCTGAGGAGAAGTAAGGTCCTAAACGAAAGCCAGTCAGGCGATCAAATAAATGACGCATTGTATATTTAAACCATACCATATTATGCAGCACAAATAGCCAAATAGGCCACTACAGAAAACTCTATATGAAATGAATGCGAAATCAAAAGTAGGTTACTAAATTACATATATTCACAGCAATTATATGTAATATCAACTGCAATTCCTATAAAATTTTCGCGGAGCTACATTTTAATGGCTGTACTGCACTTCTTCAAACGAAAACAATACATTCACACTGCCTTTTTATGTAGCCTTAAGTCTAGGACATAAGAGTAATCTTATTTATTAACGAAATATTAATAAAAATTATAAAGTTTTAGCATCCGTTTCCTCACACAAGGATGATGTAAGGGACGTATGTAAATCAACGATGTTAGACCGAAATCACAAATAGTAGTAACTCGGCGAGCCTGACACTCTTATCGTTATATAGAAAGAGGTTGTGACTATTCAGAGGCTGTGATCGCATTGTCACGTAACAACTTAATCGAACTCATGAACAAGTTCTCTCAATTTTGCAACTGCTACTCACGTCTGAAACTAGGATTACTGTCCCTCTTTTTGTCTGGCTGCTGCATTAGTTCTGAAGTAGACCAATCTAAAACCCATCCACGTCAGACAATGCAAATTGAATTGGCAAAAGGATTTCAACAAACAGGACACGATTCGCTTTATCTATTGATTTGAAAAAGAGATTACGATTGGCCTACCAAGTTGACGGCTAATATTTTAATTTGTGCTTAGATGTTGTTAATTTGGTGAACTACCTGGGAATATTCAAGTAGTAAAATATTATGTAGGGAATTTCTTTAAAGCTCATTTACGTTTTAATTAAAGTGGTCTCCCTTCAGTAGAAAGCAAAAATGCGTGGTAATGACGCAGTTCAAGTTTAGACTTCAATTTTTAAGTAGTAATATCTGGGAAGCTGCTATGAGCTTAAGATAGAAAAGTTCGTTTCTTAAAAAAGAAGACATGAATACGCATGACAATTAAGACTTTTCTCTGAAATGTATCTGAACTACGTTCTAAATAATTATCATGACTTCTGTAAACTTCATTTTTAAAATTATTACCACTTCTTTATACTGCTATCACTTTTAAACAACGATCTGAACTGATAGAACTTTCTTCAACTATCTTTTGAACTACTATCACTTCTTTGAACTATCTTTTTTAAATAACGTAAGGTTCATTGCACCTTTTATATTTTGTGCACGATGTTTGTCTGTATAATGTTTCATATATCTGGCACTGTTTTTATGAATAAATATGGCTCTCTCTCTCTCTCTCTCTCTTGAACTGCTATCCTTTATTTGAACTAACTTTTTAACTACTATCACTTCTTTGAATTATCTTTTGAACCGCAATCCTTTCTTAAAGCTATTCTTGAACTACTATCATTTTAAAACTATCTTTTGCACTACTGCCACTTCTTTTAACACTCTTTTGAGCTACCGACACTTCTTTTGCTACTTTTTATCTATTACCACTTCTTTAAAAAAGCGATATGTGTACTCAGGTTGATGACTATTTAGAATTTTCTGCATCGATAGGAAGCAATGACTGCAGTTGAAGGTTTGCCAGTGACAGCTTTAAATTTCACAAGATTCGCCATAGCGCGGAGTTAAGCAGCTGCTGAAGTGGGAATCTTATCAGAGGCGAGTAATGAGAAATCATAGGCTACTGAAATGTGATTGCCTGTAGCATTCATTACTCAAACGACAGCTGTAGCAGCAGCTAAGCTACAACAGTGTGATCTATATTAGTAATAATGCTACAAGGATAAAGCCAATTACAAGTTTAGTTTTTCATGTTAGTATATGGATTCGAAAAATGTTAATGAATGGGCGATCGTTGGATTTGAATCATGAATCAACAGCTCTGCAGTCACAAACTTTACTTCTAGCATTTCTAGGAACTAGATTGCTGTTAGTCTTACCTTAGCAACAGCTGTAGCTGCAGTATAATTGTCTAGAAGAATGCAGATGATATAGCATTCGAAATCCTATCATTTTATATACATTACATGAATATACGTACTAAGAAATTGTCAAAACAATTTCAAATAATTTTACTCTGACAACAGCTACAGTAACCGCTGGGATAAACAAATTTTTACTGCATCAACATCAGTGCTAAATAGTAAGAAGCGTTCTGAGAAACTGTACTGTCACTGCATTACATGTGTGTTATTTCAGGTAATTTAACGAAGAATTACTAACGCAACGCTGTAACAGCGCCGTAGCAACTGCTGCAGCATTACTTGTAGCATTGCTATCGTATTACGGTGGATTTGCTGGAAACCAAGGTAAGGAGAGATTGCGTTTTATATTACTTCAGCGACATCTGAAGAAATACTTCAGCAACGACTGTAGCGCTCGCAATACATAATTATAAACGCGAAATCAGCAAAGTTATGCATACAGTTGAATGTGTTGGTGGCTCAGTGCGTAAGCGCTTTAGATAATGGCATGACGTTTCAAATGCCGTTCCCAAGATCCTGGGATCGATTCCCGGTAAAGCTGGTCAGAAAGTAAAATCTCGGACATTCTCCATCCAGGGTAGTCCAGTACACCTGACATCTTGAAGAGAAGTCCTTCAAGCTTCTGACCTTGACTTTAAACCCATATTTGAAAAATACATGCAATTGCATCAGCGCTATTAGAGCAATCGTATTGCTATCATTACAGTGCCTCTAATTGGATGATATGACATAGTAAAATTACCATATTATGAAACAACCAAGCCTTCAAGTGAGGCAAACAATTTTCGTCCAGTTCTAGAATCTTTAAACATTTAAATATTGATTACTACTACTAATATTTATTATTAAGTAACACTTTAATAAATAAGATGAGAGAATTCTATATGAAAGTAGAATTTGATTATTATAATACAGGTATCTCGTGCGGTGTCCAGGACTCGGAAGAATAGACCAACAATTAAATGCGTGTGTCGTAAACGGCGACTAAGCAAAGACTGAGGAAGCAACAGGAGACCATCTCAGAAGCCATACTTTCCAAGCTATGGGCTATATAAGGCGCCAATAAGCCATAGCCTTGGTGAAGGATTAACTTGTTGATCTATGGAGTGCTCTTTACGGAGCGTGAAAGCACACTGAGTGTTGAGTATGTGGCTTGGACATACTCAATAAAACTTGCACATATCATTTGGCAGAATCCAATCTACACATATTTTCAGAACACTAAGGAGATATAATAGTAATTAAATCATGCATAAAGTTAATCATGATTCATTGAGTCATCGTTACCTGCATGTGTTTGTAAGAAGAGACTTATGTAGACATCAGTGGAGAAATTAACATTTAAGTAAGGCAAAGAAACTATTCTGGTAACCAGGACAACATTTAATCAATCTGTCTAATAATTTACTAGAACATCAAATCAATGTCTACGCTTTATTTGATAGAGTTTACAATTAGAATCATTAATTTCTCAATTAGAATCATTAATTTCTCAATTAGAATCATTAATTTAACAGTTAGAATCAGTAATTTAACAGTTAGAATCAGTAATTTAACAGTTAGAATCATTAATTTCTCAATTGGAATCATTAATTTAACAGTTAGAATCATTAATTTCACGAATTATTTAATTTGTTACTCACTGCATTGATATAATTGGTGCAGTGCATACGTGGAAGTTACCTAGCGATCTCTAATCACCATTTACTTTCCACTTCCCTGGTTCTTCCCAATTCTCTGGGAATTCCCATTCCTCTGGGAATTCCAGCTTCCAATGCATAATTTTGAGAGTTAAATTAATTGCAACATCATCACTTACTATGGCTTCCGGCATTTCGTTTCGACTACGACAGCTGTTTCAGCGCTGCGTCTTTTGAGACCATGGAATGTTAATAGTATGAAGTAGTATTTATCTGCCATAGTTGAACCAAGATATACATGTATGTTGTAATAGAGACGCCTTGAATGCACTTATAATTCATCTCTAAAATTCACTGCGGATTGACGATCTGATCTCTTTAATACGAATAAATATTAATTAAAGAGCCACTAATCAATCATTAGGAAAAACTAGCAATAGCTAATGTTAACGTCAGTTTCCTGACTTTCCTCGTTCGAAAGCGATGTCAGTGACGGCGACCCCATGACTTGAACCCCGCACATACTGATCCTTGGTCGAATATCTTACTGACATCGCCACTGACTCCAGCCACATCGCCACTGTCTCCAGCCAAATGGAGTCCCTTATATCTTGCATTTAATTAAGTAAAAAGGCAATTAAATTAGCCTGTCGGACGCAGTAACGAATAAGACAAAATATCGTAGAACCTGAAATTATTCAGCTCATAGATTCGTTTGTGTCACTATATGACAATTTACTAGTCGACTGTTAGGAAACTTGTGCTGTTAAGAACTGGTCGATAAATGAAACCTACCGGTTTTGTTCTCTAGCTGTCCAACTGTTAATTTTAATATTTAATTAATTTCATTTATAATTTTATCCAGTAGTCCAAGAACCAACAAGACATGTGCATAAACTGAAATAACAAACTAAAGTTAAGCAGATTAGATTAAAGTCTGTTTCTATACAACGTGAAATATTAGAATCGATCTAGGTTGAACTAAAAGTCATTGTCTGGTCATGCCATCTACTCGACTTGTGTCAACCATCCAATGTATAATGTAATAATGCAGTACAAACAATATACCCAATACAATTTTAAAAAGCTGGTAAAGCTAATGTTAACGTCAGTTTCCTCACTCGAAAGTCAGTGACGGGCGAGCCCAGCATTGAATCCCACACATACTGAAGCGCGATCAAGAATAACATAACATTTCTGTAATTCAAGAATTACAGAAATTTTGTCACTGAAAGCATGCCACTGATATGCTCTCGAGGCTAGAAAACTGACATTAAATTAGGAATTAGTCTTTCTATAAGTCTTCAAGTGTTTTGTTCACATCGCCCATTTTCTCTCCCGGCGATTTAATTAATTAACACGCATTATATTGAAAGGACCAACTATGTTAATTTCTGTCACTTTTACTACCATATGTTAAAATCTTCAGCAATTTATTCCGTTTTCAGTATAACCAGTCCTGTGAATGTCCAAGATTGTACTCTCAGATCAGCGTGGTCGAGAATCGAACCCAAGAGGGTTCAATTCACCTCAGTATCGATCATATATAATTTCATGACTTTGCCTGACGCCTCTAACCACTACTCTATTGAGATATTCTCAAGGTAATATAACATCCAGGCTGCAGGCTCTAAGTGATGCGAATTAGCGACGTATTTCAGCAATTACAATAATTCTGCAGAATCACCTGAGGAGCTCTCGAGATCTTAGCATTCTCATTTCATTAAAATCGCAGCTAACAAGTTGAGTTTATGAGTTTATATTCTCTTCAAGTTTCCAATACGCCATGATAACGACTGCTTTACGAAGATTGCTCTGAATTAAGGCTATTGATACAATCATTGATCCAGTCTGGAAAGATTTTGATAGGCTTGTGATTAGTAAAGCAAATAAGACCGTTTCTAGTGGAATAAATAGCAACATTGAAATAGACACTGATATATCTGCAGTAACTGTGTAATTATCGTATAAATGATACATGTTTATGTTAAATTAAGGAACTCAGACACTGGAAGGTATCTTGAACAATGTAACAGAAAATTGTATTTAGTGGATTATGAAACAATCGTGTGAACTATGCGAAATATAGGAAAATACTCACATATCACTTCGGCTCATTTCAAAATCCTTTCTATTTAAATGTATCATTATATCACAAAGCTGGATTTATTTAGTATCATATCCGCAACTTTGATTCAATTCAGGATAATAAATATAAGTAACTAATTTCAATATAAATAGAAAAAAATAATATTCTAAAGAGAAGGACAATCGTAGTTAAATTAAAGCCAGGAATGGATTAATTACTCTTCACAGTATATTCTCATCTTAAAGAAGAGTTTACGAACCACTTAGCAGGCATTGACTTTTCTCAAATACATTTATTCACAGGATACTGCAACAGTCCATCAGACACCGTTAAAAAATTAACATGCCTCTTTAAATGATGTCCATACTGTAGGTCAAAAGAATATATTAGGTTAAGCCACTGAGGTTATGAGGTTACGGCCACTGAGGTTATGGCCTCTTAGGCCAAGCTACGTTCTGAGTAAATTGTTTTTTGAGGCTTTCAAATAGTTTACAATTTGCAATTTGAAAATAATAATTAACCTAGTTTAACGTACGTATACTGATTTCAATGCTTTATATTCTCTTTAAAATAAGCAAAATGTTTTTCTTATTTAAAAAAATCCATTCGTCAGATTAAGGAATTATTATCTTAGAAGGAGCCATCCCGGAGATTTAAACTAAGTGTATTGGGAGAATCGCTGGAGAAATGCTAGGCGAGATATATTGAGAATCATTGGAGATATTCTAGGAGATATATGTCGAGAATCTCTGGAGATATGCTAGAAGAGATATGTTAGGAGAGATGCTAGGAGAGATAAGCTAGGAGAGAGCTAGGATATATTCTGGGAGAGATATTCTATGAGATATATGCTATGAGAGATATGATATGAGAGATATGCTATGAGAGATATGATATGAGAGATATGCAATGAGAGATATGCTATGAGAGATATGCTAGGAGAGATATGCTATGAGATATATTCTATGAGAGATATGCTATGAGAGATATGCTATGAGAGATAAGCTAGGAGAGATGTGCTCAGAGAGATATGTTATAAATAGGAAGCTAATGGTGAGGTAGTGAAGGTGACAACGTGTCAGCCATGAAAGTCGACTGTAACACACTAGCAATAGCATTCGCTAAGTAATAAACTAGCGACAGCACTCTCTCATTACGCACAACCAATCCCAGAGCTCCACACAACTGTGCAGTTGCGTCGTCGAAATGAAACGACTTAGAGACAGATCTTCACTCAAATTGCGCGATATTCTGGTTAGATATTTCCAAATTTTGCCTACAAATGTACATAAATTTAAGACGTTTGATGGATATGCAAGATTAAAATGAAAAATTGTGTCAAAAAGTAGTTAAATTTTTGGTGGCTAATTTATAACTTGCTGAGTGTAAGGGTCTAAATGTTTTGCTCTACTCACCTAGATTGTAAAATACTCATGGAGAATTTACGAAACACTGACACACTGTGAATTTACTTTCACAGTTTTGACTACTCCATAAATCCAAATACTCCAGATAATCTTGAGATTTTAGAGTTCTCGAGAATTTGCTTTAGATGAAATCCTAAACCAGTAGCTCAAATTAAGGCATGTCAAAAATAAAGTTGACTAGGGATAGACTTAAAAAACAATATTTTTCGAAATCAATTTTATAAAATATTTCTCAAGACTAACTCTCACCTCGAGGAGTTGAGTAAAGATTAAAGGCATTGGATATCCATAATAGAATGAGACTATTTAGAATGAGACTGAAATGTATAATTATGATTAATTCATCATCATCATCTTCCTTTAAATCCCAGTTTAACCAGGGTCGGTATAGGAATAGCTTTTCAAAGTCTATCCATTCGTTTTAGTTTCTGTAGCAATTTCTGGAGACTAGGGGTTCACCAACCGAATGCCCTTTCTGATATTGGTTTGGATCTAGATTTTATGTCGCCTTCTACAACACGTGCAGATTTACACGGTTGGTCTATTCTTCAAGCAATCTGGACAGAACACGGGGACTTATGATTAATTAATATTCATAATTAATTAATATTTATGAACTTGCGGTGAGTTCAGGGCAAGCAGTTAGAAGCTTAAAATATGAAAAATTACCGAAATTAAGGTTAAGAAAATTAAGTCTATTGAGCTATGAACGAATTTGCTTCAGATAAAAAGATGTAAAATTTAATACACTTTTAAAAGGCAAACGGAGGTTAATTCTTCACTAATGCATTGACAGATAAAACGCTCTACAGTACTTGTACATTCTAAAGAATTTTATTCTAACAGAGGTTTTTCTTAAGCAACATTAATTTTTTCCGAAAGAATCTTTCGAACTACTTTATTGTAGACTTGAAGCATCTGGATGCTGCACAGAGTTATTGATTTCCAGAATTCTCTGCAAAATGGTGTTAGCTACACTATGCTCAACGTGTTAATGAACGCAATGGAACTTAAATGTATATGTGTTGCAGTGATTCTATATGCCTACTGTTTATCAGGATACGTAAGTGGAGCATGTAGCAGCAGATTTCGTATACTGGACTATTTGTGGTTGAACCATTGGTTGCATGGCTTGGGTTTTCGACTACAGAGCCATATGGGAGAAGTTCAAATCCTCAGCTAGCCCAGCTATCGGATAGATTACCTTTCAAGCTATGAAACTGAAGTTAACATTAGCTTTGATGTATTAATTATATTAACTACATTAGTAACATTAATCAAATATAAATGCCATTTAGGATTCTCCATTTATTGAAGGATAGTGAATTGCTACTTGTTTCGATCTTCTTGAGTGTTGTATATTCCTAGCTAATTTGTCTTGGCCAATGTCTCGTATGATGGTTTATACAGGTACTCACGTATACATGCATGTATAGTTGATATGTGTATAAGCTGATGCTTTACACACGATGGGCTTTTTAACTCATTACGATGTCTGAAATTAAGTCATTAATGAAACAAATACTCGTAAATTATCACAAGGGTGGCGTTATTTTAAGTTTGCTAAAAGTAAAAACATTTTGACTGAATAATATACGCTCTATATAGCACTTAACCGATGATGGGAAAGGTGAGATGAAATATGCAGTAGGATTGCACAAGCAAAAGAGGCCTTTGGTAATAGGAAAGAACGTTTAACAGAAACTCTAAAGAAAGGCACAAAGATCATGATAGTGAAGGCATTGGTTTGGACCACGCTGTTATATGGATGTGAAACAAGGACCTTAAGAAAGGAAGATATAAGGGAACTAGAGGCATTGGAAATACGTGTATGGAGAAGAATGGAGAGGATTAGCTGGACTCAAAAGATTACAAATGAGGAGTTCTGAAGAAAGTTGGCACAGATAGACAGTTGATAAATGTATTACGAAATAGGAAGAAGAGTTGGATAGGACACATTCTAAGCGGGGAAGTCTACTAAAAGTGGTCATACAAGGCAAAGTGGAAGGAAATAGAGGCAGAGGTAGGCCGAGAATAGGTATGTTAGATGATTTAAAGACCCACTCATATGTGGACATGAAAAGGAAAGCAGAAGACAGATAAGCGTGGAGGCGTTATATACCATGGACCTGACAGTAAGCAGTGCACTAAGAGCGAGAGAGATAGCATATATGTCGGTGTCTACAGATCAGTTTAATATGATGGATGCAAAAATTTAAGTTTTCTTTTGTACAATATCGTAAATAAGTTAATCAAAACATTAACATACTGTGCTTTTTTAATTACACAATATTTCTCCCTGGACTCAATCACAGAGAAGGTGAATGCCACTGGGCCTATTATTTGTCTTCACTCACTCAAAGATAAGGCCTAGTAAATGATGTAAACAATATTAAACTAGATCTACCTTTTAGGTAGCTATTTATAATTAATTATTTGTTTGATACTATTTTACTTACTTTTGATGATTTCTGAGGGACCTTATGGTCATCGAGAAGACCACCTTATTACCAGAGAAATTTTTACAAACAAAAACCAAAAATGAACAAAAGTAATGTTGACCATTACTGATTGCATATCCCGACAAGAGAAAAGATCTACGCTTTCTGACAAAAAGATACAAAATCGGAAAATTCTTATTATCATTAGGTAACCTATTCCACATGGATGGTCAGTGAACACTTTTGAAAAAATACAAAAGAAAATAAATATGCCTACTCGCAATACTTTAACCAACTGGGCGACTTGGCCTACTTGCCGACATGATCTGACATGGATGACAATGCCTGCAATAACTATCCGCCTTTTATTATTAACCTTGTTTAATTCGCAATTTCTTATAGGCAATCCTATGTAGCGAAGGTATCTTTCACTCGGAACGATATCGTCGCCGAAAGTCGCTTTTGGATCTTATGAACGAAATGTCGGTCGGTATCTGTGCTGATTTCAGCTGATTTGCCGGCGTCAACATCTTCTCGGGCTCGAGGGGTTATCTTCCGGTTTGTTTACTTCTGGCCGATAGCTGTGACATCCTTCATATTATTTCAATTAAATTTATTTTCAAATTAAATTCAATTAAATAGATAAAAATGTATTAAAGAGTAACCTAATGACTAAAATCTGCAATAAACTAATATTATATTACCAATACCGTTTGTTAATTCGTAATAAAAGCCTACATATTAAGTTGTGAACTATATGCTACGATCAGAAATTGTGGAATATAATAACCATTGGCCAAACGTAGTTTTCTATGAAGATAATTTTTCTAATAATTATTATATTGTAAAAGTTTATTATTAAATAAATTAAAAATTAGTCGTTGTCTACTAGATGACAAGAACTATTGTAATAATTATCAGCCTTTATTAATTATCAGCCTTTTTCAATTCTAAATTTTTTAACCTTTGACTATAAGATAACAAGACCTATTCATCACATAAGCCTACTCCCTACCTACGAGACTGCCTATGCCTATTCTCTTCCTAGGTCTAACAGACTAAGCCTATTTTTATAGTTTTCCTATATAATAAAGCCTAAAAACTGAACAGAACCACCGATGATAATACTTACGGGTCGATTGATTTTTATAGACCAATGAAGCCGCACTGCTGCAGGGTGCTGGTGCGGCATTTAGGTTTTGAAAAGAGCATATTAGATTATCGGCGACAACTGTAGTAACCTAAAAGTTACACAGAAGTCCCCTTGTGTCTCGATAACACGGTTAAATTCACCGAGAGAGCTCCGCACAGTGCTAAGAACAATGGAGAGCAGCGTGAGAATGAGAGAGAGCGAGAGAGAGAGAGAGAGAGAGAGAGAGAAAAGAGGAGAAATGGAAATAAAGAGAATGAGAGAATGTATCCAGTATTCTTTCATTTTTTGTCACAGGAAAATGAAAGGAAGCAAATGCAAGAAACCTGGAGGATGAGTATGACTACTGCAGAAATAAAGAGTGGGAGTGTATGGCAAGATGAGTTAAAGCATAACTTGAATGAGATCTGAACAATTAATTGCAAATAGTTATATGTAGGCGTATGTCTATTAGTCTTTGCAACTCTGCAGCGACTGTTAATTGAATTGAAACAATTACAAAATTAAAAGTTTATTTAAATAACTAGAAAGCGATAGCATAGATATGAGAAAGAGAGAGAAGAGAGAGACGAAATATCAAACTGTGGTTATTAAAATAAAGACAAAACAGAAAGCGGAATCTAAAATTGGTGGACCAATCTAAAGTGGAATACATGTTGACCGCTATACAGAGAGACAGCGAGAGAGAGAGAGAGAGGGAGAGAGAGAGTGACAGACAGAGAGAGAAAGAGAGAGAGATAGAGGGAGAGAGGCAGACAGACAACCATAGAAAAAGCTGGTAAAAATAATATTAACGTCAGTTTCCTCATTCGAAAGCAATGTAAGTTACATGCGAGCCCAGGATTTGAACCCCGCACATACTGATCCCCGGTCGAGTATCTAGAGAGAGACAGAGAGACAGAGAGACAGACAGACAGACAGAACGAGACAGAGAGAGAGAGAGACAGAGAGAAAGAGAGAGAGACAGACAGGCAGAGAGAGAGACAGAGAGAGAGAGAGAGAGACAGAGACAGACAGACAGACAGACAGACAGACAGACAGAGAGAGAGAGAGAAAGAGAGATAAAGGCAGCTTGATACAGATGCTGACGATGAGGAGTTATGAAGTCAAACATACCCCGGGCAGAGTCTTTTGCTCATGCAGAGCTTTCTGAGCTACCAATGCATGTTCCTTGCGACAGTAGGTCAGAAATGCGCATCCTAAAAATAGAAATAGAAATTACAGCATTAGGGTTACAATTAGAGGTTATCGTTTGTTTCATAATCTGCCAAGGACATCAGGGTCTTCTTATAGCATATGCAGGCTAAAGACGATAAGTAAAATCTGGAAGCTTTCTATGTGATAAAGGGCATTAGTCCATTTATTACATTTTATGCGTTATTGTTTCAGTAGCATTGAGTGCATTCATTGATCTAATGCAATTGCGCCTTTGTCGCTACACTACAGCAGCTCTATGACTGCCTCTGATGAAATGTGTCGCAATATTGTATCTAAGAGCTTTGAAGTTTAGTAAGAACTCTGGTCAATTCTATGCCGTACTAAATGTTTTGTAGTTCGAAAATTCTATTTAAATTATTTTTTGTGGAAATTGCGTTCATCGCTGATATGTTAAATGTTTTAGCTTAATAATAGTAAATCCAGATATATATATATATATATATATATATATATATATATATATATATATATATATATATAATGCTCAATGTATAGGCACGTATCTGAAGTTTACTGCTATCATACACGTAAGCACATAATTCCTAAATGATTTCATTGCGTAGACATAATTGCAATTTACAATAGATAAATCATAATATGTAATTATACGTTACGGCTGCATGAGATAAAGGATACCCATATTAACCAATACAAATTTATTGTTCGCATTCTATTATGCAATCTGTAAGCTGCAAATAAATTGGATATAGCAGAATCCTTTGGAGTTAATTTTGACGGCATGCAAGTCAGTCAATTATAATCGATTGAAATTTTGATTCACGAAACCATTCTAGATGTAGATGTTGGGGTTCGGAAAATTATATGGAGCCGTTTCTCTTCAACACAGCGTTCTATGTAATCTTTTAGTGAGATCTGGTAAATAAAATTAAGAATTTATGTTTTTAGAATTTAAGATATTTTGCAATACCGAATGCTCAGTTCTAGCGAACAAGCATTTCTTAAGAATTAAATTAGGCACCTAAGCCTTTCTTTAGACTGATTTTCTGGATTTTGGAATTCGCAACGTTTTTTGGACCTTCTTTTTGCTCTCCGGCTTGATTTTGTTTGTCTCAATAGTGTTCAATGTTGTCAGTGTAGCACTCTAATTGTTGTTATTATTATTTAGATGTCAAGTACTAAACATCAGTGTATTAAAATGTGCTCCTTATCCACTAAAATCTCCATTATTAAATATGTTTAAATAATTATCTTGCTAATATAAAAAGAATACCTAAATCAAAGATAATGCAAAAATACTTATATTCAAGATGTAGCCTACTAAGTAGTATGGCAAGTAGGAAATTTATTTTAAATTCGAATACTGACTCAGTTCGAGATGGTGACTTAAGAAGCACAACCAATAATAACTAGAGAGCTTTAACATTTAAGGATGTAAGGGCTCTGGAACTATTTATAAGTATTTAAGGATGAAGTTAGAATGGATAAACATTTTAATTTTTGGACTTTACTATAACTTTTCTACCTTTATTCTAGCTTGTAAGATAAAAAATCTATTTCCCCTATTCGTTTAATATTTATTAATTAATTATCAACGAATGCACGTCCACGTTTGTGCAGTATTAACGAGCTCGAACTGCACGTATGTAACAGTTACCATAGCAACAAACAGATTTTAGTAGCCTGTCGTCTACATAGTTAGGTGAACAATAGTAGACAGAGACAGAACACTTCCTATAAACATTCCATTTGGTAGAAAAGTATAAATAGTACAATAGTGGCTGAGATTTGCAATATGTGGACCACAATTTACGTTGTAATATATCAGCGTCAAACTGTACTTAGAATTATATAAAAATGACATTTAAACAGTTTAATAATTTTACGAATATCCATCCACATTTAATTCATGTGTTAATTTATGCGCACCATTATTCCAGCACATTTGCAGATTGCGTGTAGTCTGAAAGAGTCGTCCCTGACACTGCATTATGGCGAGAACCAGACTTTAAATTCTTATTGATTGATTGTCTTATTGAGATAATCAAAACTTGATTTAGGCAACATACAGTATTGTAAAGTACAACTTCTCAGTTTTCAGTTCAAAACGTTTGACTTGTCAAAATATGAAAATAAATTATGTAGAAGTAATTTTTCTGCTGTGATATTTTGGCAAATACCTTTGACTTGTCAAAAGAGAAATTATGTAGAAGTAATTATCTACTGTGATATTTAGGAAAAGCTTGTATTTCTTATCCTTATTCGCGGTTTTCTTCTATATAAAGATTTCTGAAGGAGAAATACATACCTTTATGAGCTCCAGTTATGCGATCTTTAAGGACCGACAGCTCGTAGATTTGTCCAAACTCTTCAAACATTGGTCTCAGATCAGCCTCATAGAGGTTCCTCGGGATTTGACCCACGAACAGCTTCACGGCGTCAGAGTCTTTGAGGGGAATACTGTTTCCACCGTGCACCCCCGAACTGGGCCCTCGCCCCCCGTGGGATTGGGGCCCGTGTTGAGATGGAGCGGGTGTGTGGGGCTGGTGTAGTGGCACTAGGAGCCCCTGGTGGGGCTGAAAGTGTGCGGGGATGGGGCCAAGAGGGGTTCCAGTGTGAACCTGAATTGGGTGATTCATGAGGGTAGGTCCCGCCCCCTGGGACATTAGACCCCCTGTTGATTGTAGACCTGCCTGCATCGGGTGGGCACCCGTGTGCATTAAATAATGTACATCCGCCATCTCAGTTTATCTAAATCTACCAGTTAAAACGGTTGAGTCCTTTTTTCTTTCTTTCTTTTTGTCTAAGCTTAGAATTCGAAACTAAAATAATGTTTTAGAGAGAATTTTTCTAAAGTACTTTTTGATATAAAGATACACTGTCGATTGTTAAAGTTAATGAAAAGCTGTTAGAACATTGAAGTGATTAATTAAATACATTATTTTAGCCAATTCGGTATAGAAATACTTAAATATTCATACATTTTCTTACATGAATGAAGAAATCGAGAAATTAATTAAATAAATTGTTTCTAATCTATACGATTGACAACTCTTAAGCATAAAATTGTAAATTTTTAAGAATTGCCCATTGCAACTTAGGCCTACATATTGCCGGTTGGGTGAGCTATTTGTTACAAAGTTTACCTAAATGAGATAACTCTAATAAACTACTAAAGTGGCAATAATATAATTATGACTAACATGATTAACATAAATTAGCGCAAATTAGTTAATTAACAATAATTAAATTAATTAACGATCAATTAATACTAATATGATTAACAAAAAACTTTCTTTTGTTCTACGAAAGAGAGAAAATGGGGGGAAGTGATAGGACGAAATATATATCAAGTTAGTTTCTAAAAATTAAAATAATTTATTCAGAGATTTGATACTTATGCGAGAAGTGTGAATGTTTATTTATATTTACCCATATTTGATCAGTTAAACTTATCATGAATATTTTCATTCTTATATTTAATTCTTTTTTGTATTTAATTTTATTCTAAATATTTTCATTATGATATTTAAATTAAGATATGGTTTATAGCGCTTTAGATAAATAATACAATAAATTTCGGGAGGTTGTATTCAAATTATAAAAGCTAAAGTAGTTTATTTAGTTTCTTTTCACCAAATACGAGTCTTGAAATTTACTAAAGCATTCTGAATTAGTTAAAGTCAGAAATAAATCGTAATAACTTCAGGTTTTGAATTAATGAAGCGCTTCTATTGAGTACGCAACTACTGTTAAACAAAATTAATACATTATACATTATTATAGCATTATAGGTTCGTCAAATATAAAAAATAGATATTAGCCTACTTAGGTAAAGCTATAAACCGAGAAACACCAATATGTTGAGGTAAAAAATCCACATGTAAACCGAAATAACCAGATAAAGGTAAATCAATATCTGTATTGACTAATCTCCGTATAGAAATTTCCAATAGCTTAGAATTTCTAGTAAATTCTATTGTTTCTGGTGCAAAGAGTTGCCCCTAGTTGAGAGATAGTGACTGAATTGCAACCTAAATAGAAGGTCGCACTACGCCTTGTCGACCATGCACTAAGCTAGTCTTCAACTTCACAATCTTCTGCAGTCACCTAAAGCTAGAGTAGGCCTATCTCCTAATTGCCTATTACCCTTGTTAAGAGTTCTATACGTCTAAATGTATATCATATTTTCTTATCCAAATGTGAAAAGTGTAGGTTAAAGAGTTGGTTGTTAATTCATTAATCCTTTAGGAGTTTGCCTAAGATGCGCAAGAAACATGCATATCTTTCTCGCTAGTGTTCTGCCAAGTGGCAGGTCCAATGTACATGTTTCTAGTGATATAGCCTACTGCTTAACCTACAGCTTGGAAATCATTTGGTTTATGAGGTGATTTCACGTTGCCTTTCTCAGTTCTTGCTCAGTCGCCGCTTACGACAAGTGCCGTTTACGGTTGGGCTGTTCTTTAGTATCTCGGACAAAACACAGGAAATGTCTTGTCATAAATTACCCGTAGCCTATTTATATAGTACTGAGATTTATCTATACAAAACGTCAAATTCTAATCTCTAAGAGTTTGTATGTTTATCTTAGCTTAAATATGACAAATAACAACACGCCTAGTAAGCAAATAAAAAATAAGCAACATAGAGTTAAATCTAAACACTAAAAGGTTTCACAATAAATATTAGCGAGTCTTTTACTGTAAAGAAATTTACATAACAAATAGTCACTATCTATACCTATCAACCCTAACTGCGTATAGGCAATTGTCGATATATTTCTATCTAATAAGTCTAATATTTAATACTATATCACCTATTCTATACTATTAAAACTTCTGTGTGTAAATAATCCTATGGTTTTGCTATGGAAGGCAAGTAACTGCACTCACACGCACCTAGGCTTTGCTCGGTGTACACGTATGGTTTCTGGTAATACGTGTTGTGTGTCAAGGCGCTGCAGCGCTCCATACGTCACCCCTATGGACCCTGTTGCATGCGACAGCGGCTACCTTTCTTTCTCCTCGCTCCTGTTTCCTCGAGAAATCCACGCCAGCTAGAGAAGACCAGGTATCGATCCCTCTCTCTCTCCCTCTTCCTATCTTTCTCTCTCACTCTCTCTTTCCTTGGCTCTCTCGTTCTCTTGCTCTGTTGTTCTCAAATCTCCAATAACCTGTCGCTTTCTTTCTAGTAATCTCTTCTCTCTCTTTCTTTCTCTCTCTATTTCTCTCTCTCTCTCTCTCACTCTCACTATCTATATATCCCTCTCTCTCTCTCCCTCTTCCTATCTTTTTCTTTCACTCTCTCTTTCCTTGGCTCTCTCGTTCTCTTGCTCTGTTATTCTCAAATCTCCAATAACCTGTCGCTTTCTTTCTAGTAATCTCTTCTCTCTCTCTCTCTTTCGTTCTCTCTCTCTATTTCTCTCTCTCTCACTCTCTCACTCTCTCACTATATATATATATATATATATATATATATATATATATATATATAGAGAGAGAGAGAGAGAGAGAGAGAGAGAGAGAGAGAGAGAGAAAGAGAGAGAGAGAGAGAAAGAGAGAGAGAGAGATCTTTCTTCCCTCTTTAGCACATGTTTTTGAGATCGTTTGGGGTGAATCGATTTGTGATGACATGTGATGAGAGGACGTCCATGACATTCTCCTTGTATGAGGAAACGGAAGTTAAGCCTAAATATATATATATATATATATATTTATAAATAAATATATATATATATATATATATATATATATATATATATATGTTTATATATAAATATTCATATATATATATATATCTATATATATATATATATATATATATATATATATATATATATATACATACATATATAATTCTTATGAATCTTTCTCTAAAATTTCTCACAATTTTTCTCTCTCCGTCAATTCCTCTTTCTCCTATAATCTCTCTTTCTCTCTTTTTTTTCTCTCCTTCTCTCTCTCTCTCTATCATTTCTTTATCAATTCTCCCATCTCTCCTTCTCTATTATGTCTTTTTCCTACCATTTAAGTATTTTAATTTTCATGCTCTTTCTCTCTCGATTTTTCTTTCTCACTCTCTCTCTCTCTCTCATTTTTTCTCTCATTCTCTGTGTCAATCTTTGATTTCTCCATTCTCAGTATTTTTGTTGGTTTGTCAAGTTGTGTCCTTTTTCTACGTTTCTACGCATCTTTCTACTGTCTTTCTCTTTCTCTCTCGCATTCTTTCTTTCACTCTCTTTAATTCCTTCTATTTCAGTCTGATATTTTATCTCCCAATTGCACTCATTGTGGAATTTTCGTATTCGTCTTTTAACCTATATATAATCTTTCTGCCTTTTCGCATATAATTTGGTTTGCCATTCATTCAATCGGTGTAATTTTTTGTCACAAATAAAAGTAATAATCAAATAAATGATCAATTATAAAATTAAATTAATTTAATCACTGGATAAGCCAGGGGTTCATATTAGGTCCGTGAATCACTGGGTTAACCAGTGGTATAAATCGACTTCTAACAGTGGATCAATAGCTGAAGAGTTCTTATATGTTATTCGCAAGTCACTTATACGCCTTTGAGACATGAAATTGACGTTAAATTCGGCTTTAGACATTTATCAATACACCTTTATCCATATATCTAAATCTTTGCATTTGTCTATTCTGAAGGAGAGAGATAGAATAGAATGTTTGAGACTGATGGAAGAGCTATGAGCTAAATGATACTGACAAACCATTAAATCTAATTACGAAGACCTTTTACCTGCGCGTGGCCGTTTAAATTATACTTTCGTTGTGACTTATGCGCTCCGAACGCGAAAAATTGTGAGGAAAACTATGCGGAGATAGCTATATAGAGCGAGGGAGGAAAAAAGTAGAGAGATAAAGAAGAAGAAAAAGAAAATAAATAAATAATTAACTTAAAGAAAGAAGAGAGAAAGAAAAAATAGAAAAAAGTAAAGGTATCATACTGATGAAAATGAGTATTGATCCACTTACTTGATTCTGTCGGAAATGAAAACAAAATTGATTATTCTTTCTGAGAGTGAAGAAGGAGGTCATAGAAGGTAGAATGGATGGAAGAGAAGCAGAGGCAGATCGAGAATAGGAATGTTAGATGATTTAAAGATACACTCGTATGTGGACATGAAGAGGAAAGTGGAAGACAGAGAAGAGTTGAAGCGCTATAAACCATGGACCTGCCAGTAGGCAGAGAGAGAGAGAGAGAGAGACTAGTTTACATTTTAATGACGGGAGTAATATGTTTATGTTAACCAATCATCGTAAAGCTTGAGGCTAGGAGAGTTCAATCATCTGAGAATAATATGGAGGTTCTTCTATTCTGGACTGTCTGCAACTTGGTAACTCTCTGCTTCGTTTATTTCTATATTGAAATTGATTGTTAAGCTTGGTGATCATAGCCTGCTCTGATAAATTAAAATGCTCTTCGTAATACTGGTATTAATTAATGAAAATAAATTTACAACTTGCTTTAATCTAAAATATTATGGATTTAATTAATTGGTTTCAGTAAGTTAGCTTTCCATTAATTTGAAAGTCAATTTACATTTCATTGCAATAAAGACAGTGCACTTGAACCATTTTACAATTTATGCCAACTTGTCAAGGCAGAATACTTAATTAATCAATAAATAAAAGAATTTAACGCCCGGTTCCTCGCCATAAGACAATGTCAAGGATGAAGGTTTATGAGATCACTTGAATTCATGCTTATAGACAAGTGAACAGCAACAACTCGTTCAGCTTATTTCACTGATCGCAAACTAGTTCTGTAAAAGTTTATAAGCTCAAACCCTAATTGAGACCAGTGTCCGATTTTTAAGATACTCTGATTCGATCACTCTGCGATGGTGTTGTCTTTTATTATACTAAACTCTTTAAAAATCTTAATCTCATCCGTCCCCACTTTTAAAATCAATCGATCCTTTCAACTCCCTCAGTGGGTGTTGTAAATCCGGTTCCTACCTCACGGATACGTGTCCTCATGCTTCCCCTGCTACACACTTCTCCTATATCACCCTTCCAACCTCTCCCAATCCCTCAACCGTCTGTATCTACGAACACTCAGACTCTTCTCCATGTCTCCCACTGGGTGCCTTAGAGGAATAATTAACTGAAGCGCTATTTTATTGAAACGAAAACGGAGTAGTATTGCTGGGCTATGCCTATTTAATTCTGTGAGAGACATCACTGAATTATCGTCTGAAGATGGAACGGACGTTAAATCGTCTTGAATTTTGTTCTTCTTAAGGCCATTAGGGGCAGATAGACCTTGGTAAGACTAGTGCACAATATTTAAAATAACCTTTTTGCTTTATAGGCAGCTAATTGACGTTTAAACTACCGTGTGTACAAATCGGACTTGACGAAAAAAGTGTTTAATGCTGTATTTTTCCATAAGAAATTTTCTCCAAGTACTTTACTAGTAGTTTGAGATACGTTCTCTATCGGTGAAGCTTCTTTGTTCAATCAATTACACTCGACAACTTGTATTCACAACTCGTGGCTTCATGTGAGAAGATTGCGAGTTACTTAGTTTACTGTTTTTGAAATTCTTTGAATAAAATTCAGAGGTAAGAGGATATTACCCTAGTATAACATAATATAGCATAATATGTATGGAGTCAGGTAGCAATATCATTCTTGTTTAAGGCTCACTAATATACTAATAATTAAATAATACACTTAACTAACATAAATACACAGTTCAGTGAGATAGAGAATGACATTATACGAGTACCTTTAACAAAAAGCAAGTAACCAACTAACTATTTAAATAAAAAATTTGAATTTATATTTCTATTTAGGCCCAATGTCACATATCTGTAGGCACACCGTAAAATACCTAATTAATTTATGTCATGTATAACTATTTACTCATAGATCAGAGTTTTCTTGTGCATCAATTTATCATACAAAATTTTAAGTTGATTTGTAGATTCTGACTCGATATCGTATGGGAATGTATTCTAAAAATAAATACCTCCATTACTAAACAAATTTTACTTATGCGCAATCTACTTCTTTATTTAAGGAGTTTATACATTGGACTTTAATGCTCTAAAGATATCCCCGAAATATTTTTAATTTAGAGATATTATTCTTTTACATTTTAGATGTTTTTCATGACTAAAATTTGTGCACTCATTAGTGAGTATTGTCTCTCAAGCCTGCACCTTCTCTATTTTATCTAAATCCGTTATTACAAATCTCTTTCAGCTGTCGCTTGGATGTTTAAGATACAACATTATTCTGAAAACAAGCAAACATTCAACAAACACTCTATCGTATTTCTATCTTACAAATGAGTACAAATTCTTCAAAACAACTTATAATAAACTGCTAAGTTGCGTAATTGTTGTCCTTAGTATTTGGGAGGTCGGTCCTCGGGAGGTCGGTCGTCAGTAGTATTCGGGAAGTCGGTCCTCGGACCGATGTCCCGGATTTTGGATCGTACCGTTCTGGACCTACACTCTGCTCATCGGATTTGATTTGGTACCACAGTGCTCAATGTTGCCATTGACGACAGTAGCACTCTAATTTTGTTGTTGTTGTTGTTGTTAGTGTAAATTTAGAAACGTTCAGTAATCTGCAAAATAGATTAAGTGATACATCCTACAAAGCGGTAATGTCACCGCTGTATAAATTGTCAGAGGTTATAATAATAATAATAATAATAATAATCCGGCGATAAGCGAGAGACTTCTTTTCTTTGGCAAAGGCTTTCCATGACTTTGCAAAGATTTAATGCAGTCTGCTTCAATAATTCTTTTAAGCCGTTTGATGACCTCGAGTAGCCGGGCGGCGATTCAGCACGTATTGCTTGAATCGTTTTTATCAAACCCCAGGTTCTTTACACCGGGGTAAAATAAAAAATAAAAAAATAAAAAAGAATAATAATAATAATAATAATTATTATTATTATTATCATACGGTGAATCGGAAGCAGAGGGTACTTAGCTAGTAAAGTGGTTTAATTGTTGAATTAAGCGCCAGGTCACTGATAAAACTTTCAGAAGAATCAATCAGTTATACCTACAAGGCGAGAAAGATTTAAATTCGTAGGATTAATTTTTTCTTAATGTATCCAATTGTTAAATTGGTTAATTGATTCAGAGCCTTCTTTTAGGTATGATCGCAGTTCTAACTTTCTTTGGCTGCATATAGTCGCATGTAGCCACTGATGCAGTCTTTACAACAATGACTATTTAGTAATTCATTAATTCTTTGACAGTTTTTCTCTCTTAGGTAGCCTATCTGAGGTAGCTTAATTAGGCTACCTAATATAGGCTACCTCTACAGGCTACCCCAGTTAGGCTACCTCAACTAGACTACAGCAGTTAGGCTACATCAGCTAGGCTACATCAGCTAGGCTACATCAGCTAGGCTACATCAGTTGACTTCACACGTCTTTACTCTGCTGATGACTTGGCACAGTCTGATCATCAGTCCTATGAGCGACTGATTAGATCAGCGGTTCAAGAGCAGAGAGCATCGAGGAATGGCTTCTCGTGCTCATTAGTCCACCATAGAGAGAGAGAGAGAGAGAGAGAGAGAGAGAGAGAGAGACAGAGAGAGAGAGAGAGCGAGCGAGAACCTGAGAGAACGAGAGAGAAAGAGAGAGAGAGAGAGAGAGAGAGAGAGAGAGAGAGAGAGAGAGAGAGACAGAGAGAAGAGACAGAGACAGAGAGACAGAGAGACAGAGACAGAGAGAGAAAGAAAGAGAGCGAGAGAGAGAGAAATAGAGAGCGAGAGAGAGCGAGAGAGAGCGAGAGAGAGCGAGAGAGCGAGAGTGCGAGAGAGAGAAAGAGAGAGATAAAGAGCGTAAGATCAGCTAAAGTTAAACACACATTATAGTGGAATGATGGCGATATCTATTACTTTAATTTCTAAATGTTTAACGATAAAGCCGTCTATTCAATAAAAAACAAAAGGCAACGATTACTAATAACCGAGGAGGGGAAAAGGAGGAAATATTGAAAACTACTAAAACAGAAACCGCAAGAAAGGAAAGCTACACATGCAAATAATATTTGTGTAACTATTAGGAATAAAAATGTTTTTTTTTATTGCCCATTTTATCAGTTCGGTGACTGTACGAGATTTTACACAGCTCTACCGGATATTGATCTCGGGAACATCAAATTAAAATTTCATAACGTTGCCTAATACACTAAGAGAAAGATAGTAAAAACCTTGGTTGGGACCAAGCTGTTGTATGGATGTAAAAGAAGGACCTTAGTGAAAGAAGATATTAGCAAACTACAGGCATTGGAAATGTGAATTTGGAGAAGAATAGAAAGGATTAGATGGACTCAAAAGGTTTCGAATGAGGAAGTTCTGGAGAGAGATAGAACATATAGACAGTTGATACATGTGAGAAATAGGAAGAACAGTTGGATAGGATACATTCTAAAGGGGGAAGGTCTATTAAACGAGATCATAGAAGGTAGAATGGAAGGGAAAGAGGCAGAGGCAAGCCGAGATTAGGGATGTTAGATGATTTAAAAACCTACTCATATGTGGATATGAAGAGGAAAGCGGAAGAGAGAGAAGAGTGGAGGCGTTATGTGCCATGGACCTGCCAGTAGACAGTGCACTAAGAGCTAGAGAGAGAGAGAGAGAGAGAGAGAGAGAGAGAGACCTAATACACTTACACACTGAGTCTTTTAGATATTCAAAGCCTTATAATATAGGAAGCAGCGCAAAGCTGAAGAAGAAGTTACAGCAGCAGCGCGCGTCTCAAGTTGAAACCTGATGACAGTATGAGAATATCAGAGTAAGCGAGAAAGAAGAAAGATTGAGCTAATTGAAGTAAACAGCAGCGGCAACCATATTTCTTTGCTTGAGTTATTAGGCTAACAACGTCACCCGTTAGATCATCAGGTAATTGTCTAATGTCACTGACACTGACATCGCTTTCAAGTGAGGAAACTGACGTTAACCTTAGCTTTAAAAATGTTTATGATAATGTTAGCAGTGTCGAATATCATATCGATCAGTAGTTATAACTTTAGTAACTATTGTATGTTATATTAATGCTAAAATAATTATTTTGTATGATTATATAAATATTTTTATATATTATTATATATTATTATTAATATTATTATTATTATTATTATTATTATTCTATTATTATTATTATTCCTCATCTTCTCCTTCATCATCATCACCTGCTTCCAATTTTTATTATATTATTTTTCATTTATATTTATCATTATAATTGTCGCTTATTCTATCCCTATATATACATAGCCATTATTAATTATTATCACTACATTATTATTCTAAGAGTAATTGTTATGATATCTAAAATACCTTTGATTATCTAACAAAAGCTTTTGATCCCACAAGTTAAATACTGTCTGTTTCTGGTCTAGAAAGTAACTCAACTTAGCGATCACTGGATTTGAACCAGGCATATTCGGATGCGCACCCGAACACTAAACGGTCCAATCTCTGACTCAACCCTGATTCTACAACATCGTTTGATTGCCTGGTGTACATGTTGGATTGTCCTCGCAATCAACTGAGAAAATCAGATATCGCTCAATCAATCACTTAAGTTAGTTCGCAATCAGATGTAATTATAATGATATAATTACATGATCCGTTTGTATTTCATTATACATGTAAATCAAATACTTGTAATAATATAATAAAATCTTATATCTATGAGCGTATTTAAATCTAGAGATTTTTTATTTAAAAGTGTGGTATCGAAGTTCGGTATCGGAGCCTTGACATGGTCAATTTTTCATTTATCAAAATACAAAAGGCGGCTGCTTCATTTGAACTAGAAAGAGGAATAGGTACCATATTTACTATAAATTTTAAGTCCGCATTTCTATGGTATATTAAATTTGTAATTGCTTATCATCTCTAGTTTGAAAAGTGCACAAATTTATCTTCATAGTGAACTAAACATTCATGATAGCATTTAACTCTTTTCAACCATTGAGTGTAATTTATCTTCATAGTGAACTAAACATTCATGATAGTATTTAGCTCTTTTCAACCATTGAGTGTAATTTAGTATTTTGTTATTCTCAGCCTGTTTGATGATTTTGATATGTAGACCTCTGCATTATTGCATAGTTTCTGTGGTATGTTAGTTTTCCGATACCAAACAAAAATATTACTTAATAATAAATATAAATATCGTGAGAAAATATAGCCGTTTGCGGGTCCTAATTTTTACTCTCTGCCCAAGACGCCTTGGGTTAGATATTTCGCAGATCCATCGACCATTTCCAAATCGCACGAGTCTTATAAATCAACAGTTTGAGAACATATATCACTCAACGAGCAAAACTGTTGAATTTGAGGAACCGGACTTTTTATAAGCTCAGAAAACTAAAGCATTTAGTTAATTATTTTAAAATAATAATACCCATTCCAATATTTGAAGATAATTCAATATCTAATATTCGATAATCGATCGAGAAGAATTTACACATGTAATTACATGTTTGATATGATAAACGAAATAAATAAATAAATTACTGCTCAGTCTGCCAATGAAAATTATCAGAAAGGTAGCCTAATTTAATGACATTAATTTGAAAATTTTAGCTAAACTTCAACCGTAGGCTAACCTTAACAAAACAACAATATATTAGTCACGGGCTCAGCCGGTGGTTTGTTGGCATGCTGTTCGACCAAGGATCAGTAGGTGCAGAGTTCAAATCCAGCGCTCTCCTCGTCACTGACATGCTATCGAGCAAGCAACTGCCGCTATAATTGGCTGTAGCTTTTACTGTATCAATAAATTTTATTGAAATGTTAGGCATGCACTACAATTATCTTAAGATTATTATTCTGTGATCTAGAGGATCTAGAGCAAGTGAACGATCGCTGTTGCACTGTAGGGAGCTGTGCACAAAACGTGACAATGCATCAATCAAGCAAAGCCTTTGGTACGTCATGTTAAATACGCGCACACACATACAAATAGTGTTTCCTGATTTACTATCGATAGCACACAGAAATATATTCTGCTTGTATATTCATATACTGCTTAGTTACACTTAAGTGTGCAGGCTGGTGTCAGAATGGGTAGCAGGCTTACTCTGTAAGCAAGAGGATACTGGTTCTAATTTCAACAGGACATTCTCCTACATTGGTAGAAAATTTATTGAAATGAAACTATTACATTAAATAGACCAAAGAATACTGTATGTATGAATACTGAACTTGTCGTGAAAAGCTACCAAACACGAACTGAGGATTCTCCTGTTCTCCTCAGGACAGGGGAAACTACCTAGGAGCCATATTTTTCAGAACTATTCTAAATTTAAATCTGAATAAGGAATAGTCTTCTGGGAATTAATCTGTTGATCCATGCAGTGCCATATATGGAGTGTGACAGCTGACTGGGAGTTATATTTAACCTGCCACTTGACAGAACACCAGAGAAACTGAGTGAGATTAATAGGCCTATGTACTATATTAATACATGTATATATATATATTATATATATATATATTATATATATATATTACTGCGCTGCATAACGGCAGGACCATGGCGTATAACTCTTCAAAAAATATAGATGATAAAGATGATGAGAGTGGTGGTGTTCTATTACATTTATTGTTGACTGATTGTTGATATGTCATATTAAATTAATAATGATCAAAACAAAGAGACAAAATACTGGCAGATACAGTGTATTTGCGTTTACTGTGTATTTACGGATCTGTAGTAATGTGTGATGTTGAGGACGTCACTGACATTATCCCTAGATGAGGAAACGGACGCTAAACCTTTATTATTATTATACATGCATACATTGTAAAATATATATATATACATGTATATATGTACATATCTTATATGTATATGTATATTGTATATATATATACATATATATATAGATATATATATACATACATATATATATATATATATATATATATATATATATAATATATATATATGTATGCATACATAAGCATAGATACATGTTTATACATGCATTATATATACGCCTATAGCTATAACATAAATATGCATATATAATTGTATATGGTGGCTGGAGTCAGTGGCGAAGTCGGTAAGATATTCGACCGCAGATCAGTAAGCCTTTGTGAGGGTTTAAATCCTGGGCTCGCCCCTCACTGACATCGCATTCGAGTGAGGAAACTGACGTTAAACTTAGCTGTACCTGTTTTTATATACTGTACGTATATATATATAATGTATATATGTATATATACATTATGTGCATACTCTACTGCATACACTATTTACATGTATATATATATACATTTGCATATACATGTATATATTTAAGCATATATCTTTATTTATTTATAAATTGTGATTCGAAATTATAATACGCCTCAGAGTGAAAAAAGAGAGAGAGAGAGAGAGAGAGAGAGGGAGAGGGAGAGAGATTGAGAGAAAGAGAGAAAAAAAATAGCGACAGTGAAGGAGAGAGAGAGGAAGAGAGATAGAAGAGAGAGATAGAGATTGAGAGAGAGGAAGAGAGAGAGAGAGAGAAAGAGAGAAAGAGAGAGATAGTGACAGTGAAGAAGAGAGAGAAGAGAGAGATAGAGAAATATAGAGATTGAGAGAGAGGAAGACAGAAGAGAGAAAAGAAGAGAGAGAGAGAGAGCAAGATAGAGAGAGAAATGAAGAGAGGAAGAAAGAGAGAGAGAGAGGAAGTAGATTTACAGGTCGTCAGATTACGTGAACGGCATATCGTATGCTTACAAGACGAGCATTGGTTGACGAACTGCTCTCAGTCCGCCTCTATATCACTCTTCCTCTCTCTTAGTTCTTCCAGGTGCCCGTGTCTGCTCTCGGTCATACGTCTTTGTCAGTTTACGATTTCTTTACCGACAAAATTTAATGACGACAGACGACAACCGAACCCGCTGGCTACACGGCTCTACGACCATTAGCCTCTGCTGCTTCTCCCTCTCTTCCCCTCCCCTCAACACAACCACTCCTTCAATACACAGCTGCTTCTTGTAAACACGCTCCTGGAATATCTGGCATTGCTGCTGAGGGCTGCTGCTTTACAGAAACATTACAGGAACCCTTTGCGTTGCTGCTACAAGTTGATAGCTGCTTTTACACGAGCTGTTGTAACATGGCTGGTGCTGGCTGCTGCTGGCTGCTGTTGGCTGCTGTTGGCTGCTGCTGGCTGCTGCTGGCGGTTGCTGGCTGCTGCTGGCGGTTGCTGGCTGCTGTTGGCTGCTGCTGGCTGCTTCTAGCTGCTGCTGGCTGCTGCTGACTGCTGCTTGCTGCTTCAGGTACTAGTTATTGGAGCATCTGTCATTGCTTCTAGAGACTGCGGCGACTAATTAGGAAAAGTTACTAGCATCATGCACTGCTGCTGCTATCTGCTGTTTCATAGATAACAAGCACCGGAAACATCGGGTATCGCTGTTACAAGCTGCTGCTAAACAAGCTATTTAAACAGTTGACATTTCTGATATAGGTTGCTAGCTGCTCCTTTAGCAAAACTATTAGAACCTCTGAAATTGCTGCTTAATATACAAGTAGACGCACAACTGAAACATCACGCATTGCTGCTTCAGACAACTGCAGCTTCATATAAACATATTGCAGAATCGCCAAGCATTCCTGCTACATACAGCTAATTATAATTTCTCCAAAAAAATTATAACTGATGCCAAATGCTAAGTTGTTATTCTGCCTTTGACCATTTGACCATTTGACCATTTGATCATTGCTCTACCAAGTTTAACTTACGCTTTGGAAGCATTGTTTCTAAATAAGTCAGAGTTAACAACTCTAAACAGTCCATGGACTAAATCTTTGCAGAAAGTACTTTATATATACGTCACAAATTTTATAAAGCAATAGTGATAAGCAATACAATAAATTTAGTTAATTGATGTTTATATGCCTATAGTTTCATTTCTGTTATTTCTGTTTGTTTCTTTTTCATGCAATTGGAGAACATTTATGTTGAACGGTACTTGACATACAATGTATGTTCGTGTTATTATTATTCTGTTGTGCTTAACCGAAATATGTTATGGCGAAAGCTGTCTAATTGACGAATAAAAGATTTTCATAAATGCAATATGCCGGTGTCTAATATCGTTATAGACATATTGGCAATTTATATCAATACAAGTGTACTGTAATTTTAAATAATTACAGGTCTATAATTTATCTCAACTTTCAGCAATTCTGGTGAAAAATATTCCATATGAAGTGTTTGGGTGTGTAAATGTCAAATGCTACCAGTGTAGTTAACTACTTCTGATATCTATTGTTAACACATATGTTATGTTATTGAGTTTTGTTAGATAGCCTACATATACAACTGCCAATTTTTTTTTTTTTTTTTTGATGCAAATTTGATTAATTAGTTATTTTGTAAGTGTCGGTTTTGGTTGCCCAAATGGCAACTATTAAAAATAAATATGTGCATATTTATTTTCATTCTATTTTATTTCTATAATTTTTATTATTTATTTTAATAATAATAATAATAATTATTATTATTATGTTTTATTTTGTTCGTTTAGGACCTTACTTCTCATCAGCACATTTCTTTTGCAGATTGGTCTGGGTGAATTAATCTGTAGCGATGTTCGCTGTTGGGGACATCCCTGATATCATCCCTGGATAAGAAAACGGACGTTAAACCTTTACTATTATTAATATCTATTATTATGATTATTATAATTATTATATATTGGTTTTACAAGTAGCAAGTCCAACGGATAAGCGCCTTAATGTAGTCTGTAGTTTGAAACAATATGAGTTCTGAGGAGCTTCCATTTACATTCCAAAATTCCTTCTCAGTCTCGTCTTACAACATGAAATACAGTTGACGGCGGGTTTATTCTCCTCTGATCAGGGCACAACACGGACACAAGCACATCTTTACATATGCTCGTAAATAATTAATTAAGCCTCAAATTAATGCGTGTCAAACCAAACCTACATATTTTTGTTATTAGATAAAACTAATAAATAGTTGAACAACTGTAACAAAGTCAAAGTTGCAATTTTACTATTTACAATTTCTATCACATTGCATGCATGTAACCACTTTGAATAAATATCTTTAATAAGAAATTAATGAACACTAAGAGATATTCGCAATAGTTATGAAAATTTTACAGCAATTAATTTATTCAAAATTCACCCCCATGGTAATGATCGTTTTGAGGCCTCTTCTTTAAGGAAATCTTCCATTTTTGTAGGCATCCTTTTTTAGAAATGGACATGTTGAAACCCGTAACTAATAAATATGAACATAAAACATCACAGTTGAACAATTCTGAGCAAAAAAATATCATATGAGCAAATATCTGAGCACATTATTCGTTTATAACCAGCACAAAAATAGCTAAGCACATTATTCATTTAGAACAAGCACATATCTCAGCACATTATTCGATTAGAACCAGCACAAATAACTCAGCATATAAATCATTTAGAATGAGCACCTTCAAAGTGCAACTATCTGCAATAAGTGTTGAATCATAAAGGTGATGTCATGCACCATTCGTCTACTTGGCTATGTTCTCAACGAATCACACCTTAAACAGTTAAATTCAGTTATTATGAGAGACGTTTAAGTCCTCAAATACCTTCTTTCGATGAATAGTCCTAATGAACTAGGAAGTCATTTCAGACTCTCTAGCTCTGCGTGTCTTGTAGTTAAGGTTTTAGAATCACGTCAGTTGTTTATTTTGTTATATAACTTTTTCGGAGGAGGGCACTGATGAACATGTGACCTGTGATCAAATCCCAGTTCAGCATTGCTTTAAGCCCGTTGTGTTAAAGATTATTCTTAAATTGACTCCAGCTGAAAATTGCTATATATCAAGGCCAACATATGTCTAATCAAGCCAAAATTATATCTAATCATTTATGAGAAACAAAATGCAAAATATCAAAATGTACAAAATTGACGAGAATATCCAAGGAAAGATGTGTAGTCAATATCACAATAAATAGGACCGGGTTGAAACATCTAAGGATGGATTCGAAAATATTTAGTTCATACTATAACAGATTTTGGAAAATATATGACCAAAATACGTAGTAAGATTGCAAAAGCAAACGAGGCCCTCTGTGATAGGAAATAACTTAAGGCTAAGGCTAAGGCTAAGTTTAACTTCAGTTTCCTGCAGTAAACTGACATAAAACTGACTACATAACTTCTAACAATTTAAAGAGCCAAGGAAAGCCACAAAGACAAAGATACTGAAAACGTTGGTAGGGATCACTCTTCTATATGAATGTGAAACATGGACCTTAAGGATGGAGAATACCAGGAAATTAGAAACGTTGAAAGGTGTATTTAGAGAGGAGTTAAAAATTAACCTGTCAATGAAATTGCCAATGAAAGTGCCCAAGAGATGGTTGACACAGACAGACAACTGTATCAAGAAAGAGGAAGAAGATCTGGGTAGAACAACATCTAAGGGTGGGGGGTAGTTTACTAAAAGGGGTCATAGAAGAATAAATTTAAGAAAAAAGAAGCAGAGTCAGACCGAGATTGTCAATGTTAGATAATTTAAATATCTAAAATATGACGCAAATGCAATGATAAAATTCACCAATTTTAGCAAAGAAACTGCAACTATGTTATGCATGGAATGTAAGTATTGAAATAAGCAAATTCCTTGATTCATCAATTGGAAAACCTGAAAAGGAAAAACCTGAATTTACGGATTCTTTGAATAATGAGAAAGCGCAGATTTGGAAGCTTGCCCACCTGAAGAAATTTCCAAACTTTATGAATCAACTCATGCAATTATTTCATTAACTTCCTTGTTGATTACACACCTTTATTGCGAACAATACAACGCTACTAACGTATACACGGAAGTTGATAAGCAAGTTATGTAAAATAATACTGCAAAGTATGAAGACGTTATAAATGACAACCACAAGTATGAAAGAGTCCGTTATACATGTAAGTATATATATATATATATATATATATATATATATATATATATATATATTATATACATGTACATATATATATTTATATATATATATATATATACATATACATGTATATATATGCTATACCGTACACGTATATAACACGCAATTGTACAAAAATGCTATTAGAGACAAATCTTTGGCAATAAAAATAAAGGAATACGAAATAACAGAAATAAATAACAATTAAAGGTATGAAGCTACAAAATTCATATTCAACATTAATATTAACATCCAACCATATCGTATAAAAGGTAGACAGTGGGATAATTCTTGATGCCACATAATTAATGCACATAGATGAAGCTTCCTTGAATTTAGATCATTATGATCCGTTATCCAAATCTCCGATCTCAGATCACCTGAGCTTGTAAAATATTCCAAAATAAACTTAATCTTGAACTAATAAATAGATGGCATGAAAGAATTACGGTACTAAAGTCAAAGCAGATTTCAAAGTCAGTTTCTTGTTATGAAATGATTGGAATCATATCCATGACAACAATCGGAAATCCAATGGACCATGCCGTTGAATCAGCGCTTTAGAAAATTGTGTAATTCTACGAAGTTAGATAATTTGCATAAAAACAAAACATGGCAACCCTAGATAATAACATTAGTTTAAAATACGTTTAGAAAAATTTTAATATGTAATAATACTACAACTTTATTAGAACTCTGGCGTTTCTATGAAAACGATTACATGTATATTTTGTAAAGTGAGTAAATAAAATGAAAATAGATATTGTTCATTTGTAAAGTGATACTATCTTAGCGAGTCCATGCGTGCCTACGCTAGTGAGTTTTTAATAAAATTACCAATAGAGGTCTCTACGCAACTACATGTATAATTGCAACTGATATTATGATAGAATTATTGCACACATTTTCTTAAGTCTATGAAAAATATGACACATTTCTAGTACACATTTGTCATAGAAATTTCTATGACGCATTTAGTCAATGACATATTTCTCAAATTACATAGATATAATGACGCTAATACTACTAAATAATATCATATATTGCAACAAAAACTGCTTCGCAAAGCATGCTTGAATGAGCATTGTTTCTGAAAGCTATAACACTGACAATATCACAAATTCACAATGCTATGACGACCATAATACTATTCTTCTTACACAAAAGGTTTCAATTCAAACATTAAACGACTCTTGTATTTGCCAGTAAATTACACTTAGGCTATTTTCAAGAGAAAAATATTTAAATAATTGCCGTTTGAAGTTTAAATATATCAATAAATATAGTTTATCCATTTAACCCGTTCAGCTCATTCAGAAATGTTATTCATTCAATCGTTCATTCCAGCATTTGTACCTGATTCCTTAATACTATTCTCGAGCAGTTAATTTATTCTGAAAACTTTATCACTAAACGTAAGCATGAACAGGAACAATTAGTCATATCTTAAACAATATATAAAAATTATCGCTTTGAGTTGAAATGTCTTTTTGATATTTCTCGGTAATGGTGATCAAACTAATTTCAATTGACAGCGTATCATATACACGTACTTTCAGCCAAAAACCATTTCAAGTTAAATACATATAAATCAGAATTAAAATTTTCGAAAGACAAACACTTCAAAATTGCACACAATTGCAAAGCAGTAATTATCGAACGTTGTATTATTTGGCAAAATTACTTCAGTAACAGATATCAAATTAAAGCATAGATTTTATTTGTAATTTAGGTTAGCAAAAACTATCAAATACTACAAAATCTGCTAAACAATGGATCTTTAACAAATATAACTTTCATATCGAATACAGCAGCTTCTTATTGCCTTCATAAGTCTAAAATATTTATGGAATGAATTTTAGGCCTCAGCTTGAAGTAAATTTAAAGTTATTTTTGACTATATTAAACACGAAAAGCAAACCATCAATTGGTCATCTAAGTATCATAAATCAGTCAGTCAGTCAAAAATAAATTAATCAATCAATCAATAAGAATTTAACGTCCGATTCCTCGCCAAAAGGCAATATCAGGGATGTCAATCAGCGGATATGTTCCCCTCGCCATCTGTTGATGGACATCTTTTACTCTTTATCAGTTATGTCGTTAAAAGCATCACTATAGGGAAGAAACTAGGGGGCTAATCTCCATAAATTCGGTGCTCAAACCCCCAACTTTCAACCCCTTCTTCATATAAGCAATAAATAGGCTAGAATCAAGCCCACTATAACCCCCTCCCTTTTCATGACCCTAGTATCGGTTCTAGTTCGCTATTTTAAAACTGATAGATTATTTCTAAATGACGTAATTTCACAATAAATTGCTGGATGTCAAACGTACATGTAAATAGGTAAGTGGAGTAGTTATTTTAATGCTCATTGAGAAAACGGACGAAGGATCTTCATTGTTTTGATTAAGCTATACGATCTGTAATGGTGTAGACGTTTAGCATCCTCCTAACTGCTGAGGATCTATAAAATGGATCCCTTATATTATTTATTATATTGAAAAATTGGTAGTAGTAATCATTCTACAACGTAATAATAATAGTAATAATTCATATGTCTAACATTTGTTATAATAATTTAAATATTAGTTAAATGTTGCTTAACTTGATCAATCTTTACATATAATAATTTATAATAATTACTTAATTGCTTTAACATTCATTTGCTGAAATAAATACTGCAATGTATATAAATAATTTAAAAATTATATCCTGACAGAAAATATATCGTTATTGTTTACATCACTAGTCCGGCCTAAGTTACATCTTAATAATCTTTTAATTCAATTAATATCTACCTAGCTCTACATTTAACTCAGTTGTTTACTGACTTATGAATTAATTATTATTTATAAATTTTGCTGAGGTAACCAGCCAGATGTCGCTCAGAGCTGATGTAGATTCTCTGGCCTCTGTTTTCAGTTTAATAAATCTGCTAGTGTTTGCAAGATAAAGTTTTCACGTTGTGTGGATTCTAACTTGCCTACTTGTTGTTATTTATTTTCTCACTTCCTTCGTTAATTTTAATGACCAAGATTTTGTTCTGATATTAACTCATTCTCTCTCTCTTTCTCTCTCTCTCTCTCTCTCTCTCTCTCTCTCTTTCTCATTACCATGAAATCGTAACGAATGCTGCGTTACTAAATAGTTCAGAATTGTTACTTCCAGAAGTTCTCTCCTCTATAATATACATTAAATATAATATAGACGTACAAAATTAAATAAAATTCGCACTTATTTAACGTAGTACAGAAAATTAAACATATATCTAGCGACCAAGATAGACTTTCGAATAAATATTTCAATACCCTTTAATATTTTAGTTTCATTTTTAACGAATATTTACCAGATCGACAACGCACCTTCTCTTCTGCCATCAATTGTCTGGCGTGCCACGGTAACCGACTTCCTACGTCTACTCAAGCGTTTTTTAACATATTCTGCATATATCTTGATTTCTTCGAGAATAAATTTCTCAAAGTCAACATGAACTTCGATAGGCTTCGAACAGTAATCCTTTAGCAGTGACGCCAAGTATGCACGAACTTTTGTTAGAATCTTCTTCTCAGGTCGACATTTTCGCTTCACTTTTCCTTTATTTGATTTGCCAGTTTGACTACGATGTTTGTATTCACCGCAGAATTTCACTATGAATGTGCTTAAGCGGTTGGCAGAGAATTTCCAGTTATCATCGGTTATAGCATTTTTCTGAAAACATTCGGTTCCGTATAATTTAGCCAACCTTGTCGCTGTTAACTTCAGATAGCTCAGTGTATATACCATCTGTTTTCAACATAATTCAACAAAACAAGTAATCATTCAATCACCTTTAAAATTTGACTCGAAAATACTTCAGGACTCGAAAGGATCCTGCCTCGAAATAAATCCCCGACATTTAACAAATAAAGAACGGAAGGACCAGTTAATTTTTAATTTTGATGCCTTGCAAAATCTGACAAATTAGCAATGTTTCTCAAATTTTATTTTACATATTATGCAATGTATATATACATATATATATATACATACATACATATATATATATATATATATATATATATATATATATATATATATATATATATATATCTTATTTGCAATTTTTGCATGTAACCAGAAGACTCTACCAGATCAGTAATTATTCCTATTACTAAAAAGGAAAGTACAGTGGAACATTCGGACTACAGAAAAAATAAGCTTTATATTTCATGCGTAAATTTTTTTTATAAAAATAATGAACCAATACTTTTCATCAAAGGCAGTAATGATATTAAGGGCCTAAGAAATCACGATTTGGATGTAGAAATGGGTGCTATGAGAAGCTAAGGAAGTAATGCGAGTCAACAACAACACAATTGAAGTGTTGTCCAAGGCAACATCGAGCACTATGGAACCAAATCAAAATCGATGAGCACAACATGGGTGATCAATAGACGGTGCGAACCAAAATCCAGGGATTCAGTCCAAGGAGGGGTGCTAGCGGAAATGAGGCTTACGTATTGGTCTCAGTTCCTGAACATAGAGTGGATGGGAAAGACCAAAGAGAAATGCTTTAAATCGCCTATGAAACTGTTTGTAAGAAAGACTAATCAGGAGAAGATGAAGGGTAGCGCAATGTGGAAGGAAGATAATTCCAGAGCTGTGGGGCAGCATGATGAAAGGAGCGCCTGTACAGTTTTCTGAAGGAATAAATGGTTTCTCTACATTAATGTTAACATAGGGGACCTAGTAAATCACAGTCTGCAGGAGGCTGCCTCACTTGTAATACGTGAGGCATGTAACCATTACCAGGTGTGGCGATGGACTTATATGTCAGAGAAACTATCTTGTACAGAATAACTTCCCTAACTTTGAGCCAGTGACTTAAGGACTGGAATTGATAGTATTTGAAGCTACGAAAGACTGCAGGTGCATAGAAATTCTGAATAACTTCAACGTGTAACGTTTTCAGATGATGTGATTCAACAACAGGGATTTGCAGTGGTCCAGCTTTGATCGGACGAGAGCAGCACTAATCGTGGCCAGCGGTCTCACGAGAAAGATATGGTCGTATGAGACGAAGATCTCGAATACAAAAGAAATATTCTTGAGATGTTTCGGTGATGTGTTTATTAAGTGTAATTTTCTGGTCCAGGACAATATCTAAATTATTCGCAGAAGAAAGTGGTTTAGCTGCAAAATGAGAAGAGAGAGCTAGGGACGCGGCAGTCAGTTTGACAGTTTTTGAGGTGTCGTATGCGAACATAGCTTAAGCAGGGAAATTTTTATACGCTTCGTAAAAGCTAGTAAATTTAAGGTTAGCGTCCGTTTCCTAACTCGAAAGCGATGTCAGTGACGGGTGAGCCCAGGATTTGAACCCCGCACATACTGATCCGCGGTCGAGTATCTTACCAACGTAGCTACTGGCTCCAGCCAATCAAGAGGAAATTATCAAAATTCAACAGGAGATATCGAAAGAAAGTGGAATGGGACAGTTTAAGACTAAAACATGGCTGTTGCATGTCACCACTTGTATATAACATTTACGCAGAGGCAATGTGATGGAAGAGATGAATAACATTGAAAAAGGAAAAATAAATAACAATAACAAATAAAAATTGGAAGTAAACCTAAGACAGATGCAAAATTTGGCTACGATGAAGGTATGATTCCTTGTAGATAAATGGGATTACAGAATTGTGTGTGGACTTGACATTACTGTATTAAAGTACGGAATAAAAATTAATATCAAGAAAACCAAGGTGGTGATAGTGTCTAGAAAAGGAAGAGGAGTCAAAATAGAAATAACCAGTATGAAGATTGAATAGGTACAGCGTTTCAGATATGTAGAAGGCCTACTCAAGATAAAACACGACAGAAATTGTGGAAAAGAAATAAAATGTGAAATTGCTTACGCAAACAAGGTCTCCGTTAATGGAAAAGAACTACTGACAAAAAGTTGTCCAAATGTAACAGTGAAAAAGTTTTTGCCCTATAAATTAAAGATAATGTTTCAAAAATCAATCTACAGTACACGAGAAGTGACGGCTGATATGCGCAATATGCAATGTTAGACTTCTCCATATTTTAAGTATAAGGTAGAAGCATCATGCTTTGGTACAACATTCCCTTGTCGACGTATTGACCAAGTCAAGAAATCGCGGACATCCTAGTTACTGCCTTAATTGATTTGTGAGACTTCCGTTTTCGGTTAAGAGAATACCTCATTTTAATTTAAATAACATATAAATTAATAACATTAATAGCGTTTATTATTTTATAATATTTACCAGAAATTATCAGAATTTAGCAGAACTGCTACCATTTTTCATTATTCCATGGGTAGCTGGAAAAGGGAAGAAAGCCAAGTGCTTATTGAATCTCCAATCATAAGTGATTACAACATCTATATAATTACTATGACTCACATTATAGTGAAACAATCAACTACGTTGATAACTTGATATCTATCACTTTCAATACCGCACGTTAAATTTGTTACGCAATTTATTCCGTTTTTCTTGTAACCAGTCCAGTGAATTCCCGAGATTTTACTAATTGTTACTTTTAGTAATTAATAATAGTATATCAATATTTAATTAATAAAATTTAATTTTACATTTCAAACTATTTTAAAATATTCATAAAATTTTGTTTTCAATACTCGACAAGAAATAGCCATTGTAATTTGTAATTTACATTTGTTGGTAGTAGAGTTTGTTAACCTTATTGTAGCTTTTATTGTGCCCCATTGTATCATTTGAAAAGTTGCTCTCGTTATAATTGAAGTATTTTTTCCAGTCTTCTTTAAGTTTCTCTTTCTGTTCGTCAAGTTTGTCATAGCTTGATGTATTCGAATTCTTGACCTGTTTAAGTATACAATCATTTTTAACTTGCATAACACCTAACACATAACACATAGCACCTAACACCTAACACCTAACACATAACACCTAACACATAACACATAACACCTAACACATAACACATAACACCTAACACCTAACACATAACACCTAACACCTAACACCTAACACATAACACATAACACATAACACATAAAACATAACACATAACACATAACACCTAACACCTAACACCTAACACATAACACATAACACATAACACATAAACACATAACACATAACACACCTAACACCTAACACATAACACACACTAACACCTAACACATAACACATAACACATAACACATAACACATAACACATAACACATAACACATAACACCTAACACCTAACACATAACACATAACACATAACACATAACACATAACACATAACACCTAACACATAACACCTAACACCTAACACCTAACACATAACACATAACACATAACACATAGCACATAACACATAACACATAACACCTAACACATAACACATAACACCTAACACATAACACATAACACCTAACACCTAACACCTAACACCTAACACCTAACACCTAACACATAACACATAACACATAACACATAACACATAACACATAACACATAACACATAACACATATCACATAACACATAACACATAACACATAACACCTAACACATAACACCTAACACCTAGCACCTAGCACCTAACACCTAACACATAACACATAACACATAGCACATAGCACATAACACATAACACATAACACATAACACATAACACATAACACCTAACACCTAACACCTAACACATAACACCTAACACCTAACACCTAACACATAACACATATCACATAACACATAACACATAACACATAACACCATAGTGTAAGAAAAGAAAGAGACGAATATTATCAATAAATCAGGGCGCTCACCAATGCATTATGCGATGAAACTAATTTGACTCACTTATCTGAAAAACTCAAGATTAATCACTAAAATTAAAGAAATCCATTCAAAAATTGCATAGTAGGGCCGGTATTTAGCTCTTAGTTCAATAAAGTAATCTTCATAATATCGTTCTTATTTTTTGAAAATTAATTTTAGGAAATGAAAATAAAGCCTACGCATAAATAAATAATATACAAAATTAAGCATCATGCACTCACCCTCCGTTGCAACTTCTCAATTGCTTTAATTAATGATTGTACTTGTTCTAGAAGAGTTTTGTCAGACTTATGCTGCTGCAGAGTTTCAATGTAGGCACCTATTAGGAACAGAAAACATATGAAACGGTGAATTATTTGTTATGTTAAGTTATATTAACATAAAAATAAGATGATTTTTTTGTTAATTACATTCTGGTTAAATGTTGTTTTCTATAACTAAATGGAACTTGTATTTGAATTATTACCTATGCCTCTCATTCTCTCCTCCACTCTTTCTCTCTCTCTCTCTCTCTCTCTCTCTCTCTCTCTCTCGTTCACTTTTTAGTTTCATGTTCTGTATTGCAAATTTGTTTGTCATGAATAGGTTTGTGGTATATTTTAAATCAAATTAATATGAGTAAATAAATTTCGGTCTCCTCTTTTCTGAGTGTATTTGTTTGCTGTATTTGTTTGACAGATTGCACGACAGTCAGAAAAATGAAAAGTGCCAAAACCATGCTCAATTGAAATAGGAGATCAACACATCAAGCTAATATAATTAAGGACAATTATTCACCAAAATGGAAAATATGACAAAGAGACAAACAGAAGGATAGCCAGGGCTGAGGAGGCTTACAATAGAATGTCAAAGATATTCAGAAGTCGGAAATTGTCAATAGATACAACATAGACCGCTTCATTGTTATACACAAACAATAGTCTCATCTGATAATAAATGTTGGACCAGTTCTTATGCAATGGAAAAGGAACTGGAGGCAACAGAGTTGTGGTTCTACAGGAGAATGTTACGCATATCTTATAAACTTAGATAATTTTACAAATGAAGATGTTTTACAAAGAATGTCAACTAGTCGTGATCTATTAAGTCAAATACGGCGCTAGCAGATTAAGTTTTTCGGATACATTCCGCGGAACCAAATTGTTAAGAATACCACAGAAAAAGTAGACCGCAAAAGAAGTAAGGGCGACAGCTGATGACGCTCATTAAGAGTCTAAGCAAATGGATGCAGATAACGGAAACAGAAATGATCAGAGCAACAATGGGCAGAGACATTTGTAGGAACATGACCATGACCGCCCAGGCTTTGAACAGGCACGGCCCTTGAAGAAGATGAAGACTGCATTTCACTTCACTATAATCATTATAACAAAATATTGCACTAGGCTGTATTCTGTTGCATTGATCATTAGTACATGTTGAATAACTAATACCTCATACCCTCGTATTATGAATTGAGTATTTTATTCCATAATATTGCATTGCATTTATTTAAATTAGATTACACCATAATTACGTCATACATCATGGTACATTGCATTGCATTGGGACACATTTATTTTATCGGAGCACATGTTAGTGCATTCGGACCTTTATGCTCTACTTCACTTTCTCAACATGTATTTTTTGTGTATGGTTGAAATCTACCTTGAGTGAAGTAAACATGATTCAGATTCTGATGGCATTGAAATATAGTGCAGTGCTTTGCATTGCATGGCACTATCTTCAGTTGTAAAGTATTGTATTATACAATTATGGAAAGTACATGTATAACATCATTCTTTTAGACTTAGTGTTGTAAATATACTCTAACCCCCTTTACCATATCTTTTGCGGCATTACAATGCTTTATAATTTAGAATAAAACATACCACTTTCCGTTGGTGCAGCCTTGCATGTCGACACTAGCACTATACCTGTAGGCAAAAAATTATTGCATTAATTACATAGTAAATGTTATAAAAGCTTAGTCCATCAAGACCAATCTATCATGAAGTTACACCGCTTGGTTGAGATACGCTTGTTAGAATGAAATTTATCTACATTTAGAATTTTATATTAAAATTTTATCTACACGTTCTACTTCTGTATTTACGGTGGGAAAATTCTTTGGAAGCTTGCTAGGGACAGGTGAAATGAAGAACAAGAAGAGGGATCAAAGGAGCGACCCAGTCATTCTTCTTTCTGCTATTTCTTCAAGTTATGTTAACTTACACTAAGAGTGCTGAATTTTTAAAAATTTCACTGATTTTCTTTAAATTTAGTGCGTGACTTTTACAAAATTTTCAGAATTTGTTAAACATTTCTCACGATTTCAAAATCAAAGTCATTTTTATTTTATACTCGTAAATACTTTATCTAATACATTATAAGACAATTGCATAATAATTTCTATACATATCCAGTTCAGATTTCAGCGGCTAGCGTGTGGCAGGAGGCTGTCTTTAAAAATTTCCAATAAAATAATCTGAATCATTAATTAATTACTGAGGTAAACTGCCATTGTTTCGCCAATTGTACAGTTGAAATGATATGTGTATTGGAAACACCGACTAGGGATTGAGTACCAGGTGTTACTACTGAAATATATGGCACCTGTATAAAATTACATAATTATGTTACTATATATAGTTCAAGCTCGATGTCCATAAAAGGTGAGAGATACGTATCAGGATTTTAGCAGATGGCAAATGCCATTTAGTTTATGTACCCATTCAATTTATAGAGTTTCGATGAGACAATCAGTAGTAAAGTAGAAACCTTCATCCAAGAGGTTTCCGATATAGACTAAAAAGCTGACGTCAAATTAGCTATAATACCCGAAAACAACAAAGGCTTTCTGTGAACTGAAATAATAAACCTACATGTACACTTCACTTTTAGAACAGGTTAAACACCGGACTCCTTCTTGATCTGAAAGATTTACAATTCTACATGTATATCTCCATTACTAAAAAATATGATTTTGTCTCCTGAAGTCTTTCGATATTCTGATCAATCAATTAGTGAGAATTTAATTTCCGGTTTGACTACACCGAAGGGAAAATCAGGTGCCCTAGTCGAATCGTCTAAAACATCGGTGTCTCTCTCATTTGTTCGGTGTTGTGGTTATAGCCTTTCACATTATACAAAAAGTAAACCATTAAATATCTATCGATGAATAACGATAACAACAATGCTCAGGTATTTTCATATTGTCACGACTATTTTGATATATTGAAATGTCGTGGTTCAGAAAGGGATTGGCTGTATATACATCTCTGAAATGCAAGCTGATATTACTAAACAGTAATTCCCCTAAGTAAGTCAAAATTTTCAGATTTTTAAATTTATAAGGAACATAAGGATATTCTAATCTTAACTTATAACGATAAAAGAAAACAAATTTTCGATAATTATTTACTACTCTGCTGAATTATATAAAATATTAAAAAAGATGAACATTGGTAAAAACGTACATATTTATTCAAGTGGTACATTGAATAGTTTTTATTTAGTTTTCGTTTATGTACGCTTTTAAGGCAGCTTCTTGACTAATTAGAAGCAGTCAATATGAAACAATCTAACCTAATTCTCTAGTATTATTTTAGCAGCAGGTTCAAGATATATATTCCTACTCACAATCCTCTTCGCTCTCGTAAGAACAACTCATCATCCATTATTTCACCCACAAAAGAGGATGAGCTTTTATCAAATCTTAATGCAGACTGTAGCCCCTGGAAATATGGCTTCTGAGATGGTTTCTCTTTGATTTCCTCGCTTCGTGCTTAATAGTCCTTTAAAATACGTACAGTTTGTGCCTGGTCATTTCTGTTTCCATTTCCAACCCAATTTAGGAATGCAAATAATCATATAATTGTACATTTATTCTAAATAAACTATTGCAGTTTAAAGTAGTTTAGAATAATTGCATAATCTTGCCAGATCTTCGTCCTTTTCGAAAGTATGTAGATGACTGGAAGAGCACTCGATTCTACTAGATACTACTCTATCTCTCTCTTTTTATTAGCCTAGATGCTACTTTCTCTCTCTCTCTCTCTCTCTCTCTCTCTCTATCTTGGTGCGCTGCCCACTGGCATGCCCATGATATATAACGCCTCCACTCTTCTCTGTCTTCCGCTTTCCTCTTGATGTCCACATATGAGTGGATTACTGGATGGGTACTGGATTTGAATTCTGAATACTCATTGATTTGCAGGTCAGTACAATACAATGAACATTTAACTTTCGGTTCCTCGTCGTGGGCTAGTGTCAGGGACGTTAGTCGAGCTACTATCAAACTGTGCTGCTGGCTCGACTACTGCTTATGATCTTGATCTTCCTCTTCGAGGTGTGTTAAGCAATTAATTGTAAGAGTCTACAAGATAAAACTGAAGAAGGTAATTGGAAGCCATCTCAGAAACCATAGTGTCGCTGGCTTTAGGCTACATAAGGTATGGCATAGCCCTTTGTGACGGGTTTAACGTGTTGATCTATGGAGTGCTCTTGATGAAGCTTACAAGTGGATTGTTAGAGCATGAATATATGCCCTGGACCTGGGCAGATCATTAGAGGGAGAGAGAAAAAAAAATTTAAAAAAAAAAAAAAAATATATATATATATATATATATATATATATATATATATATATATAGAGAGAGAGAGAGAGAGAGAGAGAGAGAGAGAGAAAGAGAGAGAAAGAGAGCATTTGTTGTTTAATATTTACGTAGGTTCTTCTGTAGGCCTAGTGGTTTATCTTCTAATGTCGATTTCATTAAAATTTACATTTTTTGCAAAAGGATAAAAGATAGATTAGCCTAGTGTTATTTATTCAAGTTTTATTCAAGTCAAAGGGCTGACTTGGAATGTGTACTATAGTGCATAAGTAGGCCTACTAGTAGAGAGTAGAATGCCAGTTTGAGACTTTTTTAAACGGTAAGCTCTATTGAATATTAAGATTATGACCTATAATGTAAAAGGCATGCAACACAACTGGATCGCTGAGACCTTCAACTTATAGAAATTGAAGTTCTTGAAATTGTGAGCACTTAATGACGTTGATAGCTTACGCGAAAATGAAAGCAACAACACACGCGAGTGGCCACTTGAAAGAAGTCAAGGCTAATGTGCCCAAAAAATACAATTAGTTCATTTGCAGACACAGTAAATATTTGCATAAAAGGTTCACATACTTCTGTATGACATCGCAATGCAGTTCGTCAGCGCTGATGACATATCTTTATATATTATTTAGTTATACAACATTTACATTTACAAAACCACGTGTATATCCGCGTACAGCGTGCAGATAATACGTGTCTACTGAAATAATTTCTAGTGAAAGTTGATTATATTTTTATTTCCCGTAAGAAATATACTACATTCTGAGACTATGAGATAGCTTTGCTACGTAAATCTTCGCCAACTCTCTCAATATTATGCCCTATAAATGTATATATAATATAAGTATATCCACGTCGGGCTGGAGCCAGGGGCGAAGTCAGTAAGATATTCGACCGTGGATCAGTATGTGCGGGATTCAAATCTTGGGCTCGCCGTCACTGACATCGCTTTCGAGTGAGGAAACTGACGTTAACATTAACTTTACCAGCTTTGCCACGTCCATGTTAGAACTTAACCTAATTTTTCGTCACAGATATTGTAGCTATTTACATCTCTTCTCACTGGCAATTGTTTTGTCGATTGACAGGTTCTTAGCAAAAATTTCTACTCATAATTGTACAGCGTCTGCCAAGAAGAGATTTGGCAACGACAGAATTAAACCCAACAAAAATGTGTTTTGTCCAACCAATATAATTTTTCTCAATAAAAAATACAACTACCAGGGTGGTTATGCCTTCTCTATGTCCTGCTAATCTCCTATTATTATATATTTTCTTACTTCTCATTTATAATATCAACGTAGAAACACCGTATATTCACTGACAAGTATCAATGTAGACTATAATTAATATTTGCCAAATTTCTATTAGGCTTAATATTATTTTAAATTAAAGTGGATAAAATGGATTTAATCCATAATATTTATTTAAATAGACTCTTTCAATTTTCATTGAATATAGCGAATGTGAAGTCAGTGAGAGGCCAATGAAATGTTGACATAAAAAATAAGAAATGTAGAATAGATTTTGTTTCATGGTAACCATTTAAATACCCATATGATCTTTTCTTTGATTTATCATTTTATCACATGTATCATATTTATCACATCTATCACATTTATCACATGTATCATGTGTATCACATGTATCACATGTATCACATGTATCACATGTAGCACATGTATTACGTGTATCATAAGCATCACATTTATCTTATCTCAAACTATTTTTTATAGAGACTTCTAACAAATATGGGCCTACTCTTGTTCTATGGTCAATGTCAAAACTAAGAAATATCTCATCCGTTCTCAGGTACATAATCAGTTAATAGGTTGAAGAAATTTTTTTTAATATTCTCTGTTGAGCAATTTTAAGGTTTTTTGTTTACGATATTGTTATATTAGTATAATATAACAATCAGGTTAGTGTAATATAATATTATTAATATTATTAGTATTGTATTTCAATATCTAGAAGAAATTGTTAGGTTAGTAGTTGAGGATGTTTTCCAACTTCTTAACATTATGTACATAAATCCGGGCCGGTTCATAGGTATAGACCTAAACCAATACAAATATAAACCATCACTTAAGTTTAATGTCAACCAGGGTCACCTGGAAGAAGGTTTGGCGAGGTCTCGAACTTAAACTTGCTTATCAAGTAATTTTAAATAACAATTTTAATATAATTGTAAAATTTAGCTAACTTATAATATCTAACAAATATTTGTTGATTTAGCACACAAATATCTAAAAGATAATTGCTAAATTTAGCAAGCAAATTGCTAAAAGATTATTACAAAAGTTAACATGGAAAAGGAAATAAATACTTACTTGTGAGCGTTAGAAGGCAAACTTTTGCAAAGCCAGATAGTGGTTTAAATGTCTGACAATTTGTAATGCTATTCATTTTAACTAGTTAGTTAAAATAAATTAAAATTGTTCGCAAAACTTTTTAAACGAAGCTATCGTAGGCTCTGAATTCAGTAAGACAGTAAGCCAGTGCTTTAATTTTATTAAAGGATTTATTTTAAAACAGCTATATGTAGAAGTAGACTAGTCTCCTACACTGCTATTAAATCTATAGTTATATCTTTAGTATAATGATAACACTTAGCATACTGTGTTATATTTCTAATTATATTTTCTGCGTGAGGACTTTTTACTCGATATCCAACTGTAGATTTTGTGATAAAACAATATGATCTGCGAAGACTTATATACTCTCAGATTGACATACCTGTTGGTGAAGCCGCGGAAATTACATCGTAGCGATGACCAATCCAGATGACAACGTCCTAACAAACTCTGAAATATTTTAACGAGCATCCACCAGTGAAATTTTTCGTGATGTAATGCTGTAAACTTACAGAGCTGTTTGTCTCTCGCCTACTACTGCTTAGCTGCCAGTGCTTGCGCCGCTGCTTGCCATTGTGCCCGTATGAGCTAACAAAAACTTGAAAGGGACTGTGCGCAATGCAGTCAAGTATCTGTCCGAGTTATAATTTGTAGCGAGGAAATGTGAAGTAAGAGAGGGAGAATGAAAGAGGGAGAAAGGGTGGAGGGATTAGAGCGGTATACACGGTCAATAGCTGGAAGATAGACTTAATAGCCTAATTATTAAATTTATAGATTGATTTTACTCACATTTCAAATACTACTTCATTGGTTCAATGAAAAAACCATTTGCTGCGTATTACTCAAGCTAGGCAAAGTTTTATTGTTATTAAGTAATAGCTTTAAATATTATGTTATTAATATTTATAATAAATTGGATATTATTCAAGTTATTTGATAAAATGCTAGAATTGTGTTTTAAATCTCGGACATTCCACTAGCGTGATAACAGAATAGCAAATATCATTATAAATATCATTATTACTAATATTACTAACTAAATTTTAATTTTGCTATTATATGACTATTTTGCTATTATTATGATGATGATGATGATGATGATGATGGTGGTGGTAATAATGAATATTATTATTATTCTATTATTATTATTATTATTATTCTCTCTCAGTGCACTGCCTACTGGCAGGTCCATGGTATATAGCGCCTCCACTCTTCTCTGTCTTCCGCCTTCCTCTTCATTTCCACATATGAGTGGGTCTTTAAATCATCTAACATACCTAATCTCGGCCTGACTCTGACTCTTTTCTTTCTACCTTCTATGACCTCTTTTAACAGACCTTCCCCCCTTAGAATGTGTCCTATCCATCTCTTCTTCCTATTTCTTAATACATTTATCAACCGTCTATCTGTGCCAACTCTCCATAGAACTTCCTCATTTGTAACCTTTTGAGTCCAGCTAATCCTCTCCTTTCTTCTCCATATCCACATTTCCAATGCCTCCAGTTTCCTAATATCTTCCTTCCTTAAGGTCCATGTTTCACAACCATACAATAGCGTGGTCCAATTATTATTATTATCATCATTATTATTATTATTATCATCATAATAATTATTATTTTTATTTCATTTCGGGTGTAAAGAACTCGAGGTCTGATGAAAACGATTCGAGCAATACATGCTGAATCGCAGCCCGGTTACTCAAGGTCATCTAGCTGCTTAAAAGAATTGCTGACGCACTAAACCTTCGCGAAAATCTTGGAAAGCCCTTGCCAATGTTAAGACGTCTCTTGATTATCGCCGGTTTTTTTCTGCAATAAATCTGTCAATGCTATTATTGAAGTCAATTCCATCGGGATTCATGGTGCCCATGGTTTTAATGATCCCCGGAAAAACTTCATCCTCTAAGGACAGATCACTTATCGATTCTCTTAGAGGCAGCAAGTTCAGCAGCTTCACCGAAGAAAAGAGATCTCTCACTTATCACCGGTTTGCTTTGCATCGTCGATTATTATTGGTTGGTCTATCTTCAGCACCCGGACGCAATACGAATAATAATAATAATAATAATAATAATAAGGATATGAAGTTGTTCCGGTGGCTATTGAAACCATGGGCCCGATGAATCCCGAAGGAGTTGACTTTATTAATGGCATAGGCAGACTTATTGCAGAGCAAACCGGCGATAAGCGAGAGACATCTTTTCTTTGGCAAAGGCTTTCCATGACTTTGCAAAGATTTAATGCAGTCTGCTTCAACAATTCTTTTAAGCCGATTGATGACCTCGAGTAGCCGGGCGGCGATTCAGCACGTATTGCTCGAATCGTTTTATCAAACCCAGGTTCTTTACACGGGGTAAAAAAAAAAAAAAAAAAAAAAAAAAAAATAATAATAATAATAATAATAATAAGAACTTTTGATAATAATAACTATTATTATAATAACTTATAATAATGATAATAATAATAATAATATCATCGTGAACAGCTTGGTGCAGAAGATCATCATGAACAGCTAGGTGCTGGAGATCTTCATGAACAGCTCGGTGCTGAAGATCATCATAATCTGCTCGGTGCTGAAGATTATCACAATAAATAAAGGAATCCCCTTCTTAGGGGTTAAAATAATTAATAATTATAATAATATTATTATTATTAATAGTATTATTAGTATTATTTAATCATTATTCAGCATATTATTCACCGGAGTAAAAGACCAAAGTTTTTATAAAAACGATTCAAACAAAGTATTCGCTGAATCGACGACCAGCTACTCGGCCACTTCCAGTTTAAGAAAGAACTGATGAAGCAGGCGTTGTTCAACCTTTCCAAGATATTTGCCAATCCGGCTATCATTAATAATTGTTATCATTATTAATTGTTATCATTATTAATTGTTATCATTAATAATTGTTATCATTAATAATTGTTATCATTAATAATTGTTATCATTATTAATTGTTATCATTAATAATTGTTATCATTAATAATTGTTATCATTATTAATTGTTATCATTAATAATTGTTATCATTAATAATTGTTATCATTATTAATTGTTATCATTAATAATTGTTATCATTATTAATTGTTATCATTAATAATTGTTATCATTATTAATTATTCTCATTATTAATTATTATCATATACATTGTTATTATTATTAATTGTTATTATTATTAATTGTTATCATTATTCAATGCTGGTATGCAATTATTTACTTCTACTCTACGCTGGATCTGAAATTTTAGTTTACACTATCCTTGCAATACTAGATATGCCTTTCCATACATTCTCTTAAAAGTAATTAAATTGGAAATAAATGAAAATAAAAATTGTTAGTATTTAAATTGCTTAAAGTATAAATAAATAAGTATGCGAAATGGATTGGAGCGTTTGGAATAATTATGAAATGTATCAATTAAGAACTGAATTTGTTGAAAAGAGGCGTCTAACTGTAGTGCCAATACTGAGTTAAGGACGAGGTATTTCACCAATTGGTAGAACAAATTTCAAGCCTAAAGAAATAACCTGCCCGAGTTGTATCCTAGCCACAGCAAAAAAGATCAAGCGTCAACTGCACGCATTGTAAGAGGTGACTAAGTTGCAAGTAGGAATACAATGAGAAAGAGCCTCAGGAGATGTAATTTGGCACGCTAAAGTTTACTGAATGTTAACATTTGTGATGGGATCAACTTGTTGATCAGTGGAGGGCTCTCAATGACCTTGTAAACAGGCTGTGAGTGCGAATGTTAATTGCACTCTACCATTATGTTAAATGAAAGCGAAGATGATGATGATGCTAATGATAATGGTGATGTAAATACCGACATAGCCACTGGCTGGAGCCAGTGAGTTAAGATATTCGATCGAGGATCAGTATGTGCGCGGTTCAAATCCTGGGCTCGCCTGCCACTGACATCGCTTTCGAGTGAGAAAACTGACGTTAACAGTAGCTTATATTAGCTTTTTAAATGATATATAGCAGGATATCAGGCCGGTCACAGAATTGAACTACTAGTATGTTAATTAGTTGTTTGTTTGTATAGTGATATGTTGGTATATGCCAAAGAAATACCTTTTGCTAGACACTTGGCAAAATACAAGACATCGATAGAGAATGCTAGAGAGAGAGAGAGAGAGAGAGAGAGAGAGAGAGAGAACTAGAGATAAACTGTGACTGAAGACTGTGGTTAATTATAGTAACAGATAGTGTGGGTGTACATTAACAGATATTTTGAGGGCCTCTGAATAAATAAGTATTGATTCAGAAGTTAAATTGCGGAAACGACTTAATAACGGAGAATATATCGTTATGTGCATTTGTCATAATAATTATATGTAAGGAAATTTGACGTCCTTATAAAATCAAGCGATAAAATTTAGTAAAGAGATTAAAGATCTACTAAGATATCTACTAGGAATAAAATCTACTAAATAAAAAAATAACAAAATTTAAATTTTTTTTTGTCTGAATGGAAAATTTAAGAATGAAGTGATAAAAAGCGTTGGTACTCCCCTATGAATAGGAGATTTCGAATACACCTAGATAGAGAAAAACTTTCGTTTGACGTGCCGTTAATCCCTATTCGGGATTCACACGGAGAGACGGGATAGGAAATGGAATATTAAGTTCGGCAATCCATCGGCCTGACACAACCAAGTGTACACGACTAGGTTTTTATTCGCTTCTCGGAAGAGAAAATCCCACGTCGCTATGCAGTCTCGAACCCGTGGTCTCTCGTTCAAGAGGCGAGCTCTCTACCAACTGCGTCATGATTGAGAATAATTAAACGTAATCCATAAAATGCCATCATGAAAGAGTAACGTTATCTAAAGCTTCTTCAAATGCGAGTGCGTGTATGTGTGTATGTGTATATGTGTTTTATGTGTAGCCTTTCACTTTCACTAACCATGAACCTGTGTACCTACAGGTTAAGTAGAGCACACGATGTCTTCCGTTAACTTAAAAACTCTAATTCTTAACTTTAATGTCGTGCAGCTCTGGTGACTTAGGAGATGCTCGCGGCATGCATAATCGCATAATTCTGATATATCTCAAATATCGAAGAAATATTAGAGATTTTTTACCTAAATACTTACATGTATATTAAATTTAATATTTTGACTTTACATACAGTATGCTTAAGTTAAGATACTGACTTTGCGTATACTAAAGTTAACACTGACTGCTTGGCATGCTGAAATTAATAGCCTACGGGTTAAGGTAAATTCTGATATCAGGCCAGTATATTCCTTCGAAAGAATATCAGTGGCAGGAAGAGAACCGAGTGTGATCTCGCATCTATTGATCCGCAGTCGGATGCCGTATCGATGCGCTTCGGATTATTAGTCCAATACTCTTTACCGATATCTAGAGGTAAAAGCTTCTGGCTTTTCTATGCCTAAAATGATGTTTTTGTTTCAAACTATTTCTAGTAAATTACCCTTGGCTTTGGAATATTCTATAAGTAGAATACAGTTTTATAGGAAGCCACGAACAAACGTCTAACACTTCCTGAATGAAGCTGTTTTAACCCTACAACTCGTGTCGAAACTGCTGCATTTCCTTCGGTGTTTGTTCCCAGAATTTTCTTTGAGCAACGATATGTATTTAATTCAAAGAATTTAAAAGCCAAGTTTAACGTCAGCACTCTGCACGATAACATGTCATTTACAGGGAAAACACTCGATTCGAATCGCGCTCCTACTGATCCGCTGTCGACCAACTTGCCAAAAGGCCATCAGCTTAGCCCGATTTAGAACATTAATTAACTAAAGGTTAAAGATCGAATAACTTTTCATCTAAGCATGTAGTAGAAGTTAAGATTTTAGCGAAATGCTATGCAAATTGCATGCTGCTGTTAGTCAACCTTTTCAAAACCGCTCAAAGTCACACTGTTGAGCTGCTCCCTACATTATACTCATTTGAGTGACTTTGTAGTATGGTCATAGTACTCGCCTCAGTATCTAGTACAGAGGTTCAATCCTTCTAATTATTCACCAAAGATCTTCATCATCATCTTATCTCTAGTCCCAGTTTGGCCAGGGTCGGGATAGAAATTTTTGTAGCAATTTATGGAGCCTATGCGTTCACAAATCGAATGCCGTTTCAGAAGTGGGTTAGGATTTTAGTGCTATGTAGCCTTTTACTACACGCTCACAGTTGGTCTATTCCTATGCAAACCAGAAGCAGCATTAATCAAACTAATTAAATAAATTAATCATAATAATTAATCTAATTAATGAAAGTAATTAATCGCAGGTGTATCAATATTATTTTCAATCAAAATTCTTAGATGTGGGATAGAATAGAACTGAAAATTGTAGGTCGCCACATGCAATATATAAAATAGTCTTGGTCTACCGAGGTTGGGGTTACATCGCTAAATCCTTAATTTATCCTATTGAAGTATTCATTTGCTTAGTAAAGGGTTTATTTCTTTGTTTGTTACTGTACGTCTATGAATCCTCAAACGATGCATAACAAATCGTAGTAATAATTAGAGTGCCACTGCCACAACATCCATGACAAGACCGAGCCATATTCAGAAGAATCCAAGTCGTAGAGCAAAAAGGAACGTTCAAAATGTTGCAAAGTATAAAATCAGAGAACCACTTCCAAGAGAGAGATATATATATATATATATGTATGTATATATAGGCTATATTATATATATATATATATACATGTGTGTGTGTGTGTGTGTGTGTGTGTGTGTGTTTGTGTATAGAGCTATATGTAAATATGGTGTCTTCGAACAATTAGGAAGATTTTATTTTTCTATCTTCAGCTTATTCTAAATATATACGCACATACTATGAAGTCTTTTTTGTCGAGTTTTAGATAAAAGTACCGACATATTTTGCAAAAAAGCCCCTTCAATCCAAAAACTAAAACATAATTTCTGGTGAAATTTTAAATACGACTAAGAAGCTCCTTTAAACTGCTCAAGATTTTCTTTATTTAGAAAATCTTCGACATTACTTTGGCATTGAAATAATTAATTAATTAATCTGCTAGTACTGCATTGAATAATATTATGTGGGCCCGAATCTGAAAATAAAATGCTTGTTCAAAAGTTACGTATTCACTATTTTTAAATGGCCATCCATGATTGTGTCTATCTCTGTTTATCTGCCAAATGTAAAAACCGTTGGGCAGTTTAAACTAATCATTATTTTCCGATTAGTTTAGGTCTCAGATTTATTCTTAGATAAAATCTTTTCGCAAACGAACCCTCGGGACTTTATGGAACCAAACACAATTAATTATTAATTCGCATTTCATGATTTTTTCAATTTCAATAATTATATATACAGTCTTGTGCAGAATGGATGCTTCACTTTAGAAAATTAGTTATTTATATATATATTATCAAGTTACATCTCAAATATTATCTCAAGCATTTAATGCGAATTGTATATGATTATCTATCATTCCTACATATTATACTTTGAAACATTTATTGCTGAGTCATGTGTAGGGTTTTTTAATCGGTTGGTAACACAGATGGATATTTTCACAGACTTTTTACATTTCAAATGGGCGCCAAATCAGGTTTGTTTTTTGAAATTTTTTTATTTTCCGGCTTTTAACAATCATAAATTTTACTAAGTAATGATTTATAATATATTTCTATCATATTCAATTAATATTTTTCAAACCTTTAATGTGTTAAATGACTAATTAATGTTGCTAAATCACCTACCAATCGATTGATTTTATATTGTCTGCAGCTGTGCTCACCATTTTTGTCATTCTCTTATATTCAAATGAAATATTATTTCACTTATATGTATGTCTTTGACTAAAAGAATTTGATTGTAGATCACGTAGGGCCTATAAGCAAACATGCCTGGCACACGAATATTATGAACAACTCACTCTCAAATTAGGCTACTGCATGAAAATGGACATTCCAGTAGACAAATTTCGACACGATTAGGACTGGTTCAACCCACAGTAATCAGAACACTGAAAATGCAACAGAAAACCAATCAGTTAATAATGTTAATAGTAGTCCTAATACTAAACACCATACTGAAGTTTAACAAATAATTTTGTCACTTATTTCTTGTTGAAACGCATTACTTTTACAAAGCTCTGAAGAAAGAATTTCGCAGGATTCATCAATTTTAATCAATATTAACAGAATATATTGTCACCAAAACCATTTCCTTCTGTCATAGCTATGTAACCCAGCAAGAATGGCAGTTGCAGTATATTGAAAAATTTTGATTTTACAGAATCTATTAATTTAGCATATGAGAATCAGTATCTGAATCAGACTCATGATTTTTTCACTTCAACTAACATTCAACCATACAGAATAAATTTAAGTAGAAAAAGTGAACTGGGACGCAAAAGTTCGAAAGCACAAACATGTGCCCTGAACGTATAGGCCCTACAATTAAACTATATAACCTATGTTATATTTCCTTGAACGATATACATATGTAGAGTGATGGCATTAAAGCAAATATAGATATAGAATTGTAGGAACAACACTACGTAAGCTATGCTATACGTTGCAGCATCACACAAGCTACTAAAGAGAATCAACATACAAGTCACGGCTAAATAAATTCTTATGATAATTGAAGAAGCATATGATAATTGAAGAAATCGTTAAATTAATAAGAAACCCATATGAATCTACAAGTTTTCAAAATTGGAATCAGTTACAGTATGCTTTTTAAACGCGGCAGATAGTGCAAATTGTAGATATTGTACGGGAATATAAGATGTGTGTGTTACTTAATGTGCTTAATTGTTACTACTGCTGTTATGCTTGTTGTAAGTGCCGAAAATTCGTGCCAATTCGAAACGCGAAGGTTCTGCTCAGACTGAGTCTGAGCAATGGGTAGGGTCCTGCTTGGGGTTAGTCAGCTGCGTCGTGTCACTTCCTCAAGTAACTGTGATAACTAATTCTAACCAATTCCAGTTTATAGTTCAATAACATTTGAATTTCAAACTCGCCACACAAACGAAGTAATTAACAACTGGACGATAGAAGTCGTCACAGTACAATATAAAAGAAGTGTTACTTATTCTTCCATGGTATAGCTGGTATAGCCAATGTTAACGTCGGTTTCCTCATTCGTAAGCGAGGAAACAAAATAAATATATTTATACATGGTGCAAGTAGTTTAGATTAATTAATTTTAATAAGTCCATGCATCATAGATGTGTACAAGCAGAATAATTAATTAATCAAATATAATAAGCTTCTACGTCATAAGTCAATCAATCAATTGTCATTGACATCAGAAACACTCTCTAATTTTTGTTGTTGTTGCCATTATATTTGTCTAAATTCTAATTTTAAAAAGTAAAAAATATAATTGGAAAATAAATTAATAAATACAAAATAAATTAAATAATAAATTAGAATTTTTACATTCTAATTTATGACTAAATAAACTTGAATTACTTAATTGTAATGCTGACATCACCTTTATAAGCAAGGCGATAAATTGTGTTACGATTGCAATAAATAGTATATTAAAATGAAATAAAAATTATTTAAAATTTTGCAATTTCTCGGAGGCTATGTTACGTAAAAATACACTAGACTCATAAATTGGCTCGCAAAATATGTTGCAATAGGTATGGGTGTAGCAATTGCTCCAAAATAAATAAAGCAGTGTTAAGCTACTAAAGGTGCGTCAAATTTTATGATGTAGCACTTTAACAAATTTCCCTATTCATGTCCTTACTGTTTGATCTATTATTTAAGAGAATGCTATTGGCCTGCTGTACATGCATGTACAATGATATACTCACAATTATAGGCGCCCAATTTGTAATAGGAAACTTCGAAAATTCAAAGGGCAGCCGTGATCTAAGCTAGAGTACTCCGATTTCATAAATAATAATTTCGAAAGAATTTTATCAAGTGCCTAGATTATAGTAATTGATGTTTGCTTAGGAAAGGAGTTTTGCAACTCCGAGTACTCTGAAAATTAAGTTAAGCTTAATTTATGATATCGTAACGACGTATTGCTTTTTACTAGATATCATGCTTGTCACAGACCGATGTTAGGGACGTCTTTGAGGATTAAATAATGTCAAATTTTTTAAATCAAATGTTCCCCCTTTCACTAAACAGAATATTTCATTTCGATGGTCGTGCCTTATACAGACCACTGCGTACATTTTGTAAATTTGGTTTTTTTCTATGTTCCTGTTTGGGTACTTTTGCATTTTAAACACATTTTTTGTTTGATCATATTTACTGTTAAATAATGGGATAGGATACTCTCTCTCTCTCACTCACTCTCTCTCTCTTTCTCGCTCTCTCTTTTCTTTCTACCCCAATGTTTTGCCATGTAGTGCAATCGTAGCACATATTTTAACAGCTGCTAAAACCGTGAGTAGGTAAATCTATCTTGGACCTGACACTTTAAAAAACACTAGAGAAAGAGTGAGTAGAGTGAGTGGTAGCAGATTTAAAAGTGTTGTTACAGTGGTACATAGCTGCCTGTTGTGAGTTCCGTTTTACATGTAGTTAAAAAGTGTATTTTACAATGACCAGTACAGTAAGACCAACATTGCAAATAAAGTTGATTTACAGTCTTTCAGTCTGCCAACTGGCAGGTCCAATGTATATATATCTACTCACAGTCTGTTCCACATTCCATGAAGAGTGCTCTATCTATCTCAAGTTACTCCAGTCAAAAAATCTTTTCTCCATCGTAATGTGGTTCCACCGCATAGGAAAATTTCATCTTAGATGATTTCCCTTTGCCTTCATCAGGCACTGCTTAGTCGCCTCTAAATGCAGTTTACGGTTGATCTGTCTATCCTTCAATGGTCCGTATACAACACGGGAAGATTTAATAGTAATCATCCGAGACCCAGATGTTTATTCCTTGCCGACTGACCTGTGATTTGAACACAGATCTCAGTATTCTGAGGGTAATACTCTACAGGCTCAACCAACATATTTAATATTATTTTTATAAATTCCATAATTGCACACTCGTAATTCCATAACACATTTGATTGCTGATGTCTATTTCTTACCGTAATTAACACATAATATAGGCAACACGTCTATGTTTGTAACGGTACATACACGTATAATACGCTATATTAATTATTATGCCATATTGGGCAACACCAAAGCATTAGCGATTGAGTAAATAGTTTAGTACACTTAGGTTGATTACTTCGTGTCGACAACTTTAGACAATTCAACAGAATATTATGCATCTCTAGGTTATGTAGTAACCACTTCCGTTACGTCAATAGGCTTGGAATAATGCAAAAAGTCTCATATATTTTGTGTCATTTTACATGTAAATAAGTGAGCATTGCATACTATTAGAATTACGTGCATGTACGAGGGTGTTTAGTTAAAGTATTACCTGTAATGTTGTATAAGATGACACAATTATTTATAAAGTCGTGCATTAATATGTGTTTTATAAATAATATAATAGTCTTGATTTAGATGGCGCATAATTAGTTTCATTTACTAAAATTATCTCTGTAAATATATTGTCATATCCCATACGTCAACAGCTTGCTTCGCAAAATTTACTTGTAGATTTTAGTCAATCAATTCTCTCTCTCTCTCTCTCTATCTCTCTCTCTCTCTCCCTCTCTGTCTGTCTTCAGTGTTCTGCCACGTGGCAAGTCCATGGTACGTATTCATACACACATGCTGTTTTCAATCTCCACAAAGAGCACTCCATCGATTAACGAGTTAATTCCTTCACAAAGCGCTATGCCTTAACCACATCTTAACGTAGCCTATAGCTTTGAAATAAGATGACTTTTGAGAGAGTTCCCGTTATCTTCTTCAAATCAATCAATACGTCTTAATTAATAAATTTATATCAGACATATACTTTTCAAGTATTGCTTTAGCAGAATATTACAATGACGCTGAATGAACAGTGAAGATTCCTAAGGAGAACTTTCTGTAAAGAAAGCTTTAATTTGAATTATAATTTGAGATAATAGCAATAAAAATATTATTTTGTTACTCGAAAGAATAGATTTAGTTCTCGAAAGGAAATTAATTTACGTTTTTTGGCAATACAAAACACATGTAAATAAAGTCATTAATTTCAGAGTATAATTCAACTCGTTTGTTCCATTTACCTAAGAAATCTTTTTACAATCTTACATCCTTATTTTCTTTAGCGGCGATGTTTTGATATTTTTTAATAAACTGAGTACTCGAAATGATTTAAATTTATTAAATTATTTTCTTGGGCTACAACATTAAGCTTAGAATTTCTATGCTAGCCTAATTATTATTTGTATAATTATCAATTAATAACATAAAGATTTGTTTGATTTCTGCTACATTCCTAGGAAACAAGCCAGAAGGGTTGCATCACGATTCTAAATTTCTACTTGCCCATGCAGAGTGATTAAAAAGTTTCATACATAAAACAAGGAAGTGCTACATAAGAAACATTCAATTTATCATATAAAATTAATGCTCATAAAATTAATTGTTAGTTCAATTGTGTCATGTAGATTTATTACTTGGCAAAGTTCTATTCAGCCATGCTTTCATAAATCAATAGGGAAAGCCTACAAGAATGCGGCACCTCATTAACTAAATGTTTATGAAAATGTCTGCATAGCATTTACACCAATATTCGAGTGTAAATAATGTTTTCCTGTGTTGTGTCCGAGTGGCTGAAGAATAGACAAACCTCCAATCGTAATTTTCGCAAGAGGCGAATAAACGAGAAATGAGTAAGGCAAGGGTAAACAGCTTAAGGACTTCTTTTCTGGTTATAGGCTTCATTAAGATGTGGTTAAACCATAGCTACTGTTCTTAAGCTATAGGCCACATAAGGTATGGATAAGGTAAAGACTAAAGACTTTGTGAAGGTATTAACTTGTTGATCTAAGGAGTTCTCTTATGGAGCGAGAAAGCAGACTTTGAGTATGAATGCATACCTTGAACCTGCCACTTGGCAGTGCACTGAAGAGAGAGAGAGAGAGAGAGAGAGAGAGAAAGTGAGAGAGCGATAGCGTACTCTTTCTGGAAAGCGAGAACAAAGTTTCAGTAAAAATATCTACATTGGACCTGACGTTTTGTAAAACCCTAATGAGTAATATTATTAATTTATTCTTTGATCTTATTTCCTTGTAAGACTGTGACGAATTAGATAGCTCTAAAAATAAAAAAGAACTTGGCTGTCTATTTCTTAAGAACGAAATACCATCTCTAAGTAAAGTTAAGGGAAGTATTTTAAGTTGGAGGAGCAATTTAGCAATTGGGCTGAGAGGGTGGCTTGTTGGCAAGTTGTTCGACAGGGGATCGGTATGTTTCCAATCTAATGCTCGACCAGTCATTGACATGCTATCCAGCATAAACGGACGTTAAACTTTGCTATAGCTACACATATAGAGCTGAATATACATGTAAATAGGCCTAAGGCCAAATCGTTCACAGATAAAACTCCTGTTATATATATGAATCACTACAACCATGCGCATTCCATAGATCGATGTCGATCACTGACATAACTTTTGAGTGAGGAAATTGACGTTAACATTAGCGTTACCAGCTTTTTGACTTATTATATAGCCAATGGATTTAGATCTAATCAAGTTTCCGTTAAAATCATTTTACACCCTGGACTCATTATATTTTATTCTTTTACTAAAATCCTTCTTTTTTGTCATTGAAGGCTATTGTAGATGTCGAATACAAAGTAAACTAATCACAAATAAGGTCAAGTGTTCAATTCTTCAGCTCAGCACCAACAGGCGAGAGTGCGTATTCGTTGAAAAGCCCTTTCAGATACTTGATTCTACTTTCATTTAGATATCGTATGAATATATCCTGTAATGATAAATTCATGAATTAAAGACAAGGTCACTACCCAAGAAAGGCAGCTATAGCCAAAGGCTGCACCAATGTTTATTGCAGTAGGGGCTTGCTGACCCCTGCAAATTCCAGAATCGCTGCCCTACTGCAAGTTACGCACAATGTCTAGAATCCTAAAGGCCTAATCATCTGTAAAAGCTTGTATCTGAGCTCATTGTTAGCTTGAGTGAAACGTTGTCCTAGAGTTTGCCAGCTGATCAAGATAAGTCACGATAAACCAACAGGAATAACGTAAGAAAACTGAACATTGAAGGAATTCTATGGTTTAGAGAAACAAATTGTATGTCTAATATAACTTCCTAACTTCCCTTTGTTGTTAATAATACCATAAAAAGTAAGAATTTTTCTGAACAACTAATAAGCCTAGCTCTTCCGTAGTTAGCCTTATAGTATCGACACGAAGAACTGTAAACGTTTGCGTATACATGTACATGCTAAAGTTGTCAAAAAGACTTCTGACAAATTCTACTGGAAATTATGGTCATAGATTTGACCAGTTTTTGAGATTACCTCAGTTAATTAGAAGCAATAGGCCTGGGTATAGTCTTTTCTATTGATTACATTTGGCAGAGTTGAGAATGTTGAGTCCAATACGTCGTAAAACTATGCAGGATAGAATGGAAAATATGTGAATATAAATTTGAGTGTTGTGGGGTTAGGGATAGGTTGTCTCAGTCGAGATTGAGATGGCATGTGCATCTTGTGAGAACGGTAGATGAGGATGTAGTAAAGAGAGTTTGGAGGGAAGAGCTGGATGCCAACGCTACTGTAACTTGCAATGATTTCCTGTATTGATTTATTATACTGTTATTGATTGATGTCTTCTAGCAGCTAGTGGAGTGTTGTGTGATAGGAAAATACCACTAAGACTGAAAGACAAATTTTAAAGCTCTGTGGTAAGGCCAGTAATGATGTGTGGTTTAGAATGTTGGGCACTAAAAAGGGACCATTTAAAGAGTTTGCATGTGGCAGAAATGAGAATGTTACGTCTTATGAAGAATCTAAGAACGACAGAATGAAAAATGAATATGTGAGAATGAATTTGAATGCTGAGGGGATCAGGGATAGGTTGGCTCAGTCAAGATTGAAATAGTATGATATATTATATGAAAGGCAGATCAGGATGTAGAAAAGAGAGTTTGGAGGGACGAGCAGGATGTTAAGCTCGAGAGAGGTAGACCACAATTGACGTGAGATACGGTGATTAAGAGAGATATAAAAATATGGGATTGACTGATGATATGGTATGGGACAGAGAGTAAAGGAGAAGGCCTATTCGCATACCGACTCTGGCTAAATTGGGAGTAAAGGTAAGATGACGATGATGAGTACGTACAACATGTTTAGTCTCTTGCTTATTTAACGAAGCCTTTCGATGGTTATGACTTATATGTCGTCAGCGTCGCATTAGTTGGCGTTTTTTGTGCAGTTAGAGCCAATAGAGCATAGCATTGATTCCGCAGCAGTTAGATAGCATTCGCAGATTTCATGAAGATCGCAAACTTATCGACCAGCAAAAGATATTAATGCTCTTGATGGAAAGTTACATAAAATCATGTAAATTAAGAAATAACCTGAGTCCCGTTGCTTTGATGAATATGTGGATGCATTTTTTGTCCTTTATTTAGTAAGTTGATTGCGAAGTGTGAGGAGTAGCCTATCATTAAAGTGGTTATTATTATTAATAATAATATTATTATTATAATTCTATTTTTTATTTATTTTCATAATTATAATTATTATTATTATTTTTATTACTCTAAAAACAATAATACTAATTGAATAATTATAATAAATAATAATAATAATTAATAGCAGTTTCTTTGAGATAATAACGTCGAATTTCTATTATATTAAAAATATCAATATATTTTTCATTATAGCTGATCATCTCACTATAATGCTTTAAGATAATAATAATATAGAAATTTAGTAACAGTAAAAATAATAATAAATAAAGTCTCCGTTATCCTATTTTTTAGCCCAGGGCCCAATACCACCCTGGGCATTAAAAAATAGTTTAATAATAATAATTTGTCAATTTTAATAACCGGTAAATTATTATAAATTAAAAATTTTGATTTATTATATCTTATTTCGGACTGCTGTCCCTGTACTTGAGGAACTGCCCGGCCCTGTAGAACGTTCCCATGCGAGGCTTGCTCGAGTCCGTGGTGGAGCTGAGCCAGGAGAAACAGCGGACCTTGTTCAGACTGTAGCGATATATTAATAGCAGTATTATTACTATTATTAAAATTAATACTATTTTTTATTATTATAGTGATCAATTACGATCTTTTCAGTAAATTTAAATTAAATTAGTAAGTATGTTACTCTTATTGTTGCGGAAATTATTCTCCTAGAAGGAAGTGCAGAAAACAAAAGCTACAGTCAGTCAACGTCTGCACTTATAATTAGGTACTTTTATCATCAGTTACTAGCGTTCAGAATGTTATTGGTATGAATCGAAACTCTAGGTAAACACCGTGTAAGCGCTTTATTTAGCACTTGACTTTATATCAACTGCGCTATATTAATAGATTTCTACTGGTGTTTTTGGCCGTGGTTTGTCCGGGACACTGAATAATGGACCAGTTGTGAACTACAGATGTCGTAAGGGTCGACTGAGCAAGCGGTGAGGAAGTCAAAGGGATACTACCTCAGTAATATTACTTTCAAGCTATAGCCTAAAGGCTAGAAAAAAGTGTGGATAAGGCATAGTCTTTTCTGAAGGAATAATTTTTGAGAGAGATAATTGACATAAGTGTACATGTAAAAACAACTCGAGATAAAGCCTATGAATTAAAATACTTAATGACGAAAGTTTAGCAAACTAATAAATTATAATAAATAAGTGAATTAAGAATATAAGTGAACTCTAATATCCATCTGGTAATGATTATGACATCACGTTATCTTTTGCCAACAGTCTTCCGCAAACTATCAAATTTTAACAATATTGCGTCTAGTGTGGGTTTTTGATGGTCAATTGATCGTTGCGGTTTTTTTAGCAAGCTACTAATTATTATTTTGTTCTTAGCTGTTAATTATACAATCCTTACAGTTAGTTTATTAGGACGAAACTACCTGCAAATTGGTTTGTTAAAGCTGCCCGCTTTTACAGTTGCTGATTAATTGGTAATGTGTTTGCCCCATAATCAAGAGACCACAGTTCAACCCCTAATTAACTGCATAATAGATAAACTAATTCACTTGAGATGCAGAAACATAAACTGAGTCATTTACGTATCACAAAAAGTCAAGTTTAACGCCAGTTTCTAGCTGGATAGCATAATGGTGACGGGAAGATCAATGGATATGAACCCTGAACCACTGATCCGCTTTCAAAAAAACTCGCCAACAAGCCACCGGCTCAGCCCAATACAAAAATATATTAAGTGATATATTTATCGTGTATGATGATAGAATTGTAGTAGAATGTAATCCTGAAATAACTGTATATTAAGTGTCATAATTTTCGTTAAAATTGGCAATATTCCAATTTTTCAGAAAATCTGATACCCTGGCAAGTGAAGTTAACTGCTTAATATTCATGCCAGATGCAATAATAATAGCAACAATTAGAGTGCTACTGTCGTCCATGACAACACCGAGCACTATTGAGTCAAATTCAAGCCGGTGAGAAAAATGAAGGTCCAAAACGGCGCAAGGTCGAGTATTTCTGTAGCAGGATCATCACTCTAGTCATCATTGAAAGAGGATACGAACGTTAAGCATACGCGTGGGTATGTAATTATACAAATGTAGATTTAAGAATATTGATGCTTTGATGATAAGAAGAAGGTCGAACACGTCTTTATATAAAAAATTACAATATATTAACAGCGACACAAAAATAGATAATACACTACACATAGCATTCTTTACAAAACAAATCAAACGCCTAAAAATAATACTGAAATTATACTTGTTATATCTTAATGTTGCTATAATTAAATTCATTATTAAAGAAATCCAAATACATCTCTGCTCTAAAGATTGCAAGAATTGAAGAGTTTAAGACAAATTCATTAACAAATGCAATTATTGTAAGAAAAATTACATCACCAGAATACGATAGATCAGATAGAATGTAGCAATTCATTATAATTATGATGCAATTTTAACTCCTGGCTCATCAAAAATATTTTAGACCTGAACCGGTGACAAGTTGGCATGTTGTTCGACCACGGATTAGTAGGTGCAGAGTCAAAATTCAGTGCTCTCCTCGGCAATGACATGGTATTGAGCAGGAAACTGAGGTTAAACTTGGCTTCAACTTATTTATTTAAAAATATTTCTACACATATTATTTTTACTTCAAGCTAACAAAATACTAATACTTGTTTGATGCAAGCCATTAAAAGGCAGAAAAATACTAATTTTAAAATATTCAAACTCTTTCTTCGTTGGAAATTAATATAACTAGATTTTGAGGAAAATATTGTAGAAAAAATAGCATAAAAACGACTATAAAATACACACATGAACTAACAATGAAGTAACCAAAATGTAAAATAGTTTTTCTTTCTTAAATTGTTTTTATTCATAAAACACTATTTAAATATACTTTTAAACCACTAAGGCTCGTTATTTCTGTTTCACATTGGTTTGATATTATATTTGCACTCTATAGATATCAACTGCACAAAGGTATTAAATCCCTATTTATTTAATAAATTTATTTATTTATATATGAAATCCTTATTAATATTAGAGATGGGAATTTTATGAATTTTCAGAGTTCGGGTTCGGTTCGGTTCGTTGAAAATGAAAGTTCGGTTCGGTTCGGGTTCGTTTAGAACAAGGGTTCGGGTTCGGTTCGGGTTCGGCTTGCTTTCCAATTCGAAAGAGTTCGATTCGAGTTCTAAATGGTTTGGTTTGGATAATGTTGCAATTGTTTAACATTACTTATAAAAATCATGGTTATGATAAACATGTTTATAATGGTTTATGGTAAATGTGCTTAAAGATATACATGAAGTCATAGTAACTGAAACATTTTTCACCTGAGTAAAAATATGACAATGAAAAAATGAGAGAAGTGGTATTTATTCCTGTACATTTCTTAAAATACTGTAGGTTAACAAACAAATGTTCAGAAAATAGATATTTAGCTTTATTACGGTATTTGAAATATTCTCCTTGATTATAACCAGAAACTAGAATGCTTCATCCATTTAAAAATAAATTTTGCCACTAGGCCTATATATTAGAAACGTTTATAATTAAATGGAAGTGTCTTTTCTAAAATTCTTTCTTTCCACTACCATTCCTAAACTACTAAAAGTCTCGCTTCCCACTACCATTTCTTTGTAACGCTACCATTCCTTTGTATCGCTATCTGTTATTAATTTTTAAATTTGTGTCGGAACCAGCCTTACCTGAATATATGCTGTTGGATACTGTAAGACATGTAAATGCAAAAAATAATATATATTTGTATTGCTTTTACTATCTTTATATATTGTCAGGCTGGAGAAGGAGAAAGGAACTTCAAGATTTCGGTTCAGTTCGATTTGGACGAAGACAGGGTTCGGGTTCGGTTCGGTCAGAGTCTGGGTTCGGTTCGGTCAGGGTGTGGGTTCGGGTTCGGTTCGGGTTCGGCCAGATTCTGGGTTCGGGTTCGGTTCAGTCAACATTCCTGATTTTTGGGTTCGGTTCGGGTTCGGTTCGATTCTCATCCCTAATTAATATACATATTTATTAAATTGTGCTTATTTCTTTATTAAAACCTTGTCGGCGATTTCAAATAAATGCAATTCCATCTTCGCACTAAGCGAAAATCTCTGAGCATGCAAGCAATGTATGGCCAATATGCCCGAGATCAGTCGTCCTTAACGTAACGAGAGCAACATTAGATTACGATTTAAAATATGTACATTGAACCTGCTAATGTGAGAATAGTCTATGGTGAAAAATATGTGGAAAGGATGTCTCGAGACTGTCGATTACCTGTAACGTCTCTCCAAATAGAGAAGATAATTCGTTCACAAGACGTCAAAAAACATCAAATAGGTCTACACAGTTAGCGCAATGCAATTAAAACAAGCAGAAGTTCTAATACGACAGATGTTAGCGTCCATGGTGATATATTTGAAAGGCTAAACTGACCGTCCTTAGATATAGTGTAGTATATACTATAACTAATTTGTTGCTAATATACATATATATATATTATATATATATAGATATATATCTATATATACGTAGCCTATATATACTACTTTATATAAATATATATATATATATATATATATATATATATATATATATATACAGTATATATATATACAATTACTATCTATATATACTACTACTAATATGTTACTAATAGACACAAGTATCGCAAGTACAGTATACCTTAACGATCTGTTACAAGCTACCTTGTCGGCAGTCTAGGTCTAAAACTATTCGACATATCTTCGCAATGAACAGAATCTTCTGGGCTAGCACTTCGACTACTCGGGCCCCCTTGTTCCGCTGAGTTTTCCGGTGAAACGTTAAGGGGCAAGCAATCAGCAAAGGCCGCTCTAAAGTTAGCATCGTGAGGATCGATTCTAGTTATATGCACAAAATTACACGGGTGAGATATTGTGGACTTATTCGGCTTTCTCCATCGATTGGACTGGCGCCATCTTCCGAATAACGAACAATTAGAATTAAGAGCTTCAGTGCTGCTTTCCAACGCTGTAGAATTTGTATCTCGAGGTAAAGTCGTTCTAGGATTTTCAGTTTTGATGATCGAAGGTGTGCTCGTATCTTGACATAATGACGTTTGAATTTGAGGCTCGTCTTCTGACGATGAGCCACAGGAACTGTCTAAAGCGAGATCTTCAAGATCTCGTGCCACATTCGAGCTACTGGCGCGCCTTGACTTACACTTGACAGTTGCTTTTGATTTGTTTCGTACTACAGCAGCAGAATGTAGGTCAGCATTAGAATGCCTCTCATTTCCACTCACTTCAGTTCCATTTGTTGGCTTGGCTGATAATACCGAATGATCAGACAGTGTGCACACTCTTTTACTTGCTTTGCTTTTCTTTTTACCTTTTCGACGTCCGCCTTCGCTGATCATCCAAATCTCATCATCAGGATCAGCGACCAGGTTCTGCAAAACGTTCAGAAACCTTTCTGCTCCTGTATCACAGAAGACACACAACTTGGCGGCCTTGCTAAGCGGACTCGTCGACACCCTGAGAACATGCGTGGAGGAGTTACCGAGGCACTGGTACTCCGACAGGTGATTCAGCGTATCTTTCCAAAGAGTGAATCCCGTTTCACGGTCTGCCAGCACCAGATGGAGTCCCCTACGCCTGTGTCCCTGACCCGTGTTCAAAACCCAGACGGGCACCCCGGTATGCACGTGTATCCATCTATCACCACAGTTCACCACGTTACGGAGTTGATCTTCGCTCGTTTCATTGAGTGCTGTTGAATGTTTCGCAGGACTCGTCGGAGGTACGAAAGTTCTTTCGGGCACGGCACCGAAGAAGAGATCAGCAAGAGAAGCGCAGACATATACGACAGAGTCTCTGCTGCGATAGAACATGGCAATCCGAAGTCTCTCAAGCTGTGTTAATCCACCCAACAGATAGGAAGGTTGGTCCACATCTGCAACAGACGATAGATTATCGGCGAAATAATCGCGTAATAGGATTTGTTCCACGCGAGCAGAATCCATGATCCCGATACCGGAAGTGGATAATCGATTCTGATCCGTCTCAATGACATTCCCCTCTAGAGTCCCATCGAAATCACTTATCCTTAATTCCCTATTCGAATAATTCATAACTGAAGCTGGCATATAATCAACATCGCCAATCCCGCAAGCATCAGGGTCATCTTGATCTTTTATTGAGCCTAGAGCCGCCCCACCAGGGGTGCCTCTGAAGCTGGCTGCCTGCAGCTGCCTCCTCTTGAACGTGTCGTACTTCTCGGTGATGAGTTTGACAGCCTTCAGCGTGTCCTCGCTGTAACAGTGGGGCTGAGGCAGGGCGTAGTGACGCCGCTCCTCGTTACGACTGTGCTTCAGCAGCGTCTGATACTCGCCCAGGTCTATATAGACACTCCGGCAAGACTGCTTAGGTCCCTCTGGATCAACGAAAGAACTGCGCTCAGTTGAGAGAAGCTGCTTAGAGGCGTCTGAACTACTGGAGTATCCTATATCTGAATATCGTACTTTAACAGGACGTCCACAATGCTTCGTGTCATACTGCTTGGTCTTATTAAATCTACTCGTTGCTTTCGACTTATTTGAAACCGTTTTTGACCCAGTTTTCTCACCTTGACCCAGTTCCGTCGATTCATGATCATCGCATTCATTGTCCACAGGGGACTCATCCTCAGTGTCGAAAAACAGTTCGATATGATCGATGGCATTCGTCGATCGATAGGCTCGTAATCGAGACCCCAGCGTCGCCGTTCGGCGCTTAATGGACTCACGAGAGATGAGCTTAACGTTAGACACGACTGGTTTTCGTACGGGGGCGCCAGAAGGAGGGGGGGGGGCCCTCCTGGTCGGCCTCAGGGGATCATCAGCGCCAAGGCCAGCTGGACGGTTCGTTGAATGATTTGATAACACTTTGCTTCCAATGAACGCAGGTCTACTGCCCGATTCTGCGCAGACAGTCTTGCTATTGTTGTTTACAGAGTTTTCGGTTTGTTTACCACTCTGCTCGGACTTCGAACATACTGCGCTGTTATTAGCAATACTGTTTTTATTATTTGAATTAGAGATATCACAGACATTAGATGAAGACATGCCATTGACGCTACCAGCAGACTGACAGTTACTTTTACCGCTATCAGCTTTACTCTGAGCAGTTCGAAGCTGGATATAACCATCGCTAATAATCATTTCTGGAAATTTCGAGCCGCCATTTTGCGAACTCGCTCCACGTACAGTCACTGGTTCATCATAGATGGCTTTATTTGTTGTATTCACTTGGGATAATCCCTTACCATGACGAGACAGTTCGCAGGAATTTCTAGAATTGCGCGCCGAAGAAGGATTAGCCGATTTGCCGAGTTGTTTGCTCAACGACTGCACAGCAGCTGCGTGACTCCTTAGAGCTGCATTGGTTTTAGACATATTCCCATCGACCTTACCGCACAAGTGAGGCAGCAGGATACCCGACTGTGTGCCAGATGTTCTCACGTCTTTGTCTTCTTCCACTGAAGCATTTCTCGATATTGGCATGACCTGCATGGGAGGTCGAACGTAGGCATTTCTCGACGAGTTGCTGGAGGTTGACGTAATTGATGACGTCATTGCAGGAGAAATGAGGCATGACGTCATAGCGGATTCTGTGGCAGTAGAGGATGAGGATGAGGGTTTACTAGTTTCATCGTTGTAACCTGAAGTCGTTGTAGATGTTGTTGTCGTCGCTGCTGAACCAGCAGTTGCTGTCGCTTTAGCTGCTGCAGCCGCTGTCGCTGTAGCTGCTGCAGCAGCTGATTCAGCTGCATTAGCTGTTAATATCACGCCAAATGCTGCTGCAGTTGTTTTTGACACAGGGTAAGCAACTTCTCCCACGGCCTCATCATCTCTATCCGAATTCGGCAGGGCTTGCTGAGAGATAGGAGGAGGGGGCGCTGGGTATTTCTTGGTCGAGTGGTGAGACTTGACAGGAGCTGGTAGACATTTTGTCCCTGCCGAGGTCGGCTGCATTGAACCGACAAATTGATCTGTTTATATTGTCTTACTTTAGATGTAATCACATTACGTTGGAAATGAAATTACTTTTTTTGAATCCACAACATTGCATCAGATGCCAGAGTCCTATTTGAATTCCAGAGTTCTAGAAATCTAGTGACAGGCGCGTTATACTAGATAATTATCTAATTATTTTTACTTTAAACAGAGTTCAACTAATATATCCAGTGAGAATTTAGGCTATATTTGCTGCAATCGTTAAATTTGACAAGTTGACTTTCTGCAAATAACAAAAGAAATCATACAAGAATTATAAGACCACACATAATACAATATAACAACACTATGATAGCTACTCTCGTCCATGACAGCATCAAGCACTATTGAGACAAATCCAAGCCGGTGAGCAAAACGAAGTTCCAAAACGGTGCAAATTCCAAAATCTATAAAACCAGTCTAAAGATGATCTATATTTCAAATAGGCACGTTAGAGTTAGTTTAACTCAAAAATCTTCAGGCAAAGTGAAATTAAATTTTAAGTGAAATTACATTTTAAGTAAAATGAATTTTAAATTTTTGCCGGAGATACAACTGATCTGACTATGAAAAGATAAAAGCATTTCAGACACGTGCTTTACTGTGATACCGGAAACATTTGTTTAAAGTTTCATATCGTTTAATTGCTCATCTCAGCCCAAATTATACATGCAACAGGAACATACAAGCAGTCAGACAAACAATTTAAGAAGAAAAAACCATTAATACGCACCTAATAATAATAATAATAATAATAATAATAATAAGACATAATAATAATTTAGACAATGAGGCGATTCGAGTAGCCGTTAGTTCCGTTTGGGGGCGAAAACTTGCGAGCCTCACATGTGCCCCTGCGGTCATGAAGTCGACGCTTTAGGTCTCCACGGCCTCTCCTGCAAAGAAGCTCAGGTAGAATGTCTCGTCATCACAATTTAAATGACTTAATATGGCGAGCACTTTCAAGAGCAGGCATCCCTTCCTCTAAGGAACCAAGTGGGTTGTCCAGATCAGACGGCAAGCGTCCGGACGGCATGACTTTAGTGCCCTGGTGCAACGGTAAATGTGCCGTATGGGACGTCACGGTCATTGACACTATGGCAAACTCCTACCTGAATACGACTTCAGTCACAGCCGGTGGAGCTGCTATTCATGCCGCCTCTAGGAAGTTGGATAAATACCGAGATCTGTCCTCAGGATATGAAGTTGTTCCGGTTGCCATTGAAACCATGGGCCCGATGAATCCCGAAGGAGTTGACTTTATCAATGGCATAGGCAGACTTATCACAGAGCAAACCGGCGATAAGTGAGAGACATCTTTTCTTTGGCAAAGGCTTTCCATGACTTTGCAAAGATTTCATGCAGTCTGCTTCAACAATTCTTTTAAGCCGATTGATGACCTCGAGTAGCCGGGCGGCGATTCAGCACGAATTGCTTGAATCGTTTTTATCAAACCCCAGGTTCTTTACACGGGGTAAAAAAAAATAATTAAAAAATATATTAAAAATAATAATAATAATAATAATAATAACAACAATCAGAGTGCTACAGTCATTTATGACATCATCGAGCACTATTGAGTCAAAATCAGGTCCAATATCGGTGCAAATTCCAAAATCCAGAAAAGCCTGCACATAAATGAATTCACACTAATTGTTATCTGATTTTTAATAAACGAAACAAAATGAAAATAACAGTAAAAAATAATAATAAACGTTTAGCGTCCATATCCTCATCTACGGATGATGCCAGGGACGTCCCACAGCACACATCACTGCAGATAAATTCACCCGGACCAGTCTGCTAAAGAAGAAGTAAAACAATAACAACTATCATATGCTAAAACTGCGTCGCCTACGCGCACTAAGATGATAGAACTCTTTGTTTCACTTCACTGTGCATGACGTTCCTGACATCATCCTAGTATGAGGAAACGGGCGTTAAACCTTTACTATTATTACTATTATTTATTATTATTATTATTTTTATTTTTTATTATTTTTTTAATTACTCCGGTGAAAAGAACCTAGGGTTTGATAAAAACTATTCTAGCAATACGTGCTGAATCGCCGCCCGGCTACTCGAGGTCATCAATCGGCTTAAAAGAATTGTTGAAGCAGACTGCATGAAATCTTTGCAAAGTCATAGAAAGCCTTTGCCAAAGAAAATTATTATTATTATTATTATTATTATTATTATTATTATTATCATTATTATTATTATTATTACTGACAGGCTGTTTATTATTAATTGCGTTCCAAGGTTAAATGTGAAGTAGACCACATATCAGCGGAATCATGGAATCTTGGTACTTCTTAGTAGAATGCATCATCTCCCTTCCTGCTAATATGATATACGATATGGTATATATGAGCAAGAAATTGGTTTCACTTAGAAAAATGAAAACATAGAATAAGAGTGTAAGAGAGAGAAAGAGAGAGAGAGAGAGAGAGAGAGAGAGAGAGAGAGAGAGAGAGGGAGAGGGAGAGAGAGAGAGGGAGAGAGAGAGAGGGAGAGGGAGAAGGAGAGAGAGGGAGAGAGAGGGAGAGAGAGAAGTACTGCAGATATAAGAAAGGAACCGGGCACACAAATGCCCATTCACAGATCACAACACAAGCAGATTGAGAGACAAAAACTAAGAGAAATGTGCATATTTGACAATAGACTGTCAGTCAACAGAATTATCGGCCGAATAGTACCTAACAGTCGGCCGAATTCCATTGCAAAGAATCTCTGCCATCGTATCAACAACTACAGTGGTTGAACGATTGCGACATACGCAAGAACTTAGTGAAACACAGACACACACGCACACACACACACACACACACACACACACACATACACACATATTCACGCACATGCAAAAGTAGTAAAAGTAATAGATTTAGGGAAACAGAATGACTTATCGTAGATAGGCAGATAACTAGACATAGATTAATAGCATTATTCGCAAATTGCCAGACAAGCATACACACACGCACACATACACACGAACACACACACACACAGACATGCACAAGTACATTAGCAGAGTGAGGATGGATAGTAAACATCTCTCAGCGCGCACCTATTAACCTTTGGTCAGCACGTCTAGACCTGGACATTAGACGAGACATAAAGAGCTGGTCAGCAGCTGATCAGAGCTTAAAGAGCCATTAACAGCAGCGCTAGTATAGTAAAATCCCTCATCAACAGCTACTCTGCTCAACCCAAGCGGCTATGATGGACTAGCGCAGAGTGCAGCCAATTCTGCAATAAACTCATCATAAAATATATCATAATTAAGCTTAAGAACTATCCATCCGTGGCTATTAAGCGACATAGCCACGGCTGGAGCCAGTGGCTATGTCCCTAAGATTTTCGACCGCGGATCAGGATGTGCGGGGTTCAAATCCTGGGATCTCCCGTCACTCACATCGCCTTCGAGTTAGGAAACTGACGTTAACATTAGCTTTACCTGCTTTTTATGCCGTATATCACCAGACTGTCCGATAGCTAATATTGAAATGAATTTTAAGAGTATTAAGCCGGTATGAGAAGAAAAATAGTATTACTCATAATTTTAATTAGTATTCATCAACATACCCTTTATCCTTGAATCCAAGTTTAACTAGGGTCAGATTTATACCAATTTCTGGAGCCTAGGCGCTCACCAACCGAATACCCTTTCTGACATTGGTTTGGATCTTACTGCTTTGTCGCCTTTTACGACACGTGTAATCTACAGTTGGTCTATTCTTCAGTAACCCGGACACAACGAGGAAAAATAATTGTAATTAGGATTAAGTTTTTAATGTTTTTGATATTGCAGCAAAATTACACAGTAAAAATATAGAATATTAATATCTACTAATATAGGCTACGCTATATAGTAATATAATTCCCAGTGTACTGTCACTAACACAGAAGTATACACCAACCGCAAACTGCACGTGTCGTAAAAGCTGGTAAAGCTAATATTAACGTCAGTTTTCTCACTCGAAAGCGATATCAGTGACGGGGAAGCCCAGGATTTGAACCCACATATACTGACCCGCGATTGAATATCAAAGAGGAGAATAACAAGCCCAGTCTACTCGTAAGGTAAGCACAGAGGAAGTCAACGGGAACCCACCTCAGAAGCCATATTATAATTATTCCCAAGCAAAAGAATAGATAAAGGTGTGGAAAAGGCAGACTTTTGTGAAAGGATTAACTCGTTAATCGATAAAGAGCTCTTTAAGAAGCATGAAAGCAGCATGTGAGGAGGAATATGTACCTTGGCCACTTGGCAGATCACTAGAGAGAGAGAGAGAGAGAGAGAGAGAGAGAGAGAGTGAGAGAGAGAGAGAGACAGGCAATACTGTTGCCAAGTAGTACAATACAACGTCCAACGTTTGGCTGGCCCATAGAAACATCATTCGCTTAATTATGGTCAACCTTGGCACCTCTATTTTTTCACAGCGATATCGCTTTCACAACTCCACCACTCCCCCAATGATATCATTCAGAATCAGATTGCATTACAAATTATTATTAGTACACTAATACACCCTTATCTTAATAATATAAGAAATTAATAATTATAGATAATTAATATTGTTAATATAACTATAGTTAAAACTAATAGTTAGAAATATTTTGAATACTCTGATGTGCTATAAAGAGTGATTTAAGGATCAGAAGGCTGCGCGGTTGACACTGTCATTATGCGCTAGGCGAGGAAGGTCAAGAATTTGCAGAAAACTTGAGGAAGTGTAATTTGAATTTTGAATGTCCTAAATCGACAGCCATTCCAAACAAGCGAATTTAACAAAGGCTCCTATTAACTTAATCTGAAACATTGCCACTGACATCGCCACTGGCTGGAGACAGTGGCGATGTCGGTAAGATATTAGACCGCGGATCAGTATGTGCTGGTTCAAATCCTGGGCTCGCCCGTCACTGACATCGATTTCGAGTGAGGAAACTGAGGTTAATATTATCTTTACCAGCTTTCATCATTTATTACCATTAGTCTATAGTGAGTCTGGGTTAAGACATCGACTAACCTCTGATCTAAACTCATTTTGTTTTCCAGCAGTTAATTAATACATCTGTTATCCTCTGCCTTAGCCAAGATAATATAATCTATAGCGCAGTTAAATTTCTCATAATAAAGTCGACGAAATATATGACGTTTATACTTATTGCATTTGCAACTTGTAATAACTACGGTGACATCAATAGGCCTACTACTGCACAGTACCGTATTACAAGAGTTAACCCAATTTCAACTTTGTACCGTAACTGATGGGTTAGTAGTAAAAAACTAGTAATATAAGATTTTACAATCAGTTTCTGAGTTTCCATGCATTGCTTACCGTCCACAAAATCCTATTGAAGAAAGCTAGTAATCAACGCACGTTTAGCTACAGCATAACTTACAGATGATTAGCAATGCAAATGCTCAATCATTATGGCTATGAATTCAATGAATCTAATTCCGACATTTAAAACATAATTATAATAATCCATAATCGCGATTATATAGATTTGGAGTATATAGCACGGCTTAATTACACAATCCATAAGCGCAATATCTACAGTAGCTTTCTGAAATAATTGAGATTTCAGGAGTAACATAAAAACTATTCCAACGAAATATATTCCTATGGTTTGACTAAAAGTTAGCATTTTAGAGATATATCTAATAAATGACAAATCTATGTTGCTATATATACTACCATAGTTTATGGAATAAGATGTTTAAACTTCATCAGTTGCTACAATAGCTAGAATTATCATATTAGATTTCATGCCAATTCATTGACTTTTTATTGTATTGGATGAATAACCCAATTAGTAGTCAAGTAGAGATGGGAATAGATCATACTCGAACCCTGAAAACTAAAACTATCCCATCTCTACTAATTAATAACATTTCCCTTTTCACCAGAGTTGGATTTTCTGGAGGTTCAACCCCCTTGCTGACGAGGTGACCACCCTAATTAAAGTTTTGCCAACTTTTCCCATCAGTTTTAATCCCCCGAATATAACAAAGCCCTGGCAAGTCTTCGACCCCCAACGACCGCCTTGAAAATTTAACAAAGCCACCTATACTAAGATGATGAATATCTGTCGAAACATGTGACACATTAAACAGACGTACATGTTAGTTTTGAATTTTCATGCAGTGTATTTTGTTTCATTGTTTGCAAACCAACATTATCGCGGGCGCCGCGAAAAGTCTCAGATTGTAACTGCCGCAGAAGCTTAAATAATTTTATTGATTTCGAGTTTCCAACATATATTTTAATTGCGATAATGAGTATCTAGCAATAATGAAAGACTAGATCCTTTCACTAAGTACAATGAAATCCAGATATTTTCTCTACTTTTTAAAATGTTTATTTTTGACGTCTTTGGCCAACCATTGGGATTTGATTTCTAAGCTATACGTTTAGCCAAAATATTTCTTCATTACATTAGCGCTATTGGATGTGCACAGCAGTCGATAGAGGGCGACTGGCCAACAATCACAAGCCAGATCCCTTATCATTTAATATGGGCTAATACTATCTCTCTGTCTCTCTTATTGCACTGTCTACTAGTAGGTCCATTGTATATATCGCCTTCACGCTTCTCTGTCTTTCGCTTTCCTCTTCATGTCCACATACATGTATTTCAGGTATATATTTAAAAAAATTTATGCTACGGGGTATTATTGCGAGGGAAATTTTTTTAAACTCATACATTGTTAGCCATTTGCAGGCACAGCAGCTTGCGAGATAACAGAAAGAGCCAGCAGCTGAGAGAGGCTCCGCCCACATCGGTGAGGAGCTACGACAGCTGCTAGTGCAAGGAGGAGGAGTGTGTCATAACAGCTTCCACAGCTGCACTCCGTAGAGCCCATGTTAGCAGCTGTCGTTAGCTTTCAAACAAGGTAAATAGTAAATAGTAGCCCACATTGATTCCAATAGTATTTAATTGCATTTATTTCAATCACTCTTTTTACAGTCTACATTTAGTAAAAATTTATGTAGTATATTAGTATTAAACATTCAAATTGAAATTTAGCCTTAAACAGTGGTCTGTCGCTATTTATATCAAAGATAACTGCATGAAATTTACTATTAAACTAAGGAGTGCACAATTTCAATCTATAACAACAACAACAATACGATTATAGTGCTACTGTTGTCCACAACAATATTGATCGCTATATGGAACCAAATCAAAATCGTTGAGTGGAATCTGGGTGGTCCATAAACGAAGCGAACCAAAATCTGGATAATCAATCCATGGAAGGGTACTAGGAGGTTTACGTGTTGGTCTCTTTTCATGAACATTGGGTGGATAGGAAAGATCGAAGCGAAAAGGTTCATAGGCAAAAATAAACAAGTCAAGTAGGCTTATAAGCTTAGAGTAAATATAGGCTAGAGACAAGGTCCAATACTAAACGTCCTATTGGCTGCGAAGCCGTTCAGCCTACTATTTGAATCTATCCCCTACATTTTCAAAAAATGTGAATTATAATTTCAGTTGCAATAAACTCTCTCTCTCTTAGTGCACTGCCTACTGGCAGGTCCATGGTACATAACGCGTCCACTCTTCTCTGTCTTCCGCCTTCCTATTCATTTCCACATATGAGTGGGTCTTTAAATCATCTAACATACCTAATCTTGGCCTGCCCCTGCCTCTTTTTCCTTCCATTCTACCTTCTATGACCTCTTTTAATAGACCTTCCCCCCTTAGAATGTGTCCCATCCAGCTCTTCTTCCTATTTATTAATGCATTTATCAATTGTCTATCTGTGCCAACTCTCTCCAGGACTTCGTCATTTGTAACCTTTTGAGTCCAGCTAATCCTCTCCATTCTTCTCCAAATCCACATTTCCAATGCCTCCAGTTTTCTAATATATTCTTTTCTTAAGGTCCATGTTTCACATCCATATAATAGCGTGGTCCAAACCACAGTTTTCACTATCTTTATCTTTGTGTCTTTCTTTAGACTTTTTGTTAATAATTCTTTTCTACTACCAAAGGCCGCTTTTGCTTGTGCAATACTGCTGCATATTTCTGTCTCACATTTCCCATCATCGATTATAGTGTGACCCAAATATTTGAAACTCCTTACCTGTTCCAATTTCGTACCATTTATTGTGATACTAACTTCACCTTTATTATTGGGCACTCTCATAACCTTGGTCTTTCTTATATTAATCTTCATGCCATTCATGCCATATCTTAGGACCGTATCATTCAGCCTATCCATTATCTTCTGCAATCTAATCTCGTTGCCCGCTACCATTCCTTGGTCATCTGCAAATCGTACATCTTGTAACAAATTCCCTTCTACTTTTATTCCTTCTTCCAAGTCTTCCATGGCTTCCTCCATCATTGCCTCAGAGTAAATGCTAAACAGCAGCGGCGAAATGATACAACCTTGTCTTACTCCACGTCCTATTTCACCTTCTTCTGAGTATTCTTGTTACATTTTGATTACTGCTTTGATTCATATACAAGTTCAAAATTAGTCTTCTATCTTTCCAGTCAATTCCTATTCTTTTTAAGATATTCATTATGGTTATCCAATCAATACTGTCAAAGGCCTTCTCGAAGTCTACAAAGCATACAAAAACGTCATTACCATATTCTAAGCTTCTTTCGCAAAGAACCCGCATAGCTCCTATTGCTCTCTTGTGTCGCATCCTTTCCTAAAACCAAATTGTGTCTTGCTCAGTATCATCTCTGCTTTCGACTGAATGCGATTATTTACTATCTTTAATAAGATCTTTGATGCATGAGGTATTAAGCTGATTGTTCTGTAATCCGAACACTCCACAGCATTGGCTTTTTTGGGAATTGGAATCATCACTGACTTCGTCTGGCCAAATACCTGTACTGTACACTTCCATACATACTTCCATTAACTTTTTGAGTGTTTCTCCTTCCAACATTTTCAAGAATTCTGCTGGGATTTCATCTATTCCGGCTGCTTTCCCCTTCTTCATACTGTTAATTGCAGAATAAATTTCCTCCTTCATTAAATCGGGGCCCCTTTTATCGTCTTCTATGATATTTTCTTCTTCTATTTTAAAATCCTCTTGAACTGGTTTCCCAGCCTTATCATACAATTCCTCTACATATTCTCTCCATCTTTCTTTTACTTCTTCCAGCTCTGTCTTCAATTCCCATCTTTACCCATTATACTAATGTTCTTTGCATCTCCTTTCTTTTTCTTATCGGTTCTTGTTAATATCCTGACTTCCTGGTATAATAGATCCGACCTCCCTCTTCTATCATATTCTGCTAAATCATCACACTTTTCACTCCACCAATGGTCTTTTGCTTTGTCTGTAATTCTTCTAAGTTCACTGTTTAAGCTTCTATATTTCCTTCGGCCATGACTGGTGTAATACTTTTCCATTTCCTCCTTTCATCCATTTTGTCTAGCATCTCGCTTGTGATCCAAGGTTTTTTAGCTGTATTTGCTTTAAGAAAGCCACAAACTTCTTTTGCACCTATTTTAATAGCTTCCTTTAGCTGACACCATCTTTCATTTACCCCTGTTCTTTCGTAGTCCTTCATTTCCTTAACTTTTCTTTCCACTGCTTCCTGAAACTGACTTCTTTTCTCGTTCAATCCGTTCAAATTCCATCTCTTACTGCTTTTCTTCTTAAGTATTTTCTTCAGCTGAAGCCCTACTTTTGCCATTACTAGATTGTGGTCTGAATTAATATCGGCTCCTGGATAAGCCCTTGAATTCTTCACACTATTCCTGTACCGTTGCTTTATCAGAATATAATCTATCTGGTATCTTCCCTCGTTTCCGGTGCTTCCTGGTTTCTTCCATGTGTAACGCCTTCTCTCTTCTCATGTTTGAACCAAGTGTTGGACACCACTAATCTCATTTTATTGCAAAAGTCAACCAATTTCTGTCCTCTCTCATTTCTTTTTCCTAGACCATATTCCCCAACTTCATTTCCATCTCTCCCTTCACCCACCACCGCGTTCCAATCCCCCATAACTATCACTTGATCTGTGGTTTTTTCTCCTTTAATGATTCCTTCTATTTTTTCGTACATCGCTTCAATTTCCTCATCCTCTGAGGCTGATGTGGGCATGTAGATTTGGATAAACACCAAATCTACTGGATCTGCTTCGATCCGCACTAACAGCAGTCTGTCACTGCACTGAAGAATCTTTGTTACTCGTTCACTTAAATTTCTATCCAATATTATTGCCACACCCTTCTCCCTTTTATCTCCTCCGGAGTATATAACCCTGTACCCATCACTTATAAAATCTCCAGTTCCCAACCACCTTACTTCACTCATCCCTAGGACATTTATTTTCCCTTTCTCCATTTTCCTCTTTACATTTTCTAACTTTCCCCTTTCACACATAGTTCTCACATTCCATGTGCCCACACTTATCCTTTTAGGGCGCATGGAATGTCCTCCTGGTATATCTGTGGGGCACCCAAGGTGCCGTCTGGCCGTGAGATTCTTACCACCCCCTCCCCATTTAAGGGGTGCACGGGACTGGGGGCGCTCATTTTTGTCGTGATATACCATTATTTTCTTGGGGGATGTGCTTTTTGACGAGGTGGGCCCCCTATGCCTTCCTCAGCTTTGACTGACATTTACCGGGCAGGGGGCGTCAATCCCTGAGAAAACTATCCTGTTTACCCGAATAAACTATAATGCAATAAACTCTATTCTATTTAATTAAGAAAATGTTATATATTATTTTATTTGCTAAATATATTTTTCGCTATTACAGTTTGAACTTAATTAGAGTGTAATATTTTTAGAAATAAATATTTTAAATCATGATACAAGAACTTACAACAATTGTGACTGTCACAGTTTACTTTAATATGCAAATTGCCAGTCATAATGCAATTAATTGTCGACGGTATCCAATCGCGACATTTTCAATACTGCAGTTGTTCTTTTGCACTCAAATTGTCATATTTAGATATTTGCAAATGGTTGAACTAGGCAGATTATTATTATTTAAATGACATGAAGTTAGAGTAGAGTTTGGAGTTATTTTAGGCTAATGACGGTATTAAGTTAGGTCGTCATTTAATACTTAAAGCGCAGGCTTTTATATACGGTTAAACGTGGCTATATCTGGGTAAAACCAAGCTTTAAAAACTAGTTTATTTATAGTAACTCTGGGAAATCTAAAATAACATTTAGACTCCTACTTTACCGGAAAATGTTACTTATAAAAATCTCTCAATATCAGAATTAGGGTGCTACTGATTTCCATGACCACAGTGAGAAAAAGGGCATAACTACTCAAATAATTAACTCACGACTGAATATGTCTGCGAAAGCATAAATTTTAGCCAGAAAATGTAGCAATATCTAAAAAAAGTTGGTAATGTAAACCGAACAGAAAACTACCAATGATGTTGGCTGCTATGGTTCCGGTGGTCTAGCTTAATGACAGTGCTACTTCGAAATTATTGCGCAATACTTACTCTGGTTTTATTATACCTTTATGCTTACAAGCATTCTAAGTAGGCTTTTAAGCATTAAATTTCAGACAAGGGTTGAAAAGACCTTTTTCCAAAAAAATAGGTTTCTAATTTTTTATACACAGTTACAAAACTAGAAATCTTTGATATCATAACCAAAAATGAGGAAAATGTAAGGTTGCACTAGTAGTTTGATATACAGTGTAGTACTTAAGCAGCCACTGATAGAATGTTACCAGCAGTACTTCAGCAGCTACTAATAGAATATTACCAGTACTTCAGCAGCTACTGATAGAATGTTACCAGCAGTCATAGTACTTCAGCAGCTACTTACAGAATGTTACCAGCAGTCTAGTTCTCAACAGATAAGAGTGCAAGACAAATCTCATCTTATTCCAAGCAAAACAAACAACATAATTTTATCCCAACACAAGAGCTCGCAATCATAAGCACTCTCAGTGCATGGACTGTCTGGATCAGATCTCGAATTAGCCTCGCTTAAAGACAGCGTGTTTTGATGGTTGGGTGACAGGAATTAAACAGAGAATAAATAAGTCAACTTCAATGGAAAATTAGAAATCTCCATTCAATGGATTGCAGACATAGCTAGTCTCACCTAGAGAATAGAAATGTATCGAGTTTTCAGGCGTCCATAATTGTGCAGGATTGCCATTATGATCTGCGACAAATCTTAGGTTTGAGTTCGCTCTTTATATTTCTTGACTAGATAAAAACATTGCACGGGCATATACAGATCTAGAGTCAGAAGCTTACAGTCTACAGTTTAGTCATGGATGCTTCACTGGCTCGATTAGTGAAATTTTGAAAGTACTTTAGTAGTCTTTAAATTAGCAAATAATGTAATTTCACTGCTATTTAATCTCAATTTTGAATGCTATTAAGATCTATTCAATTCAATTTAATAAGAACATTATAAATGGTCATTCAACCCTGTGGTCATTCACATATAAAACATAAAGTACAAGCAAATGCAACAGGAAAAATTTAATGTTCATTCACTTACGTAGGGATCAATAAATTTATAGTCTTACACCTCACACATATTATAATAAAGGAGTGATGCCTACAATAAAAAAATTAGTTAATTAGACAGGTTAAACCTAATGTGTTTCTATATTGATTTGCTATTCTACAATAATTATTGTATTTTAAATAACATTCAATGTGAATATTCCGTTGGTTTGTTTTAAAATTTTATTAGGTGTTGCACACTTGACAGCAGAAATATATGAGAAATAAAATAGTAGGCTAATAATACATAAAACTACACAATCAGTGAGCATAGAAGCTCAAAAACAGACGTTAAACAGGTGGTCATAGCAGCAATTGTAGCATTTAGTTCCTTGAGAATTCTATATTTGGTCTAAAAATTAGCGCTTAGATTACTTTGACCAATCTAAACTTGAATGACTAAATTTGGGGCCGCCAATTTGTATACGATTTTGAACAGGTGCATTTGGATATAATAAAATGATACAGACGCTTAGGTTCAAAACAATGTCACTTTTACATAAAAAATAGTTATCATTATAGTTATACAGTTATTACTTATTAATTTAATTTTCCTCATAAAAATATAGCAAATTTTAAATACGTATGCAACAGTTATAGTTTAACAATACAATTTACAAACTAATCTACCAGTGCTAAACAAATACAGGCCAGCTATGCAAAAAGCTTTAAATTCTATGGAGAGAATAAAACTGTCAATAGAAAAGTACAAAATTTCAGTAGTAAAACAAACTGAAAATAAAGAGCTAAATAATTAGTAAATCAGAATACACAAGAAATACAGGATCAATGCTCATGCAGTTCATGCAGTTAATAAACTAAAACAGCTACCGCTACGCCACATGTAGGGCCTAAATGCCCCTCCACAGTTTCCTCTGAAACACTAGTGATATTTTATGACAATTATATTTGTTGATTCATAATATGAATAATTGCAATGCAATACATGGTAGTCCTTGGATACGTGATTTTAAGCGATACATAACAACGTACATAAAAATATCTAAAATAAAATCTAAAATAAGGCTATTTGTATATATGATTTTCTACTAAAGTTGACTCGAAGACAGATTTCAGTCATAACACAGCAACTAAGTTTCGTTTTAGTATTTAGTAACAATGAATGCATAATATAGAAAATGATTGGTGCGAATTTAATATGATTAAATAGATTGTTAAAAACATTTCTAATGCTACTTTTGTCAATCGAACGCGATCAGTAACTTCAGTTATATAGTGCTTTTATTGCATATCTAGTGCCCTAGTTTTCCTGCTCATTAATGAATCTAACACTAATTAGAATAATTTATAACCATTGCCTTATTCAAATAATTATTTTAATTAAAAGTACAATATCAACTAATTCAAAAATGTATACTTCTTGTAAACAGAACATGCAAACTTTAATCTAAATATGCTGTATTTGATAGCATTCGTTAATTTGTTTCAGTAGATCACTCAAAATTACTGAAATATACTCTTTCAATCAATACGATATGCAGCTTAATAACAAAACAACATTTAGCTCAAGATTGCAACGAATAAGGCGGGGAGAGAATGTAGAGTTCCAAGGAAGATGGGCTTATCTGAAGGAAGTGGCGTACTTGAGTTGCCTGTTTATTATTGCGCAAGCCACTGGAGAGGTGGCGGCGCAGACTGTCGAAACCCGATACGAGCAGCAGCTGCAATTCAACACCGGCCGAGACGAACAGCTATTTATTAACATCATTCCGACGGGCGAGATGGCGTAACTATCGAAATGAGAAGATTATAAAACGATAGAATAATGAACTCGATCTGCAATCCAATAGCTGGTGATAAAATCTATATGTACCTGTATAGCTAATTACAGCAACGCCTGTTTCCAAACCATATGGGTATGATGGGTTACGGTCAGAGCAGTTAGACTGCTATTCGAACCTACAGCCTTCTGTATACCTGGCAAAAATGCTATAGGTTCGACCAGAAAATCTATCAACGAATGAATCTATCAGGTTTCACGTTATGTTCAGAAGCTCAGTAATTTAAGAAGCTGATCACCATAATCATTCTCGCGGAGGCTTACAAACCAAATCTACACTGAGACATAAATTTACTATATCCCATTACACAGACTCAGATACATCTAGGTTAAATATTTTAATTAAATGATAAGTCTCCTAAGTGCTCTTGATACGGCAACAAGGAACTTGGAGGTCTGCAATCAGACAGACAGAGAAAGACAGAGAGAGAGAGAGAGAGACAGACAGACAGACAGACAGAGACAGAGCGTGAGAACGACAGACTAGACATTTCTACAGTGTAATGTAAAAAACGACACTGTGAAATTTTTGACATGCAAAGGTATAGTAGTCTGATAGGTTAAAGACTACAGCTAGGTATCTACTTTTCTAAACATTAAGTTTATGTAGGAGCATAGCAATGCATACATGTTCATATACAGTTGAATAGACAAGCTTATAAATCAATCAATCAAACATTTACATAGACAGCTTCATACTAAAAGTCTTAATGAGTACTTTTTAAACAACAGAAGATTAGCCTGGCTAAAGAAACAGATCAATGTAGCCAAATCTCAGTAAACTTACAAATATCGTAACCTCTTCAGGTCTACAACACATAAATCATAGGTAGATAATCATAATAATAATAATAATAAAGGTTTAACGTTTAAGGTTTAAGATAATCATAATAAGGTATAAAAACACAGGTTACTAATCTCATAACTGACAAGCTTACGAGACAGAAAACTGACGTTAAAATTGGCCTTAGCCGTTATGCTAAGAAATACTACTCAATGTACATGATAAAAATAGATGATAAAAATAGAGTCTTCACAAAAATATTGCTCATTTATTGAAAACTACTTAGCAAGATTTTAAAGTCGATCAGAAAATTGGCACAAAAAGCCCATCATCTAATTACATGCATAACATTAGTTTTTATAAGGATAGACCCTAATTTCAGAATAAAGAGAACCTGAAACAAGAACAACGATGACTTTCGCAGAACCAGATATGGCAACATTTACAGGCCTCGCCACGGATTCTCGTGCAGCGGAACTGTTACCTCTTTCCCTCTTATTCGGAGATTTATTTGCCGCAACGGCTGAACTTAAGCCACTAGCACAAATATCACCTCTTAGATCAATCAAAACTTTATCAAATTTCCAGCCGGATTTGCAACCAACTTTTGAAACACTCACGAATCTCTTTATTTTAAAATTACCAGAGTCAGCAATGATTATGGCATCATTGCTATCACAGCACAAACCCAACGGCTGGCACAGTTGTCCATCCGATCCTCCAAATTCTCCAAACTGACCCTTAGCCTTGCCCTTAGCATCTAAAACCCTAATCATATGAGAACGGTCGCCTGAGAGAAATATTTCATCCCGAGAGTTGGCTGCGAGATATCGCGAGGTTCCAATGCGAGATTTGCCGCAAATCTTCTGTATCATACGACCATCCCTGTTGTTCAGAATATACAGCGTCGTAGTATCGGAGGCAATCGTAGCCAACTGTGAAGACTTCATTAGCACTGCAACAGCATGCGTCGATTCCAGTTTGTTGAATGTTCCATAGACGCGCAGACATTTACCGATTAACGAGTACTCAATTATAAGAGGCTGATGCGGTTCTGAGTTAGAAACAAGAACTGTACCGCTTGTAGTAATTGATATATCGTTAATCCGGATACGACATGAAAATATGGCGTATATCTGTCCGGCTAAGTTGAAGGATATTACTCTATTATCACGATGATCGGACACGGTTATCATATTCCCATCAAATGACAATGCTAAACCAATAGGATTAGTGAAATTTGTAACGTGCGGACCGTAGCTACCTAGAGCATAAGCTCCTGGACAATCTCTAAGGGCACGCACAACAAGTTTATTGTTAGTTCTATCAACAGCTGCTGCATTGGTGGAGGTGAAATCCACAAGCAGAGTAGTATTAGAAACTACACTAACATTCCTTTCTCCCAATCCTTCAAGATTGCTCACTTGATCTTGCGCTCCATGATCGACAGATCTGCCTTGATCGCTAAAAGTGACTTGATTTGTTGACACCATATTGACTCCATCACTTTCTTTAAACTGACTGGGTGCAGAATTACGAGGTTTGTCACTACAGGCATGTATCGAACAATCGTGCACTCCAAGATATTCGCAACTTGGCTTATTTATTACAGCAGCTGCCGCAATGGTATTAGAGCTTATGATATAAGTAGCATTGCAGTCAGACACAGGCGGATTTCCATTGCTATTGCTACAGCCAATCATTTTGTTATCTACGGAACTGCCAATGTCGCCATTTTGGGTACTACTAGCAAAATTATCACGTGAATCTTTACCAACATCCAACAACATGAGGCTTAATCTTGTATAGGGACACCTATTATCAGAATTTTGTGTCATACTATCCATGGGACTAGAATTGGATGGAGAAGTTGGCTGTCCCGCATTTGAATGCACATTTCCATTATCCGGCGTCATTCGATCACCATGGACTGGATCAAGGACTTTACTTGCAGCACTAGTCCACAAACTTTTAATTCTTGAACTGATGTTCTTTGAAGCTGTATTCCCTTCCGTCGTCACTGCCTTACCAGATTCTCCGTCTAGTCTAATTCGTGATTTGTCTTTCTTTCGCAGTGTACTTTCACAAATTTCTAAAATCTGAACAATGTGCCTGTTATCAGGCAAATCAGACACACCACCTGGTGGTAATACTACTTTCTCATTGCAGGTAGGGCAAGGAAAATGCCCTCTAATGTCATACATACGAGTGTGCACGTATTCTCTGACACAATGTTCGCAGAAGGTGTGCAGACATGGCAACGCCTTAGGTTTGTTGTATAGTCCCTGACACATGGAACAAGTCAGTAAGTCGTCAACGCCGCCGTTGGCTGAACCTAGTCTATGTTGAATCTCACCAGATTTCTTACCAGCGGCTCCGGCCAGATGAGAACGTGTTTCCATCACGAACAAATCAGAGTCAGATCTAAAAAATAGAAAAGTTAAATTAGTTAAGGGCTGCAACTGGGAGGGGAGATTTAGAGCACTCAGTTAAGCTGCGCGTCAGTTGAACGAAGTAAAGCCACGCTGCACACGGTTAGTAAATTGTGGGCGACCACTTTGAAAGACCGTGTTTAGACAGCTTTGAAAGTAAACAATCCCCAGGGTGTTGGAGGTTATTCTTAAATCCGTGCCGGCTGCTATTGGAGTGCCAACAAAAGGCAACGATTACTAATAACCATGGAAAGGAATGGAGGAAATAACAAAAACTACAAAAACAGAAACTTAAGAAAGGAAACATTGTAAACACATGCAGTATGTCATGTGTGTAACTATAAGGAATTAAAAAAAATGTTAAAGAACTGCAATTTTTGTGTAACCTTTAAAAGAAAGGCAAATCTATTTCAAGAGTTTTCAAGATTTTAAAATGTTTAATTATCAAACTTTATGATTTTCAGATATTTACATCCGGAGTAAAATCTTGGCAAAATTTGAATTTTATAGAAATTTTACAATAACTGTACTGGCTGGAGCCAGTGGTGATGTCGGTAAGATGTCTGACTGCAGATCATTGCGTGTGGGTTCAAATTCAAGGCTTGCCCCTCACTGATATTGCTTTCGAGACATGAAACTGATGTTAACATTGGCATTACAGCTTTTAGGTGTTGTAACAGAAGACTAATAGGACACCACCCCAGAAACTATATTTTTAAAACTTCATATGAGCTTTTTCCCCTAATTTTATCTGAATTGCATTAAATGTTAAAATTTCTAACTGTGTAGAGTTACAATTTTAGGATAAAATTAATTATTTATGTTAATTTCCTTTCATAAAACCAAAAATAAGTTACTAGCCAAAAATCACATTTTAGGAATTTAGGAACACTATAAATAGAATTGACATATAAATTGATGATGACCATGTATTCAAGGATCCCAATATTTATTATAGAATTACAACTAGTTAATTTGAGTTCATACAATTATATACCTGAACTGCTAAATTACTGAACAGTTTGATACAAGGGATTAACTATTCAATTAAAAATCCATTTACAAATTACAAGGAACCTCAGAATCTTACAATCAAAATGTCACTCGATGTGAAAAGAGATTTTAAGTTACATCTCAGGCACAGAGTTATTTTCAAATATTACTAAATTAAATGATTTATTCAGTTTCAATTGGTTATCCACAAGTATATTAAGCATGAGCATGAGAATTGCACTTCCGACAAATGCATATACATATGCTTAAAATTACATGTTCCAATAAGTTCAAGATAACAATAGTACTATTTTAATAAAGCAATTCTAGCTCCGCAAAGTTAGACACAGAAAATATACAATTAATATAATACAATAAAAATTAGAACAAACATTGTGCTACACTTCCATATGCAGATCCAGGCAAGCCATCCCCTCCTCCGAACTCTTAGTACAATTTTTGTAAGCTTCAAAATCAAAATTGTGCTATATAGTAGCGACAAATAATTTTAAATGATGTTCACCAGTGATGTGTTAGGGTCCCGGGGGGGGGGGTAGCGATCATAATCAAACATTTCAGTCATTCAAAAGCTAACAAAACGGTTGCATGATTAAAAAGATCTTGAAAAAACATTTTGGACCACCTGAATAAAATTTCTGGATCCGAAATTGTAACTTAATTTAATTAAAACTGGTTTAGAAAGTCTTGTAACGCCATTCCAGTCGTTATATAATAATAACAGCATTAAAATGCTACTGTCGTTAATGACAGCATCGAGCACTATTGAGATGAATCCAAGCCGCTGATCTAAAAGATGGTCCAAAACAGTGCAAATACCTAAATTCAGAAAATCAGTCCAAAATCATACATCATTGTGTACAAAAATTGTACAGTAGAGATCAATATTTGCCTACACCTACTAAAGCATTGAAGTGTTATTTAGCATAATAATTGTTTCAGTATTCAGTAATGCTTACCTCACTAGTCGATTATATGAAATACTCAGAAATAGAACTTAAAATGATAAAAATGAAATAAAAAGGCATAAACTAGTTTACATTAAAATTTGTTTATATTTTTAAATATCCAGCCATAAGTGCACTGCTACCCAAACTCAAAACAAACTGGAATAAAATTCAATCTTCTCCAACAAACTAGCTGGACTAAGTTAAATTCATTAATTTGTTATAAGGTAAGATGCTTTACTGCAAAACTAGGTCTATTCGAAGATGCCAGAATATATTACAGTTTGGTATCAGAGAGCTGACAAAAATTATTAAATTCACTTTGTGAATTTTTTAGAATAATGTACAAAGAGGGGGTTAGAAAAGTAGGTTATGTAGCTATGGCTGGTCAAATTAGAAATTGTTACAGTAATTTAGCAGGGTAAACAGGAACGTTTTCTCAGGGAATGGCGCCCCTGCAAAGTAAATGTTAGTCGAAGTTGAGCAGGGGGCCCACCTCGACATATGCAGAATCCCAAAAGATTAACGGTAGGGCCTATATAAAACGAATGTAATAGAAGATTTAAGGATCCAATCGTATGTGGACAAGAAGAGGAGACGGAAGATAAAGATAAGTGGAGGCATTATATACCATGGGCCTGACAGTAGGCAGCTGCACTAAGAGAGAGAGAGAGAGAGAGAGAGAGAGAGATAATAATAATTTAGATTAGAAAAATAGCTTAAAATGTGTTTACCTCAATTTTAGAAGTACTATTGTAAATAAAATATCACAACTAGAGTTGTTGATTACAGATGAAAATATATCGATATTTCGGGATCAATGAGTCATTGTTATCTGATGTCATTAGTACGGTGGCTCGCAACTGCCATCTAATTTCTTAACTTTTTTTATTTAAAAAAAACAAATTTCTTGTTACTATAAATAGCCACTTTGTTACTATAAATAGACATGTGTGCTATTTATAGTAACCAAAACTTCTTAACTATTTTTTATTTTTAAAAAAATTTCTTGTTGCTATAAATAGCCACTTTGTTACTATAAATAGCACACTAGCAGTATCTTTATCTCACATAGTCGATGACAACATCCAGTACTGGATCTTGAATCAAAGGCTAGCTCTGTGCAAAAAATAAAGTTTATTGTCCATGACAACATCGAGCACTCGATGTTAAACAAAAGCCAAACCGATGAGCACAAAATTAGATCAAAAACGGTGCAAATCAAAAATTCCGTTAATTAGTCATACTCAGTCAATTCGTTTATGAAAACATCGAGCACTCGATCTCGAGCCAAAGCCAAACCGATGAGCACAAAATTAGATCAAAAACGGTGCAAATCCAAAATTCCGTTAATTAGTCATACTAAGTCAATTCGTTTATGACAACATCGAGCACTCGATCTCGAGCCAAAGCCAAACCGATGAGCACAAAATTAGATCAAAAACGGTGCAAATAAAAAATTCCGTTAATTAGTCATACTAAGTCAATTCGTTTATGACAACATCGAGACAGCATGGCTCGAGATCGAGTGCTCGATGTTTTCATAAACGAATTGGCTGAGTATGACTAATTAACGGAATTTTGGATTGGCACCGTTTTTGATCTAATTTTGTGCTCATCGGTTTGGCTTTTGTTTAACATCGAGTGCTCGATGTTGTCATGGACAATAAACTTTATTTTTTGCACAGAGCTAGCCTTTGATTCAAGATCCAGTACTGGATGTTGTCATCGACTATGTGAGATAAAGATACTGCTAGTGTGCTATTTATAGTAACAAAGTGGCTATTTATAGCAACAAGAAATTTTTTTAAAAATAAAAAATAGTTAAGAAGTTTTGGTTACTATAAATAGCACACATGTCTATTTATAGTAACAAAGTGGCTATTTATAGTAACAAGAAATTTGTTTTTTTTAAATAAAAAAAGTTAAGAAATTAGATGGCAGTTGCGAGCCACCGTACATTAGTGATAGTGAAATTAGTTTTAGTGGATATACTGTACAGTGTATTTAGATGTGAGCGAAATGATTTAGTCAAGAAGTGAGATGGGGGCGTTTTGCTGTGTATAGGAAAGAATTGAACCCAAGTCAAGTTAATGATTTAACGTGTTTCTAACTTAAGTAAGGTGTTTGGTGCAATATAAAGTGTAAGAACATTAATCTTACTGTTGGTGTAGGCCTAATGTATAGAGCCCCATGCAGATGGTTCAAAAATTAATGAAGAGGCTTTGCTTATAGTGTTTGATAAATTGTATCATAAGAAGGTTGTAGTAATGGGTGATATTAACTAATCTGAAATGGACTGAGGAAATAGAGAAAATATAGATGAATCTCACTTATTTATAGAATGTACGTATAACTGATAATTTTTTTAATAACAGTCTTGTAATAATTAAACCTACGTACAAGAGGCAAAAATTCATTGATCTTGTTTTGCACTCTGAAGAAATAATTAAGAATGTATTCATAGGTGAACCTTTTGAGACAAGTGATTATAACCATTAGCTTTGTAAATCAATACAGTTGGATCTGTAGGAAAGTTCAAAAATGTGATTATTTTTAATGTAAACCAGGCCAATGACGGAATGAAAAGAAATATTCAGCATAGAAATTTATTTATGGTTTTAATTCATAACGATAATAACAATTAATGATGTAGAGGGAGAGGGTTTATGGAATAATATTAACACAGGTCTTAGGATGATTCGAGATGAGTTTACTAAACTAAACGCCAAAAATAGAGATAGAAGCAAGTGGGTTACTAAAAAGGTAAGATCGAAAGAAAAGAAAAGAAAAAAGATGCTTGGGACAATTATAAATAGGCTTAGTAATAGGCCTAATGATGATATAAGGAACTCGCGTCGCTGATGTTCTTCGATCTCGCAACTCGCCGTTTGAGCTCAACAAAGGATGTTTGTTCGGTCCGTGACTGTAATTGAATGCCTAGGCCTGCTCTAGTACACCAGAGTTTGTATTTCTCCAGTTGTGTGGGACTCCGATCTGAAGTAGTTGTGAGGATCCGTGATTAATCCTTACTGATAAAATATCGAAGTCAAGGCACAGATTTCTAAATAGCATCTCACAATTTAATAGTCACTAGAAAGAAACAGCACTACAATAGGCCTATGTATGAACACTAAAACTTAAAACTGAAAATAAGATCTAAACACACAATCCTAAAATATCAATACTCCGACTTCGACTCCGGTTTCGGCCCTCGGCCTACGCCGTGTGGACTTGCCCGTCCGGCCGTCACAACTTGAATCAAATGTCTCTCCTACACGAATCTCCAAGTATTCTACCACAGGTGACGCTTGGTCATTTAGTAAATGACCAATCAGATTCAATTACTTTGCTGCTTGCCACTGCCTGACCAATAGCATAAGTCCTGTACATGCATGATTATAGAGTATATTATATGTATAATAATTAATAGTAGATTAATTATATATGTATAATTTCAAGTTCTCAACAATGAAACATTGTAGGCGTACTGTGAATAGGCCTATATAAGGTGCATTCAAATTTACCTTTGGTGATCCTCGCCGGCACATTAAGTAAATCTTCTTTCGCAAATACAGACGAAAAATATTTATTAAAATAGTTTGCAGTATCTTTATTTTCTTCTGTGATATTAATTGTTATATTCATCTCGTAAAGGACCAATTTTTTAATAACCTCAAAATTTTTTGTTCCTATTAGCAAAGGCAAAAAACTCTTTGCATCATTGTTTATATTAAGAGCTATCTTTTCTTCAAATTCTAACTTAGCTTTTCTATTTTCTGCAACCGATTTATTAAGCTTTTTCTTATAGGGGAAGGGGAAATTTTCTTTTAGGCCTATTAGGCACAAAGATCTTTATTCTATGATTAGGCATATATTGATTTTGATATTGATATTATAAATAAATAACTTTCGCTAAATGTCAATAAACTCATGGTCCAGATGAGATTCATGGAAAACTGGTTTTGGAATTAAGGGAGAAAACTGGTTTTGGAATGAATTTCTTATTGGCAATATCGCTCAATCTTGACAATGAATCGTCACACTTTTGCGAGGAATTTCTTTACGAGGAATTTATGATTTCTAAAAGTTATGACGAACGGTAACATAACGGATGCAGTATGGCGCTGTCCGTGCAAATGTAAACAAATGACATAAAGTGCTTTTATGTTAGGAAATATAAGTGCTTATCAGTAGTACAATGCTTTCTTACTTCTAATTTTCCTTTAATAGTTTCATTTATTAGTTGATAAAATTATCAATTTATTTGAGCTTTATAGGAATGCATTTTTAGTAATAGAATCTAATATTGCAACGCACAAGACTATTTGCATTTTAAGAAGAAATAGAGATGAAGTGTTTTCTAACTTCGTAAGATTTAAGTTCGGAAGATTAGTTAATTGATTTCTAGAGTATTAATGATTTGGTTGATCTAATCAAGGAGTTAAACGGCTATAACTTATATGGCCTGGTGTGGCTTTTAGCATTTCGATTAAATTGTTGTGTATATGTCGTATATTGTCTATAAATCTGTCGTATAATGAGGTACGACCAGCACGTAAGCACCTCTAATTCTCCAATTCCATTTATCCTGAGACTAATTTTCTGGATTATTAAACTTACAGCATTTTGGACCGTCTTTTGCTTTCCGGCTAGGCTTTATCTCAAAAGTGTTCACTGTTGTCATGGACTCTAGTTGTTGTTATGTTATGTTATGTCTATATAATGATAAATATAAATTAAAATTAAGTGAGGGAAAGCTATGTATCAAATTAAGAATACGAATATTTAATACATACTTGTGTATATAAGAATTATATTTTTGTTAAACAGCAAATTATATATAGTCAAAAAGGCACAGTAGATGAAGTAGATGCATTTCATAGAAGATTTTTAAAAATCAGTTAAACATACATTAATATAAATGTAAATAAATATGAAGTTCAAAAAGCTAAAAAGTTGGTTAAAGCTAATGTTAACATTACCGACTTCGCCACTGGCTCCAGCCAGTGGCGAAGTCGGTAAGACACTCAACCGCGGATCAGTAAGTGCGGGGTTCAAATCCTGGGCTCGCCCGTCACTGACACTACTTTCGAGTGAGGAAACTGACGTTAACCTTAGCTTTACCAGCTTTACCATTAGTTTCCTCACTCAAAAGCGATGTCAGTGACGGGCGAGCCCAGGATTTGAACCCCGCACATACTGATCTTGGTTGAATATCTTACCGTCACTGTCTCCTGCCAGTTGTGATAGATATAAATAAGACAAAATAATTTCTTTGGAGTGAAATCACAAAGAAAATAAGATAAAGTTCGATAGAATATATTCTGTATATATATATATATATATATATATATATATAATATATACGTGTGTATATATATATATATATATATATATATATATATATATATGTATATATATATAATTATATATATATATATAATATATATATATATAAATTAAATATTAATTAATGATTATTTTTCAGTACATCACTTGAATAAGAATAGGTGGTTCCAAAAGAAATTCGATACATTTATATACCAGCTGTAAATACAGTCTATTAACTTATATCACTACGTCTGTCAATCTGCGATGGCTAACAATTCAGATGTCTGTAATCCTGATATTTCCAAAAATGGTAGCATTGCTGAAATGCCTGAACCAAAATATGATGATGACATTATCGATGATATTAAGCTGCCATCATCGTCACATAAACAACCGGTGTACAACTGGATAGATATAACAGAAAGTTTTGCGAAGGATTGTAAGTGGCTGGACTTGGGACAGCTGGTTCACGACGATATGTTCGGACTGTTTGAAGGAATGTCTGCGGTGGAGATGATGGATCCCAAGATGGACGCCGGGATGATTTGTAATCAAACGCAACGAAAGGTGAATGTTGTTTATCAAATACATCGAAGGTTAATTTTGTTGATAAAACATAATGTAAGGTAAGCATTGTTGATCAAATGCACCGAAGGATATATCGAAAGATATAGCGTTTTACTTTATTGCTTAATTTATAATTATTTTTATTTACTCTTGAACTTCATCTATACATGTACTATTTATTTGTAGTGTACTTTACATATTTATTTAGTTTGACATCAATTTTATGTGTAATAAGTTTGCTTTATCTATTTATGCGTTTATTTTATCTTCTTGCTTGTTATAGCAAATGATATATTTTGAAAATCTTATTAGCAATTTTTGGACAGCCACTAATAAATTTGTGTCAAACTGTTTAATTTTTTAATCCACTTTTCTAATTCTCTTAAGTTGCAAATATTTGCCACTATTTGGCCACAATTTTTCGTTGTGGTTAATACATTTTTTTCTGTTTCAATTTTGCATAATTTTTCATTTCAGAAAATACTTTTTCAGATTTTAGGGCACTCTGAACTTGTATTATATATCCATATTATATTATATAATAATTATATATTTTTTTCTTGAAAATTCTTCAGTCTTTTTTCTGAGATATTAATTTTGCAAAATCATCAATTGCAAATTTTCAAGTCAAAGTAGGCCAAGGGCTCGAGTGATTAATCCCGGCCACTGAGCTAGTGACTGTTTCGTTATGTCAGTGTGATTAACGAGTATAGCAACATTCCATGAACTTATTCTAATTCACTCATCTATTGGATGTATTGATATCAGTGTGTAGTGTGGTTATTAATTTTGATTAATTTTCTAGGGTATGTCAGATTTCTTGTAATAAACGAATATATAATAATAATTAATGTGATGAACTTTAAATGACTGTTTCGGGGGTCTTGATATCCTGATGGAGCTGATGAGAGGGCTTATTTTATTTAGCGTATGGACTATGCATTAATCCTGGTATCTGGTTCACTTTTAAGGAAGCGTAATGTAGAAAGACCATCTGGTTGGTAGGCAGGGTCCAAGAGTTTGGCGCAGGAGGTGATGGAGGTTATTGGTTCTAGGAACTGTTTATGGTAGTATCATTTCTATTTATGATGATATCTATCTCTCTCCCTCAGTTGACGGTCAATTGGAAAATTAACTGAGCACAGGAGAGAAATTGTGAAACTTAATTTGGAAAAATAAAACTCTTGGAGTAGATTTAATAGTGAATAGCCATTTAGTAAATTGTATCTCTAATTCTCAAAAGACACTATTCTGAGACAAAATTTATAGTGGTCGGTATTTTATATATGTCTTAATCGAATTTCCATCATCTCCATCGTCGACAGTTTAAAAATTTTCTTGAATTATTGTTGAACACCTCTCTTTCATCCATTAGCAGCAATACAGGATGATTGATTTGTATTAAATTTTATTATGATGTCACTATTTATTATGATTTAAAAGCCATATTAAAAACTAGTATTAAACTATTACTATATCCTGGGCTCTCCCGTCACTGACATCGCTTTCGAGTGAGGAAATTGACGTTAATATTAGTTTTAGCATTTTTGCTTTGTTAAATGAAAATCTTAAATTGTCTGTGTATTATTTATCTATCATGCAGGTAAGAGATTTGACGGAATCTATCGCAGATGGCACTGTTCGTGTGAAAGATCTTACGCACACTGAATTGTTGGCGATATTCGACGATACCCTCGCGTGCTTTGTCACATGGATGGAAGGACACTCTCTCGCTCAGACTGTCTTCATTAACCTCTATCTACATGACCCGCTAAACGTCATCATTGATCCCATTTTGAAAGCTTATTCCGTGGGGGTTTTGCGTCTAGTGGACGCGGTAAAGGAGAGAGTTAATAGAGCCGGGATGTATGAAGAAGAGGACTTTCAACCAATGTCGTACTGTTTCAAGATGGCTGACCATCTGACTGATTCTCAGGTTGATTTTACGATGAATGATTTACATAATATTATTTTAAATTTTTCTGTTTATCGCTGTAATATGCAATATTGAATTATAAATACTGCGCAAACTTTTAGATTTATTTATACTTTGTTAATTTGTATGTTTTTGTATGTTTTTTTTACTCAATCAAGTATCACTTTATCACAGATTTATTAATTTTTAATGTTTCAGGTTGAATCAGTTAGCTCTTTTCAAAGCGTGCGTCTACGTGTTGTATAGATGAACTAATTCAGAGTTCTTAGCTGTGCTATTAGATATATTCTGTGTTGCATTTTATACCTACAGGTGATTTCAATGCTGCGAGAGGCTGAAGAAAGCCTGAGTAAGACGGTTAGAGCTACAAAACCTAAAGCCGAGTCGTCAGAATCATCAGACGATCAGGTGCTGCGCCATTCTCGTGCCGAGGGAGTGCATGCCAGAGTGAAATACCTTCGTTCATTTCTGCAAGTCATCTGCGCACTCGTGCGCGAAAGGCAGGCTAGCGGGGTGGCCAGTCAGTCTATGCCCGATGCTCTGAAGCATTTGACGCTGATGAGAGACATGATGTCAGTGATGCGTAGAACCGTACTGCAGGGTGTTGAGAGATCGGTGCGCGACGGAGATGAGTCGTGTGTCTTTGGTAGGTGTGTTTGGTGTGATCGTTAGGAATAGAAGTTTTGTTGCAACTTAAATTCAGCTGTTAAATAGGATTGTATGTAATCATAACGGTTTACTGATTAATTCATCATTGAGATATTTTGCTGTCTTTCACTGACACGTGGATTCTAGTGAGTTTAATTCTTTGATCCTAATCCATATACATGTATCGGTAGTGTATTTGTAGAATTTATAAATTTTCTGTAGCTTTAGTTTATTAATAGCACATGTCCTTTCTGTTTGTCTCTTTACTCATTTGTTTTACGTCAATTTCACTTAATATAAATTCTTATTGTACGACAGTGGTCAATTGTTAGGACACTGTGTACCGAAATGAATGACAAATGGTCTGTTGTAATTGTGTATGTACTACTGAAACAAACGTAGTTTCTCTCTCTAATATAACTGAACTACCTAGCATGCACTCATTGTTTACACTCGCATATTTTCTGCAGTTATGGGGTTTGAACCTTTAATCAACCAAAGGTTGCTCCCACCGACTTTTCCTCGATACACTCAGATCAGAGGCAGATCGGAGACATTTGATTGGTTAGAGAGGTTGACTGAAGAACTACAACAAGCCTGCTCCGTTACAGACGTGCACAACATTCATGAGTTGATAGAATTCTGTCGTGAGTTCAGTGCGAGATCTCCAAGTCTTCTATCTAGGTAGGCCTCAATATCTTGCTAGCATTTTAAATCTAATTTTGTGCTTGTTCCTTATAATAGTTTATTGATATGTAGAGATATTTTCTATTATTTAGAATTAATTAAACCAAAATTTGCTGATAAGTAATTAAACTTAACATAACTCGTGATGTTATTAATTTTTACTGGTAATTTATTTATTTATTGCATGTAGCGACGGTGATGTCGTAAAGGGCGCATTGCTATATTAGTGACTTGTTAGCCATGTTAGTGACTTTTAATAATAATATTATAATAATTATTATTTATTTAATTTGTTTTATAATAGTAGTAACTTATTATATTTATTGTTTTGCTGGTTTAGTGTCTGCCATGGTTTGTGTATGTATTGAATATTTTTTTGTGCCCCTACCGGTTCATTATGGGAGATTTTCAGTTATGTGTTTACCTGTACCTTTTGATTTTCTGTAACTTGTACGTCTACTTCTCATATGACTTATGTAATTTTTGTTTATATATATATATATATAATTATATATATATAATATTTTATATATATACACGTATATGTATATTATTGTATATGTGTATGTAATTATGTATATTATATATATTTTTATATGTAGATCTATGCTCCAGCTAATAGTGCTGCCTCAGTGCAAGAGGCTGTTTGGCTCTACCCCCCTACAGGATTCTCTACGAGACACCCTGCGGTGGTTCAGTAGCCCCCCCTCCCTCATGCCTAAATGTGCCGTACTCTACAACAACCCCCGCATCAAAGAATGCATGGACGCCTTCCTCATTCAGTCCATCAGACCAATCACATTCATTATACAGGCATGTAGTGTTAAACTACTGTACAGTAACATCATTTATACCTGAATATTAATTACCTGAAAATTAATAATGGTCAACGTCAGTTTCCTCACTCGAAAGCGATGTCTGTGACGAGCGAGCCCAGGATTTGAACCCAGCAGGTAATAGCACTTTTTATTATTAAAATACCTGAATAATTTCCCGAAAAGTAATTAATTACAAGTAGTTAAAAGTAATTTGAACCCCGCAGATAATAGCACATTAATTAAATATTAGTATACCTGAATATTAATTACCTGAAAAGTAACAATAGTAATACTACTACTAAATGATAATAGTCACTAAATAATAATATTTTAATTTAAAAATTAAATTATTCATTTGATTGTCAAGATCAGATGAAAAGCGTCTGGATCGGTAACTCAAATTTCTTGGGTTTCCGCCTAAGCAATTTTGGTTACCCATACACACTTCAACTGGGTTGTCACTGTGACTAACACCTCAGCTAGCGATGTCAATTTATTAGTAATGCTAATAATAATAATAATAATAGCAATATTAAATATTAATAGTGATGGTTCAATTTATAGTAATGGTAATGATGATAATGAATGACTGGAGCCAGTGGCGACATCGGCAAGATACTCGACCGCGGATCAGTATGTGTGGGGTTCAAATCCTGGGCTCACCCGTCACTGACATCGCTTTTGAGTGAGGAAACTGACGTTAACCATAGCTTTTTGTCAGCTTTTGATGATTATGATGAGAATTACACTAAATTAATAATAATATAATATAATTATAGTAATTACTATTTTTATTACTATTATTATAATAATTGTAATTATAATGAAAATAAGAGGTCTATTATTATTAGTAGTAGTAATAGTATTGTTATTTCTATTATTATACTATATTTTATATATATATATATATATATATATATATATATATATATACAAATATATAATTATTATATATTATATAAATATATATATATCTATATCTATTATAGATAATATATATATATAGATATATATATATCTATATATACATGTGTATATATATATATGGATGTATATAGTGTATATATATATATATATATATATATATATATATATATATATATTTATATACATACTATAATATATAATATTTGTATTCGTTATATATGTATGTAATTATGTAATGGTTGTTTTACTATCAGGTGACAGGTCACAACCACGCCAGACAGAGGGACAAGTGGATTCACACGCTGGAGGAGTGGGCGTCACTCCAGGAGGAGGCGGAGAGGCTCGATGCCTACCTCCACTCCATTCTGCTGCACAGCGCCAGTGATCTCACGCCACAGGCCGTGCAAGCCGTCTCTACGTACAGAGCCTGTGTGGGGATGTGGACCCTCTATCATATACTACAGGTAGCTGTTAGCATCTGTATAACTTAATCTAGTGTATGTACTACAGGTAGCTAGCTGTTAGGATCTCTATGGCAGCATCTAGTGTATGTGCTATAGGTAGCTAGCTGTTAGGATCTGTGATCGTCTAGTGTATGTGCTACAGGTAGCTAGCTACGTTGGCTGGAGCCAGTGGCGAAGTCGGTAAGATACTTGACCGTGGATCAGTATGTGCGGGGTTCAGATCCTGGGCTCGGCCGTCACTGACATCGCTTTCGATTGAGGAAATTCATATTAGCATTAACTTTAGCTTTTAGCGTTTAAGCTTTACCCATAAGCTGTCAGTGTGATTTAAGCTGTTTCCTATTTTATACATAATAATCAGCTAGCTAGAACTCCTTTGATCTTTGTAACATCGTCAGTCCTTTACGACAGTTAGCTTCAGTTTGTGAGGATATCTGCAGTAAATCATCCGGTACAATACAGTACACGAAGCTGCGTGTTAGTTAGCACTTCTCTTCTGTGTACTGTACGTGTGGAACCCACTCATGTTACTATTTGCAAAGTACCAGCAAGTTGTTGTTGGTCCTCTTATTCCGTGAAGCTCAGTGCTACCATTCCCTTTCTTAGTCCACTGTCTACTGGCAGATCCACGGTATATAAGGCCTCCACTCTTCTCTGTCTTCCTCTTTCCTCTTCGTTTCCACGTAAGAGTGGGTCTTTAAATCATCTAACGTACTTAATCTCGGCCTGCCTCTGCCTCTTTTTCCTTCCATTCTATCTTCTATGACCTCTTTAACTGCTACCATTAAATAATGAAAATTAAAGTGTGCTATTTAAAATGAAAAGATATTAACATCTATCGTGTAGGCTTTTAAGCTTTTAAAAATGACAACAGCGCTGATTCAGTTTATTTTATCTGTATCTTTTAACATGAAAACATTAATGCTTTGTATCTTGCTCTTCTGTTTTGTTGTCTGCAGGTGATGTTGAGGTACACTCTCTCTGGACTGGAGCTGGAGTTGTACGCAGTGCAGGAGTATCGCTATGTGTACTGGTATCTAGCTGAGGGCATCTACAGCTGGCTCATCTCCGCTCTTGCTCGTGCCGACTCTTTTGTCATAGAGCACGAAGGCTTCTGGGGCGGTGCTGTCGCTAAGGGTGGCAGCAGCGGAAAGAAGAATAGGAATAAGAAGCAAGTGGCTGCTGCAAAAGTTCAGAAGCCGCACCAGAGAGAAGTAATTCTGTGTCAGGCTCTACAAAGCTTGTGTGGAGGATTTTACAAAGGTACCTGTTGTAATATAAGTCATGAAATTTATCAAATTTGTTTAAATTTTCTTACGATTCGATTATGAATATTTTATATGCTATTAATCAAAATATGTACTAAAGTTAAATTTATATAAATTAAACATCTTTTCCATTAAAAAATTTATGAATGGTCAGTGTGGCTGTTGCATAGGTACCTTTTACCTTGTTTAATATATATTCAAATTTCTTAATTATCTGAAATCTGGTTTGAGCTGATCGTATTGATAAAATTGATGAAATTCATAAGATCTATGTACAATGCTACTGTAACATCGCTACAGCTTCTCTACACTTTATTTCTATTAGCGTTCTTTATTAGAGTTATTTATTTCAACAATCAATGCCTACTACCCAAGTACTAAAGGACGGTGTAGACAAGAATTACAGCATGGTTGAATTATTATGCTTTATAAAAGTCATTTTGACTTCTCCGTCATACAGTAGTACTTAGAAGAAGATTAATTTCATTCTGGACTTGCGATCTCAAATAAGACAATGTATGCAGGGTGAATTAGATAAAACTCAACTGTTTGGGCTTTCATAATTTATTTGTTAAGTTTTTGAAGAATTTTTATAAGTTTAAAATAGCACATGTGCATACGACGTGGTATTTGCTGATATGCAGCTCTGATAGGCATGGAAATGGAAGGGAGGATGGTTAAGAAGATCTACGAGTTTGATAAGGAGGAAGTGCGCTACAACCACAGGTTCTCTCCCTTCCAGTCTCTCATAACGCCGCCCCCACTCTCCTACAGCCAGTACCTCGAGATGACTGATGTGACGAGATACGACCCACCGCTACAGCCTTCTGATCTGTACAGGTAATTCAATCTGTCAGTCATTTGTTAGCCACTCCTCTCACTCGTGCACTTCTGATCTGTACAGGTAAGTCAATCTGTCTGTCATTTGTTAGCCTCTCCTCTCACTGGAGCAAGTCTGATCTGTACAGGGAAGTCAATCTGTCAGTTATTTGTTAGCCATTCCTCTGTCTAGTGCACGTCTGATCTCTACAGGTAAGTCAATCTGTCAGTCATTTGTTAGCCACGCCTCTCACTTGTGCACGTCTGATCTGTACAGGTAAGTCAATCTGTCAGTCATTTGTTAGCCACTCCTCTCACTCATGCACGTCTGATCTCTACAGGTAAGTCAATCTGTCAGTCATTTGTTAGCCACTCCTCTCACTTGGCACATCCTATCTGTACAGGTAAGTCAATCTGCAATTTATTGATTAATTAATCGATTGCTGACTTTCTTGCCTTCAGTGTAACCACTCTTCTGGAAAAATCTGGAAATGATTGGGAATTTGAGAGTGGTCAGGGAAAATGAAAAAGTCAGGGAAGAAGAATTTCGGCATATTGAACCTTTTCAGTATAATAATAAAAAAAACCTTTAAAATGCATACAGTTGAAAATGTTATTAATTATCAAAACAGAGATTGATGGCAACATCTCAAAAACTTCACAAATATTAGGAAGCACATCTCGCCTTCCGAAAATCATCTCTGACATTGTTGTCGGACACTGAAGTCGATGCTGTGATGGCAATAAAAATGTCGAAGCGCGGTGGATAGTCAGGAAGTTTGATGTGGTTGGGGGAGTGGTCACCCTGTACTTAACGATTAATTTCCTGAATAATTTAAAGACTGCTTGTATAAAGGTACTATTATTTGGTCCTCTTTCTTTGTGCACTGCCTACTGGAACGTCCATGGTATATAGCGCATCCAATCTTCTCTGTCGTCCACTTTCCTTTTCATGGCCACATATGAGTGTATCTTTAAATCATCTAACACTCCTAATCTCGACCTGCCTCTGCCTCTGTTTCCTCCCATTCTACCTTCTATGACCTCTTTTAGTAATTGGGCCACTCTCTCTCTCTCTCTCTCTTAGTGCACTGCCTACTGGCAGGTCCATGGTATATAACGCCTCCACTCTTCTCTGGCTTCCGCCTTCCTCTTCATTTCCACATATGAGTGGGAATGGAGAGGAATGAATTGGGTCTATTTATCATAAATTGATTGTGTTTACAGTGGAGCAGCTAGAGCCTTCCAGCAAGCTCGCACCAGCCTGGAGTCCCTGCCAGCTCCTCAGCAGCAGCAGAAGCAGCGGAGCAGCTGCGGGGTCGCAGCAGCTGATGTCCAGACGCTGCTGCGAATAGCTAAAACTAACCTTATAGTCATGAAGCTGCTCAACACTGGACACGGCAAAGAGGCAAAGCGCTGTCCTGAATTTGACTTTAGCTCCCACAAGCACTTTCCTATTATTAAATTATCATAACCAAATTTTATCGGGTTCTGTTAATCTGTGATCGTGAGTTTGCATTAGTTTATGTCTATTGTGCATAAAGTCAGGTTATGTAATAATGTTTCTATACCCGTACACAGACAGTGCTAAATGCTCTTTATCTCTTCTCTCTTGATAAATCTACATAATTAATAATGCCATGAACTTTATTACAGGTGTAGAAAATAGTAAAATCTAAACAAATGTTGTTATAAGAAAAAGACTTATTGATCAAGAAAATTGAAATGAAACAATCATTATGAAATAACGAAAACCGGAATGTGGATTGGAAGTTAGATATTTTGCGCGCTCTCTCGATCCTATGTCGTGAGTGTGACTTACATACAGAGGGAGAGAGAGAGAGAGAGAGAGAGAGAGAAAGAGATGGAGAGAGAAGTGGGCACATAGGCTTTGATATGTTGGGACATTATATACCATATCAGTATACGTAAACGGATCAACACCTGGTTATATTGATAACATGATATATTATATGTACGAATGATACATGTACAGTTGTACCATATGCACGAAAGTCTGTTGAACGTTTATTTTATTTGTATTTTTCTGATTTGTATATAAGTGTATTTTCGCTTGGGAGTGTTGATTGATTTGGAAATGCTTGATCATACTTATAACTAGTGCTTTCAGTTAGGTTCGAGCTCAGTCTCTTTAATGAGGATGCCACGAGCTGAAGAACAAGATTTGCGTCAGTTTCTTTTCTTGAAAGCATATCAGTAACGGGAGAGCTCAGAATTTGAAGCCTCTACATGATTATGCTCAGACGGAAACCTAACCAATCGGTGTAATGCATAGGATATGTATGATGGCACTTCCAGCTTCGCTGTAGCAATGATAAGTTGTTTGTGTATGCAGTGATTGAATAATTTCAGTTGTTAGAGTTTTTGTGACTGAATGAATGTAGATTTTGATAAAATCAGATATGTGAGTTAGTCAGCTCCAAACTATTAAGTTCATTGGGTATTTACGTATAGAGATCTCTCTTTAGACCTCTCATTAGAACTCCTAAGCTGAGGAAGGCATGTGGGCCCACCTCGTCGTAAGGCGAATCCCCCCAGAATAATGATAGCCCATATCAAAAGGAATGTTATAGATGATTTAAAGAAGCACTCTTAAGTAGACATGAAGTGTAAAATGGAAGACAGAGAAGTCTGGTGGCGTTATATACCTTGGACCTGCCAGTAGGCTGTGCACTAAGAGAGAGAGAGAGAGAGAGAGAGAGAGAGTAGCTCTCTTATTAGAACTATTATTAGAACTCTTATTAGAACTCTTATTAGAACTCTTATTAGAACTCTTATTAGAACTATTATTAGAACTATTATTAGAACTCTTATTAGAACTCTTATTAGAACTATTATTAGAACTATTATTAGAATTCTTATTAGAACTATTATTAGAACTTTTATTTTAATTATTATTAGAACTATTATTAGAACTCTTATTAGAACTATTATTAGAACTCTTATTAGAACTTTTATTATAATTATTATTAGAACTATTATTAGAACTCTAATTAGACCATTTACTAGAACTCTTATTAGAACTATTATTAAAACTATTATTAATATCTCTTATGAGAACTCGGATTGACTTCGTCGCCGGTCCAGTATGTAACGGATTAGCCTTCAGCTAAGTTCAGAAGCTATTGAATGGTCTCCTTGAATAGCTCATGTGATTCGACGGTCTAAATGTAGCTGTGGGTGTGAGTGGTTTGTTTAGTTATTATTTAGTTTGTTTATTTAGCTTATTCTGTTAACATTTTTGGAACGTTGTGCATGCAAGTCTTGTGAACATTAGCATTCGTATTCTTGTTTGTATTCGTTTTTTCTGATATATGAATAGGCTAGGGTGTGTTTTTAATTTGTTCGTATTTGCCTATTCGGATTTCTTCGTTGGAAGGTTTGTATTTAAATGATTTGTGTTTCTCTATGTCGCTGTGTTTGTATGTCTGTGAGAGTTTGCTTGTTATTCTTATGTGTTATCGTGTGTATTAGGTTTTTAGCCTGTTCGTTGTTGTTGTTTAAAGATTGTTAGTGTCCTGTCGATGGCATGATTTATATAAAATGCTAATAAGCAATATTCTACATCGATAGCCTTAACTATTAACAACCTGTTTTAGTATTTTAATATTAAGCATTATAGATCATTCGGTGCTTTTAGTTGGTTGGATGGTCGATTGGATAGCACACTTGCCTCGAGAAGATGGAGGTCATCGGTTTCAATCTCATACGTCCGTCGCTGACAGTGCTCCTTGTGCTACGAAAATAAATGTTTTAATTAGCGTTGCTTTAGTTAGTTTAATTGTAGTTAGCTTAATTTTGATAACTTAGTTTTAATAAACTTCGTTTTAATTAGCTTAGTTTTAGTAAGCTTAATATTATTTATTTAAGTTTTAATTAGTTTAGTTTTAATTAGTTTAGTTTTAATTAGTTTAGTTTTAATTAGTTTAGTTTTAATTAGTTTAGTTTTTATTAGCTTAGTTTTTTTTGTTTCTTTAGTTACACAAATGACATACCGCATGTGCTACATGGTTTCCTTTCTTGGTTTCTGTTTTTGTAGTTTTCAGTATTTCCTCCATTCTTTTCCATGGTTATTAGTAATCGTTGCCTTTTGTTGGCGCATCAATTGCAGCCGGCGCGGATTTAAGAATAACCTTCCAACACCCTCGGGATTTTTTTTTCTTTCAAAGCTGTCAACACTCGGTCTTCCAAGGTGGTCGCCCACAAAGTACTAACCGGCACGATGGAGCTTAACTTCGTTCAACTGACGCGCAGCTTAACCGACTGCGCTAATCCCGCCCCCCTTTTTTAATTAGCTTAACTTTAATAAGCTTAGCTTTACAGGGTTTAGGTTATGGAATTGTACTTGTAGCAGATTTACTGGTTTTGGATTTTTTAGTTTAATGAGCATTATGGATGGTTAACAATTTTGGATGAAGCCGTATTAATTTATAAAAGTTAATTTATAGTATTACCGGCATATCCCGCTGAGGAATTCCATGACTGTGGAAATAGAAAGTTTATAATAATTAATTATATTCACGACTAATCAAAATATTTTCTCTCATTAGAGCATGCTAAGCATTAACTATATGCCAACTTGTTACCACGAAGGATAATATATTAACAGTATTGGTAAGATTAATGTAATAATTAATTATAATTGTTTAGAAATTTGATTGCATAGTTATCTTCTGATATTGCTGTGTGTGGTGCTAATGTATTTCAATATATTGGTTCATGAACTTCCAAAGAAATCTGTAGTTGTATTCTGTTTTAAAATTTTTATAATTTAAGATTTGGAAACTAGTTAAAAATACGCGTTTTGTATTTCAAGTTTTAGAAGATGTAGCCAAACAGCCTCTTATGTAATCATATATATATATATATATATATATATATATATATATATATATATATATATATATATATATATGTAGTATACATGTATATGTGTGTATGTGTGTATATATATATGTATGTGTGATGCATCTTGATCCTGTCTGCTATGAAAAATAAAGAAATGCATGAAATATACATGTACATCTATGTATTTCAGTATATCCTTGTATTTCAGTAGAAGTTATGATCGAAGGTTTGACAGCTTGTGTGTGGATTAACATCGACTTCTCTATATGAAGGTATTGAGGATTTCTATTGTTATCTTTTGGCCTACATGCAACTTCCAAGTTGTGACCGAGCCAATGAATAGACCAACTGTAAACTGCACGTGTCGTTAGAGGCCACTGAACAAGAGCTGAGGGAGGCAAATGGAAGCCACCTCAGAAGTTCATTATTTTCAATCTATAGGCTTCATTAATTATAGCTGAGGAAGGCATAGGGGGCCCACCTCATCATATGCAGAATTCCCCAAGAATTTTGGTACATCAAAAGGAATGTTAAAAATAATTTAAAGATCCACTCGTATGTGGACATGAAGAGAAAGACGGAAGATAGAGACGAGTAGAGGCGTTACATACTATGTAGCTGCCAAAAGGCAGTGCACTAACAGAAAGAGAGAGAGAAAGAGAGAGACAGAGAGAGAGAAAGAGGGGCTTAATTAAGTGTGATGAACTATAGCCTTTTGTGAAGGACTAACTTGTTGATCGATGGACTACACCTTATTGAGTGTTAAATCAGACTGTGAATAGGAATATGTACCTTGTACCTGATATATAGCAGAACACTAGAGAGAGAGAGAGAGAGAGAGAGAGAAAGAGAGAGAGAGAGACATACACTCTAGTTATAGTCCTCTGACTGGTTTGCAGGATGTTGATTTCTCACCGTTTACGGATTCTCATTAATTTTCGTAGGCTAGGCATGTTTTTACCTTCAAAATGCTCGATGTTGTCATCGACAAGAGTAGTAACCAATTCATATTGCAATTATTGGTAAGAAATCGCATCTATATTAGTTACTATATATGGTGATTATCTCTCTCTTAGTGCACTGCCTACTGGCAGGTCCACTAACAAACAAATTCTTCCACTTTTTCATAAAATTCTTTAACTTTAATAGTAGGATGTAGCCTATTTACCAATTAATTTTTTACAGATCATTTGTAGAAATATCCGCTCAAGGAGGCATGAAAATTTTGTGAAAAGGTTTAATAACGTTATGGAGATGTATAGTTAACGATGCGAATTTTATGTTACATTTCTATGTTATCTCTCATACTGTTACATACTGCGGTCTGTCAGAGAGTTGATAGTAATAAAAAAGAATAGATTAAATGAGTTTACTCGTATTTATTCCCCAGCCTGTATATACGGCTGCAATTGAGATTAATTCATGGTCGTTGCTTTCTCGCTATTAAACGATCTTTTTATTATTAATTTTTGTATTCAGAACATTCCAGAATTAATCGATTTAATAGACCTAAGTAGTAACTGAACAATTAATTCTAGCGAATTTCGCTGAAATCAGGTGGGCGCTTGTAAGTTAGCAAAATGAAGCGAAACTTATAATAAATTTCATATTAAACTTTGAAGTTTATTTTTCATTTAACTTCCATTTCTATTCTGTCTCCGTTACGGATAAAATGTGTAACGTAGCTACACAGATGGGATGCTGTCATTTTGCAAATAAACTTGACAAGAATATTGTACGTAGCATTTAATTTAAATGCTATCACGTTAGAGCGTTAACTTTCTTCTTTGTTTGTAGTAGGATAAAATACATCTCTTACCAATGTAGGTTTATAACATCTTGCCTTATTATGTTTTTAATCACCGGACCGGCACCGTTTAGGTTCTTTGTTCATTCTCTTCAGTGCAGGTTTTTTTTAAATCATTTGCTGATCACTTATTCGATTTGTACTGACATGTGATTGATGGACTTCCCTCACATCGTCCTTGTTTGAGAAAAAATATGCTAAGATCTTTTTAAATCCTTCTTATTATAAACGTTTTAACAATCAGCATTGCTACAGATACTTCTAGTTGATAGTATATATTTGATATTTGATAGAGATTTGTTAAGAATATTTGACAGTAGGTCTAAAATGTAGATTACGGTTAGAGAGGAAAAGTTAATTGTCAACAGTAAAACATAGCTTCTGGACCTAAACGCGCACAAAGCCTTGCTGAAGATTATGACTCGCAATTAGCAAGCGTCACCACGACACACCGCATAGCACTTCCATTACCTAGAGCAAATCTGATAAAAATAATGTATTCCGGAAAGATACGTTTTACCTCCAGATATTTCCATAGTAACGGCTAAAATAATTGTTAAATTCATCGACTTGCAGTAAACAATTGAGAACCTGTGCTTTATCAATGGCGTGGCTACACCCTAAAGTGTAGAACTAAACCTAAAACACCCTAAAACACCCTAAAAGTGCAAAGTTAAACCTAAAACAGCCTAAACATCCTAAAAGTGTAGAGCTAAACCTGAAATACCCTAAAACATCCTAAAAATGTAGAGCTATGCAGAGTCTACTACCCTATACAAGTAAAGTGCCTATGCTACATCAATTCAAAGACTACGATCCTACAAGTAAATAGTATATGCTATATACCAGGGGATTCGAGAAACAAGCAAAGAGCCTACGCTATACCTATAAAGAGACTACGACCCTATACGTAAGGAGCCTATGCTATATTTACCCCAAGGTTACGAGAAACGAGTAAATAGCCCATACTAAATCTGCACACATATTAAGGATTTACAAATAAAGAGATCATGCCATATATTCAATATACATGTATATGTACATGCTCAGACTTTAGTCAACTCACTGGAAAGATAGGAGGAGGACACGGGTACGAATCTTGGTAGTATTGTCTCTGCTTGTTTTTATTTTATCCTACAGTAACGGATGCCAACGTTACCTTTAACATCTATAAGAGCTTACCATTTACAATTAGCATTAATTAATTAATATGATTTAGCATTTATAAGATTTTTTGTTAAATTATTAGATACAATTGAACAGTCCAGCTGGACTGATGCTAAAGTAAACAAATGCTAGAGCGAAATAATCATTCACGATGCTATCGAGTACTTTTAATGCCAGGTTAGTCGGTTAATTTATAGTTAATTGCCCATGATGCAGGTCCAGTGAAAGTGCGAGATTTTATTCTCATATGAGCTTGGAAGATACTTCCCACATGAATTTGTCAACTTCCCACAATATGTTTTGTCGTTTGTATTGTATTTTTTGTATTTTATTTAATTATCTGATATTATTAAGTTATTATTTATTATACATTTTATTTATTTATATTTTATTTTTATATTGTACTTCCCACAATATGTATTGTCAATTCAATTCACAAAATGAATTGTCCACTTACCACATGAATAATACCTTAAGGCTTTATGGCGTTATCTGTCGTTCTACACGCTGAGCCATTTAGACAAGACTTCAACAGCTCAAAGTAGAACATAGGCCTAACATATGGAAGAAATCGGCGTCGAAGTAATTAAATAGTTTGTGCCATAATTATGAGAAGTTCGTAACTGAAGGAGTGCATGTGGATTAAAAAATCTTCCATTAGCTGGAGAGAACGAGCCGATTTTAAATGTACTTCCGGATTGTAAGAGTTTGCTATAAAAAGACTAAGTACATGATCGCGATACATAGGGAGCCCAATTATTCTATTCGTTCTGCTGCTAAAATATTAACCGATAATTAGAATTAGACGGAAAATAGAATCGAAGAGATGAGGTAAAACGCAAAATTTCTTCGATTTAATCGAATTAAAAACTACTTGACACATGTACATGCATATGTGAAATGACAGCAGATCGAGTGAGGCAGTGAAGTAGTTCAATTTTCTCTTCAATTTCTTTTCTGAGTCTGCTTCAGCATTTTTCTTCCCTTCAATGAAAAGGAAAAAGAAAATTGTGCTTCTTCTAAGTGTCAGATTGATCACCTTTTCATAATAATAATAATAATAATAATAACAATAATAATAACAACAACAACCTCCGACAATTTATATAGCGGTGTCATGGCCGGTATCCGCCTTCGAGACCGCTTTACAGGCTCCTGGCGGGTTGCTATTAATCAATTCCATGGTTAATCAAGTCTTTGCAATTGATAGCGCCAACCTGCAGCAAGCTCAGATACAAGATTAACCTTCCATGGGCCCAAGAGGATATTTAAATACATTGATAAATATAGAAATTATTTAAGTTAGTACAATATCGCTCGGTGTTTAAAATCCTATGATATGGTCGTTTATGATACGGTGTTTAAAATCTATGATATGTAGCATTTCGCCGCTGCTGTTTAACATTTACGCTGAGCAATGATGGAGGAAGCCATGGAAGACTTGGAAGAAGGAATAAAAGTAGGAGGGAATTTGTTACAAGATGTACGATTTGCAGATGACCAAGGAATGGTAGCGGGCAGCGAGATTGGATTGCAGAAGATAATGGATAGGCTGAATGATACGGTATTGAGATATGGCATGAAGATTAATATAATATAAAAAAGACAAAAGTTATGAGAGTATTCAATAATAAAGGTGAAGTTAATATCACAATAAATGGTACGAAATTGGAACAGGTAAGGAGTTTCAAATATTTGGGCCATACTATAACCGATGATGGGAAATGTGAGACGGAAATATGCAGTAGGATTGCACAAGCAAAAGCGGCCTTTGGTAACAGAAAAGAACAATTAACAAAAAGTCTAAAGAAAGACACAAAGATAAAGAGAGTGAAAACTTTGGTTTGGACCACGCTATTTTATGGATGTGAAACATGGACCTTAAGGAAGGAAGATATTAAGAAACAGGAGGCATTGGAAATGTGGATTTGGAGAAGAATGATGAGGATTAGCTGGACTAAAAAGGTTACAAATGAGGAAGTCCTGGAGAGAGTTGGCACAGATAGACAGTTGATAAATGTATTACGAAATAGGAAGAAGAGTACGATAGAGCACATTCTAAGGAGGGAAGGTCTATTAAAAGAGGTCATAGAAGATAGAATGGAAGGAAAAAGAGGCAGAGGCAGGCCGAGATAAGGTAAGTTAGATGATTTAAAGACCCACTCATATGTGGAAATGAAGAGGAAGGCGGAAGACAGAGAAGAGTGGAGGCGTTATATACCATGGACCTGCCAGTAGGCAGTTCAGTAAGAGAAAGATATGGTCGTTATGGTAGCAAACTTGAACTATAAAGCAGAAGGAAGTGAAACTAAGTTTTAGAGGTAGTGTTTTGACAGGATACTGCGATTCGCTTAAGACTTTAACCTCTGTTCCATAAATTTATAAGCAAAACACAATTTTTCACTAAGAGCCCGCAGCAAAGTTGTCCGGCTAATGAAAGACGTGATAGAATTAAAAATTGTTTTTAGAAAAGGATTTTAAAATTGGCTAACGGCTAAATTTTGTTGGACTGAATCCTCCAGGTCTCAAGATATGCAGAAAGTGGAAGCTTAGGTTATTATGCTCTTTGGCCTGAAGCATGCCAATAAGCTAACATATAAATCTCATTAGAAAGCCTAGAACGAACAGGTACTACAAAATATCTATAACATACATGTTTATTGATCTAATCCCACCAATGTAAAAATGTTACGACAATAACAACAGCTGCAACAACAACAAAGTAAGTGCCACCGACGTTTAAAGCCAAAAAGCCAAGTTTAACGACAATTTGTTACTCGAGAGCCCTGGATTATTAAAACAACTCGGGTTCTTTACACCTTTGCTATTAAAAATGTAATCAAAATAATAAACAAAAATACCAATAGGCCTAATAGTTATAAGTACTATATGATGATAATAGCCGTACGTAGTTTTAACAATAGTAACAGTGAAAATTAATTACTAATAAGGCAGTGATAATTATTGTTAGTGACAAAAATATCGTTTATATGTTGAATCAATGATAGTAATAATTATGTTTGTATAATAATTAACAAATTATAGATTTCCATAGATCAAAACAAACGGATCCTTTCCCAAAAGGCTCTGCCTTATCCGTAAGTAGCCTATAGCTTGAGAAAAATTAGTTTTCTTAGATGGTTTCCCTTTGCTTTCCTCAATTTTTGCTTAGTCGCATTTTACGATGTAGCTTAGTTAGCGGTTGGTAAATTATCAATTTAGTATAGACAGGACGTATTTGTTCATATTTTATCTATACAGTGGAACTGGCTGGAGCCAGTGGTGATGTAAGTAAGATATTCGACCGTGGATCAGTATGTGCGGGGTTCAAATCCTGAGCTCTCCCGTCACTGACGTCGCTTTCGAGTGAGGAAACTGACGTTAACATTAGCTTTACCAGCTTTTTTGCTTTCTATGTTGTCTATTTTGTTTTCTATTTTATTTCAGGCAGGAGGAGAGAAACTGAACGCGTCGTCGAAGGCGCGCAGCGATGGAGATAGATTCCCGAGTTTATCGTTAGTTTGGAAGTCAGAGAGTGGCATTAAGCAGACGACTTTTATCAGCAGAGCATCGGTTCATCCCCAACGAACGGATGTCTTTAGTCCGAAGTCTCCTGCTCACTATGCACGTGGGCGAACTTCTAGCCCGGGTGCGGGCGACGGTGGGTTCTCACATCAGAGCCATCGAGAGCCAGGGGGAGAACAGTCAGACGTTATAACGGTAGATATTATCGATATTTTTAGCACTAGAAATAAATAAAGTCACCCGTGAATTAAAGTAAGGTTATATGTAGTCCTATATTCCAGTTCTTCATAGGCACTGACTCATACGGGCAACTGGAGTTTTGCCCGGATATTTAAAAATTCGGTGCAATAGCAAATTATAGGTTGTTATTCGGTGCAATACAAATTATGGACTATCACCACTTTTGGATTCTGTTTTGTTCTGCACCTAATGTTCGTTCTTAAGTTGCGGGAATACACGAGTTATTAAATCATGTAACTGCCGTAGTGCCAACAGTTTGATTGATTCAGCTGAGCTTTAAGATTAGTCATTATGTTAATTTGATAAAGTCAGACGCTATTTTAATCAGTTAGTAACATCAATAAGTAAACCTATTTGCTATTCTTACTTGAGCGCACTGTCCCGCATACATCGCATTTGAATGGCTCAATGGCGTAGTGGTTAGAGGTGCGGACAACGTCATGAGGTTTTTCATGACAGGTCCTAAGGTGAACTGAAAGCTCGTGGGTTCGATTCTCGGCCGCGCTGATCTGAGAGTAAAATCTCGAGACATTCACAGGACTGTTGACACGGAAAATGGAATATACTGGCTATCGAATTTAACATGTGATATTAAAAGGGATATATATTAAAATAGTTGATCGTTTCACCATAATATGTGTTGTTGTTATTCAAACTGTTGTTCTATATTCAAAATGAAAAGTCGGCGCCAATGATATGTTTGAGTTTAGCCTATCAATAATCGATATATCAACGAATCAAATGAATCGATCGGTTTGTCAGTAAATAAATTTATAAATCAATTAAATCAATTATTAAAGCAATAATTTCTAAATTAGCTTGGTGGACGAGGTTCATCGAAGTCCACAACCGCTACAAGAAATTAGGTGAATGGCTACAACCTATTAGGACTTATATTATATCTATTATATTAGCCATAATATGATGAAACCATAATACGAAATACAATTAATCTAATCGACGTACCTGACATCATCCTTGTATGAGGAAACGGACGTTAAACCTTTATTATTATTATTATTATTATTATTATTAATCAGACTTCTAGAGACTTGTTGCAACAAATGTTGAACTTGTTGCACAGGACTAGCTGTGCTGCAGCCTTACACTATGTTGCACATTCTAACTTGCATCAGATGCCCACGCTATCATAGGACATACTTAAACTCAAATGCTAAATGCTAGTCGTTTTTATGAACAAATAAACAGCGTGGGAGGAATTTTGAAATTTATCTCGAACCTATCATTATTTCATATATCTAAACTGATATGACATAATACTAATGCTACGTTTTAACATATTGTAACGCTTGATTGTACAGAAACACCTTGTGCATAGTCTGCAAGAGACGTCTCTGATTGCCTTAAGGCGAGGGACCGGACGTTAAATTCCTATTGCTGGATGAATTGTATTTTTAAACTTATCTTTAAAATCTCATCTTAAAATCTTTATCTTTGCATTTTTAGGATGACACGAAATCTAGAGTCAAATTGCTTCCTATGCTGTACTCCATGACACCTTCCAAGCTGCCTCCACTGATGAAGACTAGATGGGCTCACGTGTCACCCTACCTCTGGCCGCTAGTGTTGCCCAAGTCCAGTCGCAAATTCACAAGATCAAAAACAGAGAAGTGCAAGCGTACTGGGAGGGAGTCAGTAGCAGCTGAAGAAGGACACCGTGGAAGGAAAAACGCAGCTAGAAACGGTAAAATATACAACAATCTAACAACAACAGTATGCACTACAAATCGACGACAAACCACCGGACCCCATGTGAAGAACTCAATAGATTTGACCTTCGCTTCTAAAGATAACACGAAAATTAAGGAGATGAGTCAAGATGGTGGTCAATATAATAAAAAAGTTACCAATAAGAGAATTGGTGTAACTAAAATCGAGTCCAAGACACAAAAGGGAGAGTTCAATGTCAATTTATCAGAAAACCACAAATCACAGAGTTTAAAGAAGGTCAGTAAGGAAGAAAAGTGTAATCGGAGTTCAAACATAGACTGTAGAAGTCTTGAATTAGACAACAAAATCCAAAGAGATTTAGAAGATGACAGAGAAGAGGAGAATTTGTCTGACATCGAAACAGATGATGATAATCGTCAGGTGCATCCAAGCAACATACAACACAACAGAAATTCAAGAGCAAAATCGTTGATTTTTACTAACTCGGATAATAGTTCACATGTTTCCAACATAGCGGATCAATATTCATCTCGGAAAGAAGAGTTCTCAAACAGTATAACAAATATCCAAGAACAATCAAACTTTGATTCTTCAGGAGAAATGATCCCGACTGAGCTACTGCACAGGAGGGATTCGATAACACGAAAAATATCCAATTTGCCTGCACAAGTCAACCACAGCAATAACTTTTCTGGAAATATATTACCCAGATCTCTGCTGTTATCTGAAACAATCAGTACACCAGCTGTTAGTGTCTTTAGTAGACAAAACTGGCAAGAAGGTAGTGAATGGCAATTGGAGCAGTCAAATATCTCCAGTGCAAGATGTCATAATCACCCAGGTAGGCTAGACAGGGCAGTGAAATCTCAATCGCTGGATGAAAACAGCATGAGGTCAGATGACATACTGACGGGAAGAAGACGAAGGTTGACGCGACAGACCGTACAGAATTTGGTAGGATGGCAAAACCAGCAGTTAATAAACCAAGAAGAGAGACAGCAGCAGCGGAGACATGAAGCACAGCAACAGGAGATGTGGCAGCAGCTGATGCACGAACAAGAAAAAGATCAGTCCAGTAAACAGGAGCTCCAGAAGGACTACACTGGAATCGTCGGAGATGAGGCGCAGCTTTCAGCTCAAACGCAGAACAATTTTGATTATATACAGAATAATACTGCGCAACAATCACAAGCGGCTGATGATTCTCACAAAGCTTTTGATAGTGTTGATTATTATTCTGATCTTCATATACAGGACTCTGATAATAGAAGACTTGATTGGGATTATGCAACAGCGTTAGATATAGAAGTGAAACGAAAATTAGAAGATACCACGAAACTCAACGCAGAAAGAAAAATGAGCAAATTGGCATATCAGTATCAAGATAATTTAGAATTGACAACAACGTCAACTAATGATGCCGTGTTAGAAAGTTCGGCTGAAATTAAAGCATCAAATATTTCAAAAGATCTCCCTGAAAGTCCTACGAAAGACTCGCTTGAAAGAGCAAGTACAACTGTAACAGCCGCAGTGCTTAGCAGTACAGAATCTCCTAAAGTTGATCCAGCAACTGAAACAGAACCTGAAGGCGCTGAAGTGACTACGCAATGCGATATAATGAGAGGTACAGACGGAGATGTAAACACGTCAGTTCCAGCCGATGATCTTTTCGATACGTACAAGCAGGCAAGCAGTTCTGTGGTAGCAGCAGTGCTCAGTAGCACGCCGACATCTGATAGCAGGATCCCGCCAGTTGCGCCTGGAGTTTTCGAGAACACGTCAGATATTCCATTAGATAACGCTTGTTTACATGTGCTTGAAAATACTTCGGTAAAAATTACATCGGCTGTTTTAGGAGATACGATGGATTCAACGTGCAAGAATGAAATATTCTCAACGTCTGTTACGGTAGCCGCAGATCTGTTGGGAAGTTCAATGACAATATCGGAAGCAGAAAACAATTCAGCAAGCCAAGCCGTAACAGCAGCCGTGCTTGGTTGCACAAACTCTCAGGATGAGTTGGCAAACGAAGCAAAAAGGGCCCCGGTGGACGAAAACACAACACTGTCTATGATAGAAAATATGAAAGAAACAGAGGAAAATTCTGTGAGTCAAACAGTAACAGCAGCAGTACTTGGTTTCAAGGATGATTTAGGCACAGAGAAAACGTGGACAACGATAGACATAATAGCACCAGTGACAGAAAATGCAACAGAAAGAGCAGAAAATCCAGTTAGCCAAACAGTAACGGCAGCTGTACTCGGTTGCACAATAGATCTGGATGAACAAATAACAGAAGCAACACGGTTAGCGATGGGAGAAAACACAACAGAGCCTATGATAATGAGTACACTACAGTTAGACAACGCATCGGCAACCATCACCTCAGCAGTTTTAGGAAGTCCAGCAGAAAACTCGTTCAAACAGGAGCAGACTATTGCTTCAGATTCCGCCGATGACACAACATGTAACAAGAATTTAGCGTCAGCGGCACCACCAGCAGAATATGAACAGAAAGGAGGCGCAACAACCGCAGAAATGGAAAAGAATTTATTGAGTCCAGCTGCAACAGCGGTTGTACTAAGTTGCACAACAACTGAAGAAGGTGCGGGAGTAGAGGCAAAAGTTGGAGAAATTCAAGAAATCACAGCTGCACCACAAGCGATGCCGAGTTCTAATTCATCAGAGTTTGAAAACGCTTCCGCTACAATCACCTCAGCCGTTCTCGGAAGTTCTGAGGATAAAGCTGTAAGATATGAGCATATAACGCATGGATCTAGATTGGGAAGAACGTTGGAAGCCGCACTGGAATGGGCATCATCAACTGCTCCTGAAGCTGTAAGAATGCCTGAAGGTGACATCGCATCGACATCCATGGGCGGCGTGTTGGTTACGATGTCTGCAACAGCTGCAGCAGGGGCCATAGCGAAAGATATATCAAATGCAAAATCAAATGCCACAGCAACAGATGCAGCAGAAACAAATGCAACAGCTGCGACAACAACTGTTGTTACGCCATCAATGGCAACAGTCAAACAACAAGAGGAAGTTATAAGTAGAACGACAGATGCGATTCAAGAATCAAATTTAGAATCAACAGCGATATCTGCCAATATAACCAATAAAACGACGCCTAAGAAGGTGTTAGTTGTACTAAATCCTAAACAAGATAGAATTCAGCTCAAGGAGTTAGCTCCCGATAAAGTATCGTCCATTTATCGACAGTTGCCCATTGATTCATTTGACTGTCATTCGAAAAATCCTGCGAGTAATAATTCTACTGAGCAGCCCGGCGTTGTCTGGAACGTGGCAGACTACGCACAGAATATTCTCACCTCTAGTTCACACTATGCAGAACTACTTGCCAGTCGATACAGTGAGGAAGATCAAAACATGGCCGAGCTAAACGATATCATTTCAGATCAACATGGAATAGGCATATATGTCGATCCATGCCAACCAGAGAAGCAAAACGTTTATCAACGAAACGACATCACTTCTGATACAAATGGATTTAGTAAGTCCGTGCAATTAAACTCTCCTAATGAATCTGAAAATCAATGTAAGGTTGAATCGCAGACGACATCTATCGAAGATTCCAAGAACTCTGCAGCTGAGGTGAACGGAAAGCCAAAATATCCGAGTGAAGAAATAAATCGACATGTATCGAATAACAAGCACAAGGACTTGGAATTTAACACTAAGACTGAAAAAGAAGTTATAAACTACGTCATAGAGCCCCAGGAATCCTCCGATATAGAAATTGAAGGACAATTATCAGAAATCGTGAATGAAAATGAGAAAAATAGACCAGCCATCTCTGAGAACTCTCACATGGACTCACCCATATCCATGTTGTCGCTGTTCGCATCTCGTCTGCACGATGTGGAATTTCATGACGACGAAAATAATAAAACTCAATCTAAGCACGATGAAATGGGAGATGACAAATTTCTGAAGGCAGTAAATGTAACAACCGAAATAACCAATAATTTTCAATTAAATAAATCGACCGAAGACGTAATAAATGAAGTAGAGTTGCTAAAAATAGGCACCGATGAGAGAGATATCAGAGTAGCAGCAGCTCTGCAAGAGGAAAGCTTTGACAGAGAGTTGAAAGCGGTTGACTCGAGCAAAAACCGCGAATCTTTAGATCATCTAGAAACTGTCGAAACATCAACTTACAAGGCATCATCATTCGATGGAATTATTACAAATAATAGTCAAGTCGTAATGGCAATGACTGAGATCGTTATAAATAACGAAACATCTGAGATGAGTGCCTTAGCTGTCAAAGAGAAAGTGAAGGAATTCTCTCTGGGACCAATCTCACAGTCGACGAAAGACCACCAGTTATTAAGGGACATTTTACCGATGGACATTGCAAGAAAATCTCTCGATGTAAGCTTCAAGAACCTTGAAGAAGACATGAAGAGCGCCAGTGCCCAAACAGCTCCAGATAGTGGCTTCCATTCCACATCAAATATGTCCGCTTCTGGATACGAAGAAGCTGTTGCGAAAACACCTACTAGTGAGATAATAGATGAACGATCTCCCAGCTATAGGCTACAGAAAGAGTGGCACACTATTCTGAGAAGCCAAGAACCAATTAATGGTACGTCTAAAGATGTGAATGAATGCAGTAACGCAGAAGCTAGGCAGGGGCTTTATAGTACAGAAAACAAGGAAGATAACAGGGAAGATTGTACTACTGCCGACATACCGCGCGATACACTACTACGTCTGAATAAAGACCATCCGTATGAAGAAAGTAACTTGAGAGATTTTGCAATGGACTTTGATACTTCGTCATGTGACACCAGCAGATACGAGTTTCCACTGAGTTATCAGGTCCAGGCAGAAATTCATGCAGAATGCGCAGATGGAGTAAGTCTGGCTGCCAATACTGATCTTGTAGAAAAATACGAAAATCAAAATGCTCAAGGTTCTTCAAAGAAGATAACAGAGGAGGAAGATGAGAGGAATGCTCTCAATGAAAGAACAGTAGCAGATAGCAGAGAGCAGTTTATGAGCATCAACAACATGATGCATGGTCGTAAGGAAGTCACTTCCGGGAAAGAAGATGGGATTGTACATAGTAACGAACGGTTCATTGATATCAATGATCATCTTTTTAATTCTGCAAATAAAAAGCAGAATCTACTAGGCATCAAAAATGACGATCTGAAACTGAATGCTGAAAATAAGGAGACACACTTTGACAATCAGCAGAAGACCTCTGAGAGTCTGAAGATGAATTCTGACAGTCAACAAATGAATTATGACAGTCAGCGAATGAATTATGACAGTCAGCGAATGAATCCTGATAGTCAGAAAATGAATTATGACTGTCAGCAAATGAATTCTGACAGTCTAAAAATGAATTCTGATAGTCTGAAAATGAATTACGACATTCAGCGAATGAATTATAACAGTCAGAAACTGAATAACGACAGTCTGAAAATGAACCCTGACAGTCTGCAAATGAATTCTGACATTAAACAGATGAGCTTTAACGGTCAGCAAATGAACTCTGACAGTAAGCAAATAAACACTGAAGATACTGAAAATCAGCAAAATTTAATAACAAATGAAGGTCAGCAAGGGCATTGCAATGGTATTAGTGATGGTGAAATTATTAAAACAGATTCGTCGAAGCAGCTTGAATATTCGACTTACTCGGACTTACTACGAATGAATGCTACCAAGCTAACCGTCGACCAACTTAACCACAAGACAGATGCAGTAAATGAAAGCGACTGCAACGAGAAGTTTAACGTTAATAAAAAATCATCCCATTCGACAAAGAAGGCGTATCAAGAGATAATCGATAAGCCCGAGAAAAAGCAAGATATTTTTATGGACGAGGAAATTATCAAACATAGACGACAGCTTGACGTATGGAAACAAGAAGTTGACACGGACGTGATATTAGGAGACAAGGAATACGCCGTTACAGATTCCAAGAAAAAGGAGAAGGAATTTGAAGAAAATGAGAAAGAATGGGAGCCAGAAAGTAACAGGAAAGCACTGGAGATAGAATATCCTCCACGCGACGTTGGAGATCTCGATATAAAATACAAACCAACAGAGCGTCAAACTGTGACATCAGGGCGCGGCTTCTGTAAATCAAAACTGAAGAAAACTTGCTCTGAAATTAGTTTACAGAAAGCTTTCCACAGCACATCGACTCTTGCAGGAAGCCCAATATCAAATGATCGCAAGGAGTTTAACAAAACTCAGTGGCAAGCGGAACCTGAAGAAAAATCAAATTCAGAATTCAGCGACATATCGAATTCAACTTTATCAAACTTAAAGCAAGCAGACGATCCACTGGAGTCTGGAAAGAGAGGCGCGGTGGAAGATGAAAGGTTCTTTGTAAGCGACGACAAGGAGCAGGAGGTCATTGAGACAGACACGGACGAGACTTGGAACAAGATAATTGAAGACTTTAAGAGAAAGTACAGTGGAGAGCTTTCAACGTCGCGTGAATCACATGAAGATGACGAAAACGACGATGATAATGATGACAAAGCGGATATCGCAGTAAATGATGACGACAACGACGGTAACAATCAACGAATTCGCAGGTCTCCGCGCGACACCAGTGAAGAAATGTATGCTCTGGACTCGCTGGAATCAAACAACGGCTCAATTGCCTACAATTCTAGCAATACAGAAAGCCGTCGTTCATCCCTTGACGTTGAATATGAATCCCTTACGTCCAGCCTAAGTTCAAACAAAGGATCAACAGATGCTTTGTATGAATGGAAGGAATCAGAGAATTTAGAATCGAGAAAAAATTAGATCAACAATATACGCATTGAATTCAGCAGCTTAAAAAGTAAAGCTCATATGAGCGAACCAAATGAAATAAGATCAGCAAAAGTTACTGATCAATTAATCAATTAAAAGTTACTGATTGGTTAATCTGATCAATCCAATTCCGATCAGAATTCCATCTTTCACTCTTCTTTCATGAAAATACAAAATAGCAGACATACAGAATATCATACGTCAAACATCATAGAGAATCGACGGCTGTAATTCTGAAGTTATATGGAGTAATTCGTAGAATGAAATTAGAAGTTCTATACTACTGAAATAAATCTTGAAATGATATTGTTAGAGTATGGAAAAGTCCCAATAGGGAATTGACTGATGGATGATATGATGTAGGACAGAGAGGATTTGAGACAGTGTATTCGTAGCCCGACCCTAGTTAAACTGGGACTAAAGGGAAGATGATGATATCATTAGAGTTGCTAGAAGACTTAAATCTTTAATAACTTTTTCGTTGCTAGCTAGTGAAAATATTTTCTATCAATCGATCAGCCACGTAAAGGTCCACACGGTTTGAGAATTGAAAGACAGCAGCGAGGTTGATCTCCTAGACAAGCAACAACAACAACCACAATTACAACCATCTCTACACGTATGTTTCTGTTGTCGAGTATGAGTAACTAGAGGCCAGCGAAATTGAAAACTATACTAGCTTAAGAGTCAACTAAGGCAGACATTTTGTAATGGAAAAGGAATTTAACTCGGAAGCCATCATTCTTCCTCCAACTGTCTCAAATTCGGTTACAAAGCAGCAAAGCGGTGCCTGGACTAGTGTGGTGCCTGGACTAGTGCGGTGCCTGGACTAATGTGTGCTCATTAAGAAGTAGGACAACAATTTTTCGTAGAAGAATTAGCCTTGATCTTGCAAGTTATCGACCGCGGATCAGTATGAGCGGGGTTCAAATCCTGGACATCCAGCACCGCTTTCGAGTGAGAAAACTGACGTTAACATTAGCTTTTTAGGAAGCGCACTACATCTCTATATTGAAAGCACGTGATATTACTTGTTATAATGTCAAGTACTAATAATGATAAAGGTAGTGAAAACTCGATAAAGATAGTGAAAACTTTGGTTTGGACCACGCTATTATATGGATGTGAAACATGGACCTTAAAGAAAGGAAGATATTAGAAAACTGGAGGCATTGGAAATGTGGATTTGGAGAAGAATGGAGAGGATTAGCTGGACTCAAAAAGTTACAAATGAGGAAGTCCTGGAGAGAGTTGGCACAGATAGTTGATAAATGTATTAAGAAATAGGAAGAAGAGATGGATAGGATACATTCTAAGGGGGGAAGGTCTATTAAAAGATGTCATAGAAGGTAGAATGGAAGGAAAAAGAGGCAGGGGCAGGCCGAGATTAGGTATGTTAGATGATTTAAAGACCCACTCATATGTGGAAATGAAGAGGAAGGCGGAAGACAGAGAAGAGTGGACGCGTTATGTACCATGGACCTGCCAGTAGGCAGTGCACTAAGAGAGAAATGTCAAGTAAGCATGAAAGAATACAAAACTTGTAGTAGTAACATTGCTGCGACTTTAATTTATAATTCTTGAACATAAATGTATATTGTAGATATCATGGTTTCAAGGTACCATACTTTGTAAAAAAACTCGACTAAATTATACGTTTGTGATTTATCAATTTAAAAAGTCATTGTGCATAGATTTATAAGTATTTTACTTTTGCATAAACCTCCGTAACTAAGATCAAAGAGGTAAAGCTTAGATATTAAAAAAATTGCGAAACATTTCTAAAAAAACTTTTGATAATTTTCATTTTTAATGTCGTATTTAAGATTTTTAGGTTTTAATTCGGCCTAGCTTACATACTGCGCTATTCTGATAGACTATACAAATTGTGACGCTACAAAGTTAGTGTGAACTTCATGATTAAATAGCAGGTAAATAAACTGAACGCTACTTTGATTACATTTCATTAGCGCACTGCTAAGTTGCAGTCCCAGTTACATACTCATAGTTTGCTCTCACACTCCACAGAGCAACAAATTAATCACTTCTCAAAAGCTATCCCTTATCAAATCCTAGTGTGGCCTATATCTTGAGAACAAAATGGTTTCAAATATGGTTTCCCGTTGCATTTCTCAATTCCTTCTCGCCTCTTACGACACGTGCAGTTAGCGGCTGATCTATTGGTCAGTGTTCCAGACACAGCACGGGAATTAACAAACTAACAGCAAACATTCAGAACAGCAACAGAACATCAACACTAACTGGCATCTATAAGAGCCAGCCATCTTTAAATAGCAGTTACCGTTCTCAATAATAGTCTCCATAACAAATCACAAACTACGCGACAGAAATTGAGGAATGCATGACGACGAATCATAAATGGTACATAATAAATTCAGATAAATGTCTAGAAAACTAACTAAACCCAAGTTAGTAAATTTATTCAAAATCTGTGAAAAAGTAGTAAAAGTGTACAAATAATAATGGCATTCATGACATCTAGATTAAGGTACCTGATTATTTACTAACATAATTAATTGATTCCTTTTAATGCGATCACACATTGTAAGTTCAAAAATTCTATTATATCAAAATATCAATATTACTGATATTACGCACTCATTATTGATATTCACAATACAACATTATCTAAATAACATACAAGTTAGCGTCAGGGTTTGTTTCAATGCAAGCCTTGGTTGACATTATTCTCCATATATTCACAACAATATAAATAACACATGCAGCATATAAAAATTAGAAATCAGTTTTGGAACACAAGATGTGAAATTCATTTGCCTCCGTGTAACTGAGCCTTAACTGCAATGACCCGGTCAGCCAATGCCCTGTTAGCCGCTCCACATTTGTTTAGCACCAGATTAAGATCATCGATGTTTTTGGTTTGGATAGCAACTTCTGCAGCCTGCTCCAGTTGTCTGCAACACAATTACCAGATTAGACACTTATCTTCTTCTTCTTCAGTGAACTGCCAAGTGGTAGGTTTAAAATACATATTCATACTCAAAGTCTACATTCTCGCTCTATACGAGCACTCCTTAGATCAACAAGTTAATCCCTTCACAATGTCTACGCCTTATCCATACCTTACGAAGCCTATAGCTTGGGAAAAGTATGGCTTCTGAGGAGGTTTCCCATTACCTTCCTCAGTTAGATGGATTAATTACCATTTAATTCTGGGGGAAAATATTTCATGGTGAGGTGGGTCCCCTCTAGCTATCCTCAGCTCATGCCTTAGTCGCCTCTTACGTACACGCAGCAGATTGTTTGCTGTTGCCCTATTCTACAGTCAGTGATCCAACCACACCCGAGCACAACACAGACACTTATATCTAACATTAAATAAATCATCAAAAGTGTAAACTGCAGTCTGTAAATTATTCAATTATAGAAGTAAGCATGTCTTTTAGTTATGGACTTTTATTAGTTCACCGCTTGTAGCTAGAGCGAGCATTCGGATTCAATTATCTGTTCCTCAAGGTCCAGTGTTAGGTCCATTGCTCTTCTCATTATATATCACTCCTCTTAGCTACCTGCTTGCTCAGTCCTCCATAAATTTTCATTTATATGTAGACGACACAAAACTATATATTTCCTTTTCTAATCATGATTCTGATCAAAAACTGGCTCATCTCTCATCCATTCTAGACAAGGTTTATTCCTGGTTTTGTGCTAGCCGTCTTGCTGTTAATCCTTCAAAACTGAATACCTCTTAATTGGCACTCCTTTGCAAAGAAGTAAAATTACCTATAGCTCTGTTAATCAGAATCTTGCTCTTTCACCTTCTCGATCCGCCAAAAACCTTGGAGTCATATTTGATGAAAACCTTGACTTTAAATGCCATATCTCTTCTGTTTGTCGCGCTTCTTTCTTTCAGATTCGTCAGATTAGGCAAATACGTCCATCACTTACTAGAAATTCAGCCACTATCCTTGCTAATTCTATAGTTCATTCAAAGCTCGACTATTGTAATTCATTATTACATGGGTTGCCTACTTCTTCTCTCAATCGTTTGCAGCACGTCCAAAATTCCCTTGCACGTGTTGTTTGTAAGTCCTCTCGACGTCAATTTCGCTCTCTTTCTCTACTTCGCAGTCTTCATTGGCTCCCTGTTAATCAACGCATAAAATATAAAATAGCTCCATTAACTTTCAAAACTCTGCGATTTGGCAAGCCTTTTTACTTATCTGAAATTCTTCTTCCCTATCGTCCCTAACGTGCACTTCGCTCCACCGATGCCAAGCTTCTCTCAGTTTCAAATATTCTCACGTCATTGGGCAGACGTTCATTTTCTTAAGCAGCACCCACAATCTGGAACTCTTTACCTGCTAATCTTCGCTCTTGTTTTTCTCTTTCAACATTCTCTAGCAAGCTTAAAACTTACCTTTTCCCACCATAGACATAATCAATCTACCTTGACCATTTTTTGATCACCGGACTGGCTTTCGTTTAAGACCTTACATCTCCTCAGCACATTTCTTTCGCAGATTAGTCTGGGTGAATTGATCTGTAGTGATGTGTGCTGTTGGGGACGTCCCTGACATCATCCCTGGATGAGGAAACGGACGTTAAACCTCTACTTATTATTTATTTACCTCTAACTGTCTAATCGATGGTGGCATATTTTGATTTATTGTGATTTCTACTTTGATTTTACTTCTTACGTTCGTGCTGTTCGATTTGTTTTCTATTCTTTTTCTTCCCGTCAAATGTTGACGAATAAGGAAGTAGATGTTTTAAAAACTAAGGACTAGAGAGTCTCTGATATCATCACTGACTGTGGAAAAGTTTAAATTTGTTTTATATTTATTGTTAGTATTCAAAACAAGTTGCTTCGATTCAGTTTATTTTAACATCGATTTAGTTTTATTATGGAGTCTCAATGCTTGAAGAATTTTTCTTTAATACATTTTCAAGTGTAAATAGAACGTAGCACGTACTCAAAGGTATTCAGAAATACATTCATACGTACATTCATACATACATTCATAAATAAAAATACACAGTACACATTCAACAGTGTAGGAAAATTAATTTAAATTAAATGTACAATATAATTCAGCTACGTGATATTATTTCTTAGTTTCAAAATTTTCTAGTTATGAATTAATTATCAACGTTCGTGATGACGATACTCTTTGTTAACTACATAACATACTATTAAATACAGCCAATATAATGTATTCGAGCGAAAGAATACTCGGAATAAAATCTCGTCAAAATACAAAAAGCAACCAGGTATAAAACTAAATGACTCACCCAAGTTTTATGTGACATTTGACTAGACTTTCTGGCGTCACTCTAGGTAAATATTTTTTACCCTCTGCAGTGTTGCCATTCTTCACACAAACTTCTAAGAAAGGCTACACAGAAAAATAAAACGTTATACTATTTAAAGTTTGAACTCTTCTGCGCAGATGCAATCTTCAGTAACCTACCTTTTGCCTTAACTTTATTTTTACTATATTTTGATATTTTTGAAGTTATCTTCCTCATAATAGTAGTTAAATTTTATGGTTACCATAGGTTCTACAAGTATAAACAAAGATTTGCATGTAATTATAATAGGACCAGACATGGGTAAACAGGAGTGTCTTCTCAGGGAATGACGACCCTGTCCAGTAAATGTTAGTCGAAGCTGAGGAAGCATAGTAGGCCCACCTCGTCATAAGCAGAATCCCCAAGATTAATAGTATATCAAACAGAATGTTATAGATGATTTAAAGATCCGCGCGTATGTGGACATGAATATGAAAGCGGAAGACAGAGAAGAGTGAAGGTGCTGTATACCATGGACCTGCCAGTAGGCAGTGCACTAAAAGGGAGAGAGAGCGGACCAGACACAAAACTTTACGACTAATCTGATATTCATAAATGAACAGGAACTTTTACTTTACTCAAAAAGTTATTTTAATTTTAATAACATAGGAAAGTTGTTAAAATCCCCGAATAGTGTCCGGGGTCTCCGTGTTGTGTCCGCGTTGTTTGAAGAATAGACCAACCAGTGACTGACTAAGATCTAAACCAACTTCAGAAAGGCCATTCGATTGGTAAGCGCCCAGGCTCTGAAATTGTTACAGAATTTTCTAAAACGAATGGAAGAGACTTTGACATATAGTATAGGACAAAGAGGTGAAGAGAAGGTCCATTCGTATCACGACCCTAGTTAAACTGGGATTAAAGGGAAGAAGAAGAAGAGAGGAAAGCTGTTAAAAATGCTATTTGATAATACCTCATAACCAATGGGCGACTTTTTACTCTTGGAGAACCGATCCAGTTCAATCCAGTCTCCTTTCGCAGCCAGTACTGAAATCTTCAGCCACCAAAACCTACGAGAAATATAAAAAACAAGGTTTTTCTTCTAAACAAAATGGTCATATTGAAACTAAAGCTGAACGATTTCGACATTAGATAAAAATACTAATAATAAACATTAATGCTATTAATGCTAATGCTATTAATGCTAATTAATAGCATTAATGCTATTAATGCTAATAATACTGCAGTTTATTTCTGCGGAGGGTTTGCTGGCATTCTGAAGTGGAGAGCAGTAGACAAAAGAATCCCTGTCCTAGGGTAATAATAACAATAATAATAATGAAAATAATAACAATAATAATATAGAATTAAAAACAATAACAACAATACCAAAACAATATACATACAAATTACTCACATACTCAGCCCAAAAATTAAACAAATATTATTCCACGGCTAATTCACTTGAAGTTATTTAACACTTATCTTATCTTCTTTTTTTCAATTGAATAAGCATAATAGAGAGAGAGAGGGAACAACGTTTAATTTCAAATTTCAAAAGATCAACAACAGACATATAAAAATACAAAAAAAAATTATAAGCATTAAAAGTAAATCATATAGTAAGTACATAAAAGTGAAACAAACACAATGAATGATGCAATGAAAGTAAAACAAATCCAATACTGTTCAATCGGTCCCTAGTGAGAGCATTGCTCTATTTAGCTAGTCGCCCAGATGGTATTGAAAAGTGTATTTCCAGTATATTGTAACAATTCTTGAATATAAAAAGATTTCTATAGATTTCTTAAATTCTATACATAGAGTAGGTATGGTATTGTTTAGTATTCTCACCTACGATCGGGAACTTTAAATTCTTTCTGCATCTGTTCGACTAGTTTTTGATTACTATCTGCCGCTAGTTGGCGCATGGTCTGGTCTAGAGAGAGATCTAGAAACGGTCGGTTGAGTTCTTCCTCTAATCGTCTCTGATATCTCATCAGCTTCAGCTGCTCCTCTGACAACTGAGTCACATCAATTCGAAAACAAATTTTTAAAAATGTACAAAATCAATCGTAACGAAATTTTATAGTAACAATCTTAATTAATTAATTAATTTATTTATCACATCAAACATTTAAAAATGCAGGTAAAGCAAATAGAAAAGCGAAATCTGGAAACGTTTGTGCGTACGGAGGATACAGGCTATAGAAGCGCTTACATATTCCGGATTTAGTTCATTAAAAGTAGAAAATTAATATAAAAAGATTAATTAATAGGATCAAAGTATCCTACGTACAAGTGTGTAGGTAATCACACACATAGAGCTAATATAAATACGCTACATATCATCATCATCATAATATCGTTATCGTTTTCTGAAATGTCTAATACTAATTGATAATAATTATTTTTATATTTTTATTGCCCCGGGTTATAGGGCCCTGGGCTAAAACAAAGATAAAAGAAGGACTTTATTAAATGAAAGAAAGATTAAAAAGATATGGTTCAAATAATTCCTCAACACTCTGGGAGGTCGCATTCGCCTGTGCAGCGGATGCAGACAGAATTAAAGCGTTGGAGTGCAATAGACAGGCGCTGCCACAGAAAAGCTTTTTTGCGTTGGTCGCCTGAAACAGCGCTGGTACTCCTACACTTATTTTAATTACTTTATTCTTTCTATAATCATTTTATAATTGATAATTATTTCTGTATCACGATAATATTTCAGATATCTATCAATATCTAGCACATTTATTTGTAGTTATTTCTATTACTGTTATTGACATCACAAAATATTAAAATTGAGTTCATTGGGACAAACAAACTGAATTACTAACTCTGGCGGCGACTTCGTTCTTAGCTTTGGCATAGGCTTCCTGTGCACCCAACAGTAACGTCATCCTAGCATCCAGTCTCTACACAGTGTCATCAATCAGTCAATCAATCAATCAATCAATAAATCAACCAATCTATCAATATATCAATCTTGCAATCAATCAATCAATCTATCAATCAATCAATAAATCAGTCAATCAATAAACAAATAAATCGATCAATCAAACAATCAATCAATCGTTTTGGTTAATGTCTAGATCCAATTTATCTAATTTATAACTTTGCGAAGTTATTTCACTGGTTTAATTCATTCGAGTATAAAAATACGAATAACAAAACAAACCTCTTCATCGTAAAAAGCAGCCACACGACAATTTGCTTCCTCGAAGTGATTGTCTGCCTGGTAGTAAAGATCTTGTAGAAGCTTCTTGTTGTCTTCTTTGCAATACTAAATAAAACAAAGACCATCTTATTTCTATAAAACTCAAACATGGCTAACAAAATTAGCAACAGACTGACGAAAACCAGTGACAGCAGTTGTGCAAATTGAGAAACTAAACGAAAATAAGTTACTAAGGATGATAATTCGATAGCTGACCGAAGGCAATGGAAACAATCCCAGACACAATAATTTTTAACGTTATGATAACTATATAGTTTAGTAAAGGGTAACTTTTGCTTACGGTTTAGTCACCCGTAACCTTTGAGATAGGATAAACTTTTAGATAGGTGAATTACTAAATTCACAATGACGCGTAATCAGAAAAAGTGGCAATGAGTCCCTTGGGCTCGCCATTTAACTGAACACTAGTGAGAGTTCTGCTTTTTAAAATGAGATAACAGAAATTTATTGGCCCCGCACACTGCATCTAGGCACCTAGTTTCAAAACTAGCTAAACACAGAACCTTGTGTAGCCAGAAAAATTCATCAAACTTAAAAACAGCGTCTGGATAAGAAAACTGACGTTAAAGTCAACTAAGTTCAGAGCAGAATAAAATACTTCCATAATGACATAATTTAGAGAGAAAGCAAATTATTAGTAAAACTATAAATTTACTTATTAGTAAAAAATAGTGAAAAGATGTTGGGAGCATTTGCAAGTTAAATGCTAGATTAGCTCTATCTTCAACGCAGTTTAAAGAGCTACCCTTATCATGTAGAATAGGGGGTAGAGCTTCTGACTACGGATAGCAGTGAAACTCAAGCTCAGTACACGCAAGCCACTTGAGAGCTGAAACCTAAAACTTAGCTTTTATATCGATCAATCAGTCAATCAGTAAGAATTTACTGATTTTAATCAGTATTTGAATCAATTTTCATCATCATCATCTTCCCTTGAATCCCAGTTTAACTAGGGTCGGGATACGAATAGACTGTCTGAAATCCTCTTTGTCCTACATCATATCATCAGTCAATCCCTTATTTGATACTTTCCATTCGATTGAATTTTTATTACAATTTGCAATGTTTCTATATTTTAATCAATTTTAATCAGTAAACATTAACGTGACATTCTTCGCCATAAGGCTGTATCAGGGATGTCGTCTTAGAAATTATCGTTTCTAATATCTCTGACGATCCAGAACACGTCGCCTACAGACGTCAAAACGAACGTTCAATCTATGCGGCGTTTAAGCGGTGTGTAAATAGTGTGGAACCTGTAAATAGAGAGACTGTGCGATAGAATGAGATCTGACGAATATGAGGAAATCTCCTTGAGACATCCTGTCCTTCAGCTTCAACAGCACCATGTACACTGTACAATATCAATTATAAACAACCATGATAATAATAATAACAATTAGAGTGCTACAGTCATCAATGACAAAAAACTTCATCAGCACCATGTGCACAGCTCAGTATCAATTATAAACAACCATGGTGATAATAATAATAGCAACAATTAGAGTGCTACAGTCATCTATGACAACATCGAGCACTATTGAGTCAAAAACAAATCGGCAAGCAAAAAGAAGGTCCAAAAACGGTGCAAATTCCAAAATCCAGAAAAATCAGTCCAAAGAAGGGAATTAATGAAAAGGAGGTTTAGGCTGATGATAGTTTAACGTACATTTTCACATCTAAGAATGACTTCAGCGGCATCTGTGAGCATTATTATCATTTATATTAGTTTAAGGGTGGCCATATTGATGACACGCAAGGAAATGTTTGAAACATTTATTAAGAGAAGATGATTTGTTACGATCGAAATGCAAATGAAGATTCATAGCCTATCAATATGGAAGCAACACCTGGCTTTGCATTGAATTTAATCATAGCATAAGTAAACTACAGAATTTAGAAAATAAATAAATACTTTATATGTTTAATAATTTATGAACAGTCATTATGACTAGAAGGCAATATTAAGTAATAATATTAAGTAATAAAAGTAATGGTTTTATTGTTTCAGAGAGAATTCAAAATGAGAGAATTAATAATTTCCAATTATTCTAAACGCTCGCTGGATCAAGTCATTAAATTAGTATTCCAAGTCGGATACAGGTTTAATTTCATGAGGTTACAAATAAATTTTGTTCAATTTCTTCTTTTCTGTGTTATTATAGTTTACGCGGAAACAGTGTATAAAAACAAAAACACCAAAAAACATTATTATTAAATACGATAATGCACAAAAATAAGTAAATAGACTTCACTAATCAAAGATTTGGTAAATACTCAAAATACTAGAAACACAGAAATATACAGACGATAAGATAATTGATTACAAAATAAATTAGTGTGCATAGAGACACATAGTGAATACAAAGGAATAAATTTATATTCTTTTGTATTATTCTTTTTATAATACATTGTAAAAGATTACATACACACGAAAATAAATGAACATCCTATAAAATTGTGTGCATACACAAAGAAAGTACCTGCACTAGAAAATATGCGACTAGACAAAGAGTGTATAAAGTAGGAGAAAATTAACTATAACTTGATCTAATAGACGTACCCAAATCAGTGTCTCCACTTTCAATCGCTTTAGTGAGAGCCTCAGAATCTTTCTTCATCTTCATCAGCAGAGGAATCTGCTCTGAAGCTTTGGGCTCATAGTTCAGCAACTACATCAATCAATCACTCAATGATTCAATCAAACTATCAATTCAAATAAACAATCAATCCAACCAATCAAAAATCAATCAATAATTTAAATCAATCTATCAATCAAACAATCAATCAAATAATCAATCAATCAAATAAACAATCAATCCATCACTTAATGAATCAAACAATAAATCAATCATTCAATAAATATGCATTAAATGCTTCAGCCTCACAGAGCAAGTATTAAGTTAGCTAAAATAGAATATTTTCTGTTAAAGAATCTTTAATTTTGTAGTAATAAAATAAACATATCATTTTCTCCGATCCTGAGAAGTGAGATATAGCTCTGATTGGCTTAAATTTTAGCCTTGCAGCTGTGATGGACTTCAACCGCTTGCAGCAACAGTCAATGAAAATTCTTTAAGTATTACTCTATGCCTCTATGGTAAGCCCTTGGCTGCTAAAGTTGTACGAGTAGTTCTTTCAGATTCTGACTTTAGGGCCGAGCTTTACACAAATTCATCCCTGCCGAAAATTTCAGGGCTGAGATTTTGTTACTCATTTATATTAGAAACCCTTTATTCCATCTCTCAGACAAATCTTTCAGAAATAAAACCCTAAATGTTCATGCTGCCAGGTAAACTAATCCACATATTAAACAGCAGAAAGCCTTCATATCGCACCTGTATTGCTAGATCTGTTTTACCACAGTCGAAAGCTTTATTGGCAATCTCTGAATACGACACGCCGGAGTATTCTCCTATCTTATCAGAGATTCGTTTAGCTAGACTCTCCTCTGCTATGAGACCTGCAGCCACACCGGCCGCCCCTACCGATTTTGATGGTTTCTGCTGATCCTGCAAGTCAAACACACTGTAACACATCAGTTTCTTCGCCCCCCTGATGATATTATGTGATGATGTAGCAGCAGTAGTAGTAGTAGTAGTAGTAGTAGTAGTAGTAGTAGTAGTAGTAGTATATATGTTTATTTAGAAGTCTACAAACACCCCGACAAACAATTGCGAAAGCAGACAAATCAACAGTTCAAAGTGTGATCAACATATGAAGCATCAAACAGAAAATAAAATTTGCTCACTACGGCCATCAGAGATGTTATGAGATGATGTATGAGATGATGTTATGTGATGGTGTATGTGATGATGATATGCGATGATGTTATGTGATGTTATTACGTGATGAAGTTAAGCGATGATGATATGCAATGACGGCTGAGCCGGTCAAATGATCGGATGAGCATTCGACTGTGGAGCGGTAGGTGCTGGGTTCAAGTGTTAGTCCAATCACTGATATGCTCTCATGAAACTGACTTTAAACTAGGCATTGGACGTTCCGTTTGATATTAGAAGTAATTCCAAATTCACCTAGACTCACTTCCCAATGCACAAGCTGAATACGAAGACCTTATCAGGACTATAAAAATAAGTTCTTAGCAGCACACAATAGGAGGTTTGTTTAGATTTTCAACGACGAAAATCAAAGCGCAGGCATTTCCAGAACCGTAGAACCTCATAACGCAATATATTAGACATTGCTAACAAAATTTTATTTGAATTAAGTATTACCAAGTTAGACACGCAAAGGCTGCAGTTAACTTGAAGCCAACTCAAGGAAAAGGAAACGAGGAAGACCTAGAAGTACTTGGCTAAATACGTTCAACAAGGATTTGAGAGCATTAAACATTTCATGGGAAGACGCTGTGAAGATTGCTGATGATAGAAACGAATGGAGGAATGTTGACGCCCTATGTTCTGTTCAGAACTCAAGGAACTGATCATGATTACGAAGTTACAAAATTATTATTATTACAATATTCATAGCCCGACCCAAGTTAAACTGGGATACAAGGGAAGATGGCGTAGATGATGATTACGATGTAACACTAGGATAGAGAAAGAAGACCCACCTGCTGCACCTTGTAGCAGGCCCAGTGAGCCACAACCCGGCTCGCTCCCTTGTTGTCAGGCAGCCGCAGGTACTGACATATGGCGACGGCCAGGGCGTAGTGTCTCCTCAGGATTAACCTGTCGATCAGCACGTCCATCTGCAACTGCTCTAATCTGTTAGTTAATTGCGTTGATAGATCAGTTAAAGCAAAATAGAACGATACAATATCAGTGAAATAAAAATGATACATACAAAAACAAAAACTACGAAAACGAAACTATGTAGCACTTGCGGTATGTCATGTGTGTTACTATACAGAATATTTTAAAAAATTTAAATAAAAATAAATAAGCGTCGATTATCTTCAAAAGAGAGCCTCGCGTAACGCAGGGGCTCCAACTATGCTCAATACAAACGGGTGATATTTGTTACTGAGGAATCGATAGCGTCGCCATTCCCACAGATACAAGCCTATTCACAGGATAGATCCATGATTAATGTGTTTTATATCATTTGCATGCGCAGCGGAAACTGTTAACTTAAACGTCACAAAGCAGTGTCATTTAGAAAATTCCAGACATATGTCGTTAGGTTCAGTTAATTGTATCTATCTGCTTAATGATAGATTTTTCTTTTTTAAGAAGGAAAGAGCGTTAACTTCGAGGATTGAAACTTAATAGAAGCAAAACAAAACTCTGCACAAATGATTAGATTAACAGCAGCTTTATTGCTGTTAGTTAGTATGATTATTTGTAGAAGTTTTTGTTGTTTAATTACAAAAATATGAACATATTATAAATCCATTACAAAAAGTTATTAAAAAAAAACTTTTTTCAATGTCTACTTACCTACCACAATATATTGTGCGAGACAATACGGCGTGATTTCAAATTCAAAGCAATGTGTTTATCAAGTAAGTATGCAACCAACTTACAACCAACCGAAAACACTATTTAAGCAATAAGAGCATTCAATTTGTTATTACTTGAAACGAGAACCTAATGAATTTAAAAAATGGGATCGGTAGAAAATAAGCAAAACTAAAATCCAATCAGCATTCGATCTCCATTTTTAAGCAGACATTATCGTTTTACAGAAATCAATCTTAAATACTTTCACATGCTCCACTAATGAACCTTAAAAATAGCATACACAGCGTCTTAGAATTCTATGAAATAAAATCCGAAGCCCCAATTGACCTCGACAATATCGATAATATATATCATCATCATCTTCCCTTGAATCCCAGTTTAACTAGGGTCGGTGCACGAATAGACTGTCTCAAATACACTCTGTCCCACAACACATAATCAGTCAATCCCATATTTGAGACTTTTTCATATAAAAACGTCTATTATTATATATACGCATGTATTATACTATAAAAATGTACTATAATATATATATATATATATATATATATATATTATCGATAATATATATAATAATATAACGTCAACGTATAACAAGGATACTGTGCATAGGTGAGAGGTATGCCTATCTTGGGACCTCTCAGCGCATTGAGAACTCGCAGTTCTTGAGCCACTCGAACGTAATCTTCTGAATTGTAGTCTGAGAGGAAACATTTACCGAATGACGCCGCCTGCGCGACATAAATCAAACATTTTAGTATAGCTACTCTTAACTAACTCTCCTATATCCTTATTGCACCAAGTATTTTGATATTTCTGATAAGAGGCTACTCTTAACTAACTCCATTATTTCCTTAATATACCAAGTATTTTAATATTTCTGATAAGAGGCTACTCTTAACTAACTCCATTATTTCCTTAATATATCAAGTATTTTGATATTCATGATGTGAAGTAACAGTATCAGCTTCTTGATATATATGAATTTAGCTACCACTGCAAGTCAATTGTTGTTAAAGTTAACATCACATAGTACAATAATTAGATCTGCAATGAGCCATGCATCTACTGTTTATTTGTAACTTCTATTTCAGTTTGTTTTTTTGCGACTCACTATTGCATTGTCTAGTACATTGTGCAACATTGTGCAGTTAAATAAAGATTAGATAACTATAATAATAGGTATCATCATCGCCACCATCACCATCATCATCATCACCATCATCATTATCATCATCACCATCATCACTATCATCCCTTGAATCTCAGTTTAACTACTGTCGGGATACCAGCAGCCCTTCTCCAATCCATTCTGTCCCACAGAATATCATCTGACAATGCACTACTTTTATTGTCCTTCATGCATAATACTATGTATATTTATAGATACTATTTACATTAAGTAGTTTCTTCTGATTGGCCGGCTCGTATTCGTGTGCTGCTGCGTGAATACACTGATGCACGGCATCTCCAAGCTGCTCTTTAATCACTGTTATATATTCATTTGCCTTCTGACTGACATTCTGCATAAACACAACAACAACAACAATAACAACAACAACAGCAATTAAATTACAATAGACACAAACACACTAATAATACTGATTTACTGCTGTATTTTATTTATTAAAATGTTTTGTTATATTATTTTATAATATTGCTGTATTTATTGCTGTAACTTGGTGATTTACTGTTTTCATCAGCCCATTCATGATCTCTCTCCTCGATAAGCTGTATATGTTTATGCAGTATATATATATATATATATATATATATATATATATATATAATATATATTATATATATATATAATATTGTGTGTATATATATATATATATAAATAATATTAAATAATATTATATATATATATATAATATATGTTATATATATATATATATATAATACTGTATATATATATATATAAATAATATTAAATAATATTATATATATATATATAATATATATATATATATATATATATATATATATATATATATACTATATTTACACATACATCTATATGTATATGCATACAATCATACACACTTTCACACAATCAGCATAATGTAAAAATACACCTTACTACTCTACTATCACTCAACAAGTAATGAACGTCCGGTTCCTAGCTATAAGGCAATGTCAGGGACGTCTCTAGCAGACGCTGTACAAACAGGCGCCCAAACACCACAATATGACGACTGCGTATACAAAGACCACAAGATAAAGCGAGATCAAATAGCGTAAATCCAAGTTCCAAGGCAAGAGGGTCAAAATTTAGATCTATGGTGGAAAGAGATGAGATTTAACTTGACCAGGAAAGTAATAATACAATTACAAGACCGAAAAACTTGTGGTAGAATGCTCCATATTGTTAAAGAAAAAAAAGAAGGAGCGTCTGCCAATGGCTGATCTACCAAGCTGCTACCAAGACACTACCACCAAGCCGCATATTTAACATTTCTAATTACGTAATACTATATATCAACAAGAAATAAAAGTCTGCTTATATCGCCTGAAGATGATGGTGGGAAAAATGTGGAGAAATGGAAATGAATTGCAGAACTGAGAAGAAAATCAGGAAATGAAGTGAACACAAAGTAGCAAACACAAAGCACAGACACAGTGGTATCAATGTCATTATGTCACCTATTGCTAGTAAATTTAGAAACGATTATCATGATCATCATCATGATCATCATGATCATCATCATCATGATCATGATGATCATGATCATGATCATCATGATCATCATGATCATCATGATCATCATGATCATCATGATGATGATGATGATCATCATCATCAATCATCATCATCAATCATCTTCATCATCTTCCCTTAAATCCCAGTTTAGTTAGAGTCGGGATAAAAAAATGTCAAATGGCAAAAATTGATAGCACTAATTACACGAAAATTAAGGCTCATCAATCACAAAACAAAGCCATATCTGTCATTAATAAGACAAATTGTTAAGAATTTAGTAATTCAAGCTATTGATAAATTATCTATTATCTAATGAAAAAATAGTTAACAGTTTGATTACTTAAACAGGTCTAATGAGTTAGTTAACATAGACATAATATGGAAAATGTTGAAAATGAAAAATGAAATGAATAAGAATGATGCTAAAAGGTATGACAACCAAAACCTATACCTCGTACTATTAATATTATTACTGTTAATATTATAGTTTTCATGTGCTACATTTTTAAAGTTTGGATGAATAAATTAAAAATAAAGGAATTAAAATTAAAAATTCATGTTAAATTCCTACAAAATTTATAGAAAATAGAAACAACTTTAAAATAAATAAAAAATCTAAAATAGCTTAATTCAATTCAAAACTAATTTTTAAAACTGAATAAATTCAAAAACTCGTAATAAAATTTCTAAATTAAGCTAATGAAATGAATATGTTAATTCTTACATCAAATTCTTTCCTCGCTTCAAACAGCATTGCGCCAGGTGACATTGAGCCAATCTTAAATATATCTTGAACAACGTCTGCACATATTTGGACAAAAATTAATCATTTATGATTAATGAGATAACCAATAAAATAATAGCAGTTTGTCCAGTAATTCTGATAAGAGAGAGAGAGAGAGAGAGAGAGAGAGAGAGAGGGAAGAGAGAGATAGAGAGAAAGAGAGAGAAGAGAGAGAAAGAGAGAGAGAGATTGAAAGCTAGAGAGAGAGAGAGAGAGAGAGAGAGAGAAAGAGAGAGAGAGAAAGAGAGATAGAGAGATATAAAGAGTTAGAAAGAGAGACAGAGAGAGATAAAGAAAGATAGAGAGAGATAGAGAGATAGACAGATAAAGAGAGAGAGAGTAACCATATTTATTTCAACAGCAGATATACCAACAATAATATTTAACAAACAAGAGAACAATAGCACTTTACACGACTTGAGCAACTGCGCTAAAAAAGTCACCAATTGTTTAATCTATCAGCATTAACTTCTAACCATAACCAGTCATAAATCAGAATATAAGCAAATTCCCACCAAAATGAGTGGTTTAATAAATCGTCTAGCTTAAGTAATAGATGTATTGAATAGTTTAATTTAAAGAATAGATGAACTGAATGGTTTAATGAATGGTTTAATGAATTGTCTAGTTTAAAGAATAGATGAAATGAATGGTTTAATGAATTGTCTAGTTTAAAGAATAGTTGAAATGAATGGTTTAATGAATTGTCTAGTTTAAAGAATAGTTGAAATGAATGGTTTAATGAATTGTCTAGTTTAAAGAATAGATGAAATGAATGGTTTAATTTAAAGAATGGTATAAATGAATGGTTTAATGAACGAACGAGAGCAGAAATTTCTATTTGCAGATTAACGGCAGAATTATGCTGTAAATTTAAAGTCATATAGAAGTATATGACATAAAATCAAAATCAGTGATCAAAATATGAATACTGAAAATCGACACAGGAACCAGTTTTCAATGAAAAAATTAAATTATAGACGAACAACCAGCGAATAACTACAAAACAGACTATGTGGTGTCGCGAAAAATGAGCCGTAAAGAACTGCTGCAATAAGCTAGAAAAGGTCTTTGTGACGGTAGCTCGAATGTGTAGAGTTGAACGTCTGACCTTGACGTTAAACAAAACAATGAAGCAAACCATTACCTTGAGGTGTCTACTATAAATATTAATCTGCAAAAAAGAGGTAGGAAAAGTCACTACAGTAGCTTGAGTGTGTCGAGTTGAATTGAAGAGAAGTTTGTGCCTCTGACTGACTTTAAACAAAACAATGTAGCTAATACTGACCTTAGAGAGTCTATTAGAAATATTAATCTGTAAGATAGAGGTAGAAAAGTCACTACAGTAGCTAAAGAACAATTAGCCAATAAAAACTCATAAATTAATTACAAACCGGGAACCTGATGCAGAAATTCATGAGTGCTGTGGCTAATGATGCGCAGTCCATCGATCTCCGAAACGCAGTGAATAGCAGTAGTATCATAGGTGAACGTACACATACATAATGATACAAGCGCATGGACGAACAGCAATACACAGTCAATCATCGCAATTTTTCAAATAAATTAAGGAACCGAACTCAATTAATTACATCAATAATATTTCAGTGTCAACAACACCCAATTACAAAACAATGAGTCTTACATGACTGTGGACTTGTCACCGCAGTTCGAGGATTACAATTTAACAATTTGATAGAAAAATTTAGAGTGGAGTTAAGGTTGATAATATTTAAAAACAAAATTTAAAGAACATTACAAAGGCATCAAAATTAAAGCTAGTACTCAAACTAACTTCAAAAAATTGAATAAACTATCACATGTCATCTCCATTCATAATGTAAACGCACGAAAAATTAATAAATTGTGTTAACTGAATAGTAATTAATTATTGAACAGTAAGCAATTCTCAGTAACTAAACGAATAAATAAAACTCGACATTAGAGGATATTTTAGCCAATCTTTCATTGGTCCAACCATGAGAAGAATATCTTCCCAGTATCCCACAGCCGCTGTGTCACCACACCTGCACACAAGCATCAGGAACTCCTATATAATATAAGCTATATTAATAATCAAATAATTGCAGTTTTGATTTCTAATTTGAGGAATCAGTATTCGTTTCAGTGTACTACCTAGATACACGCTATACATGGTAATTAACAGAATTCATTTAATTTCTACATTTATTGCTACAAAACTTAAACGAAAAAATAAACTGTCTATTCGTATAATAGGAAAACTGGGCTTTATGGGAAGATGATGATGATGATGATTTACTTTCTATCTTTTCCCCTTATAACTTTATTTGAAGTCATAATCAAGTAATATCACATTTCATCTCACACCTTTTAATAAACTTTTCATTTATTTTAATTTTTTTAATTAATTAATTAATTTAATTTAATTTTAATTTAATTTAATTTTAATTTAATTTAAATTTAATTTTAATTTAATTTAAATTTAATTTAAATTTAATTTAAATTTAATTTTAATTTAATTTAAATTTAATTTAATTTAAATTTAATTTAATTAATTAATTTAATTAATTAATTAATTTAATTAATTAATTAATTATTTAATTTAATTAATTTATTTTAATAAATTTTTCAATGAATTATTCCCTCTACTTTATATATATATATATACTGCACAACTACTTCCCTCTCTTACAGTACAATATATCAGACACCTTCTTTCAATTTCTTAACAAACTTTCAGATTTTAAAACTGACTTCCTTCAACAATCCAATCCAGTATTTCATCGTTTGTTACTTTTAAAGATCCCTTTATTTCTTAAATACATTTTCAACAGTTACAATTTTCAATTGTCTTGCAAGTTTAACATCCATTCACATTTCATAGATTGTTTCAATACCGCTCACTCATCAGTGTTGTGTCCGGGTTGCTGAAAAAATAGATCAAACGTAGACTGCACTCGTCGTAAACGTCGACAAAGCATTATAATCCAAATCAACGTCAGAAAGGGCATTGGGTTGGCGAGCGCCTAGGCTTCAGAAATAGTAACAAATTTTCTAATCCCGACCCAAGTTAAACTGGGATTCAAAGTAAAATGATGATGTTGATGAAATCTAAAATGTTAATGGATGCAATTTAATTTTCCATTATTAGAAATGATAATGTGTATAGTCGGAACAGTGCATATCTGTATTATGCAAGTTATAAGAGGTCACTAAGAAAAATTCAAAGAAGGTCTCAAGAAACTGTCAAAGAAGCCGTACAATTCAAAAGCTCTTTACTAAATTAAGATTTGTGGACATGTAGCTATTGCGACAAGACCCACTTATCAAAAAAGTGGCCACAGTGCTCCCTGAGAACATAAAAGCAGAAGACACTGATTGCAAATATGTTCCTCGGATCTGCAAAATTTGTCACAGAATGAAAGAAAGTACAAACCAGACGAGTTGCTTAGGACGAGTCTGACACTTGGTACTGAACTGACAATAGCATGTGCTGAGATCAGAGGAGCCCAACCACAGTATGCCTGTGCTACTGAACAGTGCCAGCTTCTTGTGGTCAAACGAGAGTGCCATCTCAATGAACGTTCCTCCGATCTAAATAAAAAGATTTTTAATCTCACAGATTAACTAGCTATACCAGATATCAATACGAGTATATAACTAAAGTGTCGGCAATCTAAATCCAGAATTATATCTTGATGATTAACCAGAGTGATTCCTATTCCATTGCTATCTGAATGAACTTTCCTCCGATCTAAATAAAAAGATTTTTAATCTCACAGATTATTAGCTCTACAAGATATCAACCAGTATGAGTACATAACTAAAGTGTCGGAAATATAAATCTAGAATTCTATCTCGAAGATTGAAAGGAGAGATTCATACAGAATATCAAAATTAGATATTTATTTATTTATTTCGATCCACGACAATTTACATAATAGCAAAACAATAGACAATAAACTACAACAGTGAACAATGGTTTGTGGATTTGAGGAGTCAAAAGGCCATCAAGCAGGACACCAACAGCTCAATGTTTACATCATATAATATAACTAATAGAGAAATAAATTTAAGTATTTCTGAACTATAATAGTTATGTTAATAAATTAGCACGAGAATTATATAGAAGTAAAATGTTAACTATAGAAGTCCATATAAAAGATAAACCGGTCAAATTCATTCATATAGTTAAATTTGAATTTCCATAAAAAGCTACAGCATTCTAAGTGAGAATATTTATTATAACATTTACTTTCGGGATTTTTAATTTAAAACGAATTGCTATTATCATAATTTTGACGCCATCCATAGTTACTAGCAGATCTCAAAATTGAGCAAATTGAAAAAAGATATAATTATTATACTTACTTCACTGCTGTTGTTACCACTATCAGCCGTGACCTCTTTGCACTGACCCATCTGATCGAGCGAGTACAGCTGATGATCTCTAGCCACGAGAACGCTCAGCGACTGACTCGCCGAGCTGATCACGCACCAACAAGAAGGCGGCACGTCTGAGCCCGGTATCTCAGCGAGACGACGAATACGAGGATCCTCGATGTTGGAAATGAGGAAGATGCGATAGGACGTGGTGAGGACTGCGATACCGGTGCATCCCTTAGAGGTGGAGAATATCTGACACCGCAGTACCTTTACATCTTTGGCTTCCTAAACACGTGATATATATATATATATATATATATATATATATATATATATATATAAGCTAATGTTAACCCTAATGTTAAAGCGATGTCAGCGACGGGCGAGCCCAGGATTTGAACCTCATACATACTGATCCACGGTAGAATATATTACCGACATCGCCACTGGCTCCAGCCAGTAATGAAAATATCTATCTGTCCCAGGGCTCTGTTACAAGAATATAAGATGATATGATGTTAACCATAATAATTTTATTATTAATATTAACAATGTTTTAAGTACAATAATCATAATCATAATAATAATATTAATAACTATGGGCCCCATTAATCCCCATGGAGTTGACTTCATTAATGGCATAGGCAGACTCATTGCAGAGCAAACCAGCAAACCGACGATACGCGAGAGACCTCTTTTCTTTGGCAACGCTTCCCATGATTTAGTAAAGATTTAATGCAGTCTGCTTCAGCAATTCCATTATGCCGCTAGATGGCCTCGAGTAGCCAGGCGGAGATTCAGCACGTAATGCTCGAATCGTTTTTATCAAACCTCGGGTTCTTTATAGTAAGAGAAACCACTAAAGAGGTTAAAATAACCATAATAAATATAATGAAGATTTAACAAATATTTCTCCTCCAATGATATTATGAAAATACATTATGATTCCATTATTTTATTCCCACCACAGAATAAAAAATTTAATTAGCCTTGCCAGAATTTAATCAAAATTCAAGCCGCTAAATATAGGTACCTTCGCATCATTAGCTTCCAATAAGCACAGGTTTCTAATAGATTTACCTGGGTGTTAGTGGAATGAAAACCTCCAGAAAGAAGTTTACATCTCTAATTCTATATTGTAGTATGCACCGTTATATACAAATATATATTTGAATACATTATGTATTTGTTGTATACAAATATCAACAATTATATAAATTGTAAACTATGATAACGCAAATTAATCCCTAGAGAGAACAATTTCAATGCTTGCTTTATCAGTAGAGAACATCTTGAAGTTTATTTGGAAGATTAGCTGACGTTTTAAAATCACAAGTACTCAACTGCCACTGCTAGAATATAAATGCCTGAATCATAATTTGCTGCTGAAAACCAATTATATCGTTCATTACGTTATTAAGTTTGATTTATAACGGGGTGACTACTGCATGTTAGTCAACACTTGCTGCATGTTAGTCAACACTTGCTGCATGTTAGTCAACACAGGCTGCATGTTAGTCAACACTTGCTGCATGTTAGTCAACAATTGCTGCATGTTAGTCAACACTTGCTGTATGTTAGTCTACAATTGCTGCATGTTAGTCAACACTTGCTGCATGTTAGTCAACACTTGCTGCATGTTGGTCAACACTTGCTGCATGTTAGTCAATACTTGTTACATTTTAGTCAACACTTACAGCATGTTAGTCAACACAGGCTGCATTTTAGTCAACATTTGCTGCATGTTAGTCAATACTCGCCGCATGTTGAAGTCCACAGTTGCTGTCAGCGCTGAACTAATAGGATAGCTACAGACTTTCTGACGATAATATTTTGAAGAACTAAAGCAAACAGTATAATCCATTTTCGCAAAAAATACTAGAAATAGCCCAAACAAAAATTGATTTTCATTTAACTCCGTATCAATCAAAACTTATGCAACTGACAAGAATCGTTACTGACTAAATCTAATAACTATTCAATTTAGGCCGCCAAGTCAGCACAACCTCTGTGCGAAAATGACAAGCTGAAAAACTACACACCTGCCCCATAGAAAACGTTCGTTTGTAAGCGGCAAACATGTCATATATGAGAACACTGCCATCATCCTGCACACACAGAAGTTCCTCTGAAGTAGACCAGCCAAGCTTTATAACCTTTCCGCTATTCCACTGTTCATCACAATAAATTACAACAATCTGCTAAATTATACACTAAGAGCTTAAGGCAGCAATAATATAGTATAATAATATATACACGATACAACTAATATAAAATAATTAAAAAAACCATTGCTAATATAATCATCATCATCATCATCATCATCATCTTACTACTTAAATCCCAGTTTAACCAGGGTCGGGATACGAATAGACGTTCTTTTGAAGTTTTTCCATTCTTTTAAATTTTATTAATACAAAACATTTCTAGTATAACAAAGCTTTAAAAAATACAAAACATGATTAATACAATCATCATCAACATTACCTTCCCTTAAATCCCAGTTTAACCAGGGTCGGGATACGAATAGACTTTATATTCATTAAACATGATTAATACAATCAAGCTTCAAAAAATACTATGTACAGTATTATTACACTTTCGCCTTAATTGTAAAATAAACTTATAAAATGATCTAGCTGCATAGTTCAGGACTGGTGCTTGAATTTCGCAATATTATTCATCTGCCATGATGAATCCTGAAAATTAGTGACAAGCCCAAATAAAAGTCGCAGGAGCTTCATATGAGTCGACTACAGAGGGAAATAGATTAATAAATATAAATAGTCGACAGACAGCGAGAAATTCAAAGCTACAGATAAAAATTTAAAGCTCAGAAACCATGCTTTTTCCTTTTTAATATATAATTCCACACCATGTTGTGTCCGGGTTGCTGAAGAATAAACCAATTATGGACGGCACACGTCGTAAAAGGCGACAAAGCACTAATATCCAAACCATGGTATTTGGTTAGTGAATGCCTAAATTCCAGGAATTACTACAAAATTTTCCAATACTGACCCAAGTTAAACTGGGATTCAAGAGAAGATGATGATGAAGATGAATAAATTATTCCACACTAAAATAAATCAGCGTAATCCCCTCAATAAAACAAAGATAAGCCTAGTGATATAATAACTAACACATAAAGTGCACCATACATACCCTAAGCATAGCTATTTCTTGTCCGGCTGAATTAAAGATGAAGATGCTCGGCTTTCCAGTTAGTCCCATTCTCTGAGCCTTTAATTCATCTCGAATCAAAGCTAAAATGGCAATCCATTGTATATTACAATTTAAGGTTTTCTATATAGTGAACTGTGAAATGGCCAGTCCAAGGTACACAGATACATACACTTCTAAAGCCTCCAAGATATATTTATAGATGCACCATTCACATAAGAATGTAATCACAAGATCCTGTTCAAGGTAGAATTTACAATAGCTATTGACTGGAGCCAGTGGCGATGTTGGTAAGATATTCGGCCGCGGATCAGTATGTGCGGAGCTCAAATCCTGGGCTCGCCTGTCACTGACATCGCGCTCAAGTGAGGAAACTGATGTTAATGTTAGCTTTAACCTTTTTTTTACATCACAATCTGGGATTGCGATGTAAATCACAATCCCAGATTATGATAGGAAACTGACGTTAACGTTAGCTTTAACCATTTTTTACATCACAATCTGCTTTCAAAATCTCACAACAGTACTCCATCAATGAACAAGTTTATCCCCGCAAAATGGCTCAGACTGAAACTTCGAAGTCTTCGATGTGTGAAAAATAAGGCTTCTGAGGTGATTTCTCAAACCTTACTCAGTTCCTGCTTAGTCATATCTCAACACACAAAAAGTGACTATTTATCAATAAATCCGACACAACATGGGTACCGTTTTATTCCATTTTTTTTAAGCCACAGACATTTTACAAACTAAAAATACGGACAACAACTGACCTATAGGACCCCCATAAGGAGCCGCTGCCACCTCAAACTGACTCAAGTCAATATGATTCCACTGCATGCAGTACAGCTCAAACTTTCTGCAAATAGCAATTGCATTATTCATATAAAACATGATTGTTTTTTAACATTTAGAGTATCCATCAAAATTACAACATATATCAAAGTCTCTCATTGTCAATACTGTCGATTCTGACAAAAACACTTGTTGTGTTGTCAAGTATTTATAGTAGTATTATGAGTATGCATTTTAAGGTATGCATTTTTAAGTATGTATTAGTTAACCTAGATAGCCTCCATGTTTTCTTGACTCCTTCATATATTGTTTAGTAAACTTTCTAATGTACATGCTAGTTCTCCTGACATTATATTACGATTTTTGCATTATTTATTCCTTTTCATCCTAGTAAAACTTCCCCTTAAAGCAACAAAATAGTTTAAATTATTATACTTGCAAATCTATCAATTTACACTTAAACTCAGCTCTCAAACAGCTCTTACGAGTCACATGCTAGATTAAGATAGACTAATCTAATTTAAACTCTTCTTCTTCTTCTTCATCTTACCTTTAATCCCAGTTTAATCAGGGTCGGATACAAATAGACTGTCTCAAATCCTCTCTGTTCCATACCACACCACCAGCCAATCCCCTATTTGAGACTTTTCCATTCCTTTAAATTTTTGTAGCAATTTCTGGAACCTAGGCGCTCACCAACCGAATGCCCTTTCTGACGTTGGTATGGATCTTAGTGCTTTAGTCACCTTCTACGACACGTGCAATCACCGGTTGGTCAATTCTTCAAACAACCCGGACACAACACGGGGAACTAATCTAATTTAACCAAATTTCTTAAAGGTTGGAATATAGCTAGGGCTGCAGAATTTAAAGATTAATTTTTAAGCATTAACGACTTAAAAAATGTTGCCAGCCAATAGCAGAGCTTAACGGCTCGAACTTCTTGGAATTCTAACTTTATCGAAGTTACTTGTAGTTGAAAGTCCAAAAATAAACGCAAATTTCATAAATGCAAAAACTGGCTTTCAATTGAGTTATCAGGTCTACAATGACCCAATCTACATTTAACAAGTTACTTTTAACTTGTTTAAAGCAAATTTTATCACCAATACAGAAAATATGCCATAAGCATTAAAGCATTCACAAAGATAATAATGAGTTAGGCAGCTTAAATAAGGTAATTATAAAATAACTGCTTAAGAAACACACCACTCAAATATTCAAAAACATAAGTAGAGACATGACACAAGAACAACTACACAACAACAACAACTTCAACTTGTACAACATCTTCACTCTGACATGAGTAGTAGTTGTGCATTATGCATGTGGTGAAGGTTAACTGCTACGGTAACAAAGTGACATTTAGTTTCAACATTTAACATTTGTTTAATTCCATCATAGTATAGTAAAAAGTAAAGTAAACACGCATTATAGTGAAATGATCAACTGTGTTGATATCTCTCACTTTTAATACCACATGTTTAAACCGTTAGGCAATTTAGACCATTTTCCGTATAACCAGTCTAGTGAATGTCCGAGATTTACTTTCAGATCAGCGCGGCTGGGATTCGAACCCACGAGGGTTCAATTCACCTCAGGATCTGTCGTTTAAAACTTCAAGAAGTTACCCCTACACTATTTATTTATTTATAATTAGAAATCAGGCAGCAAGGCCCACACAAAGCATACAAGACACACAACACAGCACACCCATGAAATCATGTAAACAATCGTAAAATCAGATATTATTAAGACATTCAACATTAGCATACTCTGGACAAATACTCTGACAGATTAAAAACAGTAATCATAAATGTACTGTCGGTTACTAGAATACGATTGAAAGTGTTAAAAATTACACCAATACTATAAAATGTACTAATATTATAAAAGTGTAATTAGGATAGGTATTAAGTACGTTAAGCATTTTAGCTATATACAGTAATTCAGACTTCAAAACCAAGAAGATCGGGTATGTAAGGTGATAAAAGCGTTTCAGCAATTTTAGATGAAGTTATTTCCAAATCATAAGAAGATTTTAAGGTAAAATAACTATGAAAATGTATTAACGGTATTAGAAAATCAAATTGTGATACAGGTTTTGTGAAATTAGTTCAGTGAAGAGGACTTAAATACAATGCCGAATCATTGTTTTAAGAATAGGGGATCTTAAATCTGATTTGTGACCGAATTGAACTTTAAATTTCTCCCCTATCTGCTACCTAGTTGCAAAAGTAGCTGAGTGTGTAAAAGTTTTACCTAATATACTTAGATAAGTCAATTTATATTTTCTTTATAAATGCTTAAAGCAACACCATATTTTAGTAAAACAGAAGATTGAAAGTGAGCAAAACTCAGAGAATTCAAATTAGGCGGACGAGTTACCGATAGAAAACATCTCCTAGAGGATTCCAATCAGCTGTCAACGCCATGTTTACATTTATTCAATGTTTACGGATACACTGTTGCCATGTCTCGCAGAATGAAAATACGTATAGAATTTTTATAAGTTGACAATTTAAAAACAGTGTCAAGATGTAACCCAAAGAAACGGAAACCTCGGTGCCTTAGTGGTATAGATGCTAGACTTTAGATCATGGGGTTAGGGGTTCGATTCTGACTCGAGTCACTTTTGTTTTCTAAAGTTTTATAAATTTTATTAGTTTCTTAGAAACATGGTACGTTAGGGTTAGGATAAAGAGTAGGGGTACGGTTAGGGATAGTTAAAAAAGTAAAGTTAAAATTACATTGTTTTTTAAAACCTAGTCAACAAAAACAATTAAGCTCCTCTCACAAATCTTCTTATTCCAATTTCATATTTTGTGGCTACATCGAAACGATTTTAAACGTTTTTCTTGGCCATCAAATCTGGTTTGGTAATTTTGATTTCATTGCATTTGATAATAATAATAATAACGCACATTATAGTGAAATGATCAACTATGTTGATATCTATCACTTTTAATACCACATGTTAAATCCGTTAGGCAATTTTGTCCATTTTCCGTGTAGCCAGTCCAGTGAATGTCCGAGATTTTACTCTCAGATCAGCGCGGCTGGGATTCGAACACACGAGGGTTCAATTCACCTCAGGATCTGTCCTTTAAAACTTCATGACCTTATCTACACCTCTAACCATTGCGCTATTGATACATTCATAATTTGATAACCATTGCGCTATTGATACATTCATAATTTGATAACCATTGCGCTATTGATACATTCATATAAAGCATTATTTTTACTGTTACTGTTCTTTTCAGCTATGTATAGTAATTTTTGAGTTGTTCTAGCTAAAATTTTGGTCAAAATAAAAAATAAGTTCCTTAAATATCTTTGTTTCCACATTTAAGCAGTTATATCAATTATATCCGTTGCAGTCTTAGATTTTTGGTTGCAGTTTGTTCATACGGTGCCTTCTACAATCTTCTTCAATCGTCTACAGTCAAACTAGAACTCAACATGCCAATTTTGAAAGTCTCGTTTTTATCCTGATTTGTACATATGTGTCTTTCTTAAAGTTAGTTTGAATGTCTCAATGGCGCAATGGTTAGAGATGTAGAAAACGTCATGAAATTTTAAATTTTAGATTATGAGGTGAATTGAACTCTCGTGGGTTCGATTCCCGGCCGCGCTTATCTGAGAGTAAAATTTCGGACATTCACTGGACTGGTTACATGGTAAATGGGATAAATTGCCTAACGGATTTAACATGTGGGATTAAAAGTGATAGATATCAAAGTAGTTGATCATTTCACTACGGTGGCTCGCAACTGCCATAAAAAAAATTTTTTAAACAAAAAAACAAAAAAACAAAAAAACAAAAAAAACAAAAAACAAAAAAACAAAAAAACAAACAAATCTTTGTTACTATAAATAGCCACTTTGTTACTATAAATAGCACACTAGCAGTATCTATATCACACATAGTCGATGACAACATCCAGCACTCGATCTTGAATCAAAGGCCAGCCTATGTGCAAAAAATAAAGTTTATTGTCAATGACAACATCGAGCACTCGATCTCGAGCCAAAGCCAAACCGATGAGCACAAAATTAGGTCAAAAACGGTGTAAATCCAAAATTCAGTTAATTAGTCTTGTTAAGTGAATTCGTCAATGACAACATCGAGCACGCGATGTCAAACCAAAGCCAAGCCGATGAGCAAAAAGAAGGTTAAAACTGTGCAAATTCAATATTCAGTTAATTAGTCATACTAAGTCAATTTGTTTATGACAACATCGAGCACTCGATCTTGAGCCAAAGCCAAACCGATGAGCACAAAATTAGGTCAAAAGCGGTGATAATTACAAGGCGAGTCTTTGGACTGAATTTCTGCATTTTGGAATTTGCACCGTTTTTGACCTAATTTTGTGCTCATCGGTTTGGCTTTGGCTCGAGATCGAGTGATCGATGTTGTCATAAACAAATTATCTTAGTATGACTAATTAACTGAATATTGAATTTGCACAGTTTTAACCTCCTTTTTGCTCATCGGCTTGGCTTTGGTTTGACATCGCGTGCTCGATGTTGTCATTGACGAATTCACTTAACATGACTAATTACCTGAATTTTGGATTTGCACTGTTTTTGACCTAATTTTGTGCTCATCGGTTTGGATTTGGCGCGAGATCGAGTGGTCGATGTTGTCATTGACAATAAACTTTATTTTTTGCACATAGACTGGCCTTTGATTCAAGATCGAGTGCTGGATGTTGTCATCGACTATGTGTGATATAGATACTGCTAGTGAGCTATTTATAGTAACAAAGTGGTTATTTATAGTAACAAAGATTTGTTTGTTTTTTTGTTTTTTTGATTTTTTGTTTCAAAAAAAAAAAAATTTATGGCAGTTGCGAGCCACCGTATTTCACTATAATGTGAAATGATCAACTACGTTCCTTTTTTTGCTCGCCGGCTTGATTTTGTTTCAATAGTGCTCGATGTTGTCATTGATGACTGTAGCACTCTAATTGTTGTTGTTATTATTATTATTATTATTATTAATGTGTTGTTATTATTATTATCGTTACCCTTGTTGGGCTTTTATTTTATAGCTATCAGCTGATAATAAATACAGACAAAATTATAAAAAATAAAAATCGTATTAAGCATTGCATATAACTTTAATTTGTAATCAGTTTAATTTATAAATAATATGGTATTCGCCGTTCAAATTCTACTGTTATGAAGCTAAATAAAACTTATAATCGCCATTTTAAGTTATAATTATCTTTAAAAATGGAAGACTTTATAGTTTGATTCTAGAATGTTAGGTGGAATAAATATAATTAACATATACCTACAAAATGAAACAATAATTATTTATAATATGGCTAGTGTCACTTTCTTGCTGTATATTTTTGTCTAAAAAATTATACTAGTATGTTTATAGAAATTTCCCGTAACTATAGTTTTTGTGCTTGAGCACGTTGGTTACGCTACTTGAGTCACGTTCACCGATCTGTGAATTGTAAGAAAAGTGTATTACATTCTATGGTTGTTATTAAGATTTGTACTGTTTGGATTCTTTCTGTTCAATTTCGTGTGATTAAATTTAACAACTCTTCTGCTAGATTTGAGCATATTTATACTTTTAGTTAGGCTAACTACCTCTGCCGAAGCCTTAACGTTAGACAAATTAATTAAATGCTCAGCTAGGAGACTAACATACAGAGCGAGTTATTGGAAAATTATGTTATTTTCCCAACTTATTGATGGGGAAATCAATAAGGTTTGATTATTGAGCTATTGGTTGCTATTAGTTTATTGATCTAAAATAGTCTAAAAGTCCTTTCTATTTGCTGGAGTCTATGTAAATTAAATCAAGACATTATGTAAAGCCAATCAATTTATGGCCATCCTGATTTGCGACCATAGTTGAAAATCAGTGTGTAAATCCATTTTTAAAAGCTATGCCTAATGTGTGATTTAACCATATCAAAGTATATGACTGTTTTCTTCAAATTTTATTTAGAGAAATAATATATTTGTAGAGTTCCTAATTGCAATATACAACATTAAAAATTTTATGATACTTATGATGCTAATCATGTTGCTAATGAATTAATTTAATTCATGCTCCTACCTGATTATGAGTTACATTTTAATTGAATTAGGACTATCGTATATTATGTCTACTCAGTAACTATGGATGATTCAAACCGAATTCCTGAAGTCCAGCGGAATCAGAATTATGGCTTATCTTTTGTGCAGTCGCCATCTGGAGACATCTACAGTCCTCTATCAGTGGCAACATTGTCAGAGTTGAATGATATCTTGCAATCATCCGGCTATCTAAACGCTGCAGATGGCATTGAAGACCAATCAGACACTATCACGGTACTAGTGGACTATGGTTCTGCTGAAAATAATATACTGCATCAAGAAAATAATATTTTTGTAGATGGTGCAGTAAAAGGAAATGTAAACTTTGAAAATAATGGCCACAGGCAGAATAGTGGACCTACTTTTGCTAGCAGTGGCAGTAGAGCCAGTATTGTTGATAGAAGTGGCCCATCGATGTGCTATTCCGTAGCTGATGATTATTCCCTGAATGAAGTATTATCTAATGTCGTCGGTATTGATAATTCTGAAAGAGTTGCGACTGGATTTTCTGTCAATTCATTGCTGAATAGAAATGGAATTCCTATGCAGTCTTTGAACCAGTTTGATAAGGAAGAAGAAGTTGAAGATGAGAAGAATCTTGATGGAAACGTTTTTCTTAATCAGTCAATCAGTGACTTTTTTAATACTGGAAACACTGAAGGAAATGCGTCAGTGATCGGACAGACGATTGGAAAACGAGATCAAATTGATAGTTCAATTTACTACTTGAATTTTGATAATGGAACAAATGCTGTGATTAACGACAATATGTTGGTAGATGCTAATTCTAAGAATCTGACAAGCCATGATATGAATCCCTTTATGTTCTCTAACAATGATTCGACTGCTACTAGTTCTGGATTAGAACATTTTGGAGATGATCAAGGGTAAGCCATTTATAAACATCTACTGTTTCATTGGAAATTCTTTAAAATTTTTATTGCCTATTTTCCTTTACTTATCAAATCCATGTAATGTTACACACTATATGTATTAAGCTAAGATTTAGGGTAAGGATTTGGTAGGATTATGGTTAGGGTTAAGACTAAATGATGCTTTTTATCCTTAAATCTGTTAGCTTAATATCATCATAATCGTATTCCCTTGAATCTCAGTTTAACTAAGGCCAGGATTAGAAAAGATTGCAAATTGACTAAATATAAATCTAATTAATTTAATTTCTTGCTAGGGTGGCTAATTATATATGTTTCTGTATTTTAAGTAGCTTCCTTTTAAATATATATTTAATGTACTAATGTATTTAACGTAGGTTAATGTATTTAATGTAGGTTAAAAGGAATCTAAGCAAGCCTATTGCAATGTTTTGAAATTGTAAATAGGGAAAGTTTAAAGTAATTCAGGACTTTTTAGGAAATATTTGTTTATGCGTATATTGTATACATACTACCTAGAGTGTGATTACTATTATATATAATATTTTAGCATACAAACTGCGACTTGCACTCACTTTCTTACTGATGCAGCTACGTGCGTCACACTATATCAGACGATAGGATCACTCTGAAGATTTGCCCTCCTAAGAGTGATAAAACCAGATACAAAATTTCTCCGCAGACTCAGTGCACAATTCACGTGCAGTCGCGCAATCCTCACACACAAGAAAGCTTTACTACTAGGTATGTTATGTATGTCATTACTAGTGTTACTAGTTAAATAAGTACGTATCAAAATATGTTTACGCATCTACAGTCTGTGCCAAGAAATAACACCCATTTATTTAATTCTTCCTTAATTTCTGTACTTCAGTCTGCATGGGTTCGAATCCTGGGCTCACCCGTTGCAGATATCGCTCTGAGAGATGAAACTAACCTTAACATTGGCTGTTGTTTGAAGTGTTAATTTCTTGGGTCGAAGACTCACCTTTTTTAATTATCTTGACTGTGTATCACTTAATTCTGCTACTGATTAAAGAGTTTTACTAATCCAGTTCTCCAGTTAAATTGAAATCCCTGGCTGGAATCTCGGCAAACTTCTTGCTTATGCATATCCTTTTTATTCTCGTATTGTTGACTAGGCTAAGATTATAGTCGCAATAAGATTTCCCAAGATCTACCATCACCGGAACTCAACATTTCTTGCAGTTTCTTCCTTAGTAATTTTTTCATTAGGTTACCAAACAAAGAGGTCAAAGAAGGTAGAATTGAAGAAATGAGAAGCAGAGAAAGACCTAGATTAGGAACGATCCATTCGTATGTACACACGAAGAAGAAGATGGAAGTCAGAAAAGCGTAGAGTTTTGAACCTGTCAGTGCACAGTACACTCTGAAAGAGGAATAAGAGAGTAATAGAAAGTGTAATTTAAAAATTACATATTGAAGGAGGCTTATTGTACAAAAAATATATAACGCATCCTGTTCAACATGTGTTTCCATGAAATTTGAATGTGTACAATTGGATCAGGAATGGTCATGGTAATTTACATGACAAACAATTTGAAACGAACTTCCAGTCAGAATTGTGTTGTGGTGATCAGCTAGATAGAGCACCTTGTGCCCATGCTGATGGCCACAGGATTCGATGAATAAGATATTTTTGTTTTGATTTGAATGATTGATGAGATAGATTTAAGTGTCTGATGCATTTATGGTCATTGATATGATGTTTGCATGATGTATAGATCTGTATGCTGTGATTTCTCTTATATTTTTTACTTTGATTCAAATAAACTTTGAATAAACTGATCTTCGAATAAACTGATCAGAATTATCAAGCGTTTCTTTATGTTTGAAAATGAATAGAGAAAAATCTGTATTTCTTACGAGTCCAGGTCTTTGAGTGATTTTTTTGATTGTGTGATTAGTTGATATGATTAGTTGATAAAGTGATTGAATCGTTTGGATGATAGATGTACTGAATTAGTTTTTATGTGCTGACTCTGTGTTTCTAGATATAAGTGTGAGTATGATGGATGTGAGAGAACCTACAGCACTGCGGGAAATCTTAAAACTCATCAAAAGGTTCATAAAGGTGAGTCGGTGTACTGATAGCAAAGTTTCTTTCCTAAATGGGAAAGAAACTTTGCTATCAGTATTATCGTTAAATTTTCATTTATTATTTAAAGTTTAACTATAATTATTACTTAAAATGTCTTGCACTGAAATCTTGAAATCAATACATATAAATGCAATAAATGTCCTCCTATACTCTCAATGTTGAGTGTGCGATAATACTCAATGTTCAACACAGCTACGTTGTTATAACCTCATGATCCAAATTGTAACCTACTGATATTTAACTCCTAAGAAGTAATTAATAAATCAAAATTATATTAATATCTTAGTGATAAATAAATCATAATTCTCCTCGTGTTGAGCCCGGGTGTGATTGGACCACTGCAGAATAAGGCAACCACTAACAAGCTGCCGCGTGTTCATAAGAGGCGACTAAGGCTGAAGCTGAGGAAGGCAGAGGGGATCCATCTCAGGATGATTTTTCCCCCGAGGATTAAATGGCAGTTAATCCATTACAGAACTGAGGAAGGCAATGGGAAACCACCTCAGAAGTCATATTATTCCCAAGCTATAAGCTACATTAAGACATGGATAAAGCATAGCCATTTGTAGAGGGATTAACTCGTTAATCGATGGTGGGTTTGTTATGGAGCATGAAAGAAGTGTGTGGGTAGGAATATGTACCTTGGACCTACCGCTAGGCAGAACACTAGAGAGAGAGAATTATCCTTTCTTCTGAATATTAATATAGTCTACTTGTTTTAAATATAAATTGTAATAGAGGCCTCTAGTAGGTTATAACATTTTACAGAAAAGCTTAATCATGTTTATTAAAAGATTCTAGAAAAATTTATGATGTTTGTACGAAATTGTGCGAAGAATTGAACCTAAGTAATGAATATTAATATTCTTAGAATATTAATTTTGTGATAGCATTTTAATAAAATGTTTTCTAAAAATAATGAAAGGAACAAAAATTATTTTAGAAATTTAGATGATTTGACTATGTATTCGCAGCCGGATGTAAAAGAAACACGGAATATAGAAATATATTGGAGATATATTTCTTGCCACTTGAATGTACACTAAGCAAGATAGAAATAATTCTTTTTGTTGCACTGTGTTGATGCATTCAGGTGAATATACATTTGTTTGCAAGGAGAAGGGTTGCGGGAAAGCTTTCATAACGAGCTACAGTCTAAAGATACATGTTCGCGTCCATAACAACGACAAACCATTTGAGTGCGATGTGAACGGATGCGAGAAAGCTTTCAGCACTCTCTACAGGTAAAGTTGTGTGACTTGTTAAAAAATTGAATGGCTATGCAGTCATCATAATCCCCATCCTGTCTTGAATCCCATCCTACACCACACCACCAGCCAATCCCCTATTTGAGGCTACCATTTGTTTAAGTTTTTGTAGAAATTTCTGGAGCCTAGGCGCTCTCCAACGGAATGCCCTTTCTGACGTTGGTATGGATCTCAGTGCTTTAGTCGCCTTCTACGACATATGCAGTCACCGATTGGTCAATTCTTCAAACAACCCGGACACAACACGGGGACTTTTTTGAATGGCTATGCAGTATTATTTATTTTTTTAATCTATTTATTTAGCGTATGCATTTAGCGTATCCACATAACTGCTTCACTTGTAAGGCCGCTTAACGTAGACATACCACCCTGCGGGCAAGTTAGAGGGCACTCCTCAACGATATGTTTCATGGGGTGAGATTGACCTCAGTCACAAAGTGGCGAATAGCAAATACCCCAGCAGAACTCACTTTTTCTTCATCTACCATGATCTGTAAAGTACAGAATTGATTCAGTTGGCACCAACTTTCTCTTTGGAAATTCATTCCTTATATGCAGTAACTTCATATCCTATTAATCAATAATATAATGTAACTAATTGGTAAAGACTTTTATTTATGCTATGAAAATACTATTGGTGTCGTTACAGAAATTGAATAGTTTTGAATATACTAGAATTATTTACAGAAACTGGTAAGTTGCGAATATACAGTAATTGGATAGTTTTGAATACACAATAATTGTGATGTATAATATGTACAATATAGAAGATATACAATAATTGTGACTGAAATAATTTCTTGATTTGAAGCGATGTATGAAAAAATTTGAAGCGATGTACGAAAAAATTGAAAGTTGGAATTTGAACGGTTTGAATGGGAAAAGAAGTCAGTTTCAGGAAGCAGTGGAAAGAAAAGTTAAGGAAATGAAGGACAACGAAAGAAGAGGGGTAAGTGAAAAATGGTGTCAGCTAAAGGAAGCTATTAAAATAGGTGCAAAAGAAGTTTTTGGCTTTCTTCAAGCAAATACAGCTAAAAAACCTTGGATCACAAGCGAGATGCTTGACAAATCAATGAAAGGAGGAAATGGAAAAGTATTGACACCAGTCATGGCCGAAGGAAATATAGAAGCTTAAACAGTGAACTTAGAAGAATTACAGACAAAGCAAAAGACCATTGGTGGAGTGAAAAGTGTGATGATTTAGCAGAATATGATAGAAGAGGGAGGTCGGATCTATTATACCAGGAAGTCAGGATATTAACAAGAACCGATAAGAAAAGAAAGGAGATGCAAAGAACATTAGTATAATGGGTAAAGATGAGGAATTGAAGACAGAGCTGGAAGAAGTAAAAGAAACATGGAAGAGAATATGTAGAGGAATTGTATGATAAGGCTGGGAAACCAGTTCAAGAGGATTTTAAAATAGAAGAAGAAAATATCATAGAAGACGATAAAAGGGGTCCCGATTTAATGAAGAAGGAAATTTATTCTGCAATTAATAGTATGAAGAAGGGGAAGGCAGCCGGAATAGATGAAATCCCAGCAGAATTCTTGAAAATGTTGGAAGGAGAAACACTCAAGAAGTTAATTGAGGTGTGTATGGAAGTGTACAATACAGGTATTTGGCCAGACGACTTTACCAAGTCAGTGATGATTCCAATTCCCAAAAGAGCCAATGCTGTGGAGTGTTCGGATTATAGAACAATCAGCTTAATACCTCATGCATCGAAGATCTTATTAAGGATAGTAAATAATTGCATTCAGTCGAAAGCAGAGATGATACTGAGCAAGACACAATTTGGTTTTAGGAAAGGATGCGGCACAAGGGAAGCAATAGGAGTAATGCGTGTTCTTTGCGAAAGAAGCTTAGAATATGGAAATAACGTTTTTGTATGCTCTGTAGACTTCGAGAAGGCCTTTGACAGGATTGATTGGATAACAATGATGAATATCTTAAAAAGAATATGAATTGACTGGAGAGATAGAAGACTAATTTAGAACTTGTACATGAATCAAAGAGCAGTAATCAAAATCCAACAAGAATACTCAGAAGAAGGTTAAATAGGACGTGGAGTAAGACAAGTTTGTAGCATTTCACTGCTGCTGTTTAACATTTACGCTGAGGCAATGATTGAGGAAGCCATGGAAGAATTGGAAGAAGGAATAAAAGTAGGAGGGAATTTGTTACAAGATGTACGATTTTCAGATGACCAAGGAATGGTAGCGGGCAGTGAGATTGGATTGCAGAAGATAATGGATAGGCTGAATGATACGGCCCTAAGATATGGCATGAAGATTAATATAAAAAGACGAAGGTTATGAGAGGGTCCAATAATAAAGGTGAAGTTAATATCACAATAAATGGTACGAAATTGGAACAGGTAAGGAGATTCAAATATTTGGGTCATACTATAACCGATAATGGGAAATGTGAGACAGAAATATGCAGTAGGATTGCACAAGCAAAAGCGGCCTTTGGTAGTAGAAAAGAACTATTAACAAAAGTCTAAAGAAAGACTCAAAGATAAAGATAGTGAAAACGTTGGTTTGGACCATGCTATTGTATGGATGTGAAACATGGACCTTGAGGAAGGAAGATATTATGAAAATGGAGGCATTGGAAATGTGGATTTGAAGAATAATGGAGAGAATTAGCTGGACTTAAAAGATTACAATGAGGAAGTCCTGGAGAGAGTTGGCACAGATAGACAGTTGATAAATGTATTAAGAAATAGGAAGAAGAGATGGATAGGACACATTCTAAGGTGGGAAGGTCTATTAAAAGAGGTCATAGAAGGTAGAATGGAAGGAAAAAGAGGCAGGGGCAGGCCGAGATTAGGTATGTTAGATGATTTAAAGATCCACTCATATGTGGAAATGAAGAGGAAGGCGGAAGACAGAGAAGAGTGGAGGCATTATGTACCATGGACCTGCCAGTAGGCAGTGCACTAAGAGAGACAACAATTATGTTGACTGAAATAATTTCTTGAAAACACTATTGAGATTTAATTCCGAAGGTAATATTTGGATGCTTTTAGTTACATGCTGACTTTTAGGACTATTACAATTACATGTATGTGGTCGGCGGGATTAACGCACTTGGTTTAGTTGCGCGTCAATTATCGAAGTTAAGCTTCATCGACCTCAGTGAGTACTTTTTGGGTGACCACCATGGAAGACCGAGTGTTGGTAAAAGCTTAGGAAGGAAAATTCCCAGGGTGATGGAAGGTTATTATTAAATCCGCGTCGGCTGCAATTGATGCGCCATCGAAAGGCAATGATTACTAATAACCATAGAGAGGAGGGAGGAAATGGGTCTTAAAACAAGCATCTGTGCTTCCTGACCCAGTGTGCCGTTATGTTATGTTATGTATCTGCTGCTGTCTGCACTATAATATAAATTCATCTCTGATTTGGAAAATATTGGAGAACTATTTATTTAACTATCTATATATACCTATTTCTAGAACTATTTTTAGAATTATTTACAGATCTATTTATAGAACTGTTTCTAGTATTATTTATAGAACTAGATATAGAACTATTTGTAGAACTGTTTGTAGAACTATTTATAAAACTATTTATGGCACTATTTATACAACTCTTTCTAGAACTCTTTCTAGAACTATTTGCAGAACTATATATAGAACTATTTATGTGCAGATTAAGATCTCACTATCGACTGCACACAGGCAACACATTTAACTGCGACAAGGTCTCTTGCACCAAGTACTTCACCACGCTCAGTGACTTGCGCAAGCATCTACGCACGCATAACGGCGAAAGACCTTTCAGGTCAGGGATTGTTCTGCTATGTTATTGGACCTTTGTTTGTAGTTCACTATTCTAAATTGATTCATACTCTAGCCAGTTTTCTGGATATTGGATAGAAAGGTTTTCTGGTTACTGGATTTATACCGTTTGTTGGATCTTTCTGTTTATTTGTTCTTCACATTAGCATTGGTGTCCTAGTGCTCGACCCATGATAATGGGTCGAGCGCTAGGAAACATTACATCATTGTTGTGATATTTTGCCGTTGATGTTGCATGGTTTAATGTGTAGGTACTTTGGCCAGGTTGTGTTGTAATATTGTTATTATATTGCAAAAGATGCTTGTCTTTCAATTTCTGAATTAATGGCTCTGCGAGTGATCTTAGATGGTAACCTGACGAATATGTGCGAATCTGTTAATTTATATCCTTTAGTATTCAATGGTTGACTGCTCTGAAGATGAAAAAATTATTATGGAATCTGATAAACAATTTTCTTTTACTTCTATCCAAGAGTGGTAACTTCCCATGGAATTGATGACATCACCTTTATATTTATATATATCTCTGTTGATAACAACTTCTCTGGTCCAATTCTCTATTCTACATGTGGCAAAACTTTAATTGACTAATAAAAGTATTTAATAACGAATAAGTTAATTTTTATTTTTGAAAAGCTGGGATACTATATTTACACATAACTCGTTGATGCGAATTAATGAGTTATTAGAAATCATTGTGGTTTTCACAGTGAATTGCTGTGTTTACGCAGGAGCACGGAGGACGGTTGATTGCAAAATTTAATACCTTGTAGTTATATAAGATTGATAATTAATTAACAATTATTAATTAAGGTTAGATTCTGACTTTAATTAAAGGTCAATTGATTAAAATATAATCCATTTTATATCAGTAAAATCTGATTTCAACTATAAAATTGCTGTTGTTTGCAGATGCACGGAAGACGGTTGTGAGAAGTCGTTCAGAGCGATGCATCACCTCCGATATCACACGAGTACTCACTCTGCAAGTCCTCTCAAAGGGGCTACGCATAGTTCCGAAAAAGGCAAGTTGCCGTTTAAGCTGACACTAATCAACTATTGCTTATTAATCTCTTTTTATTTAGAAATTATTTCAAATTAATTGAAAGTTTAATTGAAACAACGTTGAAGAAAGTCTTATTAAATGATAATGAAATTTTGCTTTGTAGTGATGTGGAAAAGCTTTAATATTAGGAAGATGTTGCTAGAGATTGCTCAGTTATAATTATTTATATGTCTACTTTGAAAAGTTCTTTGTTCGTTGTTACTGAACGGGCATAGTTACTAATGAAGAATGACTAAACTGCTCTGTGTGCAGTAAACTCTCTTTGATTTTTTTTTTCTTGGTATTTGATCGGTGAAAATCAAAAAAATCGTAATCCAATAAATGGATACTGAAATAAACTACCTACGGTTTAGACTTATTAAAGGTGATAGGTATCATCGTGGATGATTTCACTGCAAGGTATGTGTTTTTATATCAAAAGCTGGACAACTGCAGCTTTATTCAACATTGAGAAATGTTAATTATTATGACAATTACTGATTTTTATTCCAACAGAAAGTCGATCAACTATGCTAGAAAATAACTCCTCTCTAACAGCTGACGACTCGATGGAGAGTAGCGATGATCAACTGAATTCCAGTAGTATGGAAATTCTCAATTCTTTAACAGAGTCTCCTTTTACCGGAAGCATATTTGATGATATTTCCACGTGCGCAACGCCGGACGCCGCTTTCACTGATATTTCTGACAATGCAACGACTAAGATTATTCCTGACAGAAATTCTGCTGTATCTGTCAGCACCTGCTCTGTTGATGTCGGAGCTGTCTCTGGGGTCAGTGGAAGAAATGCTACTATCACACTAGCTAGTAAGTCCGAGAGCAGAGAAACATCTTATGGTGACGGCAGTCATACTGATGATGCTACTACTGGTGATACTGGGGACGTGGAACGAGGTGTAGCTGGTGGCAGTGTATCTGGTGGTGGTGTAGCTGGTGTAACTGGTGGTTGTGTAGCTGGTGGCAGCGTATCTGGTGGTGGTGGTGTAGCTAGTGGTATAGCTGATGGTGATGTAACTGGTGGCTCCTGTGATGCTAAGGATGGACAGTCAGGATCAAAGATGAGAGCAGGTTTATCTGGTGCCAGCGTGAATAAGATGCTCAATTCACCAAACACGAACACTAAATTAATGAAAGCTGTGAGTTCAGGCAATCGTAGTATTAGCAAGCCAAAGCTGAATGCAGCACAGAAACACTCGAGCAAAATTCTCAAAGGAAAAGCCGTGTGTAAGATGTCAAAGAAACATATTAAAAGTAGCTGCTGTAGTAGAGGTAAAGAACTCTTGCAGAGATTTAGGAATAAGAAGAAGCCAGTTGCAATTAGAAGAACTAGAAGAGTATTAACTTGTAGCGCACCCTGTTGTCAATGTCCTAAGCTATGTTGTCGTAATGATAGCAGTGACGGGTCGTCCGAACCGACCCACGGACCGATCCATGGGTCTGTTGTTGGACCGATCCATGGGTCTGCTGTTGGACCGACCCATGGCGGGGCTGTCATAACGGTATGGAATTAACTTTTAAATATAATAAATAAAATGATGTGATATTTATTATTTTTTTAATGGTATGATGTTTATTAAATATTTTAAAATTGAACAGTATATTAATTTCTATTGCATTAAGTGTGTGCAACTTTGACTGTCATTTTGATTTTGTCCATTTCAATCTCTGAAAATTGTTTTTTAAGTTAATTATACAGTTTCAAAAAGCTGGTAAAGCTAATGTTAACGTCAGTTTCCACACTCGAAAGCGATTTCAGTGACGAGCGAGCCCAAAATTTGAACCCGCACATACTGATCCTCGGTCGAGTGTCTTACCGACATCGCCACTGGCTGCAGTCAGTGATAACTGATAGCTCTTCTTTCTGATTTTAACTAGAGCTCTTTAATTCTTATGCTGTCTGATTAAACATTATGGGAAACTTAGCTGTGGAATGTTATACATGTATATTTTAGTCCCTATGCATTTCAGATTTTGTATGCATTCAATTTTTTTCAATTTTACATATAAAATACCTTCATATTTGATCCCTCGCTTCATTTGTTGAAACTGACGTTAACATCGGCTTTACAACGTTTTCACATTCTATATTTTCATGGCCTAGAGTGTCGACATATCATTAGTGGCAATTAAAACGTATATAGCAGTATCGTGGCCGAAATCGATCTTCGAGACTGCTCTACTGGGAGAGTTTCAATTGTAAAAATATAACTAAGTAAAAATGAAAATAAAATTTACCACGTGAGATTGTAAATATAGTAAGATCCTAACATCTCGTTGTCTTTTGTGTTATCGTAGAATCATGCAACGTTTTCTCCTCAGTCTTTGAGTGGTGATCTCTCTCCACTGGATCAAATTTCTACCAGTCCTCAGAGCACCGTGTCAATGGCCGGTCATATCTCTGGCGGCACAAGCCTCTCAAGTAATGCTGCTTCACATTATTTCATAAAATATGATATTCTTTTGCTCTGTTGTAACTGAACGGCTAGTAGTTAATGATTTAAAGACCCACTCATATGTGGAAATGAAGAGGAAGGCGGAAGACAGAGAAGAGTGGAGGCATTATATACCATGGACCTGCCAGTAGGCAGGCACTAAGAGAGCAGTTAAATGCCTTATAGCTAAATTTCTTTAGCTCAATTATGTTTTTGTGTAAGATATACAAAATATCCAACCGTTAAACAAGAACCCCATTTACCACGTGTTGTGCTCGGGTGTGGTCGGACCACTGCAGAGTAGGGCAACCGCAAACAATCTGCCGCGTTTACGTAAGAGGCGACTAAAGGCAGGAGCTGAGGATGGCAAGAGGGGACCCACCTCATCATGAAATATTTTTCCCCAGGATCAAATAGTAATTAATCTACCTAACTGAGGAAGGCAACGGGAAACCACCTCAGAAGCCATTTTTTTCCCAGCTATAGGCTAAATAAGGTATGGATAAGGCATAGACTTTGTGAAGGGATTAACTTGTTGATCTAAGGAGTACACTTTTGGGGCGAGAAAGCAGACTTTGAGTATGATGTGTACGTTGAACCTGCCACTTGGCAGTGCACTGAAGAAGAAGAAGAGAAACAAGAACTGCCATTGGAATCTTCACACGTTGTAAGGCAACTAAGGAGGAAAATCTTAGAAATGGAGGCAATAGTATAGAAGCCGAATTTGCTGTAGCAGAAAACTATATTTAGGATTGCAAAAGATCTAGCTTTTCAGCCTCCAGGTAAGTTAACCTGTTGGCAAAAGGAGTGTTTTAACTGTGTGTGAAAGCAGATTTTTATTTGGAATGTGAATCGTGGACCTGCCACTTAGCTGAAGGTTAGAGAAAGATAGATAGAATTCTCATACAAATTGTAGTTGGTCGCCGAAGCTATCGAAGAGTAAGATAGATAGACGGATTAGTTGAAACGGGCAATGGGACTGAAGCTCTCTGTTCTTACGGCAAGCCAATGGCTATAGTAAAGTGAAGGAGTGTTGTATGCGTGTGATAAGGGCTTTTGTTCTATCTGATAACACAGTATGACGAAGTTTAACCAATCTGTAACAATCTGTAATTCACACTTTTCCTTTATAATGTCTATAATGAGAATTTTATAATTATTGGCAATTGATATCAATTTTTTGCTTTTCATATCTATTCCTGCTATATAAATGTGTTATAAGAATTGGCGTCATGGAGGAGGGTAGCAGTTCTGATAAAGTTTGATAAATTCTGGTAAATATTTTAAATTGTGATTTTTTCTGTTAGCTCAGATTGATTGTTAACGGTATTTCGGTTTTGATAGACTTATGTTGTTTTTTGCTTTCTTAAAGCTAAATAAAGCTAATGTTAACGTCAGTTTCCTCACTCGAAAGCGATGTCAGTGACGGGCGAGCCCAGTATTTGAACCCCGTACATACTGATCCGCATCGAATACCTTACCGACATTGCCACTGGCTCCAGCCGTTTAAGCGTTTAAGCGTTTCTTCTCTGCAAAGATTCACGATCATATGATCTCCATCGCAATTATTTCATGATAGATAGTTCATGATTTCATGATGTTTTTATCGTGATTCTCTTTATCTCTTAGTGTAGCTTTGAAAATTTGGTTTATGAGTTTATCTAGTATTATCTTTCTAAGTATCAGTAAATGGTTAGTATATTCTATAGTGTCTTGATACTATCCAATCAATTCTATAATTTTAAATTGTTGCAGATGTGACCGTGGAAGAAGTGATGAAGGAGGTTAGAGGTGCAAATGGCGAAATAACATTGGTTCGTCAGTTAGTCATCTCTCAACCAATCAAAACCCTTCATGCTCGACCCGCAAGTTCTATTAGTCAGTTATCTGATGAAATCGCAGCCTATGACAGTACCGCAGCCTTGATTCCGTCCATCAGCCGACCAGCATCAGGACTGAGATCTAATATTTTAAGTCCTTCGTATTTTCTCAACAGAAGCGTTGTAACCCCTTCCCCGTGTTCTCTCTCAAACAGCATTCCATCGCAGACATTCAACGACAGAACCATTCTGGCGTCGCTTCCTAGTGTAATTGATTCTGTGGATCAGTTTCAGAAAGTGGTTCCCCTAGCTGGAAGCTTCGCACATCCGGTCTTGTCATCTCAGATCTACTCAACAGGAAATAACGTCCTAACTCAGTCATCTAGGAGTGCATTCAGGAACCAAGCTGCTGCTAATTCATTGATTCCCACCAATGAGCTACCAGGTAGTGGTGGTAGTGTAGGAGGAGAAGAGAATTTTGTCTCTCTTTGGCTACAGCAGGCTAAGGAAAGCAGTTTTGCTGATGAGAGAAGTTAAATACTGTTTAAATCTACTGTAAAGTATTAGCTCCATCCTATCTCTAGATCTCTTCATGGCGCTATTGTATAAATATTGATTTGTTTTTTTATTTGTTTGTGTTAGCATTTTTTTGGGTAAGCTGCTGACAGTGTTGTCTCTTGTGAGATCTGAGTTAATTTAGAATTGATTTTCTGGGCCTGCTTGTGTTCGTAAAAGAAAGCTAATTTAGATGCTATCGACACAGCAATGAATAGTCACTGGACGTACGGAACCAGAATATACAGCCAGACTATGCTGTCACACATGCTGTCACTCATGCTGTCACATACTGTCACACATACTGTCACACATACTGTCACTCGTGCTGTCACTCATGCTGTCTCTCATGCTGTCACTCATGCTGTCACGCATGTTGTCACTCGTGCTGTCACTCGTGCTGTCACACATGCTGTCACTTATGCGGTCTCTCATTTTACTTTAAGACTATAACAAAAAATTTGAAAAAGTAAAATTTTTCTTTAAGAACAATAGTTGTTAACGTTCATCTCGTCAACTGTTAGCGAATAGTGAGTTTATATTAATACATTTTATAACTGATCAACAGTGGTCTGAACAAATAACTTCTGTTACTCGTATGTAGATTCACTTCATCTTAATTGATATCACTTTTTGCTTCTATGTTTCTGCTGTGAAGACGAACAAGTGTAGAAAACTATGACGCTACTTTTATTTTCTGTTCTGTGCCACACTTTTATTCTCAACGACGGCATGGATGGGTATTGAACCTGTGGAGTCTTGCTTGTCAGGCGAGCGTGGTATCCACTCAGCCACGAATCTACGTGATGTGTAAATGTGTTACCATAACTATGCGATATTTATAATAATTTAATAGTAAATATTAATTTGTTCTAATTTCCGTGTTATAAAATATTGTGTATTGCAGTATTAAAACAATATGTAATCATAGTTGTCTTGAGCTTGTCTTGTCTTTTCCCTGTGTTGTGTCCGGGTCGTTTGAAGAATTGGACCAACCGGTGACTGCACGTGTCGTAGACGGCGACTAAAGCACTACGATCCATACCAACGTCAGAAAGGGCATTCAGTTGGTGAGCGCCTAGGCTCCAGTAATTGCCACAAAACTTAAACGAATGGTTTTATCCTGACCCTGGTTAAACTGGGATTTAAGGGAAGATGATGATGAGTTGTCTTGAGCGCTTTAACGAGTCAATGCAGTGAGAATCTAAGGCAACATTGGCGAAACGGCTTACCAGAGTTTAGGATATATTTCAATCTCATGTAATTTGTACTAATTTATTGCTGGAAACAATTCCCATATTACTCATATTTTAACATAAGGTGTTGTTAATTTTATGGAAAGACTCATTTGGTCGATCCATTCCATTCGCCTTGTTTCTGTTTCTTTAGCCATTTAACTGATTCCTTTGTTCACTTGTTTGCTCTCTGTTGACCAGTATAATATTAGTTTTATTGTCAGACAATCGGACTAGCCGCTAGGTACCGACCCAACAGTAACAATCTTTATAACCTTAATCTTAATCATCTCCTAACCGCAATCCTACTTCAAACTTTAACCATAGACAAACTCTAACCCTAAGTCTAGAACATGCCTATTTATCAATTTATTCCAGCGGAAGAAAAACAAAAAATAGTAAATGTAAAGATAACACAGAAACAGGTCGTTACGTAGTAGTTTTTCAATCAATCAGCATACATTGTTAGTTTAGTTCTTTAGGTGCTAATTGTCTTAAACGTAAAGTAAATACTCCACTGGCCCAGTGAACAAATGATACAAAATCCATTGGTTTTTCTAAAGTCTACAGATCATTTAAATATATTATCTTATACTCAAATAGTAACGAGGCGATAGTCTTCTACCGATTCGTCTGCATATTATCTCTTACGCTCAATTAACCTTAGTGCTTGATGTTGTCCCGGACGACGAATACACTTCACTAATTAATTTGTTGTTGTTTTGTTGTTACTAACCTGCAGCTGAAGATTAGCTTCCATGGGTCGGTTAATATTGCTTAGTATATGCGCTTGGGATATGTTCACTTATAGTTTATAAGCATATACCAATTAATTTAATTAAATATGAGTTGCAAGTTTGAAATAGCTACTCACATGTACATTTAGTGTTTGGAGTAGCAAGAAACCCCGGTCATGAATATATGCATTGAACCGTCTATGCGAGAATTTTAGATAGAGATATGTAGACTGAATCTGTTGCGACTATAAATTATAAAAGTGCTATTTTTACTTAATTAGCGAAGTAAATATGAGTTTCTATTTGATTGCTTAAAGTAGCTATAGAGTAGCTATAGAGTAGCTATATTTGATTGATAGCCTGTTGTTATTCGCTTTGATACAATATTTATTTAATTTCATTATATAACATTTAGATTGACATTAACTGCATTAAATTTGCTGCTCAACCAAATAATACGATTGAATTGCATTATTTATTACTCATTGTATCCACGAATTTCTGATTATAAGTAACTTTTTAAGTAGTTCGCCACTTGTAGATATTTGTTATTAATTTTTACAAGTCAATTCAATTGAATGTAGTCCTTGTCTTTAGAATGTCTTAATAGGAACGTCATGAAGTTTTAAATAACAGATCCTGATGTGAACTGAACCCTCGTGGGTTCGAATCCATGCCGCGCTGATCTGAGAGTAAAATCTCGGGCATTCACTGGACTGGATATTCGGAAAATTGACTAAATTGCTTATCGGTTTAAGCATGTGTTTAAAGTGATAGATATCAACATAGTTGTTTATTCACTATAATGCGAGTTTACTTACTTTTTTACCTTACTTTCGATCATAAAGTTATTATCACGCGTAGACCGATAAAAAGGTCTCTCTTCATAGCTGCGTGAAAACACCAAAGAAATATTTGCCTGACTCGTTTAGATTATCTCATAAGGTGCAGTTGTACAGTGTCACGAATGAAGTCATACATTTACATTAACCCTGATATCAGTGTTTCTGTTTACATGAACCCTGACATGTAGGTTTGTAGGGTGTCTTATGTTTGGTTGTCAGTACTCTACTTTGTATGTGTTTTTGTATGTGTGAAACTGTTGGCTCCACGTATTTACTACATTATTGATATCTCTCTCTCTTAGTGCACTGTCCACTGGCAGGTCCATGGTATATAAGGCCTTCACTCTTCTCTGTCTTGTCTTCCGTTTTCTCTTCATGTCCACATATGAGTGGACTTTTAAATAATCTAAAATGATATTCCATTATCATTGATATAATATTAAAATATTATATTAATGTTATATTATATTATATTAATATATGATATTCACCTATTCATATATAATATATAAAATTAAATTCCCTCTCGCACTATCTTAAACCGCGGTGGTTTGTACATTTTTACACATAGATTTCGTTAATGTTGATTTCTAAAGAAGCTTTGGACCAGTGGCTTGGAACATTGAAAACAACCATGCATTATAATACCTTTTTTGTATCTCCCATTTTCCCCATGTTGTGTCCGGGTTGTTTGAAGAATTGACCAACCGGTGACTGCACATGTCGTAGACGGCGACTAAAGCACTAAGATCCATACCAACGTCAGAAAGGGCATTCGGTTGGTGAGCGCCTAGGTTCCAGAAATTGCTACGAAAATTTAAACGAATGGATAAGCCTCAAAGAGGGGATTGACTGATGATATGATGAAGAACAGAGATGATTTGAGACTGTCTTTTCGGATCCCGACCCTGGTTAAACTGGTATTCAAGGGAAGAAGAAGAATAAGATGATGATGATGTATCTCCCATTCCCTGTAATGTTCTGTCCAGTGGCGGATTCAAGGTCATATTCCAGCCCAGTGTGTTATCGCTCTATCGTATGAGATATTCATCGATCATTCAGTTTATCAGCAAGTCATTAAAACATGTTAAGTATTCTTTAGTTAGCTTTTAAGAAAAGTTGGTTTCTGAAGTGGTTTCCTATATCCTCCCTTAACACCAACATAATGATTCATATTTTAATATAAGCATATATTTTATATTGGGAGGGATATAGCGCATTCAGTTAAGCTGCGCGTAAATTTAACTAAGTAAAGCCACGATGCACACGGTTAGTACTTTGTGGGCGACCACTTTGGAAGACCGAGTGTTGACAAGTTTGAATGTAAATAATCCCTAGGGTGTTGGAGGTTATTCTTAAATCCGCGCCGTATTCTATTGGAATGCCAACAAAAAGTCAACGATTACTAATAACCATGGAGGGGAAAAGTAGGAAATAATGAAAACTACAAAAACTGCAACTAAGAAAGAAAACTATTAGCAGATGTGGTATGTCATATGTGTAACTATACGGAATAAAAATTATATAGTCTGTCTATGTCTAAAAATATTGTTTGTTATATCTGTCGGTTAAGTATTACTGAAATGCCTCAATTTGCTGTGACCTTTTTGGGCATACATTGTAATTAATTGTATACCATTCCTAACTTGCATTAGCAACTTTATTCTGTATTTCGTGGTTAGTTAATTGTCAAGTTAGTTTTGTATTGTGTGAGTAGTTAAATCAAATGTAAACATGATAGTACCAAATGGGTCATTGAATAAACAAAAAATATTCTAAACGAAGAATGAAAGATTTTCATGAGATAATTCTTGGCCTGTATATTACCTTTTAGTCGTTTTGCTTAAATCCCCTGATATCAATCAGGTAGTAAAGCATCGAACCTGAGTCGGGTCAACAAAGCCTTCGGTCATAACTGGTTATATGAACTGTATGACGTCCCTGACATCACCCTTGTATGTGGAAACAGACGTTAAACCTTTATTATTATTATTATTATTATTATTATTATTATATCGTATGGTTATTCCCTGTGTCGTGTCCGGGTTGTTTGAAGAATTGACCAAGCGGTGACTGCACGTGTCGTAGAAGGCGACTAAAGCACTAAGAACCACACCAACGTCAGAAAGGGCATTCGGTTGGTTAGCGCCTAGGCTCCAGTAATTGCTACAAAAATTTAAACTAATGGGAAAGTCTCAATTTGGCGATTGACTTTTGGATGATATGATGTAGGACAAAGAGGATTTGAGACAGTCTATTCGTATCCCGACCTTAGTTAAACTGGGAATCAAGGGGAGATGATGATGATGATGATGATGATAAGGTATGGTTATGTGATATCAAAAGTAGCAATTATCATCTTGGATGATCACTTTACTTGAATTTTGAGCCGTTAGATTTTAGTAAAAGTTGGAGTGGAAAGAAAACTGACTTGGACAACAATCTAGTAATAAAGCAACTGTGACTAAACAATGAAAATAGTCTTTGTATAATTCTACGTGACGTCATTATTTTTTGCACAAGTGATGTAAATATCTACCTAGCAACCAATAAGATTGAAAAGCGGCGGGATTGTATAAATACTCCGTGCAACTGCCGTTGTTAAGGATGAACAGCTAAATATATTAATAAAAGTCAGTAGACTCTAGTGTAACATAAGAAAAAAAATCGGAAATTGCAGAAAAGTCATGTCTAATCTCGAAAGCGGCAACGTATGTAACATTTTATTTACTATGTCATATACTATACGCATGAAACAAAGTGATTCCTGTAATAAATACGAAGTTAATAATAATACGCGCGTTATTAATATATATCTCTTTCTCTAACTTAGTGCATTGCCTACTGACAGGTCCATGGTATACAACGCTTCCACTCTTCTCTGTCTACCGCTTTCCTCTTCATTTCCACATATGAGTGGGTCTTTAAATCATCTAACATACCTAATCTCGGCCTGCCCCCTGCCTCGCTTTTCCTTCCATTCTACCTTCTATGACCTCTATTAATAGACCTTCCCCCTTAGAATGTGTCCTATCCAACTCTTCTTCCTATTTCTTAATACATTTATCAACTGTCTATCTGTACCAACTCTCTTCAGAACTTTCTCATTTGCAGTCTTTTGTGCCAAGCTAATATTTTTCATTCTTCTTTAAATCCACTTTTCTAATGCCTCCAATTTCCTAATGTCTTCCATCTTTCACATCCATATAATAGCGTGGCCCAAACCAAAGTTTTCGCTATTTAGACTTTTTGTTAAAAGTTCTTTCCTATTACCAACGGCTGCTTTTGCTTGTGCAATCCTAATGTTATTAATATATGTAATTCATATATTAATATCACAGGCTGTACACATGTTGCTCTGTTAATAGCCCACAGAAAATTTGAATTCAAATTCAAATGAAGAGTAAAGTTGAAAGTATGCGATCAGTTTAGTTATGAAACACTAAATTAGTCTACATCAAACTGTTTTAAAACGTTGCTAAAGTCATAGTTTAGAAGTTAGAGGCTTGAATAGATTTTTTGTAGTTGCAAAAAGATGCACTGAAAATCGCTTGCTTATATCCGCTAGAGTTCTTTCAGAAATAACGTTCATACTTTCATAGAAGACATTCGTTACCAGAGATTCTTTACGCTCTCTAGATTGTTCCAGCTGAACAGCTCCGTATGAGAGCACCGACTTTAAACCTTTGTTTAAACAAAGATTTAAACGGTGCAAAATCGAGGATGATTAGCTATTTAGGAGAAGACGGATCTGCTCAGTGGTCTCAAATCTCGGATTGAAACTGTAATTTATAAACGGTTCAGCGGCTGACCATAGGAAAGCAAAGGTTGAAGCAACTGAAATGATGGCATAGAGAGAAGTAAAATCGTTAAAGATTAACCAACTGTAGACTGCCCGTGTAGAAAAAGGCAACAAAATATGATCCAAACCAAGAAAGAATATTCAGAAAGTATATTCGGTTGGTGAGGTCCTAGGCTCCATAAATTTCTTTAAAAAAAACTTCTTTAAACGAATGGAAAAGAAGGTCTACTCGAATCCCGACCGTAGTTAAACTGGGATTCAAGGGAAGATGAGGATGATAATGATGATGATGATATAATATTTAATTTGTTCTATATATATACTGGCTGAAGCCAGTGGCGATGTCTGTATTATACTCGACCGCGGATCAGTATGTGCGTGGTTCAAATCCTGGGTTCGCCCGTCACTGAGATCGCTTTCGAGCGAAGAAACTGACGTTAACATTAGCTTTTATTATTTATTTGTAAAGTTTAAACGCTATTTTAACTGTTTAATTGTTCAACAGATGAGAGACAGTGGGGAAGGGCGCGAGGTGTCCCGCTCGCGCAGTCGCTCGCGCAGTCGCTCGCGCAGCGTCTCCAGCGATAGCGCGGCGCGCAGCAAGTCCTGCGGTCGCAAGAAGAAGGGAGGACGCACCATCGGCTTCCGCAAGAAGCTGACTAGGTGCGGCGTGAAAGGACGCGCTAGGAAGCGCCGAGCCTACGTGGCTCTGCGAGGCAAAAGATACAAGCGCCTAAGGAAGAACAAGAACTACGTAAGAATTCACTGAAGGTCCGAGTTCGGTAGGGAGTAGTTATGAGCGCGCACTGAATAACTTGGTACGCGTGTACTGAATAACTAAGTACTCGTGTACTGAATAACTAGGTACGCGTGTACTGAATAACTAGGTACGCGTGTACTGAATAGCTAGGTACATATGCACTTAATAACTAGGTACGCGTGTACTAAATGACTAGGTACGCGTGTTCTGAAGACTTCGGCAAGAGTATACCGAATGAGTGCTCATGTACTGAGGAACTTGGTGCGTGTGCACTAAAGAACTAGGTGCGTGTGACTGAAAACCTGAGCAAAGGTGTACTGAAGAACTGAGTGCCCATATAACGAAAAACTTGTTTCTTATGGGCCGAAGAACTAGGTGCGTGTAAATGAAGACCTGGGTGAGTTTGTACTGAATAACTGAGTGCACGTGCATCGAAGAAGTTGGTGCATGTGTACTGAAAAACTAGATGCGAGTGTACTAAAGATTCGGATACTTCGATTGACAATTGAATACTATCTATGGTATAATAAGTTGTAACTTTAGAGGCTGTAAGTAATGTTAACTGTCCTACACCGTTCTAGTGAGAATTAAAACTTATTATTGTAAGATTTAAGATCATGGGCTCTAGTAATTTAGACTATGCATTTAAAGGACACTAGATAAAGCTTGGCCGTCGATATTTTTATCTATTAGTAGGCAAAGATCGAATGGCGGTTTTAGCAAATTGTAACGCATTGTTTCTTAAAATAGCATACTGTTTCTGACAATTTTATATATTCCATGTCTTGTAACGTCAAAACCGTGCCGTTGCGACTTGAGGGCTGGAATTTCTGACTTTATTCACTCTGTAAATATTATTTCTTTAAATAAATATTGAAACATATAGCGACGTTGAATTGATATTCCAACAGGTTGTAAATGAATAATTAGCGTCATGCAATTTTTACCCTATCACATGCATTACCATTCACATTCAATATCAATACTATCACGGGCCTCTTAGCCACTTTTCTGGCTGATTTTCTGATTTTGTTAATTAATTATTGATTAAATTAATTAACAAAATCAGTTTAAAAAAATTAATTAATAATTAATTGCTTAATAATTTATTTTCAGATTAATTTTCAACTTAATATACATATTCAGAATTTGTGAGTCGGAATATTATAGAGCGGATCTCCTCGTGAAGGACATTAACACAAAGATGTTTCATATACGTAAAGGAAATATCATTCATAAGGGAATATTATCCGTTTTGTTTCCGGGTTGCTGAAGAATAGACCAATCGGGGCTACACGTGTCGTAAAAGGCATCGTAGTATACTATGATCGAAAAGAAAACGTCAGAAAAGGCATTCGTTTGGTGAGCTCATGGGCTCTAGAAATCTAATCCCGCCGCTCCTAGTTAAACTGAACTTCAAGGGAAAGATGATAATGATGATCATGGTATTCTTGATCACGACAATGTCTTTTGATGTGTAAAAGGAATATCAGCCAACCCAACCTATTGTCACCAATTAATTAGATTTAAGCTGAACAATTAATTAGATTTAAGCTGATCATAATTATATAAATAACAGTAATGATCTTGTTGAATTTTACCAGCACAATAGATAAAGAGTAGTAGCAGCAAAAACCTAGTACAAACTGACAAGAGCTTATTATGGCTATAAGAGAAAATTGAAATTGGCTTGATCCAGTAGGAATCTTTTTGTTAGAGTTGCTTAAAAATTACTGCTGCTTATGATCAAAATTCTCTATAGCTCGTGGTTAGTGACAAGAAACTGAAATACATTTTCCATCGTAACTGAGGCGACATTAATTTGAGATGGATCAAAAATGAGAGCTCCATCTTTACATTTTAGGATGCTGTAAGTATCGGCTTCCAAACTGCATTTGATAATTTCAGCTTTACACTACTTTTCTCGAAGTGATAAGAACATGTCTCTATCTCTCTCACTCTCTTTCTCTCTTTCTCTTCCTTAAGTATATTGTCAAGCAAGGCTTACCCATACCTTATATAGGATATAGATTGGGAAAATTAAATTCTTCTTAGTAGAGGTTTCTTAATAGGTGGTTTCCTTTTGTATTTCTCAGTTTATATTTTGTCACCTCTTACGACACACGTGCATTTAAATGCTGGTCCATTCTTCAGTGTCTCGGACACAGCGCATAATACGATGCCCCGTTAAATTCTTTTTCGATTAGTGAATTCAATGTCAGCGTTATTACAAAACAAAATTTGAACACAGGACATAGAGTTCCGAAAGGCAAATTTTAATTTGCTGAAACCAGCTTGTATATCTCTTAATGCACTCAACATTTGCTTAAAAATCTAATTTTAATGATTAGATAAGCTTGAATTCCTGTTGCTATTTCTTGTACTCACTCAGGTAATGTTGAAGTTATATTAGCTTAATACAACAACGATAGTATTTTGATTACAGTATTCTATGGAGATACGCCAGGCCAGAAAACTATAACAACTCTTCATCATCATCTTCCACTAAATCCCAGTTTAACTATGGTCGGGATATCGAATAGACTTGATCCACTCGTTTAAGTTTTTGTAACAATTTCTGGAGTCTAGGCGCTCACCAACAGAATGCCCTTTCTGACGTTGGTTTGTATCTAGTTTTATATCGACTTCTATGACACGTGCATATTTACACGGTTGGTGTATTCTTCAAACAACCCTGACACAACACGGGGAATCAGAAAACTATACTAACTATGTTATATATGTAAATTCTCAAATTAAAAAATACTAAATTCTCAAAGCAGAGTCCGAGACTTCGTTCTCAGGCAGGCTGTCGATTTCGACTCCGTGACCTCCGGATCAAGTCCTTTAGTCCTCAGTGTCTGGATTCTCATCCTCTAGGATGTCGTGTCCACACTTCTTTGACATTTTTTATTTAAACACTCACTCATTTATCTGGGAGATGATAATTTAATACTTTTAAGTTCAATTTACGGTTATTTTCTCGTTATGTCTATTACATAATATATTTTCCCATATCAGTTTAAATATATATTAAATATAATAAAATAATAATTTCTGCTTTGAACCTTTCAGCATTAACGTAACTTCAAACTATGACATTTAATACACTTGATGTCAAACTGGATGTCGCGTTAACATCGTTACTGTATTTTACAAAACAATTAGTTGATAAATAATCTTTCTCTCTCTCTCTCTCTCTCTCTCTCTCTCTCTAAAGGCAGATTCATGGAATATACCTCAAATGCGAGTAGGAATATGACTCGTAACATATACATAATATGCATCGAGTTCGATAGATGAGCCGGTGGCCAAGGTGGTTGCACTTCGGCTGACATGAATGAGGTCGCAAGTTTGAGATTCAGCATAACCTGTCTGCTATTATACGCATGTTGTAAGCAAATAGAAGTTAAACTTTTTAATTTAAAAAAGTCAACACGCATTACAGTGAACTGTTCAACTATGTTGATATCTATCACTTCTTAATACCACATGTTTAAACCGTTAGGCAATTTAGTCCATTGTCCGTGTAACCAGTCTTGTGAATGTTCGAGATTTTACTCTCAGATAAGCGCGGCTGGGATTCGAACCCACGAGGGTTCAATTCACCTCAGGATCTGTCATTTAAAACTTCATGACGTTACCCCTACGCTATTGAGACATTCATAAAAATACAACTAACTATCTCATTCCACAACTAACTATCTCATGTTATTTAATACTACTCAGTAAAGTACATTTCTATACATTTCATTGCAGAGTAAAAAATAAACATTTAAACCTTAGCCCATATTTTTATGCAGGTCTTGACTAGTATTAACTTATGCGTCTTCCGAGTCTGACACATCTACTGACTTCTGATGTGAATCAACGCCGCGTGTATTATGCGATCTCTTGAAACTTATGCCATGTTCTGCTGACGAGTGCCTAGAAGTCACCAAAGAGCCAAGTTCCAGCATACCAATCATGTCATCCTCCAACTCAGTTTTTATCATAAATTCAGGTCTTGCAGTTAGATTTTCAGCTGCAGAATATTTAGCTTTCACTTGACCTAATAAAGGAGTTTTCTTGATTGAAGCATTGCTTGCAGCATCTCTCTCAACTGTACTGTTATGGCTGGATAAACTCACAGTGTCGGTTGAGTAACTGCGACCCGTTGGACGAGGTGTACGAAAACTTTGTTCATCATTCACTGGCCCTTCATTACAACTCTACCACATCACAAGTAATTCTATGCGAACAACGCATCAGTGGGTTCTCTCTCTCTCTCTTTTAAAATTTGCCCACTCGCTCAACGAAGAGCAACCCATCGATCAATTTCGTCCCATGCAAGGAAATGCTTTTATCAAGTCTTGCACACCGTAAGCGTAAACTTAGTAAGATATTCAGTTTATAATAAATAATATGTCTTCCACACCGTTCGTTACAAACACAGAGAATGAGTTATAATATAGTTGTACAAATTCCAAAATAGCTGCAGAGTAACATGCTCAATTGACATGTGTATATGTAGCATCGCGTCTACTTGACCCTCTCTAGTATCGAAAAGGCTTCGTCAGTTAAATAGAGAAAGTAAATAACCAATTATGTGCCTAACTCCATGTTATTTTGCCCAGTACCGTATCCATGATAGTCTTTAGCTTCACTCGGCTCTTCACGGCTAATATGTGTTGAATTATTAACAGAATTATCGGTTTGTCTCTCTTTTGCAACGATTTCATGTTCTCCGAACAAATTGTTTTCACTAACGTTGTTAGCAACATTGTTCTTCACTGCTGCAGTTTTTACCTTGTTTATCATTTCATAATCACTCTGTGTGGTATCAGCTACTGACCTATCTGTTGCATTAGCAGCATCAATGCAGGTTGTTGTTGCTGTGGCTGTTGTTGCATCGTTATCATTAAATGATGATCCAGCAAGAGATCTTACCATTTCAGCAGCTGCGCAGGATTTATCAGCAGCTTGACAGTGTTTAGCAGCAGCTGCGCAGGATTTATCAGTAGCTGCGGAGGTTTTATCGTCTACTGCGCAAATTTTTTCAGCTGCCGGACAGTTTGCTGATAATTTCGGAGGATTTTCATTATAACCACCAAGAACTGTTGTCGTTATTAATTGAAATATTTTCTGCCAGGCTAGTCTAGCTTTTCCATTATACTCGGTTGAACCCAGTTCGTGCAGCCAGGTTTCGTCCATGGCTTGCTCAAAAGCCTTCATGTATTCCGGTCGAAAGCCGCCAAAATGTGTATGACGTCGTCCCAGCTGATGCAGATTTGGAACAATAATGACGTCAAGGGCCTCTAGGTTAAGTACGGTACCTTCTACGGCCTGCATGAACCTCATGGAATGACTTCTAAAGAGAACATTGGTTACCAGTTCATCAGGTTCCATACCTCTCAGGGACGTAAACGCATCCTGAGTTTTCGGCTCTATTTCAAAAATTCGTAGAAATATTCTGATTCCCATAGATTGAGTGTCTCCGGATTTTAACATTTTCCAGTGTCTTCGGATGGTGTCAGGCTCGTCGTCGTCTAGGAATTCGTGACGGGGTCTCGTGGAACCCCTGTGCGTGACGGACACTCGGGGTTGGGATGAAGATCCGGGACGCTGCGGAGACTGATTGCTCCCACCGGAAGCAATTCCGGTCGACAACTTTCCTCCCATTATCTCCGGGAATTGCAAGGGCTGGCGTCTCGCTGAGAATTGCTGTGAAATGAGAGTTGATCAGGTGTAAACGTATGGAACTTTCGTGAGATTAAAATCCAGCAAAATGATCAGTTAACTATAATCTATATTCTGTGTTGAAGCTTTCACTTGTTTTCTTAATTGAATCAGACTCCGCTGTGAACATCAAGATCAAATTTTAGATTTCTTATTCTTAAATTCGACTAAAATTATTCCACATAGTACGCTAGATCTGATTTTATATCAGGTCCTATTTTAAGACCATCTATATATTAACTGAACGTCCGTTCTAATTTAGTGTTATTTTTAAAGTCTTTTTCTCCAGAATTAGAACTGCAGTACGCACTGATATTTGCTCATTTCTCTCCTAACTTCTCTAAAAGACTATTAATTAGATGTTATTTTCAGAATCAGCTCTTATGATAAATGACGGTATTCGCCAATTTTTCTTATTCGAGTCACGCGCAGGTAATGAATATCGTATTTCAATGACAGCATCTGCAACATACATCATTTACATATCAGTAAATTAATGGGAGGCATCTAATTCACTAGAGTGCATATAGCTTTAGTAAAGCGATTTATGCATAATAGCCAGTTTACATAGCTTTAGCTCACAATAGTTTACATAGCTTTAGCTCACAATAGTTTACATAGCTTTAGCTCACAATAGTTTACATAGCTTTAGCTCACAATAGTCTACATAGCTTTAGCTCACAATAATTTACATAGCTTTAGCTCACAATAGTTTACATAGCTTTAGCTCACAATAAATTACATAGCTTTAGCTCACAATAGTTTACATAGCTTTAGCTCACAATAGTTCACAATAGTCTACATAGCTTTAGCTCACAATAGTATACATAGCTTTAGCTCACAATAATTTACATAGCTTTAGCTCACAATAGTTTACATAGCTTTAGCATTAAAAATTAAGTATAACGAATGTGTGATCATATATTTGATTTGGCAATGCACAACGACGTATCGTAAGCAGCGACTAAACAGAATCTGTGAAAGCAACGAAAAATCATCTCAGAAGCTCGCAGGTATTCTATTATTTAAAATCAATGTATAGTACGATTGTTTAATAGTGGAATATGAAAAGTCACGAGTCCAGGTAGGTGATTGTTAGAAATGAATAGTGATTTCCTGGCAAGTTTAGAAACCTTGCCAGGAAATAACTTAAAGATCGAAACATATGAAGAATATGTTCTGCTTATGACGAGTACAAAAGTGTATGGCGACTCGAGTTGTAGGGAAGAATAGAAAAAATAGAGGGACTAGAGGAAACATCTCAGATCCGTAGAGCCTCAAGCTGGAATGCAAGCCAAGCTGGAGCTTCATATATATATATATATATATATATATATATATATATATATATATATATATATATATATATATATATATGCTTCTTTGGTATTTAAACGCAAGTATTTAAGATATTTAAAATATTAGTTACCGTCCATATATGTTATTATGATTTTCATTAGCTTCAACTATGCCTCAGCTTACTTTAATATCAAGACGTTAAACTTGGAATTTAGAGCTGAACTGCTATTCGCATCGCTCATTAAATTTCCTGTAAACCCAAACCGTAGTGAAATTGCTATTGATGGTAGTTTGACATATATTTTTCCCTAATATCAAATGTTAAGCAGTTAATTTAAGAATCCTATTTGCCTTTTGAGGGTTAATTTTAAACAATTATTGTAAGGATTTTATATCAAATCATCAAGCTGTTTAATTGAAATGTTTATCAGTTTATCAATCCTACGAATGTCCTAAGGTCAATTTTCCAATTATCTCGCATAGGAGTCAAGACCCAGGCGCAGCGAATAATGCATCATTTAACATGTCATTACTTAAATGTCATGAGGCTAATATCATAACTTTAAAGTTATAGCGTTTTGACGTAAAGTTATTAGCATAACTATCTCAAAATATTTGCTGACTATCTTTAAAAAGTTAACTACTGCGATATTAACTACATCGATTGAGGCTGCAATTGAAAAAAGGCAACGATTACTAATAATCATGGAGAGAGGAAATGGGTCTTAAACAAGCATCTGTGCTTCCTGACCCAGTGTGCCGTTATGCTATGTTATGTTATATCCGTTCTTATTAATACTACGAAGACCTAATTCGTATGTTGATATGAAGTGAAAAGAAGAAGATAGGTATATGTGGAGCAGTTATATGCCACGGATCCATCAATAGACAATGTACAAAGGGAGAGAGAGAGAGGGAGGGAGAGGGAGAGGGGGAGAGAGAGAAATAGACGTAGGCCTAATTGATATTCGTCGCAGTGACATTGGCATTGTTCAATAATCTCAACAGCTGGTAAGAAACTGCAACTCATCCCGACACATTTCACAAAACCTGTTTTAATTTAGCATAAGCAGCACTTTGCCTAAACAAATAGTACATGTATAAAGTGTAACCGATGCTCTACAGTATTAGATAGTTAATTTATGCCATTTCCGAATTGACGGAAAATTGCATTTACTTCAAATGGTGTCAGACTGAATTCAATCAATGCATATTCGAGAATCCATTTAGCGAGTTGGGAGGTTACTTTGAGCGAAGTGATAGGGATGACAAGCTTCATGGAATTATTAAATATTTAGCGGTCCATCCTTCTGGGAAAACCCAAAGCTGTCAACTGCTCAGGTGTTAAATGTGCAAACAATTGCTGAATCCTTTCGGAGTCTTCTAGATTTAATGCGGGTCTAGAAGTGTCGACACTGTCACTTGAATGAGGGTGGATATTTAAAATGAGAAAAGAAAAGAGGTTTTTCGCTATGGAACTCTATTTATGTCTATAGGTGGAAGATTTCACCGATTTTCGCCGGTGGATATAAGTGAAATCAGTATGTGCTTGAATTAAAATTAGAGTTCAACAGAATAAAATAAACGACAATAATTTCTGGTTCAAACTAATAAGCTATAACTTTGATTTTTAAAAATTTAGTTCAATGAATGAAACTGAGAGGAATTAAGCACGTTGGTAAGGCGTGCGTCTCAAAATAATGAGACATGGGTTCAAGTCTCATGTCAGTCATCAATAAACACCCCTTGTGATTTAATGATATCCCTAAATCGGCTCTAGATGAAATTTGTGATATAGATAGTTAATTTATTTTTAAAATTACGGAGTAGGAAGAGATAATAATCACTACAGTATAAGAACAGTAATTATTAAGAAGCTCGGTAAAACTTTAGGAAAGTCAGTCACGTGTATAAAAGCGAATCAAAATGAAAATCTTACAAGTTTTGAATCAATTAATTCCTAACAAATATTAAGTTTATTAATAACATTATCGAGCACGATTGAGACAAATCCAAGCCGGTGAGCAAAATGAAGGTCCTAAACGGTGCAATTTCCAAAATCCAGAAAATCTGTCCCATGATAAAGATAAAGATAAAGAAAATGATTAAGATAGCGACGTGTACGCATATACGTGTAGACGCTTAGTTTTGTCTCTGATTCTTTAACCACAAACATATGATGCTAAACTACATGTAAATATAACTTCGTTATTAATACTGTAAATTAAAGAGTTAAAATAAAAGTGAACTGAGAGCAAGTATCGAAGTTGTTTTGAATTGTACAATTCACCTTCCATTATTCTGAAGTGAAACCAGTTTAATTAAATTACTGAAAACCACATGCGTCGCTACTCAAATAAATAAATGTCCAATTAGTTAAAAATGTAACTACATTTGTTGCCATTGTGCTGAACATTTAAAATGTTAATTCGTTAAAATTTAGTTTCAATTGACAAAAAAATAAATTTTTATTAGGCTAAGAATTTATGATGTTGATTAAAGAATATATACAATCGAAAACAGCATCTGATGATTAATAATCTAAATGTGGTATCACATATCTCAGTAGTTTCTGTTATTTTATTCACTCTGCTACGGGTATGAAAATGTGGTTGAGATTTGTGACATTTGTAGAGCTTCTGAAGCGAGCATCAGAATCATGAGCACTGTTTTCACAATAGGAGCTCGTTAGCAAAAGGAAACCCCCAAATGACGGACGATAATTCTTAATAATTTGATGCTTTGGAAGATAGTTTTTAAATTGGTGCAATAATGCATACTTATGTTTTTAGAAGGCAAGAAATATTACTTAGTGATGTAACGAGAATCGTGTCTACCTGTATTCTACTGGCAGCATATTGAGTATATCAAATAAAATGTCTCTGTTCAACTATACGACGACAGAGTTGACATTTTCAGAAAATATCAAGAATACAAATAATAGAAACAAATGAATAAAATAATGACTTTTGAATCTGTTAGCTTGATTCCCGGTGGAGTCGGAGGTAAAATCTTGGATATTGATGGGACCGGTAAATAGATAATAAACTATAAACTAACTAAAGCATTTATCATAAGGTTTTCATAGTGTTATTAATCATTGTGGATGATCATTTTGTACTTTTATCATCCGTAAGTGATTGACCTCGTTCCTTTCCACTACTGATGAGAAAAGTTACACGCGCTACGTGTCTGATTATGAGGTGGGCATGAGCAAAAAATTGATTGATAAAATTAGCTGAGAAATTGTGAATGACACCGGACGCATGTCTCATGAGAAATTAAAGATATGAAATAGAATTGAGACGCAACAATTGTTCGCTGTAAGTAAAGAAACATCTAATAAAAGTTTGTTGTAAAAGTAATATCTGGCATTGATCCCAGGACCTCGGGTATACGTCCATTTAAAATCTAATGACGTTACCTAACGCTTTTACACATTGAGCTAATTAGACATAAATTACAACTTAACATTACATGAAATATTCAAACCGACTATAATTGGCCATTCAACTAATACATTGGGATAACATGGATGGTTAAGTTGGTACAACGCTTGAATAATACACATGAGGTTACTGATTATAAATCAAATCGTTACTGCTACGACAGAATGCATGTAGTACCGAAATAAAATGTTAGACTTATTTTAATTGATGAAAATAATGTCTGACTCGGCTTACTAAACCTACACATGTATTGCAGTCTCAGTCCGTATTGTTTCAATAGCAGAGTTTAAAGAACATTTGCTTATAAACACGAAGATTACAATTAAAAGTAACCTATAACATGTTAACAGCTGTACGATTTAACATAGCCTACACGTGTATAACATATAAATAGTAGCACAACTAAACATAACCTATAACATCTCAAAAGCAGCACAATTAAATACAACTTATAGCATATAAACAGCAGCACAATAAAACATAACCTACGTATGTATAACATTTAAACAGCAGTACAACTAAACATAACCTATAACTTGTAAGACAGGGTATACTTTCATTGTTTCTATGGCAATTTCGATGTGAAAATATGTTAGTAATGGAGGTGGTTAGGGGGGGCCCGGGGGAGAGTAAGACTGGGTATATTTTCATTGTTTCTATGGCAATTTTGATGTGAAAATATGTTAGTAATGGAGGTGGTTAGAGGTGGGCCCGGGGGAGGGTAAGACATGGAACTCAGTTCCAATAACTCGATTTTTTTCTAGGATATACTAGGAGCACTGTATAATGGAAGGGGGTCCAAAACATTGTTAACCGTTTCACTAGCTCTCAATTTTCACTTGAACCAATGCATAACCACTGCATTAGAGGAAAAAAGGGTATAAGTAAAAAATATGAATTCTGTCCTGTAGCAGTGGTGCAAATAGCCTTGGCTGGAAGGGGCTTAAGCCCCCCCCCACCGCCAAAATTAGGTCACTTTTGCAATTCGTCGAGATCCGCAGAGTTTCTTCAGAGGTGAAAAAATTAACCTACTTTTCCAAAAAATGTAGGATTTTAGGTTTTCCCCTAACGGATATGAGCGGGGGGGGGGGGGGGAAGGTGCAAAGTACGGGAATACACTCACTCTATGAGCCGAACGCAGTAGTGAACAAAAGCTCCCCCACAGAAATTTGTCTGGTTGCGTCACATGTCCCAAAGAAAGCAAAAAAAAGTACACTCTCAAAAAATATTTCGTGCCCCCCTCTTAAAAGATTCCTGGATCCGCCCCTGAGCACAGTTAATCATAACCTATATCATATAAACAGCAGCACAATTAAACATAAACTAAAACATAAAGACAGATGTACAATTTTTGAATTATTCTAAACTGACGTTGTCCTTGAGTTGTCCTAGTGTTTGCGTCCGCGGTGGTTCACTTTTTATTTCAGTAGAATTCTTTATATTAATTTTATTGAGAACAAGACGCGATATTCACATCTATTTTAAGGTTGCTAAAGATTTGATGTTCTAGTATAAATGACAACAAGATGGCTGTAGCCAGCACACTATGAACGCAATCAGAGATCTGAAGAATATTGGATACTCTTCAGATAGGAAACTTAAATTATGTAATTGGTTCATCGGTAAAAGATCATTAAAAATTCAAAAATTTATTTTTTGTAGCCATGCAAAATAGCATGATCTCCGAATCTACTTCGTGAAATGGTCAATTCAGAAATAAATAAGTTCATTTTCCCCGTGTACGCAGGGATTTGTGAGTCCATTTCTTATAGACCTGAGCTGGGAATTGTTTTATAGAGACTTATATGAAATGAACACCATTACTTAATCATAACCGAATAACAAAATACTTTATGAATTTACAAACAAATGAATTTGTAACTTTTTACAGATATAAAATACACATTTACAGTTAAACCGTGTATTGTTACCACTGGATATCATATTAGCGAATTCATTTTCCACTAGACGAATTCATTTAACCTTCAGCGCATTAAATAATAATTAAATTTTAAATTAGATATGCAAATTTTTTCCGTTTAATTTTCATACGTATCGATCGCATGCAATCTACTATCGGATTAAATTACAACGATAGACTCGTAGAATTTAAATTTGTTAATTTACAGTGAGGAAATGACAGACAAACGGACAGGCAGACAAATTGAGAGACAGAGAGAGGTTTAAAGAGATTGAAAAGGGTTGAGAAAGATAGATGGACAGAAAGAGAGATAGAGAGAGATAATTAATATATATATATACTGTATATATATATATATATATATATATATATATATATATATATATATATACATATATATATATATATACATAACATTAAATAAATGACTAACGTTCGGGAAAATTCAGCTTATAACGCAAGTCATGGCGCTTGTCTAATAGCAGAGTTCAATTTACTGACACAACTTTTGCATAACATACGGATTTTTAAAATACACGTTACACTTCAATAGAAAATAATTCCTCGCAATAAAAAAAGAAAAAAACCGATCCAAGAATCTTTCTTAGTACTTTGTGGATTTAAACTACGACAGCAACTACATTTTGCTAGCATACACGATGAATAATGATAGCTTATACAATGGGAGTAAGGTGTTAGAAGCAGAGACTTGACAACTTTCAGTAAACTATTCTATTAATACAACAATCTAGGCTAAAATAGATTTTCATTACATCTTAATCAGATTACCACACGCTTGTCGAGCATTACGTGACAATGTCGCATGGACTTAGCATCAGTGAAGCTCCATAAAGAGTGACACGCTACTTCTGACACGAGAAAAAGTTTCAGATAAAATCGCATATCTAAGCGCTGTATACGATTTCTAAGCTACTGATGCTGGTCATTCTATGAATCTATCGACGTTTATGGCGCTGCCTTAAGTGGACCTCAAGTGGCTGAGTTTTTATTGGACGACCATTGCTGATTTTTTCTCAGCAGTTACTGCGAGTTGTATTCTCTTTCTATTTTCTGTTTCTCTATCTCTTTCTCTCTCGCCCTCTCTTTCTCTTTCTCGCTCTCTCTTTCTTTTTCTCTTTCTTTTTCTCTTTCTCTCTTTTTCTATTTCTCTTTCTTTTTCTCTTTATCGTTCTCTTTCTGTCTTTCTCTCTTAGTGCTCTATTGTGCTTTATTGAATGTCTTATTCAGAGCTCAAATTTCTACTCAACAAAAAGTTTCCACCTGAAATATTTTATTCCATCATGAATGCAATTCAATTACTAATTTATCTGTAGCGAAGTGTACCCTATGAAGCATGTTTCAAGGCTTTCCTCAGAATCAGCGTCAGTCTGCCAATACGACGGACGCTTAGTTTCACATTGGTTTATTTCCACGCCTCCTGGATGCATGCAATATACGAGATCATTAAAGCAACCGCTTAATTGACGCAACGTTGTGTAATTCGTGCTTACGATACAGGCCAATAAAATATTGTCACAAGATTGCAGCTGTCTTGGAACTAGAGTTCTCTCAATATGGCATCGATTCTACTATTTCTACCGTTGTCTCACTCTCTCCGTCTTTCTCTCTCTCTCTCTCTCTCTCTCTAGAATACTGACAAATGGCAGGTCCAAGGTACATATTCTTAATCATATTCTGCCTTAAAGCTCCATAGAGAGCAATCCATATATCAACAAATTCATCCCATCACAAAGACTATGCCTTACCAAAACCATAAGTTAGCATTTAGCTTGGGAAAATATATCTTCTGAGGTGGTTTCATGTTGCATTCTTTAATCATTGCTTAGTAGTCTTATACAACACGTGTAGTTCATGGTTGGTCTATTCTAGAGAGACAAGGACACAACATAGATGATTCTATCATTATCATAGAAGAAACTATTTCAAAAGGTTTATAGGGCTAAAGCCCAGTTAAATGTCACTTTCCAGTCTCGAAAGCATGAAAGTGTCGGCGTAGAGAGTACTGGATGGGTTTGAACCCTGTAGCTACAGTAACTAATCCGCAGCCTAGCTATCCATCCATCCATATGTTCAGATCTTATATGCGAAATTAGTCTAACCTTCAAAGCAGAGGATCTTTAACAGAGAATCAGATAAGGCAAAACATTGAATTTTTGATAATTAATTTTAAAAGTAAAAATGCTTATATTCTATAAATATTAGAGTAAGAATGTTAGTGCTAGTATCGGCGTTTGATAAAATGTTAGTGATCTAAATTTCGGAGATATGTTGAAAGAACGTGAATTGATAGAATGAAGTTCTTCAAGACGCTATATGTGGAACGACAATATCGTTCATGAATTTAGATCCAGTATACAAATTTAGAATCTCGGATGAAATTATAACTTGTAGGGATCCATGTGTATTTCTTGCTGTTAACTGATAAATTTCAATTCTTTGTAGTCTAGTTTACAGAAAAAGTGAGCAATTTTACAATAAACTAACTAAGCAAGATAAGAATCGCAAGAAATTGCTATGTTACTATCGTCATATTTTACAGCTGCAATACTGAGTAGCCAAAACCAAACTAATGAATAAAATGTGCCATTAAGCGCTGCAAATCACTTCAAATGTGTATGACATATATACATGTGCTTTATTCACCATTAGGCCTATATTACAAATACAAACAAACAAACAGAACAGACCTAAAGATATAGCTAAAGAAGAACAAAAACAGAAAGCACCAGTACAGTAGACATGCTGGAATAAATGGTGATCCCATGTAAGACCATATGGTAAAAAAAGCTGGTAAAGCTAATGTTAACTTCAGTTTCCTCACTCGAAAGCGATGTCAGTGATGGACGAGCCTAGGATTTGAACCCCGCCCATATTGATCCGCGGTCGAGTACTTTACCGACATCGCCACTGGCTGCAGCCAGTATGGTGGTGGCTGGAGCATTTCAAGTCATCTTGAAGAACCAAAATGCTCGGGAACCTTTAACCTTAATGCACTACAATCTCTCTTCTACAAGAATAAGTAGTTTAATCAATTCGAAATAAAATTGCGAAACCTACAACAGTGTTGTAAAAGGAAGCAAAATGAATCATCTTGTATAGAAATCATTGTAACTTAGACCTTCATCGAGGCTATTGTTAGGCTTCTTCAATTATATGTGAACTTGTAGTTCTAGCTGCCCTGTACTTGTATAATAATTTAAATCACAAAGCTGTAGTGATTTAGAATGAAGGCAGTGATAAAAATATGAATTGATAAATATAATTGAAATTACGTAGCTTTCCTATGATGAACCCGAGGCCGTAAAAGTTATTCAGCCTTATTTTGACATTTATCGTTTAGTTCATTATATCAGCACATTTGGAAATATAGTTGAAATTAGCTTAAAAATAGGTGAAAAATGTAGTTAAAATGTGCTTAAAATTTGCAGCGCATATAGAAATTTAGTAAAAATTTGCCATATATCACATTTCTGATATACTACGACATTTCTGGTGTAGTAAATCACTTTAAGCTGAACTTTGCCACATAAATACGGAAAATTACGAAAAGAACCGAATGACTTGTAAAGGTCATCCTGGTGCAGAATAATATTCGCCCATTTGCGAATGGAGTTAAGTGTCACAACGAAATTGAGCAATTCAGAATTCTCTCCTTCTTAGGGCAAAAATAGAGAAACCATCTTCAGATAATATTGACTGGTACCCTAACTAGTTTAGCATAAAAATACATGTATAAATATTTATTTTGTATTATTTTATTGCAGATAGAAGAGACCTAGCACAATAGGTACACAAAAAATCAAACACTGACGAACTAATAATCATTTTACATAGGATTGGGAATATTCTCTCCGCCAAGAGTTATAAAAATTATTAAAAAAATTAAACTGTGGCAAATTAAATACAGAAATTATAAATATTTGCAATTCAAAGTTATTCAGTATCCTATTTAAAATGTATCTTTCTAATAGGCCTAAAATAATTGTTAGGATTTTAATCATAAATACATGTACATGTATATTGTTTCAAAATCCAAGTATAAAACTAAGATAAAACTAAAACTAAGTGGAGTAGTCATTTGATTTTGTTTATGTGTTATTAATCAGGAATCATTATATCTTGATGTTAAATAAGCACTCTTGGTTGCTTATTTGAACCATCTAAACCTTACATGTAATTTATTAAATGCGTTTTTTTTATTAATTCACATGATAAACTATTAATATCCGACAATTTATCTTAGTCATTAGACTTGTAAGCTTCAACAGAAATACAAATTGAACCTCTTGAAAATCTTGGAAATTATCTGCAACAATCTATTTCTCATATTGAATCCGGAAGATTAGAGACTAGAACGCTCTATAACTGCTCAATTTACATAGACTATATAAAATAGATGTTTGAAACAAATGCTAATAAAAGGATTTCATGTGTTATATTTTCAAGAAAATGGCAATATTAGGCAGATAGATTAAAGCATGGAGAGATTATTGGTAGTTAGTCAGTTTTATTTGGAATGGAAAATGCGCAATTTTCAACTCAGACACCAAGCTGACTAATAATATAGCTGATGTTTTTGATATTTAATCTAGAATCCCGGTTTAGGAATTGCCTATCAATCAAATATTGTACTGACCTAAGCATGCAGATCTTCTGTAGTTAGGTTACGTTTTTATTAAAATTTCAGACTAATTGAAGGTTTCCACTGTCACAGACATTTTAAATTAGATAATCTAAAAACTTGTTTTCACTGTGCGTAGGCCTATATATTTTCTGATCTTAAGCTAAAAGAACTCTGTATAAAATTATTACTTGACTAATTGACTAAGTATAAGAAATAAATATTTTTCTGATATTGCATTTGAATAGCAATTCAACTGCATAATATTATCAGAATTAAACCTAATTTTAACTACGATTTTGAGTCATTGACTTAAATAGTTAATTTGACTTTGACTCTTTAAATCGTTTGAATCAAGTAATATTCTAAATATCTCAAATATTTTACGCTTTAACCAAATCAGAAATTATCAGCAGCTATAAAATAATTGAAAATCTTTCCAGCTGCATCGGGGGAATTAATCAGACGAGGATACGACAGACTGTGGTGTACAAATCTAAACAATTATGATTATCTCTCTCGAGCTCTAAACTTCCAACTCTTGAAGTTGAAATATATTGCAACTGTTTACAAACTTTTTGGATAGTCTTATTCATTCATGTTTCATATATATTTTCGACCTTGCATATACTGTAAGAATACTTACGGAGGTTATGATAATTAATATGAATGGTTATTCTTTATGAGGGGCGTAAGCCTGAAACACGCATAAGAATTCATTCAGTAACCTAAAAAAGTGGATACTCTCCACCATCACTTGGTGACAAGTTCTATTAAGACCTTTCGTGTAACGTAATAAACAAGGAAATAAAGTGTCTGATTAAGTTTTAGTTCGACAAATTAAGATCGACAAGAATTGTGGCAGATTTCCGCTGGCATGAGAGGGATGGTTAGAGCAATGATGCTTACAACAATGAAATGAAGAAACACGAAAAGGCTAAAGCATGGATGAAGTCCTATAAGCATTCGTTCATGCCATAATAAACGAAACTAACTAAATCTACTGCACTAGACGACAATGTAACTAAATAATTAGATAATAAAGTTACAGCTCAAGAGTTTCAAATGGATTGAAAAACATATTACAAAGTAGAATTTTATGTCGAGTAAAAAAATATAGAAATTGAGAACTGCTATAATTGGAACTTACTTATTATTGATATTACCAACTCAGCTATATTACTGTGCACTAAAAAGAGTGTGATAATAAAATTTGATAATACAATGATGAATACAATATAAGCTCTACAGTATATACAGCAAGTAGGTCTAATAATACAAATTTATGGGCATGCGTCAGAGCCTTCGGGTCTGTATGTCCATTTTTCACGTCGTTCTCTGCATGCTGTAAAATGTCATTGTGGTTTTCATGAAAATAAAATATCCATCTGTCTATCTCTTTGTTTTATTTAGCTTGATCCCTTAACCAGGGTTGTATTTCGTGGGGGGGGAGGGGGGTTCGACCCTCCGAGGTAAATGTACGACTTCTGACAAAATTCTTAAACCCCCAATTTTAGCTCCCCTATGACAAAGACCTGATGACCCCCTGCAAACCTTCGACCCTCAAACAGCCCCCCTTGGAAAGTCTAACAAATAAAATTGAAAGACTTTTCTTAGTAAGGACATGGCTTTATAGATTTTGTTATAAATGCAATGATTTAGTAATATGCCTCGTCTGAAATCCCCAATACTATATCTAGAATTTTAAAAATTGGGTTAATGTCTAACATGCAAATTCGCGATGTGTGTGTTAGTGTGATAAATCAGACATTAGCGATTCCAGCATTAATATCAGCTTGCATTAATATGTCGGCCGTTGTTTGTACAGCGTCGAAAAGGATGGCAGTGTTTATATTACATCATCGCACTGTCTTGCAATGCTGTCTGACACAGGTTATTAATGCATTACGACTACAGCTCCCGGTGTTATATTCCTGACTAGGTAAGCTTAGATGTCACAGACTGGCACCGCTTTTAAATTAGTATCTACGTCACACCAGGTGCATATAATGTATATTTACTTTACCACACAATGCTACTCTGTACCTATTTTATGTGAAATGTCATGCGAATTTACAAAATAAAGATTTTCATTGCTGATATTATAGACTTCTGGACTGGATAATCCGATATTAGACGCCATAATCTAAACTTTCTTCATTGTATCTCTTTTAATTTATTTCAAATCTGCTCCATTTTGTTTTTTATTTTCTTAAACTTGCTTATTACGTTATATATTCAACTAATTTTTATAATAGGATTCAAATTAATTTGAAATATTTTGCTGCAAATGTTAGAGGAATGAATAAACACATGAAAAATTATTAAATTTAAGTTATTTTAAGCATACTTATTAATTCAAGTATGTAAAATTATCAAATTTATGAATATTCAGCAATTCCGTTAATGCGTGCTTTAAAATATGAAGAGGACTCTCTCTCACTCTCTCTCTCTCTCTCTCTCTCTCTCTCTCTTTCACACACTCTCTCTCTAGTGTTCTACCATGTGGCAGGTCCACGGTACATTTTCCTACTCACATGCTGTTTTCAAGCTGTATAAAGAGCACGCCATTGATTGGATAGTTAATCACTTCACAAGAAATTTCCTCATCCACACCTAAATGTAGCTTATAATATCATGTAGCTTATAATATCACGTCTGAGATGGTTTCCCGTTGCCTTCATAGATTCTTGTTGCCCAGTCCCTTTTAACGAAGCTTGCAGTTTACGATGGGTCTATTCTTCCGTTTTCCGGAAACGACATAGGGTATAGAGACTAAAAAAAGCTAAAAGATAATGTTAACGTCAGTTTCCTCACTCGAAAGCGATGTCAGTGACGGGAGAGCCCAGGATTTGAACCCCGCACATACTGATCCACGGTCGAATAACTTACCGACATCGCCACTGGCTCCGGCCAATATGAGAGGAGATGGTGTAAACGGTTAGAGTGTTCGTCGTCGAAGCATGTGGCTTGGTGTCAAAGCCCAGGTCAGTCCCGTAAAGCAGTCTCGAAGACCAGCACCGATTATGATTCTGCTGTAGAATTTGTCGTAAATTGATACTACTTGTAATTAGTCTAGTATTGAGCGTCATGCAGCGTCACGAAAGTTTTAGTGATCGATTCTGAGATATATTCAACTGTTTTTATTTCGATTCCCGTGAAAGTTATGTGAAAAGTCTCTGGACTATTTAGAAAAATAATCACTGGGCTATTAAGTAACTACCCCATAGATAAATTGAAAACCTGAAACCAAAGATCACTTGTAACTAGATCACTTCCTCTTGATCTGAATTTCTGCTAAAAGCTCTTAACTAGTCTTAAAGGTCTAAGGTATAGTCTCATATATTTCACGTTTTGATGAAAACTATGTTTAGTGCATTAGCATTTGTAAGTTCTCATATTATTTTCTCTTACTAAATTATTGACTAATAAAAACCCTAGATCTAGATTCAATTCACTATATAGGGATCGTAAAATACTAAATAACAACGTTAAATTAGTAAATAACACCAACCAGCAAGCATCTTGCAACCACATTGAAAATCTGTATTTTTTGCAAAAAAGGTAGGTCTATTAAATCAGTATCACTTTGTGCGGATAGCATCAACAGTGAAAGTGACTTGGATTAAAGTCCATCATATATGATTTTAGTGTTGTCGGAATTTAAAGAGTACCAGATAGTTATGATCGGAAGCGGAAGGAATTGGAGATTAAGTTAGATGGAACGACTCAAAATGGACGCGTACTGGAGTAAATGACAACTGAATCAGCCCAAAAAGTGTCGACTCTAGACTGGAGCAGACAACGAGACTATGCCACATAGCATTTCGGCTTTCAAGTAAACTCATGAACTCAAATTAAATTTCGAATTTGATTATGCCTTCTACGATTCTCTTTAGGTTCTCGGATTTTCAAAAAAAATCAATATATAGTTTAATCCGTAGCAGATATATTTTCCCCTCCCATTCCCCTGCCCTCTTCCCTACGTCAACATTATTAAACTGAAACTGTCGGTGAGCAGCAGTTCGGAAAGAATTTCCACATCTGTCTTTACATCAACGGTACAAAAAAGATAATGCAACTTCTACGTCATGATGCGCAGAAGTTTTTAGAACATGTGCGCCTTTGTAATAGACACAATTTTCGGAATATAATGTACAGCAAATGAAGTCCGATGCATCTGATAATCAGTATTTTATCTAGTACAATGCAGTATTCATTACAAGCATTGTTATTTTCTGAAGAATTTACGAATCTTTTGAAAATTATAGAAGAAAATAGTTATGAAAAATAAAATTAATGTAACTTTGTGCAGCGTTGTATCATCAAAAATCTATGTGATAACTTCACCTTCAAATATCGAAGATAAATTCTGCAAAATATAAAAGATTAATTCTACAAAATCAGATATGCTAAATTGAATATTATTGTAAACCAAACAAGGTTCGAAAATCCTATAGATAAGCTCCAAGTACACAGAATAAGAGGACTATTTAATAGGATAACGGTGCATTTCCAAGTTGTCACTAAATCATTCAGCGCCACGAATCTTATGGTATGAGAGTGACCTTGAAACATAATCATCACAAACAAGAAGAGCTCTAATTTATCAGATTAGACTGCTATAGTCGTCTGCCAAAAGTGCAGTACCGATAACCATTGGAGCATTTAGAGCTTATGTCGAGTTATATTTCGAAATTATAAACAAATTATTTGTTTCGTCTAGCTATATTCACGAAATTGAGACGTTCAATTAAATCTAAGAAAGTGAGATTTTGCAAGCAGTACAATATGTAATCTAATTTATTGCTTGTTGGAAACATATTTTTCACGTTGGAATTAAAGTTTTGATTTATTTTATTCATATAATATATAATAACAATAATAATAATAATAATAGGAAACAATAATTTAATTTAATAGCAACGAGTAGGCAGGTCGCTGCGGTGAGCATCGAAGTCTAGGCCGTGAGGCCGGATGGAGCTGCCGCGGGTGCAGATCTTGGTGGTAGTAGCGAACGAACGTTAAAATAATCACAGGAACTATACGATACCGAATCTCTATATTGAATAGATAGGTTCACAAATCCTACACTCATTAAGTGATAACTTATAATAATAATAATAATAATAACAAAAATAAAAAATAAAAATAAAAATAATAATAATAATAATGGTTTAACGTCAGTTTTCTCACTAAGGATGATGTCAGGGACGTTCCCACAGCACACATCACCACAGATCAATTCACCCAGACAAATCTGCATAAGAAATGTGCTGAGGAGAAGTAAGTTCCTAAATGACAGCCGGTCCGGTGATCAAAATATGGTCAGTGTAGATTGTTTATGTATGTGGTGGGAAAAGTTAAGCCTTAAGCTTGCTAGAGAATGTTGAAAGAGAAAAACAAGAGCGAAGATTAGCAGGTAAAGAGTTCCAGATTGTGGGTGCTGCGTAAGAAAATAAACGTCTGCCCAACGATTAGAGAATATTTGGAACAGAAAGAAGATTGGCATCGGTTGAACGAAGTGCACGTGAGGGACGATAGGGAAGAAGAATTTCAGATAACTAAGAAGGCTTGTCAAATCGCAGAGTTTTGAAAGTTAACAGAGCTATTTTATATTTTATGCGTTGACCTATTGCGGAATATTTTTAAACATTAGCTTATATAAAAAATTTACTATATTCAACACAAAACTCAGGTGAATGACTACAACGAATATCCGGTTTTGTCTAGCTCTTAAGCAGCCAATACGTGACGGACTTTGATCACATTTTTTGCCTGTCGAACGAACTTTTACAAGAGCAGTTGCATTGAAGTGCATTACACACTCCCATTCACACCATTCAGTAAGGGTTAGCCGTGGAATAGAATCATATCCGTGGAATAGAATCAGATCCGTGGAATAGAATCATATCCGTGGAATAGAATCATATCTGTGGAATAGAATTAGATTCGTGGAATAGAATCAGATCCGTGGAATAAAATCAGATCTGTGGAACTGTGGAATAGAATTAGATCAGTGGAATAGAATCAGATCCGTGGAATAGAATCAGATTCGTGGAATAGAACCAGGTGACTAATTAATTACTTCTTCAGTTGATCATACAGTTCTAATGGTTAACTGCACAGAGCCTTTTTGAAACATTTAAGGAACGATAGTTCGATTTCGGAATTCAGAACTGCGCGCTGCACGAATGAGTAGCGAAATCGATTGGCCAAAGTTTAAACATATCAAAAGCAATTCAGCAGAAAATATATCACTTAGTTAGTTTTAAAGTATTTTGTCAAATACAAAAAATTAACTGACCTGCGTCAGTGCCGATTTGCGAAGGTCGATGAATAAAAAAAAGAGTTGTGAAATATTTTATTACAAGAACTTGTAAAATATAAGTCATATTTAATAAGCGGGTGTCCCATTAATTGCCTAGAAGAATAATCTTGATTAATTTCACTTAAGTCCATTTCGTTACACTAACTTCTCAGTTTACACATATCTTTCAGAATTTAATTAATAAACGTTGAAAGGCTTGACCTTGAATAAGCTGACGATAAAAAGACTGCGTGCCATTTCAAAGTCGGATTTAAAAAGTTGTAATTACAGTTATATTAATTAAATTCTTAGTTGTAATTACAGCAGTTATAAAACTTACCCCTATTAGTTATTACTACATCTTGTATTATTACATCAGTTAGTAAGACATAAGTTATTCTTAAATCATTTACATGTACTATTACGTCATGTATTGCAGCAGTTAGTATTAAATTAGTTAGAAAGCTTACCTATATCATTTATTTATTACATCAGCTATTATCACATTAGTTATTACTAAAGCATATATTACTACATTAGTTATTACTAAAGCATATATTACTACATTAGTTATTACTAAAGCATATATTACTACATCAGTTAGAATTAAATCAGTTATACCCATATTTAGTTCCTGTCACGATCTTTCAGCAATAATCCAAACACAACCTTTTAACCTAATGACTCTTTCTGTTGATCTCCCGAATGGAAAGACTTAGTTACGTCTTCCTGTTTTTGCTCCTCTTTCAGTAATGAATACCCATATTAAAATTGTAAAATTTATAGCTAAAAGAGTTTTTAAAATGTAGCTTCTGTCATGGCACAAATATGGACTATATAGTGGGATTCTATTACTTTGATAACTTAATATACGTTAGTATAATTCATAACAAACGTATTATATTATGATCAAAATCGGTAATGTTTTATATTTGACAAAATATTATAAAATTAATTAAGTGACTTAGTTTCTGCTGAATTTCTTTTGATATATAAACTTTGGCCACTTTTTAACTGCGTAGGTAGTGCATTCATTCACTCTAACTACATTTGATTTATGAAGCTTGAAAAGTTAAACAGAGCGAAAAATTTGGTTAATAAAATTGTGTTCATAGATTCCATGGTACTTATCGAATAAACTCTTTGAAACAAACCAACGATAAGTAGGCCTAGGGTAACAACGTCAGGAAACATAAAATGTAGCTACAATAAATGGTCGATAGAGCTATTTAGATGCAAGACTAATGTCCAGGTCACAAATTAGACTGCTGTATTTCAATGCACTCTAAATGCAAATTGAGCAAAGTTATCAAATACCAGATTTTGTTGTATACAGTAGATATTAGTACGTGATGCGAAATCTCAATTATGATAAATACTGTCCCAATGATAGTCGGTAAAATGTGAATCAAAATTTCACTGCTTATCTGTATTGTCAATCAGAAAAATTTATATTTCTCTAATAATACTGAAGATTTATTTTATATTTGGATACATAATTTCTAAAAATTGATATGATATATTTATATATTTTATAGAAAGATTTGTATTAAGTGTTAAATTATGCATTACAGCAACTATGTTGCAATGCTGATTCCTGGAAAATTCAATCGAAAATCACCTTACGAATTTTTCGTAAATTTTATAGCTGCTAACACAGGTAATGGCACAAACAATGTTATGTTACATCAGAGCTTTACTAATCACATCATTCTATAATAATAACAACAATTAGAGTGCTACAGTCATCAATGACTACATCGAGCACTATTGAGACAAAATCAAGTCGGCGAACAAAAAGAAGGTCCAAAAAACGGTGAAAATTCCAAAATCCAGATAATCAGTCCAAAGTAAAAGTATATATACGTGTATATGTATATATATATTACATGTATATATTATATATACAGGTATATACATGTAAAATATATATATATATATATATATTTGTTGCCGTCCCTTACATTGACTTCTGGCGAGGAACCGGACGTAATATTATTATTGATTGATTGTTTGATTGATTGATAGATCTACATATAGTATTCATGTATATATATATATATATATATATATATATATATATATATATATATATATAATCGAAGATATCTCATTACGTATAATTTGAATATATTACAATTACTCGTTTTAACGATGGAAATTTCATGATTTAAGGTAAACATATAGCGTCGGGTATTACAGAAATGATCTCATCTCTGCTAGTGTAATACATGTACATGTAAGTAATTTCATCCCATTAATATCTGCAGATTTATTCCACTGAAACCTTTTGCTTTGAGGTTTTTAAGAAATATTGGAATATTATTGCATGGCATCGTTTATTGCGTCCTTCGTGATACTTTTGTGACAGAAATCGTATGTATATAAATTCTCCGACGAAATCGACAACTGGTAGAACGTTACATCTAACGCCTGTTTGGCATAAGCTGTATTGTATTAGCGAGATGCTACAATGCTTTGATCACCCTGCTTCCCGTTCCTTAGGCGACACTGCATTCCATTTTATACAGAAATCAAGTCTATCAAAGCATTTACATATCTTTGGATTATTTCTATATCAATTTATATATTTTATCAGTAATCCATTAAGAGTTTATATAATGGCGTCATTGCATGTAGATGAAATGCAATTCTCGATTCACTAAATCGATTCTCGATTCGATTATACTAGTCAATCAAGCTAGTACGTGTAGTTCATACAATTGTTTGCATATTGGATGCACTGTAAATAATATCTTGACGAGACTTCTTGAAGAAAACTTTCACATACAAATCATGTCAATTAATAATGTTAATTACCAATTAATAACCACTATTCCCCGTGTTGTGCTCGGGTGTGGATGGACCACTGCAGAATTGGGCAACCGCAAACAATCTGCCGCGTGTACGTAAGAGGAGACTAAAGGCAGGAGCTGAGGATGGCAAGAGGGGACCCACCTCACCATGAAATATTTTCCCCAGGATTAAATGGTAATTAATCCATCTAACTGAGGAAGGCAACGGGAAACCACCTCAGAAGCCATACTTTTCCCAAGCTATAGGCTACATAAGGTATGGATAAGGCGTAGACTTTGTGAAGGGATTAACTTTTTGATCTAAGGGGTGCTTTTTTGGAGCGTGAAAGCAGACTTTGAGTATGAATATGTACCTTGAACCTGCCACTTGGCAGTGCACTGAAGAAGAGAAGAACCATTATTATTCTTAGTTATTACTATTATTATTATTATATTGTTATTATTATTATTATTATTATTATTATTATTATTATTACTAGTGTTATTATATCTAAATCTAAATTATTGTTATCATCAGAAGAAGCACAATAACAACAATTAATTATTGTTATTAATTAATAGAAATGTTAAGAATCTTACTAGTGGTTTTCAATTTCGTACAGAATAATAAATTTTATTTGTTTCATAGCTATTTATTAAATATCACGTGACGCCATTAGTTTATCATCATTCTCACATCTTTCATTCTAGGTCATAAAATTTAAAAATCAGAAAAATCTAACATTTTTAAAATCTGCATGCTAGTCACCGATCTGGAGCCACAGTGTGACTGATTAGATTACATTTTGACATGATAGTGGTTGATGGATTGAAGGGGCCACAGGTTCAATTATCTACGGACTAACTCAATCACTGGAGTCGACAGCATTCATTACAGCGCTCAATGCTGGACAGTTGAATCCGTGGAGCGACTGTGAAGTATTTAATATCAAACATGCCTTACTACTGGTAATAATAATAATAATAAAATTAGAAAAAAAAGTTTAACGTTCGTTTCCTCACTAAGGATGATGTCAGGGACGTCCCCACAGCACACATCAGCGAACTTTAATAGGACCTATCTAACTTACATGTAAGAGACAGATAGATTTAAGTTTCAAAGTTTTTGAATTGATATCTCATCTCCTCATGTAAAGTCTAGTGCAGGAGTACGTTAAAGCGTTTCCAAAAACAATCCAGATTTTTGCTACTTCACATAGAAAGGTTCAATTTAGAAAAATCTTTATCCTTTTTTATTAAAAATGTTATATTTTCTTTTTACGAACAGTCCAGATTTTGTTTTCCCTATTCTATACCAACTCTGTAGTTATTTTAGCGTTAGCTATCTATTTAAAGCTGTAAAGCCGATGTTGACTTAAGTTTGCATCTCTCGAAAGCGATATCAGTGACGGCGAGCCCAGGAGTTTAACCCCGCACATACTGATCCGCGATAGGGTACCTGGGATTGACTGGGATTAAACTGGGATTGACTAAGCATATAGTAGTTAAAATTAAACTATAATTTGAGTGCCCTTATTTTGCTAACTTTATTCAGATTTATATTTAACTAACGAGCATTTGCCTGTTAGTGATATTATAAGAGCACTGGCTGGAGCTAGTAACGGTATCGGTAAGATATTCGACCGCAGATCAGTATGTGCGGGGTTCAAATCCTGCTCGCCCGTCACTATTATCGCTTTTGAATGATGAAACCTTAGCCTTTTGCGAGTAATTCTATAGCCATATCACATAAGGAATTAAGAAATATTGCTTACAGTGTATGCTTACGTCTAGTGTAATTATTATATAGTTTTGAGGCTTCTTTTCGAAATATGTCTTTAAATACCTATGTATATAATGAAATATTAGCGGACCCTTACAGTTGAAGCGCTTAGTTTTTTTTTCTAAATGCGTGACCTTGGTTAGATTTTCAAGTTGAATTCGTTTTAAAATCATCTTTGAAAGTGAAAACTTACAAATGCAATATTTAGAAATGCATATTTAGCAGCCGTTACCCCCAATAGTCAACGGGACGTTGTTGTCATACAGTTACTGACAGAAAGAATTGTAACGTTTCTCAGCTCTCTTTCAAAGTACGGTTTTTTATTAAGCGTCTTATCTCCTTACTATGCAAAACTGCTGCTACGCAATCATCTTTTGCCTACGTTTCAATTTTCGGAATAGTTGAGGATGGCAACTCACACTATGGCGGAGTAGTATCCAGAACTGTGACACATCCTCTTAATATAGCATCCTTGGTCTGTCTCTCAAATAGAGCGATGCCAAAAGGTCATTATCATAAAATCATAAAATATTGATAACCTTCAAAACTAAGAGTATTTGTGACTCTTCATCGTCAGCTACATTTTTGATTAATCATCATCATCATGATTCATCAACGGCAACGTCAATGATTACGATAAAACTTTATATTGATTTATATTAATTAAATTAATAGGCCTATTGATTTTTATGTTAAGTAAGTTTTTTATATGAAATGATATAAGGTGTATTTACGATTGGCTGCGATTAACCGTATTAAGAGCTGCACAAGTATTAACTTTTTAAGTTCAACAATCAGGTAACGATATCATCGATGATAGTGAAGAATTTTAATCACATTTGAAATTTGTCATAATGTCATATTTAATGCAGGATTAAAATTATAATCTCTAATATCAAAATTGATTAAAACGTAAATTTTGTAAATCGCGCGGATCTCATATAATTGGAGATAACGTCGCAGTAGAAGAATATCTATGAAAAATTATATTTCATAAGTGTAAACTATGACACTCAATTGGTTTATAAATATTATAGAGAAATAGCTCAATAACTTACCCGTGTTTCACAATTTTACCCAGGCGTGTCTGAAGTGAATTGTAGGTAGGCATAACCAACCTGAAATTATAAATTCATTCATAAGGCTATAATTTGTTGAAGCATTCAAATAAAAACTTAGCATCACACAGTTTTCAGGTGAGTAGCTTAGTGACGTTTCTAGCGTACAGGCCTGATAAGCAGTGTATGGGTGCAACATTTCGTATTTCAAAGATACTACAATAACAGTTGCTGACACTGACCATACTATGTGGAGGGAACTTAGCGTACTCCGTTAAGGCGTCAATTGAACGAAGTAAAGCCATGTTGCGCGAGGTTAGTACTTTGTGAGCGACCACTTTGTAAGACCGAGTGTTAACAGCTTTCAATGAAAAAAATCCCGAGGGTGTTGGAAGGCTATTCTTAAATCCGCGCCTGCTGCAACAGATATGCTAGCAAAAGGCAATAATTATTAATAACCATGGAGAAGAATGAGGAAATAACGAAACTATGAAAGCAACAACCAAGCAAGGAAACTTTGTAAACACAAGCGGTTGTCATGTGGGTAACTATACTGTATATATGGAATGTGGAATATTGATAATATGTGATGATACAATATACTTTGTGATACTAACTCTTGTTGTACAAGCTTAGGCGCTAAATTTTACTTTTTTAAACATTGTGGTTACTGCTTTAGAATACCCGCGGTGTTTTTCTATTTCTAATCTAGCACAGAACTTTATTTTAGGTTTTTCAAATAGTCCTCAAAACTGAGTAATAATAATCGAGCAAAGGCTTGCCGCAGGGAAAAATTTCTGTCCGGAGTTCCAGCCTCTACAGTCTACATACATGTATATACAGCACATGGAAAAACTTCTCCACTTTATTTCCAATACTCTGAGGATGTCTATTAAAGATTCGCAAATCTTTCAAGGATCTTCTATTTAGGACACTGGCTGGAGCCAGTGGCGACGTCGGTAAGATATTTGACTGCGGATCAGTATGTGCGGATTCAAATCCCGGGCTCTCCCGTCACTAACATCGCTTTCGTGTGAGGAAACTGATGTTAACCTTAGCTTTAGCAACTTTTTATTTAAAGCAATGTTTGAAAATAGTCTGTTGTTATTTTAATGATCTTAGTTATATTAAGAACCGGAATTTAAATTCCTAAATATCGATACCTTTTACCGGAATTATCATTATACATTTGTTTTACAAGAGAGGTACATGCACCTTTTTACAGAAGGTTCGTACGTATTGTTGGCTATTAACTATAATTATAGAACTACCTATGATAGCAATCAAGTTATCCACCATCCTGTAGTAGTCAGTCAGTAATTCAGTGTATTAAATATTGAACACTTTCTTCTAGTTTGAATAGGCCTACCACATAAACTCATTTGAAAACAAATAAAGAGATTTTAGAGATATTCTATAGATTTATATGCATTTAATAGCTTAGTGGTGTTCAAAGATTTCACATATTAGCGCTCTAGCACAATAGGAGTTGTAATTAAGAAATATTCCTACGATGCGCTGTACCGATGTAACTCAATCATGTTTTGGTTTAAAAGTAGTTTAAAGCACACAATCTTATGAGTCGTAGACTTCTGTCACATTCTAAACAATAATATCGGATCAAATTGTCAAGCCGATTATTGTAATTTTTCGTTCGGATAGTTTTTACTAACGCTTCATGTAGCTTTCAATTTAAGAAAAATATGGCTTAGGAGGTGACCCTTTTTGTTACCTTCTTCGTTCTCACTTACGGTTCACAGAATATGCTTTTTGAACTATACGACTATTTCACTCTACACTAATTATGCTATGACATGGCCATCATCACATTTAAAATATTGGGTCCCAAAGTTAGAGAGATAATGATGGGATTCAAGGCTTGGGATTTTCAGAAAGAATCTTGCTCCGCCGAACTCTATCTATAGAACGATTAATAACAACAATTAATAATAATAACAACAATTAGAGTGCTACAGTCATCAATGACAACATCGAGCACTATTGAGACAAAATCAAACCGGCGAGCAAAAACAGGAGGTCCAAATACGGTGCAAATTCCAAAATCCAGAAATTCTGTACAAAGTAAAGGGAGTTAAAGAAAAGGTGGTTTAGGCGCAGTTCTCTGCTCATGGACACTGGATGGAAAAGAGAGATGGAAAAGATAGGTCTTCAACTGCTTATGGAACTGCTCATAGGAAAGCAAAGGCTTATGTGATTCAAATGAAGATTTCCGAAGATTGGATGGAAGAGAATTCCAGATCTGAGGTGCAGCATGCTGGAAAGAACGATTAGATAGCTTAGAGCGTGAAGGTAAGCTAGGTCTCACAAGAGTAATTAACTTAGAAGACTGAGTAATAGCAGGCTGCATCACTTTAATCAAGTGAGACATACAAGTTTGTCCAGGGATGGTGATGGACGTACAGGTTAACGAAGCCGTTTTGTAAATGATACGCTCTTTAATCTTTAGCCAGTGCAAAGACTTCAAAATAGGCGTAACATGTGAGTACTTGGAACTACAAAAAATTGCTCGCGCAAGATAATTCTGAACAAACTGCAACGATATGAGATAATAGCGCATACCTATCGCTACCTTGCAATTAACAGAAATCGTGCCGTTTATGTTTTACGTAGACTATCAGAATAGACGTTTTTCGTTTACAAAGTCTCAGCCAGTAGTAACTGAAGCACTAATGGAGAGTTGATGTAAACTTTGACATGATGGACTGCAGGTACGCTCTTGCAATAGCGATATGCACACGTACTGTAGAACTTACGGTGATAATGGAAATAAAAGATGGTTGAGAGATAAATTTCTAAATATCTGTTATTCATATGCCATTCATAACTATATTTCTTTTCATATATTCTATTCATTATGAATATCTTTTTCAAATAACCTGATATTCATATTTATATTGAACTACCCTAAATTGTAAATCCGTGGAGGGAATATTGTGTACTCGGTTAAGCTGCGCGTAAATTGAGCTACGTAAAAAGTAAAGCCACGTTGCGCACGGTTAGTACTTTGTGGGCGACCACTTTGGAAGACCGAGTGTCGACAGATTTGAAAGTAAATAATCTCCATGGTGTTAGAGGTTATCCTTAAATCCGCGCTGGCTGCAATTGGAGCGTCTACAATAAGTAACGATTACTAATAATCATAGAGGGGAAAACGAGGAAATAACGAAAACTACAAAAACAGCAAATAAGAAAGGAAGCTATGTAGCACATGCGGTATGTCACGTGTGTAACTATACGGAATTAAAAATTAAATCTCTCTCTAGTGATTTATCAAGCGGTGGGTCTAAGGTACATATTTATGTATACCTACAGTCTGCCTTCACGCTCCAGAATATGCACAATTAAAATTTCTTAGAGAAATTCCAGAACTGATCAAACGAAAATGCACAGTATTGGAAGGATTAATTAAATAAGACGGCTATAAAAGTAATAAAGACTTACATCTGAATATATGTTAGATTACTTTTGTTATATTGTCAACAGTACAGCAAAATAAAATTAATAATGATATATCAGGAAGAACTTGCAGCTCAGTGGAATATTATTCACTAATAAACGGAATAGCTGATGTTAGATAGTGGTATTTAATATGGAATCAGCCATTTGACAGAAAACTAGCTTAAGATGCGACAATGCATGCCTATAAACTTTACAATTTGAATCAATCTGAAGTTATGCTGTATTCTTCTACTAAGGCACAAATAATGTCTATATGTACCTTAGTATCTTAGATATTCGACAGAGAATCAGTATGTGCGGGGTTCAAATCCTGGGCTTGTCCGTCACTGACATCGCTTTCGAGTGAGGAAACTGACGTTAACATTAGCTTTTTAGCAGAAACATAAGTAATTAGTAGTAGCAGTAATTTAATATTTATTTGCTCCTGTTGACTTTATACTTTCAACTCTTCGTAAATCAATTATTCATCTCTTGTTTGCTTTAGCTATCGCACAACTACACAACATATTTTCAAACCTTCTTTATAGTAATTGCTCCAGCGACACTGTTTACTGTGTCTAATTCTACTTAGGAGAGATGTGACAGAAAATTGTAATATTGCTCAATAAATGCCATAATTTGACATCTCGTATATTAGTCATTTCAGACAGTCATTTTACATATTTTAAGAAAAAATGTGATCTATTTAAAAAAAACTGTCAGTGAAAAATTATTGCACCGTCATACGTCTTACGACGAACACTTGACGAATACACCATACATAGGAACAAAGGATTGATGGATGAATTGATAGATGGATGGATGCACTTAATACCAACGAGGAATTAGGAACACGCAGCGGAGTGAGAAAGGAAGAGATAAGGCGAATATAAATGAGAGAGATCCTCAGGACCTTTATCTCATTCAATCCAACAATCAATTCAATTTGCACTGCTTTTCTCCAATTCAATTCTTCCACGTTAAGCGATCTTTCCCTCACTCATTCCTCCGTTGAGAGGAATGAGTGAGGGAAAGATCACTCACTCATTCACTTCTGAGCTACAGTACTATAAAATATCCGTAGGCCTCAGTGAATTTTTTTAGTTGTGAACCAAAACCTAGTTTTGTTCTTTACAACATTCATGAAAGAATGAATGTTGTAAAGAAACAACATCTACTCAACATTTACTCGGCAATGGATGCTAATTCGATTTAGCCGATAATCTAAAATTCAAAATAGCACCCATAATTCCCATCCTTCAATGTATATTTGCTTTATCTGTATAATGAAACAAATAGAACATTGTATTTCAGAAGTGATATGTGAAGTTCGCACATTATATGCATACAGTATAAACGAACAGATCGGAATAAAATAACAAGAAAAGATCAACAACTGAGAAGTAGGATGAAACCTATCAGGAATTATACACAAAACCTTAAAATAACTTAGTAACATTTTCAATTTATCATAAATTATTCTTACTTTGTAAATTAATGGCACAGTACAAAAATGTAGTAATTCAATAATTAAATTTCCAAAAGAAATATACATGTACGTAATCTGCAATGATTTATTTTGATTGTTTAACCCATTTCATAAAATTTAACAAGAAATCTGAATTCATCTTTGGACTTGTTTTGGCTTTGTAATCGTTAGATCTGACTACGATGAGTGCAAAATATCCAGTGCTATATCAGAGTCGCTTAAATATTTTTGAGACAAGAAGCTGAAATTAAATTTGAATTTAAGTTTTCTATTAGTTACCAGAATTTTAGCAGATTTCTTTACGACTGTACCTATACGGTAGAGTCGTAAAGAAATCTGGGCGGGATTTAGCGCACTCGGTTAAGCTGCGCGTCAGTTGAACGAAGTTAAGCTCCATCGCGCCGGTTAGTACTTTATGGGCGACCACCTTGGAAGACCGAGTGTTGACAGCTTAGAAAGAAAAAAAATTCCAAGGGTGTTGGAAGGTTAAATCCGCGCAGGCTGTAATTCGCCATCAAAAGGCAACGATTACTAATAATCATGGAGAGGAATGGAGAAAGTAGTGTAAACTACAAAAACAGCAACCATAAGAAAGGAAACTATGTACACATATGCGGTATGTTATGTGTGTAACTAAACGAACAAAAAACCAACACTAAAAACTAGCAATTATAAATTTTCTTGCACCTATGAAGTTCAAAGTCTCGAGAAACTTTAAAGTCGATTTATTGTGGAGATTTTCCGTTCTTCAATAACTCTGATGGGACTAGTACAGAATGAAAGAACTTTCCAGGTTGCTCTCGTTAGTCCTATAGGTTATATAAGAGCTTTAAAACTTTAACGTCTAAAAGTTCAACGGCCGATTCCGTAGGACCAGAAATTCCGTCAGAGACGGCCAACTGAGATTAGAACTGCTGGACTCTTGCCTCTCAGGTAGGCGTGCTATTCATTCTGCCATCGAACCGGTACAAGAACGGATAAAATTCATTGATAAAAATACACATGTACATTAAATGTACATGTGTATTTTTCGTGTGAGCTCGCAGTTCTACTATGAATTTTTAAAACAAGAGTAAGAAGAATTGAGTAGGACTAATCAAAAGAAGACACGAGAATGCAAAATATCTCTAGTGCAGCGGTTTGTCTTGTAAAAGTTCACGCCACGGTGTTTATATTCGATTGTTTGTTGAAATACGGACGAAATCTAAATTGTTTAAAACAAATCCAGAGCATTCGAAAGTAAGAGTCGAATTTGCTAACGTAATGGAATGTGGACTTACTAAATAACACAAACGTAAATTTAGAAGAACGTTACAGTAGAGGAATTTGCGTTGTCTTTTAACTGGATAAGGTATCCTGGATTTACTTTTAGCAAATAATGTCTCCTAATTGCCAGTCTGAAAAAGTTTCTTAGGCCAAAGTGTAAATTTTTGCCATTTAAAGATCGAAAAGATGTATGCAGATTACTTCTCAACTAAGTTAATATTATACGAAAATGAACTCTAACTAATAATAATAGTATACTACCTAGGTTCAATTACAGACGCGACGAATACACTGTAAGCAGACGAAACACAGATTTGATTTCTATAGTTTGCCTTAATGGATAAAATTGTCTGTGTGTCTTGATTATACGGATGAACTTCTGTCTCGAATATAAACAAATTTATCAAATGTGCTCAAACTTTCTTAATAAACAACAAATATACAAATATAGTGAATTCGTCATACAGTACGAACATATTTATAGTAAATCTCAGTATAATTTATATTTTTTGCTATTTTAGGTTAATTTGTTAAATTTATAAAATAAATAGTCTTAGGTAGGGTATAGAGAAGGGGTGGGACTGGTTAAACGACCTTCCCACCTCTATCCAGGTCATTCAGTGGACATAGGGATGGTACGGATATCTCACTGGAGTATCAGCAGATGTAATCGGAAAAACATTTCTTCTAAAAGTAAAAGGAATTCCTTTCTAATCATGTCATCGCTCTTGTCATGTATTCTCGAGGTGATTTCGTAGATTATTTCTTAGAGTGATTGAATACTCAGTTCCCTGTTGTAAATGAAACCAGGCTTAAGCATTATGTAGGAATGTATTTCTATCATAAAAATTTCGTAAATTTCCTTACAATGAATAGTTTAATTTGTCAGCAACTAATCATTGATTAATGCCAGGTGGAGAAGATTATGCTAGGATCTCTAAGTGTATAGGCTACATGTACATTACATGCACAAAAACAACAATTTCCCAAACAAGCTTTTCATTTCAAAGTAAGAGAACAAAACTGTATGTCATACGTGCTTCATATGTCTTGCAGTTACAACATATATGCAGTTATATCATGCTTTAGTTTTAAATAATATAATTTCTTATATAATAATTATAATTAACAATTATTTTATTAATAATTTATCGCGGGTTTATTCACAAGCATAATCAAATGGGGACGAAATCACTACGCAAAAATTAATTCAATCAACAACAATTAGAGTGCTACTGTCGTCAATGATAACGTGGAGCACTATTGAGCCAAATCCAAGCCGACGAACAAAACAAAGCTCCAAAAACGGTGTAAAATTCAAATCCAAAATTATGTAGCAATATCTCCAGTCCAGAGTTAAGTTTAACAAAATATTTCGCAATTTGAAATCTCGCAATAGATCTGAGGATCGATGCTCAATTATTATCAGTTAATTACTGATCACTGATAAGTGAAAACGCTCTAAGCAACTTTAGTGATGATACCACAATACTAATACTAGTTTATACGGATGGTGACATAAAATAAATTCAGATTCGCAGTAATTTCACTATTCAAATGTATAAATTTAGTAGTTCTTTATGTTTAAAAAGCTTTATTAGATATTAATATAGAAATCCTATAAATATTTAGCATTCTTCTCATAAATTACATTTTCTGATGTTGTTAGCACATTAACTGGATAGGTGTGTAAGGGATTCAGACACAGGACAGAATGCTCTAAACATCATTTATCTCGTAGGAGTTGTTAATTTACACGAAAAGATAAGAGTCGTGGTAGCTAAAATTAGTCGATTTTCAAGCATTTTGTTTTTTGTGATATTTAAGTTATTTCGATGAGTGATCCATAGATTGCTTGAAAATTGGAGTAGAAAGTTCAAATGCTATGCTAAATAGCATTTGAACGAAAATGCTATTTAGCATAGCATTAATTAATGATTAGAATTTTATTCTTACAGAAATAATACAGTAGCAATGCAGTAATTGTTTTGTGAGTATATTATTTATTTATGTGTGCTCGTTGGCTTGAAATTGGTGCGATCGATGTTGTTGTAATAGTGTTGTACAAATTAGCTGAACCAATTTCTCAGCTGAAATGTTTTTATCGATTTTTTCTAGTCCTCTGTTTATAAAAATTCTTAGGTCTATGTGTGCCGTGCTATTATTATGTTTAGATTAAGCAATAGATTAATAAGTTACGAGTTACAGCATTATACAATATATAACCCTTAGGCCTAACTCACGACGACATTCTTAAAATATTCAAATTATGTCAATACGATGAAGCTATAGTTAGCTAACGTTTGCTTTCGGTATTATAATTTTCTGCAAGTTGATAGTATATTTGAATAAATATTACAATCTAGCAGTTACATTCCCCAGTCTGGATAACTCTAAAAGAATTTCTGCATTTTCGACATTGCACCTGTTGATTACATTATTGCGTGCCACTCGTGCGGATTTTCATTATGCTGTCGTGAGAGTATGTATTTGTACATTTGTAACCAGATGGACCGGAAATTAGGCAGCACAATGAGTTGCGGGAGGTCGGTATAGTGAATAAACTGTACTGACATTATGCACCTCTTACAAACAACATAACAACAATTAGAGTGCTACAGTCATCAATGATAACTTCGAGCACTATAGAGACGAAATCAAGCCGGCGAGCAAAATGAAGGTCCAAACACGGTGCAAATTCCAAAATCCAGAAATTCAGTCCAAAATTTATTTATTTATTAAGTTTTGCTAAGTGACAGGACCAAGGTAACATTGCTAGCAGAGTCTGCTTTCATGCTCCGTAAGAATTCGGAAGACTTCGTTAACAATAAGTTTTTACAATCAGTAAGAGTTGCCTCTACAAAACTTTTCATGTAGCCTTAAACTTGGTAAAACTAACATATGAATTCTGATGTAGTTTCTAATGCTTTATTCCATGTCTTTGTACTCGACTTTTATGACAGATTTACGATTGGTCTATTCTTTTGACCGGACCCAACACGTTCAAATAACTTGACTAAATTCTAAAATTCGTTAGAAATGTGTTCATCAACATTTTGCTGTTACTTTTAAAAGTCAACAAAGAAACAGACTAAAATGTATACAGCTTATTAGAGAATAAAGATCAACGTTGAATTTGAACAACAATACAACAGAGCATAGAATTGTAATGCATGACAACTTTTCTAAAAGCTGATAAGTCAAAGGTTACAAAGTTTGAAACCCAATTAGAGTGAAATTATAATTAATTATAGCGTATGGTACTCTTAATACTACATTGTTACGTAATTTACAATGCATTATCTATTTCTGTAAATATCCGAGATATTACTCTCTGATTCTCTGGTCTGGAGTTGAACCCGTTACAGTTCAGTTACCTAAGCATCGCAGTCATTTATATTGCACAACGCTATCAGTCTCTCTACACAATATATCTGTAAGTATAATACCGGTATACGGGTAATACGTATTTTACTGTAAGTATAATACGGGTTCTTGTAAGTGCCCTGAGCCTTAGGTCTACCCTTGACTTTGTGTTACGTGCTACTCTTTGAATTAGATTTTTCCTAGAATTAGATAATTAGAATGTCTTAATAGCTTAGGGGTAACGTCATGAAGTTTTAAATGACAGATCCTGAGGTGAACTGAACCCTCGTGGGTTGGAATCCCAGCCGCGCTGATATGAGAGTAAAATCTCGAACATTCACTGTACTGGTTATACGGAAAATTTTCTAAATTGCCTAACGGTTTAAACATGTGGTATAAAAAGTGATAGATATCAAGGTAGTTGATTATTTCACTATAATGCCTGTTTACTTTTTTACTTTACTTATGATTCTATGATTTTGATATGTAAGTTGAAATTAAATAAATAAATAATAAATAAACAATGAAATTTCAGAAACTCTAATAGCATCGTATTCAGCCCTCACCTAGAGTGCTCTCACTATCACTAAAGAGCACTCCATCGATCAAATCTTTAACCCATGCTAAAAGTTACACAATTCCAATTCAGTAAACTAGACGTATATGTATTTAAATATTATTTTAAAGCAATGCTTTTTCTTTCGTTAAGCTTCTAAGTATCTGCACGTACTTCTGTTTAGCGCTGAATTCGTCCCTGAGATAAAGAGTTTTTGAGAGTCTTAAGAGTCTCTATAGTAAAAAATGTAACGTATAGAGAAGATTTTCAGCTCGTAGAACATTTCCCGTCATTGAAACTGGACGACTATTCTTCAGAAAAGTGCGTATTATATGATGGATTAGGAATCTGTAGTTGATAATACTAAAGATGCTCAAGTAAGAAAGCGAAAACTACAACAAAGTTCAAGGATAAGAGTTAGTTCGCAGAGTCATCATTACCTCAAATAACGTCGTATTTTTGGAGAATTTACATTTGAGGAGCGCAATGATTTTCAGCCGTTGTGTTAAATAATGATAGAGCTATTAGGAACAATAGATCGAGCTTCTTCATAATATAGCAACAGACTGATTTAATTAATTAATTAATAAGATATCGATTTCGCTAAGCCATGTGCAACGAAAAGTTTTTCGTTGTCTACTAAAGCTTACTTCTAATACCTAAAGCATAATTGAATGTATTTATGGAGGATTTTAAACTTTGCCGCATAAATTCAATCATGTCAATATGCTCAGAAAGTAGGCACATTTGATAGGAGTTCTCTCTAATAAACGTGTAACTTTATTGTGTTCTATAACTGTATAGAACATAGAGAGTTCCCTATATGGGTTATTTTATGCTAGATTTTATAGTCACCTAGCAATAATTCCGTCATATCACTCGCTCTCTGCAGAGTTAAGAAAATAGCAGATTAAACTCATTTACAGAAAGTCATACAAGCCTAACCTTCGGCTCTCACGCTTATCATAATCAAATACCAGCATATTTTCAATCTAAAATCTCAGTATATTCTAGCTTTAAAAGGTATGTTTAAAAACCTTAAAATCTTTTATGATTTATACGAAATCTTTTACGATTCTTTTGTGAATTCTCGTTGCCTTCTAAATATCACACCAAGTCATATTTTGCGACACGTTCAGTGTATTTTTGTTTCATATTTGACTGGTCGAGATGCAATACATGTAGGCACTGAATATTCTAGATGTATTTTAAAAGCTTCCTTTTAGCGTGCCGTTAATCCCTATTCGGGGTCGATACGGAGGAGTCTAGACAAGAAATGGAACAAAACCCATGACACCACGCAGTCTCGAACCCGCGATCTCTCGTTCAAGAGGCGAGCTCTCTACCACTGCGCCACGAGGCGTTCCTCTGAATATTCTATTAAATTGTTAAAAATAAATATCTAAATACATTTATATACAAAATTCGAATTTAATACAAACTTATGCTGTAGCAGGCCGACAGTACATGCCAGCCAATCAGTATAAAATATAATGACTGATGCAGGAAAGCGTTTTTAGGTAAAAACATTCTTCTGATCGGAAGATAAAACTGATATAAATAGTCTATTTATTACCATTTCGTCGATCTATAAAACGAACAATTTTAAATCGACAGTTTTTTTTCGGCTACCTATTTCGAGAACGGGCCGGTGCTACAATATAAATGCATGTACATCAGCGTAAAACAGCGGAAAGTGGCGATTCTTTATCGATCAGTGGCGATTAATAATTTATCAACCTTCGGGTAACTGTGATGAGGAATATACATGTACAATTATACACTATCATACGTAATAAAGTGGTTGTCTATATTGTAACTATTTCTCTCTCTCTCTCCCTAGTGTTCTATCATATGGCAGGTCTAAGGTACATATTCCTACTCACATGCTGCTTTTCCAGCTCCATAAAGAGCACTTCATAGATCATTAAGTTAATTCCTTTACCAAATGCTATATCTTGTCCACACGTTAATGAAACCTATAGTTTGGGAATAATATGGCTTCTGACTCTGCGATGTTTCCTGTTGTCTCGGCTCAGTCTCCTGTTACGACAGGTGCAGTTTATGGTTGGTGTAATCTTCAGCGTCCCGGACACAACACGGAAACTATATAGACGCTGATACAACATATGTACACGCTTGTGCTACAGTATTATATGGCGAGGCAGAGAATAATGTGCTAATATTACAAACAGGTGGTCACGTGATTCCAGCCGGACTTTGTAGGATATAAATGTACATGCATTTAGCACTAGATACAAAAATAGAGCTTAATCTTCTGATTTGCTCTTAGCTTTAGGTTTCGAAAATATTAAGAGTTTTTTAAAGCGCAAAAGTTAATGGACACTATTTTTTATCGGCTTGTCCTACGTATTGCTCTTATAATGAGGGAAACAGCAGCGCTACGGGTTCGACTGAGGTACGGTATACAAATAACTAAACTTGTAAAGTCAAGGAACACGGATAAAATGTAAACATATTGCTTAGTAATTCACTAGCAAACATCACGTAGTCAATGCATCTAATATCCGCCTATATGCACTTATTTACGAAAACTTTAGTAGAGTTATATCATAACTATGGACCCCATTTCATTTGTAGCGTAAAAGATACAGAGAAATTTAGTCGCGATTATCTGCTAGATCTGCTGAACCGGTAACTTGTAGTTAATATATAAGCAGTTAAAACTCGCACATATCTTATTATTGTCATGTCTTTTGCCTAACCTAGGTACGGGTCTGAATAGAGTGAGACATGCACGCTAAAGAGGCGAATATTCCTTCTTAGAAACAAAATATATGCTCTTAAAACTGGATGTCTGATATGAAAAGTCTTGACCTAGTCAGCAATACATCCGCACGAATGAAACATTCTGGGGGGCGGTGATGATGTTTGAAATGAATTGAGGCGATGAGGCGCATCGTTCCCCATGATTTCCAGTAAATAGAAAACTCCAGTAAATATCTTTATCGAGAAAAAACACAAATATTTCGAAATGTTTCATTAGCAGGGGTTGTAAGTCCATCAGATGCGTCATGCGGCCCTTAAGCGGCGTGAGGCTCCGTAGTCAAGCGAACATACGTGGTTTTGATAGCGTACTGCAGCAACTGCTGCCGATGGATATGGCACAACTGTATTTGTAAAAAATACTATTAAAAAATTTAAAAGACTAATAAGGGATTAGATAAAAAGATTATATTTTCGACACCGATCTCTTCTACGTCTGCAAAAGTTTATAGAGAAGTACCACGTGTTTATCGCTGCAGTATTACTGTATAAGCCAAGACTAGGAACACTAAAACAATAATACTTAATTATTAAATTTATATAATTTCTTTTATACTCATATTACAATAGCAACTGATCCACACGCATAATCTTAAACGATCACGTCTATAGGAAAGCAAGGGTCAGAAGTCAAGAGTTAGAGGTCAAAGGTCAGGGTGACGTGTAGTATCTAACGATTCTGATGGAAATTGCCTAAAATATATTACTGGCAAGTATTAGTAGCGAAGTGATTTAAAAAAAATGGTGATTGCATGGAGTCGACGTATTCCGTATCACAACCATCCTTATTGCGAATGTTGTATATTACTCTTGGGATTCCTCCATCTGGCATCGTGACATCCATTCCTAGCTTTGTCATTCATCATTTGTTATTGATCTCTGTAGCACGGGCTTGTCGAGATGAATGAATGATCTACAGGAAATATATCACAGGAAATTTTTACAAAATCATAGATGCACTTATAGTTATGACTAAGTAAATTGAAGAATAACTTGTTCAAGACTTATTTCTTTTCTGAGTCTCATGGGATGTGGCAAATATCCTCGATATATCTTTTATGATACTGTTCTTTTTTCTATGGAGTATAAACTGTTGCACTGCAATCCAGCACACTCTCTTTTCTCTCTCTTAGTGCACTGCCTAATGGCACGTCCATGGTATATAACTCCTTCACTCTTCTCTGTCTTCCGCCTTCCTCTTCATTTCCACATATGAGTGGGTCTTTAAATCATCTAACATACCTAATCTCATCCTGCCCTGCCTTGCACACTATCTCGTAAAGTAAATTATATTGGTATTATTAAAAATAAAAAATCCTTATTTCCCAGCATCCTAAAAATATTATATTTAGTACCACACAGTTGATGGAAAGTATACAAAATTCCAACGAGTATCGCACCTTAAAGCTCTACCGTACTGAAATGTGGGCTAGATACTATATGGATAGGAGATTTCATTCATTTCCCGATAACTTCATTCTTGTGTTTTTCATCACCCATCTGACATGCCTATCAAGTTTCTACATGTAAATCTATATTTAGTTTTAAAGTTAAAGCCAAGTTTAAAATCAGTTTCCCGCTCGAAAGCATGTCAAGTGACGAAGAAACACTGGATTTGAATCCGACATCTGCTGATCCGCTGTCGAACAACATGACAACAAGCCACCGGTTTTAAATTAGCCTACGACAAGTATAGTTATTTTACTCATACACAATTGCAATTTTTGTTGTTATTTTGTTCTGCTGATATACCAGCCATTTTAATCAATCTGATAAAGCTCGTACTTGCTATGCACGTTTATTCCTGCCCATCCACCAATCCTATCAATGAGCCAGTGACATCACGTCCTCGCAGGAAACTGTCCATCTTAGGCATCCACTTAGGATCAAGGGTTACTATGAAGTTTACAAAAAACTGTTTCATTGAAAATCTCCTATAAGTGAGTTTGCAAAATACTGTTTCATTGAAGATCTCTTAAAAATAGAGAATGCTGTAAAGTAGAGTAAGAAATTAGAATTAATTAATTTAAGAAGGAAAATGAAATTTCAAAATGCACGCATACTAAGTAGAAATTATTTAGTATTCTTTGTCGTTTCAACGTCGTCAAATTTTTTGGGGAAATGTTATCCTTCGAATGCTTATTTGAGATACACCTACTTGCACTTCAATAAATCGACTGACTATACATTTTAATTCCTTTCTTACATTAACATTGAACGATAATGTTATTTATGTTTGAGTTATTTTTTGCGCAGGATGATATCGCAAATGATAATTTCAAGTGCATTCAATCTATATTATATCCTGTTCTATCATACGATATCCTATTTAATCCTACAATTTATTAATATATTTTAGCCTATCCTATCATATGCTATTGTGTCCTTTCTTTTCTTATCATATCATATCCAATCGGATCCTAACCTTTACTATCCTGTCATTCCAATCCTATCCGGTCATAGTCTATTCTATTCTATTCTGTTCTACGCTGTGTTTTTTATAACTGACACCCCAAATTGTTTTAACAATAAAGTCATAAGACGTTGACCGATGTTCTTGAAATTTACAGCACTTGACCAGCAGCCAATTCTACAAAACATATATAAATTTCGTTTGAATATCTTTAATAACGTCAAAGTTATAATTTTGTAAATAGGATTGGGTCAGATGAAAAATTTCCAGTACAGGATTACGGGCGTGTTACATGCAGCGTAAAATTATCTCTATAAAAATAATATAGAACAGGTCACAAAATTTCAGCTAATGCTATTTTGAAGAGCACTCACTTCTTTGCAAAATGAAGTAAAATACGTGCTGATATGTTATTCATTGACAAAGTTATTGAACTTTTAATGCATGCATTGCATGTCTGGGTACAACTGCTATCACCGCAGCCACTGCAGCAACGTCCTCTTTTTCGTTTATTCTCTTCATGCAATGCATGCATAAAAAGTTCAATAAGTTTGTCAATTAAGAACATATCAGCACGTATTTTACGTCATTTTGAAAAGAAGTGATTGCTCTTCAAAATAGCTTTAGCAGAAATTTAATATTGCGTGTTAGCGTGTATTTTTATAGAGATAATCTACCCTAACTGTAGTACATCCGTAATCCTGTATTGGAAATTTCTTCTCTGACCCCACTCATATTCGCGAAACTATAACTTTCACGTTATTGACGATATTCTAACGAAATTTCTCTTTGTTTTGTAGAGTTGGCTCCTGGTCAAGTACTGTAAATTTCAAGAACATCGGTCAACTTCTTACGACTATATTGTTAAATAAATTTGGGGTATCAGTTATAAAAAACACAGTGTATTATCTTCCAGAAGCAGCTGCCAGACGCAGTAGGCCTACACAGAGAGCCATGTATTTTGTATTTGCCTGCAAATACCCTGAAGCATCAGAGTAGATGTTGAAGTGAGGAGCAAGGATTCTATAATGTCGGGACTGAGAAGTTCATCTAATTTTCCTTTCGACCTCGGAAGATAAAATACAATTAAACATCAATGAAGTTTAGAGCCCTTCGCACCATGCAATTCTCAGAGAAACTTAAATATCGTACCATTTCCTTCGTACAATCCAAAAACCATCGTCAATACCTTGCATTTAATGATTTATTAAAACTTAAAGCATGAAACATAACCGAGAAAACAACGGTTCAAGTCCAGTGATCAATACAATACATTACAAGAAATATCAAGATTTTATAAAATAATTATAAGGTTTTCATTGAATGTTTGCCAGACTCCGATATTTTGACTTTTATCAGTTATATTATTTTTAAATTCATCTATTGTCTTGATTATGTGACAGTACTGTTTCCACTTATATACTAATGTGACAGTACTGTTTTCACTTATATACTAATGTGACAGTACTGTTTTCACTTATATACTAATGTGACAGTACTGTTTCCACTTATATACTAATGTGACAGTACTGTTTCCACTTGTATACTAATGTGACAGTACTGTTTCCTCTTATGTCCTAATGTGATTGTACTGTTTCCTCTTATGTACTAATTTCAATGATAGAAACACTGATATTTGCTCGAGTTCATCGTGTTACATAGTTAGAGGACATTAATGGGTTAAATTAAGTATTAGAATCAAATATCATTCTATTAGTAGCTTTTATATACCGTATATGCAGAACTTATCGAATACTGAGATCCGATTCAGAGTTGTTGAGAGCAAACGGAATGACAAGCATTTGATGCTTCCTGGTCGAGTGTAGTTATATTATGGCGAATGGTGAAGAGATAATAATATTAAAATGTACAAATATATAATTAATATTTCTAAAAGATGATACGTTATTAGCTGAAGGCGGAGTAGGCAAGTCAATAGATGCTTTTTGTTAATTAATAACTAGAAAGAGTTTCTTTTTAACCATAAAATTCATAAAATAAACAAAGCTTTCTTCACGGGCCATAGCTTCATTTAAAACAGAATCTAATAGTTTAGGCCTATTATCTCATTTAGAATTCTTGAGGCTGAAATTTAAAATCAGCATTTAATTGCAAGAAATGTCATTATAAAAACGATGCAATTTAATTGTTAAAATACATGTAAGCTTCAGGCACATATTTGAAAAGTCTACGATTAATTTAAGAATTGAATCAGTGGCCTTTGCTTGTTGCGGGCTTGGAAATGATAAGGACGATACGTTTAGATCCGTGAAACGAATTGCACTGGTAGGCCTAATTATCAAGTGTAAATCTTTAATGCAATGTTTTGTTTAAAAATAAAAATAAAGTTCACTGGAACCGAATAGTTTTGCTAACCTGAAAATATAGGCCAAACAACATAAGTTGGGAATAAGAGAAAAATATACCATGGTGCGAATAAATTTAAACTTTAAACATAGCTTAATATATGAAGTGGTAAAATCAAATGTGTAACTTCCATATCTTCTTCCATGCAACTATTTCACGACCATTCCCATTTAAAATATGGTTGGACGTCCTCAATCCAGTGATTTATTGCTCCAGGATAAGAGTCCCGGATTGAGTGAGGACAGTTTAAAACTAATATCCGAGGACACCGAAGAAGACCCTCAAATATCGAGTGGTTCCTGTTAGCGAACAGAATCTGAAATTACATACCTACATGCATGTGAATGTTTAGCAATATATAACTATGAATGCGTACTCAGCAGAAAAATATACAAAAATGTTCAACTTTTATACATAGGAGGACTAAAATCAACTATTCTAAGAAGCCGTTATTTGAAAATATAAATTTCGTTTTATCTAATTCAATTTAGGTTTTATTACGTGTGTAACGGATTAAATATAATATTATTAATTAAGCTAATTATAGAATTTTCGATATTATATCAAAACTTTAAACTAATATTTTCTGGTTTTCTCAATGCATTCATTATATTTATTGAATGCATTGCCAAACTGAAAGTTCTTTTCACGTTTAATTATCAGAGCTATGGCTTGTACATGTTATTGGCAATTTTCGATAATTAACCGGAACCGTTAATTAACGGATAAAAGATATATCAAGAAGAAATGCTTGTTTGGTTCAGTAATGTCATTCGAACTATGGTTCACAGATGACAGTGTCTACTGGTATAAGTCATCATTCACAGATTGGAGCATTTCGAAGCAACGCTGTGATAATAGTATCAATCAATCTATCAATACAAATTTAACGTCCGGTTCCACGCCATAAGGCAATGTCAGGGACGCCTCTTGCAAACTCTGCACAAACAGATGCCAAAGCACCACACGATGACGACTGAGTACACAGAGACCACAAGAGAAAGCGAGATCAAACCAGTGCAAATCCAAGATCCAAAGTAAGCGTATCAAAGTTTAGATCTATGGCGAAAAGAGATGAAGCTTCAGCTTGTCAAGGAAAATACCAATACAATTACAAGATCTAAGGTCTTGTGGTAGTGAGTTCCATATTGTCGGAGCAGAAAACATGAAGGAGCGTCTGCCCAGTGCCCATGGTAGATTCAATGTTTGGTACAGTGAGAAAGTCTTTACTAGAGGAACGAAGACTACGAGAGGGATGATAGATTGATAAAAGATCAGATTGATAGTATGATTAAACATAATTCAAGCCTTTGAAAGCCAACGTAGCTATCTTGAAATTTATTCGTTCAGAGACTGGAAGCCAGCGCAGATTCTTATGAAGAGAAGAAGTGTGGGATTTTAATATTTTTACAATACAAATGACTCAAGAAAGAGCATTTTGTATGTGTATCTTCATCAAATCTATAATTTTAACAAAATTATAGTCAATTTTCAGATGTTAAATGTATGGAAAAAATCTCTATAATTCTTACCATTAATAATCTAGCCAGCAGACTAATCCCAGCTCAAGGTCGCTATCTTAATTTAAAAAGCAAGATGACATTCCGGAAGGAATACTGAAACTACTATTGCAGTTTTATGGTACCTACCTCGATTTAAGCTCTTATAGCAGTGACTTTTCAAAGTTAAAACTTTCTGGTTTTAGTGAGTATTTAACAAGTAGCAATCCTTTAATTTATAGGTCACATGTTTTCGTTAGCGAAGCTCAAGACAAATTTCAATTAGGCCTATTATTTTATTTTATTAGGCTACCAGTCTCCGTGGAACATCAAAGACTAAATCTAAGTCTCAGCTAAAATTTCTGAATCTATTCCAAAAATTTACGGATAAGGTAGCTATTGCGTACGTTAAAAGCGGATTAAAAATATTACAAATGTTCCTGATCCGACACGTAGAGCTGGACTAGGCTGGTTCTGAAAAGAAAACTGATTAATTTTGAAATGTGGTAGTAGCAGAATGTTCTAATATTAATCATTCTAAACTGATCTGAGTATTACGAGGCGTCTTGTGCTTATGACTTTCAAAGAGAAGTTTTACGTGCAGACCTTTCAATCTGACTGATTAGAATTTTAATACGAAGCTCTGAGAATATTTCGTGCTTCATTAGTTTTCCGGATTTCACAGCATATTTTCTGTAGCATGTAAAAACAGATTAAATATTTTGTAATGTATATGTCATATACTTTTTATAGGGTTTCTATGTAGGAAGCATATTATATATATATATATATATATATATATATATATATATATATATATATATATATATATATATATATATATATATAATACCGACTTACCGACTTCGCCACTAGCTGGAGCCAGTGGCTAAGTCGGTAAGTTAGAAATTATTAATAATTTTGAAATTATTAACTTTATCATCATCCTCCCTTGAATCCCAGTTTAACTAGGGTCGAGACACGAATAGACTGTCTCAAATCCTCTCTGTCCTAGATCATATCATCAGTCAATCCCCTATTTGAGACTTTTCCATTCGTTTAAATACTTGTAGCAATTTCTGGAGCCTAGGCGCTCACCAACCGAATGCCCTTTCTGACGTTGGTATGGATCTTAGTGCTTTAGTCGCCTTCTACGACACGTGCAGTCACCGGTTGGGCAATTCTTCAAACAACCCGGACCCAACAGGGGAAATTTAGAAATTATTAAAAACTTTGTAAAATCCTAGGTTTGAAAAAGTGACTTCAGCAATTACGGTGACTCTTTTCTTGAATCCAGCAAGTTACGAGGGAGGTCACAGTTTGATTTCCGTCCACATAAAAGAATTTTTAAATCAAGGAACTACTTAATATTTCTATGCAAGCAAATTTAAGTTAAATATAAAATTTAGTAAAGCCTTACCGATAATCTAATGAATCTTATATGCATGTTTATAATAGCAATGGTATTAATATATGATCAAATTAATATATATATATATATATATATATATATATATATATATATGCAGTGTATATATATATATATATATATATATATATATATATATATATATATATATATATATATATATAGGGGTTAATATATAATGATTCTTGTCTATTCCCATTCCATTCTTTCCCTGTGCCATTTTGTTTCTGGACCTTGGTCTACTTGTGTGTACAATATTGTACTTTGGTCTATTGCCGGTCAAGGGAGCGACATATTATGATAAATTTCCTGTTTCCGGATAATGAGAAGCATCTTGAAGAAATTTCTAAGGTTCACAAATATCTCTTCTACACTGTAAATCATCCTTATTTTATTCAATCCATCCTATACCGTAGCAATATACTATTCTATCCCGCAAAATATTATACTTCACGAAATTCTCTTGTAGCATACAACATTTCAAGCGAGGATACAATTGATCAATTTAATTAACAGATCTGATAGTGAAGGTTTGAAGATAAAGCCGATTTCGACGCCATTAAATTCAATACAGTAAAAAATTGCTCGTCTTCGTTTAGATTCCTTGGACTTTTCAGTGCTGGTGTGTGGTAGTCGGATTTCCGCATTATACTATGCAGTATACATCCTACTATTTAGCGATCACAGGAATTAACCCCAGCAATAGATCTCGAACAGCTAATTTGTATGCCTGACGTGTTTTCTCGTAATTACATGTCTCCCAAAATATCACAGACTCTACGCTTTATCTTCGAATTCGATTCTGCCAGAAATTGAAATAAAATCAGCTTAGGAAATAGAAATTTATTATCGAACTAAACATAAAAGCCCCCTTCTATAAACATTCAACTAATAGGTTGATTTTCTTAATCGGATTAGTAAGATGCGGCTATGCACATATTCTTGTTTATTGCGGCAAATATTATTAACATTTTCTGAAATTATAATTTATCACTTTGCATTCTATGAAAGTTACTTATAGTAAAATTGAAAATAACTATGCAGTAGTGCATTTGCTCTCAATTAAATATAATATTAGGCTTAATTAAATGTTATTAATCATTAGTATTGACGAAAGTTTCATTTCCTTCGATGTCAAACTAATTTAAAGATAACATTATTTGGGTTTGTGTGTGTTAAATAACAAAAAGTTAAAAATTAATCGAATTGGTATGAATTTCCAATAAAGATTCACACGATCAATCAGATTAATTTTTTGAATAGATCAGATTTTCGAATGATAGATATTTTTTATTACATTAGATTTTTAAAAATATTTTTAACACGATCAATTAAATGCAATAAATACTTGAAAATTTCAGAGTTGTGAATGCCGACATAACTAGCATAGTCGCTCTTAATTTTCTTTTAAATTTTATATTTCGAGTGGGAAAATATCCTGTCTCTAATTGCACTGACGAAGTACCAGGTTCAGGATACAAATTCCCACTTCAGTCTGCTACCACACTCCATGTTGAGCCGCCCATTGATCAACAAGTTAATCCATCCACAAAAGGCTATGCCTTATCTTGCCCTTTGCATTCGAAACGGTTAAGTCTCCAATATCAATTTCTAAAAATACTTAGTTAATTTACTCTTAAATTTATTAAAATAATTTCAGTTTCAGAATTTCAATGTATTCTTGACTTTAGAAACTCAACGATGCAGATATTTTCGTAGTAAAAGCATTACTTACAAACGTGTCAGAGTCTTCAGAAGATAAAAGGGCTTTAAGAGCATCTATTTGTACAGAAAGACAAATTGTGTTGTTTTTCTTCTTCGCTTCACGTAATTCAGAATAAATCTTACAGGATTTTCAGTGATGTTACGTGATGCAGAGACCTACTCTACGGCAATAGGGAGAGGATTGAGAGAAAGGTATAGTTATAAAATTGTCCATCTTCGTTTTCAACATCTACGGTAAAATACCCGAGTGTTGCTGCAAAAGCGAAACTTCTGTTATGTATCTATCTGTTGTGTTTAACTATGTTGCAGGTCTAAGGTATATATTCTGGCTTGAGCCAGTGGCGATGTCGACAAGATATTCGATTGCGCATCAGTATGTGCGAAGTTCAAATCCTGGGCTATCCCGTCACTAACATCGCTTTCGTGTGAGGAAACTGACGTTAACACTAGCTTTACCAGCTTTTACTCACATACTGTTTTCACGCTTCATAAAGAGCACTCCATCGATTACTGAGATAATCCCTTCACAAATGGCTATATCTTATCAACACCTTAATGTAACTTGTAGCTTTGGAATAGTGTTACGTCTGAGGTGGTATCCTGGCTGCCTTCCTCACTTCATGCTCAATCACCTCTTGCGATACGTGTATTTTACAGTTAGTCTATTCTTCTGTGTCCCGGCCACAACAAGTAAAACTATAATGTGCACTAGTTGATATTTCTACATAGATTTATAGATATATAGATTTTTAGAAAAGTCCAGAAATAGGCTGGTGATATGCTTCTTTAATCGATATTATGCAGATTTCATAGAATTATCAAAAGCTTAGCATGAGTTACAAAAAATGCCTTGAGGTAATAATAAATTTTTATAAAAAGTAAAATATGCAGAATACTTTATCAATACAAACCTTTAAGAAGTAAACTTAGATATTGTTGCAATTTCTCAACGTAGACCCGGATGTTAAAATTTATGTTCAGAGACCAACCGCTCAATAGTCTTGATATTCGAAAAGAATCAATATTAAAGAATTCCACGTAGGGTTATTCAGTCTCTACACGACTATGATCTAAATTAATTCCTTAAATTAATTTATTAATTGTAGATAATTAATCATAACTGTTGTGTCTCTTAATCTACAAATTTTCTAATGTTTTAATATCTACCTGTATGGCACATATTATTATCATATATGTTCAAACAAGTTCATGATCACTAACAGACTAATGCCCATTAAAAAAATATCTTACTCTATTATAGGCTACCAGCTCTTTTGTTATAAGACTATAACAATTTATTAATAATTGCTATTTATGCTATCCTCCATAATTCTCTGACGTTTCTTAAAGAATATCATAGAATTCCATCCGCAAATAGTATTTTACTCTTGCGTAATTATACTTAAACAAGCATGATCTTTAGGCCTATTTATGCCTAATTATATTTATGTTAAGCAACCTGAATCTTCAATTATGAGTCCGTAATGCGAAAGTAAAGACACATTTTTATCACTATAGCATACGAATAGCTTATCCAATGTTTACCCACAGATATTGATTGTTCGTGAGATTGTATTGAGAGTAGCTGAGAGGTATTCATCTATCCAATATGAGATTATCCTGGGTGATTTTAACCTGCTAAATATAGTCAACACAGTAACTGAAACAAAGCTAAACCTTTCACTTCATCGGATCAACTAAAGCTACACCAGCTGTTAAAAATAAATTACATCGATTATCTAAATTTATGACTCGCAATTCTCTTATACTAAGACATCTACCTGTGCAATCCTGGGCTCTCCCGTCACTGACATCGCTTTCGAGTGAGGAAACTGACGTTAACATTAGCTTTACCAGCTTTTAATTATATATAGTGTTAATCAGGAAAGAAATCAAAAAAGAAAGAAATTTGAAGAAATATTATCTAACACAAAAATCAATGCTCGAGATAGTGGGCTGTAGATAATAGATGCGAGGTTCGAATCCTGAGCTGTCTCTTCAGTGATACATCTTACTGGAGACGAGACTAAGCTAACTCAACTCGTTTCTAGAGTCTCTATAACTAAATGTGACATTGATAGGACTGCACACTGCACTCTGAGCAAAACGTATAGTAGAGCCGACTGATCACTAGGAACCTAGACGATTCTTAAGTATGAACAGCTGTAACAGCAGATAAAGCAGCTGTAGTATCAGAAGCTTCAGCTGTAGTAGCAGCTGCTGCAGCAATTACAGCAACACATTTCAAATTTATGAAAGGCGCATTTAGCAGTATCATGACCAGTCTTCGAGACAGCTTTACGTGATACTTTTAAGTTATATCCCATTGTTCTTGGCTGAAGCCAGTGGAGATGTAGGTAAGATATTCGACAGCGGATAAGTATGTGCGGGGTTCAAATCTTGGGCTCGCCCGTCAATCAAGTGAGTTTCGAGTGAGTAAACTGACATTTACGTTAGCTTTAGGTTATTTTACAGTACCTACAGTAGGCCTGTCGCATTTAATTGCAAGTAGGCCTATCTTTTGTGAAGCAAAATGAAAAGTTAAACTTAGTATTGAACTTTTAGCTCTTCCCGTACGATAAAGATTGATATAACAATTTTAAGTTTGGTCTGATGCATTAAAAGGCTGGTAAAGCTAATGTTAACATCAATTTCCTCACTCGAAAGCGATGTCAGTGACGGGCGAGACCAGGATTTGAATCCAGCACATACTGATCCGAGGTTGAATATCTTACCGGCATCCTCACTGGCTCCAGCCAGTAGGTGTCAGTAGCAAGTTGATAAGTTATCGGACTGTTGACCAGTAGTCGACTGGATTAAATTCATCCTTCTCCAGTCACTGAAGGCTTTCGAGACAAGGAACTGACTCAATCTTGTCTTTAACTTTTGCTACACCAATCCGGTCTACACGTAGAGGTTCAGACAACAAAAAAAGTCATTTGTTCTCAATGAATTTATTCATTACGTTTCCCTGGAACAAATTAACATAAAAGTAAAAATAATCTAAAAGTGAAAAGCAAATAAAGATTCAATGCCAAAATTTAGAGATTATACAAATATTCGGTCATCAAAGCAGTTTATTAACTTCATATTTTCTACTAACTTGTTAACTACTTGCCTTTTATTTATTACATGTTTACATGTTTTTTTCCTCTCCGTATAGTTACACATGACAACCGTATGTGCTCATAGTTTTCTTCCTTAGTTGCTGCTTTTTCCTGCTTTGTCTAATCATATTCTACCGACTTCATTTCGTACCATTCTTATCGTTTTTACCGGTAAAACCCCCATTTTATACCGACCGGGGTTTTACCAGTAAATCTACATCACTAGGTTTACGTGCCTATTGCATAATCTTATCCTATAATTTAATACGTGCACCTCTAGAGAAATAAAACTGTAAACAGACCATTCCTCAAAGTAAACAAGATTCCAAGTACAGCAACCCCGTATTATCGCTCTTACGGAAATTGCTTAAGAAACCCTTGCGAAATGCTGGGTCAATTTAATTTCCGGAAGTTCTACATTAGAAATTTTTATGCGAAATATTTATTGGTCATCTAGCGCAGTTATCTAGGATACAATTAGATCAAATGTCAGTTATTAGATGACGCGCTTATTTCCCAAACTCCATAATAAATCTTACTTGCGCTCCTAAAATACATCATTTAAAAACATCTGATGATATCAACTTATTAACTAAAATCAATCTATTAGTATATACACATAAGAACTTTGAAGAAGTGAAGTAATTGACGTAGTCACGGTCTGTTTGCCATTACAACATGACAGTATGTCATGAACCATTTCATGACAATTCATGGAAGAAGAACAAAGGAATTTATTAATTGACATTAAAATAATAATTTAATGTTAGAAGGCAGATTATTCAAAAACACTTTGCATTCAAAGTAGTGAAATGGAACACTATTGCTCGAGATCCTATATCTTTCTTATTATGTTTCGATAAGTGAAACTCTTCGATATATTAAAAATAGATATTTCGGATTTTCAGGATTTATATATATATATATATACATGTATATATATATATATATATATATATATATATATATATATATATATACATGTATATATATATACATGCATATATATATATACATGTATATATATACATGTATATATATACATGTATACACATGTAAGCCTATACTAGTAGGCCTATTTCTTCTAGAATTAGGACTAAACTTAAACTCTAAATACAGATACAAAAGGTTATATGAGAAGCATTCGACAACGTAACTTAGCAGTTAAATTTTACACAGCTGCACATCATCTCATTCATTAGCGCGAGTTAAAATTGCCATTATAGCTTATATCTATTCTTTATTCTCTCTCTTAGTTCACTGCCTACTGGCAGGTCCATGGTATAATATAACGCCTCCGCTCTTCTCTGTCTTCCGCTTTCCTCTTCATTTTCACATATGAGTTGGTCATTAAATCAAGTAACATTCCTAATCTTGGCCTGCTTCTGCCTCTGTTTCCTTCCATACAACCGTCTATTACCTCTTTCAATAGACTTCACCTCCTAAAATGTATCCTATCCAACTCTTCCTCCTATTTCTTAATACATTTATTAACTGTCTATCAGTACAACTCTCTCCATAATTTCCTCATTTGTAACCTTTTGTGTCCAGCTAATCGTTTCCATTTTTCACCATATCCACATTTCCAGTGCCTCTAGTTTCCTAATATCTTCCTTCCTTAAGGTCCATGTTTCACATCCATATTCCTCGTTATGGCCTGTTGTACCTTACATCTTTTTAAAGTTATACCTTAATCCACATACCTCACTCTGATTCATTATACCTTATAACTTATACATATGATATACCTTATTACTGAATAGCTTAGAGCCTATTACTTTACTTTGGCTTATTTGATCTTATACCTTATTACATGTATAGCTTATAGCTTTACACCGACTGAAATCATGTAGTAGCAAATGCTAATTAAATCCTCTAAGGATTTATTAAACACACCAGAAGTGCCCGAATACACAGAAGGTATATGATACTAAATATCTATACCCTCTCCAATGCAAATTACTCCGTCAAGCAAATGAAATACAGTGCAATATAAACACATTCATAGATACAGTCTGAAAATCATTTACAGTTCTACAATTTCAAACGCAGAGTTCAGTCAACTGGGAGAGTGTTACAAGGGAATCGATGCTTACTTTTTTCCTTCACAGTTCATGCAATCAGAGCACAAGAAGAGCTTTGATTCTGTCGATACAGTGGGCATTCACTATTGATGCTGTTTAATACGGAGCTGGACATGGACGCTATAATGACTGGAATACACCACATCTAGTCAATCAATGTAAAAAATTATAGATATTTTGGCGGTATTAGTGAATTCGGTTAAGCTGCGCGTCAATGAAAGAAGTTAAGCTACGTCGGGCCCGACTAGTACAAGGATGGGCGACCACCTGGGAAGATCTAGCGTTGACAGCTTTGAATGAAAACATCCTGATAGTGTTGGAAGATTATTTTGCACTCCGCTCTGGCAGTAATCAGTTCACTATCTAAGGCAAGGCTTATTAATAGTCATGGCGAGAATGAAGGAAATAACTAAAACAAAAAAAAACGGCTACTAAAAAAGGAAACTTTGTAAACACATGCAATTGTCAAGTAAGAAACCATACAACCAAACAAAACTGTATCATTTTATCGCTTTACATAAAGTTTATATTAAATATTTTCATTCCTGTAAGTTTAAAATAAAATGTATTTCAATTTCCATGCATTAAATTAATTATTATTTTGCTCGTTTTCTAGTTGGCGAATTGTTGACATTTAAAGCTACTGAGCAACAAATTCAATTACAATTGAATTCTTAAGATTTTAGTTCACTGCAATAAAATTCTATATCGTCACAAAATTTGGAGTTTTTTAATGTATTCTTCTAATTAAACTACAAATAAAAATATTCAAACAACTTTTGTTATCTTGGACTGAATTCCTGAATTTTGGTTCGTACCTTTAATTGAGAATTGGCCTCCACATTCTGCTCATCTGCTGGATTTGGTTTTATAGCGCTCAATGTTGTAACAAACATAAGATTAGGAATGATTCTACATGATAAGATTAGGAATGATTCTACATGATAAGATTAGGAATGATTCTACATGATAGGATTAGGAATGATTCTACATGATAGGATTAGGAATGATTCTACATGATAAGATTAGGAATGATTCAACATGATAGGATTAGGAATGATTCTACATGATAAGATTAGGAATGATTCAACATGATAGGATTAGGAATGATTCAACATGATAGGATTAGGAATGATTCTACATGATAAGATTAGGAATGATTCAACATGATAGGATTAGGAATGATTCTACTGGGGGGGGGGGGGGAATGATGGTAGGACTGATTTGCTACCAATGATTAGGTTAAGGTGAATGATTCAACATGATAGGATTAGGAATGCTTCTACAGGATAAGATTAGGAATGATTCAACATGATAGGATTAGGAATGATTCTACATGATAAGATTAGGAATGATTCAACATGATAGGATTAGGAATGATTCTACATGATAAGATTAGGAATGATTCTACATGATAAGATTAGGAATGATTCTACATGATAAGATTAGGAATGATTCAACATGATAGGATTAGGAATGATTCAACATGATAGGATTAGGAATGATTCTACATGATAAGATTAGGAATGATTCAACATGATAGGATTAGGAATGATTCTACATGATAAGATTAGGAATGATTCAACATGATAGGATTAGGAATGATTCTACATGATAGGATTAGGAATGATTCTACATGATAAGATTAGGAATGATTCAACATGATAGGATTAGGAATGATTCTACATGATAAGATTAGGAATGATTCAACATTATATGATTAGTATGATTCTACTGATAAGATGGGAGGGGGTAAGGAATTATCAACATGATAGGATTAGGAATGATTCTACCTGATAAGATTAGGAATGATTCAACATGAACAAATAGGATTAGGAGATTTCTACAGTATGATTAGTCATTTTCAACATGATAGATTAGGAATTCTTCTACATGATAAGATTGAGGAATGATTCTACATGATAAGATTAGGAATGATTCTACATGATAAGATTAGGAATGATTCATGATAGGATTAGGAATGATTCTACATGATAAGATTAGGAATGATTCTACATGATAAGATTAGGAATGATTCAACATGATAGGATTAGGAATGCTTCTACATGATAAGATTAGGAATGATTCAACATGATAGGATTAGGAATGATTCTACATGATAAGATTAGGAATGATTCAACATGATAGGATTAGGAATGATTCTACATGATAAGATTAGGAATGATTCAACATGATAGGATTAGGAATGATTCTACATGATAAGATTAGGAATGATTCTACATGATAAGATTAGGAATGATTCAACATGATAGGATTAGGAATGATTCTACACATGATAGGATTAGGAATGATTCTACATGATAAGATTAGGAATGATTCTACTGATAGATTAGGAATGATTCTACATGATAAGATTAGGAATGATTCTACATGATAAGATTAGGAATGATTCTACATGATAGGATTAGGAATGATTCTACATGATAAGATTAGGAATGATTCTACATGATAAGATTAGGAATGATTCAACATGATAGGATTAGGAATGATTCTACATGATAAGATTAGGAATGATTCAACATGATAGGATTAGGAATGATTCTACATGATAAGATTAGGAATGATTCTACATGATAAGATTAGGAATGATTCTACATGATAAGATTAGGAATGATTCTACATGATAAGATTAAGAATGATTCAATATGATAAGATTAGGAATGATTCAATATGATAAGATTAGGAATGATTCAACACGATAAGATTAGGAATGATGCAATATGATATGATTTGGATTAATGCAATGATAGGATTAGCGTTGAATTACAAGTTCAATTAAATCAAGTACATGTAGTTACATTACATTACACTTAATCAGAATGATTAATTATTTGTGTTTTTCTAAATGTATACAGTATTTTTCTACCAAACTAAAACATACAGAAACCATTTTAATATAACCATATAGCTAAATTATATTTATTTTATTTTAAAAATAAAATGCTACTAGTTTTGGTCAAGTATTCCAGAATTGAATTTATACTTTATTCGCAGAGTTTCAGAGTTTTATGAAAATATAATCTTAATGATATAATTAAAAGTGCTACGTTTATTTATTTAGATCAGTATGTGCGGGGTTCAAACCCTAAGCTCTCCCGTCACTGACATCGCTTTCGAGTGAGTGTGGAAACTGACGTTAACGTTAGCTTTACCAGCTTTTTATTTAGATTAAAGAAGTCTATACTGTATAATAAATTCTCTCTAACCTTTGTAGATATGATAGTAAATGGACAATAAAAACAATTCAGTACTGCAGCAGTGGTATAAATGCGTCCTCACGAAGTAAAATCAATCAACCAATAGGCCTTTTTAGAGTTGTTATGTATGAAAGAACATCGCAGCATTGTTGACACAGTTACAATCCCGAAACATAATGCATTAATTATTATCAACTACAAGACACCATATGACCGAGTATTTATTCTTTATAAAGAGTAATTATTGACTTTGTATGCATAGCTAAATATGATAAATACAATATAAATGCAATACTAAATATACTATATTAATACAATGCAGTTTCAATAATAAATGTAATTATTAATTATAATTGTAACATAATTACATTTATCGTATTATAAGACGTAGGCTACCAGTATTATATATTCTGAGCTTCTGATGGCGCTAACTGTTTAACAAAGTTCATTCAAATAAGCAAACTGCTGAGATGCGTAAAGAAGCAACGGAAATTCTAAGTATATAAGCCTTATATTCATCCTAGTACAATGATACTCCATTGCATACATGCATGTACATGTAAAACGACAACGCCTTACCCAATCTATTTTGCAAATATGGCTCAATATATTTGTAGCTTTCATAGCGTTATAAAATGTTTGTTTTAAAGTTGGTTGCCGTGCCACAGCTATGGTGCCACTGACAGGTGGTGATTCGAACATTAACCTGCCAAGAAGCTGTAAAGTAGTCTCAAGACCGATCATCAATTATGAAACTGTTATAGAGATTGTCAGAGATCACTATTATTATCAAGCAAATCTGGTGTATGAGCGACCAATTGAATGTAAATATACTCTGAACAAGGATAAAGATAGTGAAAACCTTGGTTTGGACCACGCTATTGTATGGATGTGAACACGAACTTTAAGGAAAGAAGATATCAGCAAACTAGAGGCATTGGAAATGTGAATATGGAGAAAAATGGAAAAGATTAGCTGGACTTAAAAGGTTACAAATGAGGAAGTTCTGGAGAGAGTTGGTACAGATAGACAGTTGATAAATGTATTAAGAAAGAGGAAGAGTTGGATACGACACATTTTAAGGGGGGAAATCTATTAAAAGAGGTCATAGAAGGCAGAATGAAAGGAAAAAGAGGCAGGGGCAGGCCGAGTCTAGGTATGTTAGATGATTTAAAGACCCACTCATATGTGGAAATGAAGAGGAAAGTGGAAGGCTGAGAAGCGTGGATGCGTTGTTTACCATGGACCTGCCAGTAGGCAGTGCACTAAGAGAGATATTATGAACAGAACAAGCAAACTTACAATTTCAGTTTTGGATTGACAATAATGGTTTATGGTTAATCCATCAGCACGAGGACTTGTTTATTGCTACCTTTCCTTCCTATAATTACATTTCTTACTGTTTCTGCAACTGCGATACAATAATAAAAGTCTCGCACTGCTTTATGGTTATCATAACCATATCTTACAGTTTAGAGCTTTCGGTGATTGCAGATTAGGATTATTCGCTAAGCCCATTGCGATATTAATTGTTTTCTTTAAATCATAATGCAAATAATCAGCATCATCATCTTTCCTTGAATCCCAGTTTTACAAGAGCCGGTAAGAGAAAATTTTGCAGCAATTTCATGAGCCTAGGCGTTCACCATTCGAATTTCGACTTTGTTTTGGATTTTTGTCGCCTTTTAAGTCACGTGCAGTCCACGTTTGTTCTATTCTTCAGCATCTCGGACGGGTATTGAATCTTAATTTCAATACTTAACTAAATGTAAATTTTAAATAAGATTCACAAGTATCCGGTCAGGGATGTGATCCGGGCTGGGATTCGAACCCATGTTTTCTCTAATTAGGCCAATCAGATAAGAGTGCTAGCATCTAGGACATCTAGTCTGTTCCTATCACTATTGCCTTGAAGAATTTTCTGCTCTTAAAAGTTTCAATATAGCGCTTGAAGCAATAAGGTAATTTCGTCCATATTTACTAAGTCCTAATTGTTGTGGTTATTGTTATGCTGTTAGTCTTTCAGAGTTCTATTGAAGTGTTTATTTCAGATAATCTCTCTCTTAGTGCACTGCCTACTGGCAGGTCCATGTTATATAATGCCTCCGCTCATCTTTGTCGTCCGTTTTCCTCTTCTTGTACACAAACGAGTGTATCTTTAAATCATCAAAACTATTCATTTTATATACCATTATTCTTGGAGATTCAGCCTAGGTGGGCCCCTATTCCTTCCTCAGCTTTGACTAACATTTTCTGGGCAGGGACGTCATTCCCTGTAAATGTTAGGGAATGACGTCCTACCCATCAAATATTAGTCGAAGCTGACTATGATGAGATTAATTGAACATTCCTTGACAGTGCCTATGAATTTTTTTCTTCAAATTTTAAATTGAAAAGCTAAGCCTTCATTCCAGATTTATAGGATACTTGAAGCATTATCAAATTCCATTCGTTAGCATGTCATTTATTCCGCCCCATGACATTGCAACCACCGTCATCATAAGCAACTGCACTTAAATCCCAGCTTAACTAGGGTCGGTCTTATTTCAGTTGCAGCAATCGTTTAATAACTTAACTGTTGCGGGTTTTGCCGTTTTTTAGCATGTCTGAGATCTACAAATCTTTCGAAACAGAGTTTTGGATGGGACTATTGCGAAATGTTTAGACCACGTATTGGCAATATAGGCCAAGCAAGTAAAATAAGGGTCGTAATGCAATATACATGTAGATGAGAGCAAGCAAGGACAATATAGGCTATATCTTTAGTTAAGGACACGTTAGATCCCAGCGGAATTGCGTATCAACTCAAAGTAGTTGGAGTCCCGGTTTTTATATCTCTCTGGATTACAGCTATTCTCTCGTTCACTGAGATCGTTGCGTGGTCGCTAAAGCTCTTGAAGATTTCTGAGCGCAAATAATATTCAAAAGCGCGAAAATCCTAAGGAATCCCTTGCAATCCCAGTTCTTTCTCAGAGTAGCAGTGATGTAGAGCTGAATTCACAGAACAGAAAACAGAACTTATTAACGTCTGAATATCAGCCATTTAAAATTAAATCACTCTTAGTCAATGTAATCACTCTTAGTCAATGTATACGGGTAAACAGGATAATACGGGTAAACAGAATAGTTTTCTCAGGGATTGACGCCCCCTGCCCCGTAAATGTCAGTCAAAGCTTAGGAAGGCATAGGGGGCCCGCCTCGTCAAAAAGCACATTCCCCAAGAAAATAGTGGTATATCACGACAAAAATGAGCGCCCCCAGTCCCGTGCACTCCTTAAAGGGGAGGGGGTGGTAAGAATTTCACGGCCAGACGGCACCTTGGGTGCCCCACAGATATACCAGGAAGACATTCCATGCGCCCTAAAGCAGTAATAGCAGTGTCAAATGTTGTTTAACATTTACGCCGAGGCAATTATGGAGGAAGCCAGGGAAGAAGGAATAAAAGTAGGAGGGAATTTGTTACAAGCTGTACGATTTGCAGATGATCAAGGAATGGTAGCGAGCAGCAAGATTGGATTGCAGAAAATAATGGATAGGCTGAATGATACGGCCCTAAGATATGGCTTGAAGATTAATATACAAAAGACCAAGGTTATGAGAGTGTCCAATAATAAAGGTGAAGTTAGTATCACAATAAATGGTACGAAATTGGAACAGGTAAGGAGTTTTCAAATATTTGGGTCATACTATAACCGATGATGGGAAATGTGAGACAGAAATATGCAGTAGGATTGCACAAGCAAAAGCGGCCTTTGGTAGTAGAAAAGAACTATTAACAAAAAGTCTAAAGAAAGACACAAAGATAAAGATAGTGAAAACTTTGGTTTGGACCACGCTATTATATGGATGTGAAACATGGACCTTAAGAAAGGAAGATATTAGGAAACTGGAGGCATTGGAAATGTGGATTTGGAGAAGAATGGAGAGGATTAGCTGGACTCAAAAGGTTACAAATGAGGAAGTCCTGGAGAGAGTTGGCACAGATAGACAGTTGATAAATGTATTAAGAAATAGGAAGAAGAGTTGGATAGGACACATTCTAAGGGGGGGAAGGTCTATTAAAAGAGGTCATAGAAGGTAGAATGGAAGGAAAAAGAGGCAGGGGCAGGCCGAGATTAGGTATGTTAGATGATTTAAAGACCCACTCATATGTGGAAATGAAGTGGAAGGCGGAAGACAGAGAAGAGTGGAGGCATTATGTACCATGGACCTGTCAGTAGGCAGTGCACTAAGAAGAAGAAGAAGAAGTCAATGTATCAAACAATAGATTAACAAATCAATAAACATATGAATCACTCTATAAATAAGTAAACGAAACAATTAAGGACTAAATTTCCTTTATTGATTGATTTGATACGCATAATATTATGCATCAAATTTAAATGTTTCCAGATTGACAATAAACGGTTAAAGCTACGCTGAGCATAAGACGGTTCTCTCATTATGATCTCTTTGACTATATACATGTATATAGGATATATACACTTATATACATGTACACTATGTATATATATATATATATATATATATATATATATAATAACAATTAGAGTGCTACTGTCATCAATGACAACATCGAGCACCATTGAGACAAAATCAAGCCGGCGAGCAAATAGATGGTCCAAAACGGTGCAAATTCCAAAATCCAGATAATCAGTCCAAAGCACAGGGTTTTAAAAAAAATGGAGGGTTAGGCGCAGGTCGTTGCTTATGGACACCGGATGGAAATGAGAGATGGAAAAGATAGGTCTTCAACTGCCTATGGAACTGATCATAGGAACGCAAAGGCCGATGTGCTTCAAATGAAGATTTCCGAAGATTAGATGGAAGAGAATTCCAGATCTGCGGTGCAGCATGCTGGAAAGAACGATTAGATAGCTTAGAGCGCGAAGGTAAGCTAGGTCTCACAAGAGTAATTAATTTAGAAGACTGAGTAATAGCAATCTGCATCACTTTAATCAAGTGAGACATACAAGATTGTCCAGGGATGGTGATGGACTTATAGGTTATCGAAGCTGTCTTGTAAATGATTCGCTCTTTAATCTTTAGCCAGTGCAAAAACTTTAAATTGAGCGTAACATGTGAGTACTTGGTACTACAAAATATTGCTCGCGCAAGATAATTCTGAACAAACTGCAACCGATCAATCCCACAGCCAGGGAGATTTAAAAACACGGAATTGCAGTAGTCCAATTTCGATTGCACAATAGCAGAACCAATTGTAGCAGCTGTCTCACGTGACAAATATGGACGTATTCGAAGGTTAGGTGTTTATCAAGGATAACACCGAGATTTCTCACAGAAGAAACAGGTGTTATTGTATTGTGTTATCCGAAGATAACGTACGAGTTTTCCCATCCAGCTTCAGAAGCTGTTGAGGTGTCCCAACCAACAAGAATTCAGTCTTAGATGCATTAAGTGCCAAAAAATAGCAGACATCCAAGAGGATATAGACTGAAAACTTCGTTGCAGGAGGGTTTCAGCATCAGAGTAAGAGTTAGGGGTGAAACAAGTGTACCTTTGAGTGTCATCGGCATATAGTTCATGATTAATAGAATGAGAAGAGATCAGTGAGCTTAAGGGTGTTGTATATAGGTTGATGAGGATAGGACCAAGAACGGAGCCTTGAGGCGCACCATACTTTAAGTGGGAAGGTGAAGAGACGTACTCCATCACTTTCACACTAAAAGAACGATCCGTCAGATAGGAGGAAAACCAATCAAGAACAATTCCACGAACACAAAACCAGGAAGAAAGATGTCCCAGAAGAATATTGTGATCAATGGTATCAAAAGCGGCCGAAAGATCAAGCATACAAAATCTGTTAAGCGTTGTGTGCACATGGCATTAACAATAGAATTGCACACAGATAGAAGCACCGTTTCAGTTGAACGATGCTTAGTATAAGCAGCTTGATGCTTATTAAATAGATCATTGCAAGAGAGATGAGTAGAAAGCCTCTGAAAAACAATTCTTTCAGTGAGTTTAGATATGTATGACAGATTAGATATAGGCCTGTAATTCGACAATGATTCCTTATCCAGTGTGGGCTTTTTAAGCAATGGAGTAATAATTGCAAGTTTAAAAGCGCAAGGAAATTTACCAGTAGAGAGAGAGAGAGATTAACAATCAATGTTAATGCAGGAGCAAGTATGTGAATACACTTCTTTAAAAGAGAGGTTGGGATAGGGTCCAAGTCACAATGTTTGGCTGGAGAGTCTAAAACTAATTTAGTAATCTCTTCAATTGTAACTGGAGTGAAATTAGAAAGCTCATCCTTGGAATGAGTCTGTACTGGTGTATGAGGAGTAGTGTTAGGAGCTGGAGAGATAGATGCTCTAAGATTGCTTATCTTATCACTAAAGTAACTGGAAAATTGTTCAGGAAGTGACTCAATAGGAGTAGAAGGAAGAGAAGGAGAAATAGATCTATGTAAAATATCATTAACAGTTTTCCATAATCTCGTGACATTCACAGCCTTACTGACCAAAGAGGAGTAGTACTCTTTCTTTGCATTAGCAATAACAGTACAATAAATCTTGTGTTGCAAATTAGAAACAGTTTTCCAAAAATCGGAATTTGAATGACGCCACTTTCTTTCAGCTCTACAGCATGCAGCCTTTAGCTTTCTCAGATCAGAGGTGTACCAAAGGTTAGATTTCTTAAGCTTCTTGGTAGTTAGAGGTGCATGCTTTTCAACCAGACTTGAAAGAGTAGTGTTATACTATTTTACTAATTCATCAAGATCATTAGAAGGAGACTTAATCAAAGTCGAGTTTTCAAGATCAGAATAAAAGAGATCAAGATCAATATTATTAATACACCTAAATGAAACAGTAGCTGAATTTTTAATAGTATCTGGCTTAACATGATTATAAGTAAATACAACAGGAAAATGGTGAGACGGCGAGTGAGATAAAATATTAACACTTAAAGGATCAATAGCAGAGAGACTTGGTGTAATAACAACATCAAGTGTATGATGGTCAATATGAGTAGCAACATTCACATATTGAACAGCATTACAAGAGGACAGCAAAGTATTAAACTGCTGAGTTAAGGGATCAAGAGGATTATCAAGGTGATTATTGAGGTCACCTGTAATCATAAAGTCTGATTTAGAAGTTGCAAGGAAGGAGAGTACGGCAGAAAACTTAGATAAAAAGAGAGAGAAAGGTTTGGCATAGGTGGAGGAAGATGATGGTCGATACACTGCAACAACATGCAGAGTACATGTGCCAAATTTACCAGTGACTGAAATTGCTTCAAATGAAGAAAATTTATGACAGCCATTGCTAAGAAGGGTAAAGGGCTTCCTTAGCAGGAGAGCAACTCCACCACCCTTAGCACCAGATATCCTGAGTCACGATTTGCAATAAACATATCATAACCTGGAGGAAGAATAGACATCAGTTCAGAAGGAGTGGTTATAGAAGATAGCCAAGTTTCACTGATGGCAAAACAGTCAAACTTGTGAGTCTCAGCCAAATCATGCAAAGCAATGATATGGTCTGAGTTAGAGAGGGATCGAATGTTAAGAGAGCAAAGAGAAATATTGATTCGAAGAGAATTAACAGGAATTCTCGATCGAAACATGCTTACAAAACTGATTAAACAGTAATTGTAAACAATACAGAAAGTACAATATAAAATACAATATAGTATTCCACAAATTACATAAAATGATGCAAATACACAAAATTAACTAACGATCAAAATATAAACACTATAACTTTAACAATTTAAACAGTAAAAGCAATATAAAATAACTGCAACGGAATCAACTATAACGGTAAAATAACGGTCAAAACTGTAAATTGATTTTTCAACAAAATAACTAGATAACAGATTAACAATATAACATAGAACTATGAACTAAGTTAATAGTACGCCAATGTACTTAATCAAGTCTAAAACTATTAACTATATATATATAGACTATATAAAGCTACACAGAGCAATGGACGACTATATTTTATTGATATTCTTGATGTTAAATATATATACATATATATATACAACCCTGCTATATATATATATATATATACAAACCTGCTATATATATATATATATATATATATATATATATATATATATACACATGTATATATATACTTGTATACATGTATATATGTACATGTATTGTATATACTATATAGTCACAATTGTAACATTGGGAAACCTTGGGCTTATCTTGCTTAGACTTGATTGGATATTATAATTGTTAATGACATGATAAATCTCTAAGGAACATTGGAAAATTCAGATATATATTTTTCCTGTCTTTCCATTAGACGACGCTGTACCGTATCAAGGATACATCTCAAAGGATATCACCCTGAATCAGCGAAATTGAGTTCTTTGTTTCTCCTTTACACCTGCAGGCTACAATTAGAAACGTAATTTGCATATTGTGAAGTGAAGTGGGATAGAATTTCAAGATTAACCTTATTATGGAAGCCGATGAAATCAAGCACTAGTTACTTTCATAGAACTGAGATGATTATCTGCCTAAAAACAATATTAACAATTAAAAAATAATTTGCGCTATGTAAGAAAGTCAGGCTTGAATAAGGTTAAGACGCGCAATGATTTCATACTTTTGTTAATTTAAGTTGGAATTTAGAGAACCGTGTGTCTGATACGGAACTCCTGATAATTTATGACTTACGCATAATTTATGATTTTGATTACGATTATACTTAAATTAACTATTTAAAAGTTTTGCAGTAAACTAAAAATAGGAACATATATCATGGCTTTCTAATTGGAATGAAGAGAATTTAATATAAATCAACACATTGCCTGCACTTAACAAACTTTTCAAGAATGGTCGAGGTTTTATTTTGTATTATTCTGTGGCGACCAACAGCAGAAAGGGCATTTGGTTGGTGAGCGTCTAGGCTCCAGATTTTCCTAGAAAAATTAGACGAATGGACAAACTTCAAAGGAAGGCTATTCGTATCCCGACCGCAGTTAAGTTCAACTGGGATTTAAAGGAAGATAATGATAATGATGAAACAGTGGCGTCCCTTAACTTGACATTAAACAACGACTTAATCCGTAAATAGACCTACTAGATTCGTTAAAACCTAATACTGCAGCAAAAACGTTCATCGATAGCACAGAGGGATCAATTACAATAGCAATGCAACTGAATACAAGAAAATCGTTAGCAAACGATTGGGAGCGTTGTTACAACGCTCCCGAGCGAAATCACGATTCCTGATGTGCTATTATGTCGCTATTATTAATTTTAATGATCGCTGCAATGCTGCCACTCTGATAGGTTAAAGTTCAGACATTATCTGAAACAGTAAATTATAATGCATATATGTATATATATATATATACATGTAAAATACATGTGCTATTATGTCGCTATTATTAATTTTAATGATCGCTGCAATGCTGCCACTCTGATAGGTTAAAGTTCAGACATTATCTGAAACAGTAAATTATAATGCATATATGTATATATATATATACATGTATATATTTATGTAGGCCTCTATATATATATTATAGGCCTATATATATATATATATATGTGTGTGTGTGTGTGTGTGTGTGTGTGTGTACTTTTCTAATGAATATAAATCTTTTTCAAAAATATAGGAGAGAACAGAAAAATCCTCCTGAAATGTAAAACCCCACGATCAAGGCTAACTACGTTAAACAACGTAATTTAGTTGATCATATGAGCTCCTCCGCCAAGAGTTCTTACTTTAAGAACTTGATCTTGCAGAATCAATACTGCCCCAAAAACTTTGGGGAACCCTTGATTCACTGCTTGGTCGTACTATCCCTAAGTCTCTTCCAAATTCCAATTCTCCGTCAACTCTTACCAGCAATTTTCTTAATTTCTTTGATGAAAAAATTACCAGACTCTGTTCTTCTATTCCTCCCTGTCCTGAGACTATTTCATATCCGTCTATACCAAATCCTCCTCTACTGTTAAATTTTAAACCTGCTTCTCTTGAAGAAATCCATCATCTAATACTCTGCTTTACCGACTCTTCTTGCTCGCTAGATGCCATTCCAACCAAACTACTGAAATCTTGCATTGATGCCTCCTACCTCCAATTACCCATCTGGTAAATCTTTCACTTTCTGAAGGAATGTTTCCATCTACTTTTAAATATGCTATTATTTCTCCGCTGCTTAAAAAGCAATCACTTCCTAAAGATGATCTTTCTAGCTATCGTCCCATTTCCAACTTAAATTTCATTTCCAAAATCTAGGAAAAAATAATCTACACTCGCTTATGCAGCCATCTCGAATCTTTTCCTTCTCCATCTTGTTTCCAATCTGCATATCGAAAGCTTCACTCCACTGAAACTGCCTTACTCAGCAGTCATAATGACCTTTTCTTAGCCTTAAACTCTCAAAAGGTATCAGCTCTTGTATTACTTGATCTTTCGGCTGCGTTCGGCACCATCGATCATAACATTCTTACCAGTAGACCTAAAACGTGCTTTGGTATCTCTGATTCCGCTTTCTCTCTGATCTCCTCCTATCTTTCTGGTCGCACTCAATCTGCTATTAAAGACAATGAACGCTCCCCTGAACTACCTCTTCTTCGTGGTGTGCCTCAAGGATCTGTACTTGGACCTTTACTTTTTTCCCTCTACACTACCCCACTCAGTTACGTTTTAGACAATGCTTCAATAAAATTTCATTTCTATGCTGATGATACTCAGCTGTACATCTCATTTTCTAGCTCAGATTCTGACTTGAAATTACAACACCTTTCATCTGTTCTTGACAAAGTGTATTCAGGGTTTTGTAGTATTCGTCTCTCTGTCAACCCCTTTAAAACCGAATATCTTTTAATCGGCACTCCCCAGCAAAGAACCAAAATTGCCAATTCCTCCATCTATTTTCAAAATCTTGCTCTCACTCCTACTCCCAAGGCTAAAAACCTTAGTGTCATGTTTGATGAAAATCTTGATTTTAAATCTCATATCTCAGCTGTCTGTCGTTCATCTTTCTTCCAGATTCGTCAAATAAGACAGATACGGTCATCTCTTGATAAAAATTCATCCATAATTCTTGCCAACTCAATAGTTCATTCTAAACTTGACTACTGCAATTCATTGCTATATGGTTTACCTTCTTCTTCTCTCATGCGTTTTCAACGCGTTCAAAATACTCTAGCACGTGGTGTCTGTCGATCCTCCAGGTTTCAGGCCTCCTCTAGTGCCTTGCTTAATAACCTTTATTGGCTTCCTGTAGTTAAAAGAATTAAGTATAAAATTGCTCTTTTAACTTTCAAAACACTCCTTTTTGGTAAACCTTCTTACCTTTTTGATCTCCTAATCCAATATCAACCTTCTCGTAAGCTTCGTTCTTCCGATACAAAACTGCTCAAAATTCCAAATATTCTCACTTCGTTAGGCAGACGTTCATTTTCTTTCTCCGCTCCTATTGTTTGGAACTCTCTGCCTCCTGATCTTCGCTCATGTTCTACTACTTCCACTTTCCGTTGTAAGTTGAAAACACATCTCTTCCCACCATAGATTTTATTTCATCTGACCTGACTGTTTTTTTATCACCGGACCGGCACTGTTTAGGATCTTTTATTTCTCTTCAGCACGTGTTTTTTTCAGATCGTTTGGGGTGAATCGATTTGTAGTGACATGTGATGGGGGGACGTCCCTGATAACATCCTTGTATGAGGAAACGGACGTTAAACCTTCATTATTATTATCTCTCAGTATATATATATATATATATATATATATATATATATATATATATATATATATATACATAGAGAGAGAGAGAGAGAGAGAGAGAGAGACAGCGAGAGAGAGCGATAGAGATTTCTATGAATAGGGCTTATATTGGTGCCATAGTTTTTGCTATTCTCAGTAGTTTTGTAAAAGTAAATTACAGTTTTCATGGGAACCATATCAGAGTGTATATGGTCACCGTAGGTGTGGGCAAGAAATAACTAAATAGACATTCAGGAAAGAGCGCAGCTAGTTAACTTGCCAATGGAGTCATAATCTCTATATCATATAACTTAAAAATATAGCAAAAAAGATTGTTTTTCGTCCATCAATTCTTGCTTAGTTGTCTTTTACGACCTCGCATTTAGTGATTCTTCAATTCTTCAGTATTCACAACAGTGAACATTGACATTACAGAGATGGCTAAATTTAAGAAGCCGCAGTGGAATTATTCTGCTGTCCTAAATTTCACCTCAGGTCCTCCACTGATGAAGTGTTGCTCTTTTTGTTGCTGTTGCTGTTGACGATGGAACAACTTCACAGCTCTGTGTCATGTCTTATAACGTTACACGCTTCACATCCTTTCTCTGAAATTGCTTCAGGGGAAATGTGACACACAGCAACAGACGCGCTTTGGTCATTCACTTGTTGTTACGTCAAGCAATAGATCTATTTGTTCAGTTTTTAATATTTTAAATTGACAAAAATCTTATTTATTTAAAGCTTCCAGGATATTACTATGTAGAGGTGATCATTATTACTAATTTTTCAGATCTATTAAGAACTACATTTGAATTAAAATTTAAATGCAGTACTGTCTAAGTTAGCCCCTGCAATTGACAATTTTCATCATTTTACAATTTAATCTGAAACGGATGATGGCAGAAAAAAATGAAAGAGAGAGAGAGAGAGAGAGAGAGAGAGAGAGTTGAAAAAGAGTGAATCAAAGAAAAGAGAGAGATAGCTAAAAAAGTGAGAGACTCTGAATCACATGATGAAGTTGAACTTAAACCTAGAGGTATTTGGAAAAACACCCCATCAGATCAAGAAACTGATTACCAGTTCTTATTGACATATATATATATATATATGTATATATATATATATATATATATATATATATATATTCTTTATATAGAAAGAGTGGGTTAGATATAAACGATTCAGCAAATGTACTTGCTGAATTATCGTCCGTTACTTGAGGTCTTCCATCTTCAAAAAGTCATTGAAGCAGAAAGAATTGAATCTTTGCAGCTAAGTCAGTGAAAGCCTTTGTCAAAGAAAAGCTCTGGGTCACTCGTTCTCTTTTATCTTGCTCTCTTTCTCTCTTTTCCCCTTTTTATTTCTTTCTCTCTCAAAACAGAGAGAGAGAGAGCGAGAGAGAGAGAGCGAGCGAGAGAGAGAGAGAGATCGTGTGTGTGTGTGTGAGAGAGAGAGAGAGAGAGATTAGAGAGACAAGGTAAAATAAATGAGTTAAAAGTTATTTGAATAAAAAGGAATGCGGTACGTAAAGAGAAGATTATTCTTTCATTGGCTCTTAAGGTACATTTCTACAAGCTATCAGAGACTATTGGGTAGAGCAAGAGCTTCGAACTGAACATGAACTCATCAAATAAACATAAACTAAAGTGTTGCTCTAAAGATGTCAGAAGTTTTCTGCTGAACCGTCGATTTGTTATTTTACGATATTTCTTGTTAGTACATGTTATTACACGTTATTCCTTGCTATTATTCTAACAATTCTGGTTTATTCTGAAATAAATTACCACTATGCCTAGAACATATACATTTTTAACATTTATTGTTATTATTTAGTTGCCATAATTACTAATTTGTAAGACTACAAATAAAGGACAATAATACAATTTTGTGCTATTTGTCAAGTACTGAGCATTACTGAGTTGCGTTTGTTAGCAATTCATTTTAAAAAGCGCAATTAGCGTTTTCATCACCGCACATTTTCTTCAATTCTTCCTAGCGTATGTAGTCTACATGTTGTTGTTGCTCTAGTTTGCAGCCGTCTTCATAGCTTCAACCCCCTAGCGTCCATAATTTTGAACTGTGTACCACATGCCATTTAACTTCTTTTTGCAGTAAACTTAAGAATAGCTTTTATAATAAAGTATTTCAAGTTAGCATTGTTTTCAGTAGGTAATTAGTCGTTGCTTTCATTTATCTCTCACTCTCTCTCTCTCTCTTAGTGCACTGCCTACTGGCAGGTCCATGGTATATATAACGCCTCCACTCTTTTCTGTCGTCTGCTTTCCTCTTCATGTTCACATATCTTTAAATCATCTAACATTCCTAATAATGGCCTGCCTCTAACTCTATTTCCTTCCATTCTACCATCTACTCCTCTTTTTGTAGACTTTCAACCCTTAGAATGTGACCAATCCAGCTCTTATTCCTATTTCTTAATGCATTTATCAACTGTCTATCTTTAACAATTCTCTCCAGAACTTCTTTCTCATTTGTAACCTTTTGAGGCCAGCTAATCCCTTCCATTCTTCTCCAAATCCACATTTCCAATGCCTGTAGTTTCCTGATATCTTCCTTTCTTAAGGTCCATGTTTCACATCCATATAATAGATTGGTCCAATCCAAGGTTTTCACTATCTTTATCTTTCCATTTATATAATCTCCCAAATACAGTGTGAACGCATTCTGTTTCAGCTTCCTGGCCTATCTGAGATGTGATTTACTTTATCTGAGATGTGATTTACCAGCCGGCAGTATCTGCAACTTCAAGTGATGTCATTCTATAAAAATAAATGTTAATCATCCATACATGTCATTTGACTCTGATTTAAGTCCTATTGCCCTTTTCATGGCTGCATTCAGAGACTTTTTTAAGCAGTACGTATAGCTGCTTTAAATTGGTTCATACTTCATTTGTCATGACTGAATTTTTTTGCTACTCTATTTCAGCGTCACGAGTTGACGACAAAAGCCAATACGCCGAGAACATAGGACACCGTGTCTCTACTGATAAACAGCGGATGTAATTAACTACAAATGCAAGAGCAAATATTGCAGCATTGACACATGTCACACGCTCCATCGGGCTGTCGATACGGACTCGATACAACAAGTAATGGAATGTTTTAGAGAGCAGAACAAATATTAGGCAGAAGAATTATTTTTTTAGTTTTTACTTTCATCAGTGCAAATAAAAAAATTAAAATCAATCGGAACAATGAAGTTTTCATAAAAAATAAACTTAGCTTCTGTTTCAGTAAATCAAAGATACTGTCAGAGACATCGAAGTGTAATGCGAATCGATTTCTTCCTGCATATCAGCAAAGCGTGTTACCATATCGGCCATCGAAGTAAAGTTACACAAGAAAGTAATTAATGCAACGAAGTATGTAAACGCTCCTTTTGATTAAGCAATTAAAGTAACTTATTTTAAAATGACTGAAGCATATATTAAGCAACGTTTCCGTGCCGGCAAGTGACGGAGTTGGTACCTTGGTAGCAAGCAAGCCTTGTATTCGAGACTTAGTTGGACCGCCGCTGAGAGTAACCTTGTGGAACGATACCAGAAGCTTTGTAATTATATTTGTTAAGAATCCCTATTAAAGTGAAAATAACTTGAATAATTTAAATGGTATTCAGCTAATGGAAACTAAATACAATTTGTGCGTATATAGAGAGAACTAGATTCATTTAATAAATTAATTCAGAGAATTAATTAAAATCTAAAGCGGTTGAAGAAACCTTTGATCAGAAATATCGGAGACTTTTGACGTTTGCATCGCTCTAATTAAATATCGAAGAGTTGAGGATCAATTTCTCATCCTGTAATGATTTAAAGTCTCACCGGTGTTTCAACCCTCGAGGACAGTAAATAATAGTATTCTTCAATGCATTTAATTTTCTCTTATTTCAGGCAGTACTTTACAGTTAAACTTATATCGTTCCACTAGACCGCAATTTCTGCATAAGTACAGTTCATAAAAATGCGTCACAATTTTGTTTTCTTTAAATTATTCTAATTAAAAGAAAACAAAAGCTCATGCTCTTACTTTTTGGTGAATGGGGTATTGATTAAGTTTCTATACAGAAGAAGGTTTGACACATTTAACTATAGAATATTCAGAGATTTCTATATAGGTAATATACATTCAAAGGCATAATATTCTCCCTGAAATTGAAGCATTGAAATACTTATGATATTATATAATAAATTTTGCAAATTGTGCTTTTTCAGAGCGTAAACTTAAATAACAAAGCCACAAAAGTACTGATTTAACATTAAAATGTATTCTACAGGACATTACGGCAGTCTCTATGAAATTATTGAGATATCATAATATCTTTATAATCTCCTTCTAATCTATTCAAAATCGCTTTAATTGCCATGCCAGCTCAATGAAAAGAGCACACACTGTAACATTACTGAGCAAACAAGAATCTGCTTCGATATGTACTACAGCAAGATGAATTACTAGCATTGCAAAAAAGCTTAATATCTACAAATTCGCTTAGTGCGTGAAAATCTAACGAGGATTTCAAAGAGCTGAGTAAGTAGCATGTCGGTGAATTGTCCGACGGTGGATCAGTAAGCGCAGGGTTCAAAGCCAGTACTTTCCAAGTCGCTGACACAATTTCTAGGCAAGAAACGGACGCTAAACTTGGTTTTAGAGATAGTTTTGACTTTATAGAATCGATTCAATCTAGAAGTAATAATTAACTGGAGTGCTGTGTTCAATGCATACTCGAAAATAATTGAGACCTTGGATGCATATTAGATCGTAAGAGAGCTGAAGAAGAGATTATATTCTGCAATTAGTTGCTTAAACTTTTCTCCCCTTCTAATCTGTCAGTTGTTTAAAATTCAGTCAGAGGTGACTGAATAAAAGATAAGCCTCTTCATAAAGGTTGCAAATAGCATTGCGATCAGTTTACTGGCAACTCTGAAGATATATAACTTTTCAAAATTCAGAAGCATTCATCCATTGCTTACGCATACGCTTATTACTTTATTTAGCCAACTTTCTCAGAGCCACAAGTTAGAAGGATATCATGGAAACAGAAAATGAAGAGGGAGATGGACCCCTGATACACCTCTCATTATGCCGTGTTCACAGTCATGCATGATAAAAATCTGACAGACCTCGTTTAGTTGACGAGTCACTTGGGTCACATATATTACCAGAATCTTGTCGACGTTTTCCTCTTTCCGTTGAAAGTCAGTACGCGGTGTGAAATGGAAATAATAAAATTTGCATTTCAGATTCTATTTGAGAGTTTTGAGAAAAGTTAACAGTTAGAGTAGTTATTGTTTCGATAAATTTTAGGAAATAGCAGCTAATATATTTTTCTTGTTTTAAGGCACTACCTAACGGCAGGTCCAGGACATAAATTCTTCCAAAAAATTCTATCCTCAGTCTTCCTTTTCATCTCTATATATGAATTTATTATCAAAACATCCAACATCCCATGTTTTGGTCTTCCTCTAACTCTTTCACTTGCATTCTTCCTTCTAGTACTTCATTTAGCAAACCATCCTCTCTTGTAATATGCCCTATCAAGCTTTTATTTCTTTTTATTATCACATTTATTAACTGTCTATCTGTACCGATTCTTTCAAGAAACAACGAAAGAAGAATATGTCCTTTAGCAACTTAAGTATACAACAATTAGCACAAGAATAAGTTCAGATTTCGAATAAAGCACTAAGTGCTGTATCTCAATGAACCATAGGATAATACGACTGATGTATCATAAAATAAACTGCAAAGCTAGAGACCTAACGATGACTTGTGATTAAGTCATAAACTTATGTTGAATCCCACCGCACCGTCAGCGACGTGTAGGACATCAGATAAAAGGTAATGTTAACGTCAGTTTCCTCATTCGAAAGCGATGTCAGTGACGGGCGAACCCAGGATTTGAACCTTGCACATACTGATCCGAGATAGAGTATCTTCCCGACATCTTCACTGGCTCCAGCCAGATAACACGGTAAATAACCGATTTTAGCGACTAAGAGTGACCGATTCTGAAATGTATTTAAATTCCGTGAGTTTGAATCCCGGCATGATGATTAGCTTGCACAATTTCGGATGTGCAGAAAACCGTAGTGGATAATGGACGAATACGTACTACCTAACTGTACAAACATGTGACTTTATAAACAGAATAGACGATATAATTCAACATTAGTGATAAATTTATTATATTGCACACACACACCACACACACATATACATTCCAGGAAACAGTTAAGGAATTCTACTCGAGACGAGTAGAGACTATACCATAATTCCAGATTTAGTGGAATCTAAGACTATTAGTGTAGACACCAATTACATTTAAATGACATTTAAATGAGTTTCAAAACTGCAATCAAATGTCAACCAAATCAAGTAATTTCTTCATAATTTCAAGGTTACTGTTTAATATGAGAAAGCATGGTATTACACTTTCTCAATTCGCAAAATTATAAGCAGTTCCCGGAAAACAATACTCAAGAAGTCAGTTAAAACCTTCCCTAGCCATCTACATTGCATGTACATGTACATGAGATACATGTACCAAAGCGATCTTACAAAAATAACACTGATCAGATTTTAACGATCACTTACAGTATGCGCATATTTAAGGATCTATAAATATGTCTCCCTGTTCTGACCGAGAAACCACTGAAAATACCATCCGTAAACTACACGTGTTGTAAGGAGTGAATAAACACAAAATTAAAGAATGCAATGAGAAACCACACCAGCCGTATCTTTGCACTCGAGACAGCAATATGGTTGGTTTGATAAAGTCTTGGTTTTTGTGATTTGATAAATTTCTGGGCCGATTAAAAGCTCTCAGTGTGAAAGTATACACTAAATAGGAAAAATTTTTAACTTTGCTCTGTCAATTTTCAATACGTAAGAAAGAGAAAAGTTTGGTGTTTCTATTTAGTGATGAGATCGTGGTTTTTTCATTGGGTGATCTTACTGTAAGAACAGAATATGAGCAGGAATGTCTAACTGTAACCTGCTAATTTGAAGAATACTAGAGAGTGAGGTCGTATAAAATTAACAACAATTAGAGTTCTACAGTCAGCAATGACAACATCGAGCACCATTGAGACAAAATCAAGCCGGCGAGCAAAGGGGAGGTTCAAAAACGGTTTCAAATTCCAAAATCTAAAAATGTGTCCAATGATAATATAAGTCTCATATAAACTTCCATTGAAGGAAGAAATATTTGTGTAATATGGATGAGTTACGTTTGTTATTAATAATTACTATATATATATATATATATATATATATATATATATATATATATATATATATATATATATATATAATTACTAAGTAGTCCGTTAGTTTAACTAGTATTATTATATAAAAGTTTTCGAATGGAACTTAACACAAGGCAGAATATAATCACAGAATCCATATGATCACTAATACACCAAACTTAATAGGTCACAACGAAGATCGGAAGATATCATACAGTATTCAAATTTGGCTTGACAAGTGGCTTAAGGCGCTTGATAATGCTGGAAATAGGGAATAGCAGTTGCTGCTTTGAAATTAGAAACATGTGTTGCTTTTGTCGTCGCAATTTAGAGAATTTGCTGCCTCTCTCATGAAATGCACATTTTGAACTTAACGAGAATAGAATCATGAAAGTTGTTGTATATAAATTTTATGACGTAGAATCTGTATTAGTCATTGTTTTGAATTAATGTTAAGTCTCCAATAGTTTTATATATTGCTAAATAAAATTTGCTATTATACTTAAGAACTTAAGAAAACAACCAGGCTGCTATTAAGCTCATAGAAGTATAAATCTAAAATTTGTTTATGAAGTAAGAAGCTTCAATCAACTGGCATTAGTAAAACAAAGTTTTTTTACGCACAGGTTGGTTCATGGTACACGGGATAGCCACAGGGAACTAGTAAATCTAACTAATCGTCATCATCATCTTCCCCTGATTACGACCCCGGTTTAACTAGGTTCGTAAAACATAAACCTTCTTCATTCATTTTAGAACATTTTGTAGCAATATCTGGAGCCTAGGCGCTCCTCAACCGAATGCCGTTTTTGACATTGGTTTGGATCTTAGTGCTTTGTCACCTTTACGACACATGCAGTTAACGAGCTGTCTATTTTCAGCAACCCATACACAACACGGGTAAACATAAGTAATAATAAAAAATAAAGTAAAATTATATAAATAACAAGTAGGGCTTTGCAGAGTGCCTGAAACCCTCACTACCGACAAAATTAGATATTTATCGGAATAAATGTTTATTTAACATAAATGGAGTGAGCGTAAATTAGAAGACATGTAATATGTGCAGTACTTGAGTAATGTGTTTGAATATTAATTTATAACGTGAGGAAATATAATAGAAAATACATATAAACAATTTTAAGTATATAATTAAATATAAATAATATTCGGTGAAGAGATAGTTAGGCGCAATTATCGCACAAGCAATGAAAGTGATGAAGGTTTAAAGAAGCTCAGAATATAACCAAAAAAATTGCAGATCAAGAAAAGCGATAGATTAATTTGCTTACTTTTTACAAGTGAACGACAAATAAAGTCACTATCGACTAAATGCAGAAAGATCGAATGCGATTTGTGAAAGTACTTTATTTAAGTAGGCTTGAGTAAAGTTAGTTTGGGTGCATCGCATCAGGTCATCGCATTTGGTTTCAAATGCGATGACCTGAATATCAAAGAGGAAACTTCTTGAAGATATCAAAGAGAGCACTTTTGGAAATAATGAATGAATATTTTTAGGGAAAAGTATTTGTAGAAATTTCATCTGCTTCTTAATAACAACAAGAGCTACTGCAACAGGATTAGCTGCAGCAGGAGAATTAGATGATATAGTAATTTTAACTGCTATAGCACTGACCACACAGTGTATTAGTTAATGCAATATTATATTTACAAGTACAACTGTACAACAATACGCTACTGATAATAGATTATTGTTGTCGGCTGAAGCCAGTGGCGTTGTCGGTAAGATATTCGGATCAGTAGGTGAGGGGTTAAAATCTGGGCTCGCCCGTCACTGACATCGCTTTCTAGTGACGAAGCTGACGTTAACATTAGCTTTTTGAAGACCTAGTCATGCTATTACTAGTGCAGCATACTGAATGTGTAAAACTACGAATATTTCCATTTAAGCAATGCTGTAGTACTTTGCTAGTGTAACCTAACTTACTGTTGAAGTAAATCGTAGCGTCAGCGAAATAAATTATTACTAATATTACTAATAATTCAGTAGGCCTATACAGAGCATCAGATAACGTCTAGAAGTTATCTAACGCTCGAACCTTCCAAGCAGTTGTTCCCAAGATCCAAAAGATATTGCACATTGGTAGAAATTTGTTTAATCTTGAAAGGACTTTTGCTAGCTATTATTTATCGTACTGTCTCACAGAGCTCAGGTTATTTATATTTGGATTTTTATATGGTTTGTTTATTTATCTGCTGTTAGATGTATGATTCTATCATATGGGTATATGCGTTGAGATAAGCAAATAAACGGTATACTTAATAAAATCATAAGATCGTCGGTTTGATTCCCGCGCAAGTACATCAGATTAAAATCTCGAATATTTACAGGATCCGTAACATACTAATAATAATAAGGGCTTAACGTACTTTTCCTCAAACAAGGATGATATCAGGAACGTTCCACATCACATGTCACTACAAGGTTAACGTAACGTTAACGTTTTAGTTGCGTTAACGCAACGGTAACGTGAACGTTTGATTCCATAATGATTTAAAAGAGAATTGTATTAATTGGTTGTATTTATAAATTAGTTATACTAATTAATTAATCATATTAATTAATAAGTTATATTAAGTAATTGCTATAATAATTAATTAGTTGTATGACTTATTTCGTTGTATTAACTAGTTGGATGAATTATTTGTATTAATATTTAGATTGCCAGTGATCATTGCGTTGTTGATTATTTCACAAAGTACGAGATTAATTGACGTATGAAATACTATTGACTTGTGTATTAATACTGACTCGGTAATAATTGATACCAATCACATTATCAATCAATGTACTGTAAGTACATGTACTTGCTGCATTTGTACATACGAGCAGTGCTTCTACTGTCATTTGACTTTGTAAAAAAGGAAATGCTAACGTCAGTTTCCTCACTAGAAAGCGATGTCAGTGTGGGGCGAGCATACGACATACGACTGCAGTAAATATTCAAAAAATTACACTTGTAAATGATTTTTACTCTTTCATAACTAGGTAACAAAGATAGTACCAGTGTATTGTCCCGGTTGCTGTATAATAGATCAACCGCGTAACGAGTACGTGTCGTGTCGTAGAAGGCCACTAAAGCATTAAGATCCAAAACCAGAGACAGAAAGGCCTTCGGTTTGTGAACCCATTGGCTACAGAAATTGCTACAAAAATTTAAAACGAATGCAATTGCTTTTTATTCTTATCCAGACCCTAGTTAAACTGGGATTAACGGGAAGAAGAAGAAGATAATGATAATGATGATCATAAAGATAGTTTGCTATGCCTAGTTCAGAATCTCATGATAAATGGAATGCATTTCGCTAATGTAATATTGGAAGCGATATAAAAGAAATTTGCCTGCAAACATGAACATAAGAAAAGAGCGTGGTTCAGCTCAAAACTCAAGAAACCCCAAGTTTTATATCCTAAATGAAACTTGCTTAAATCCACGAACACCGGCTGATATCGACATTGTAAATAAAGCTAGGAACAGAGACAACGGTTTTATTGACAAAATTGTGGACACTGTTACTTTAACAGCTTCCAACTTTGCTGCTGACACCATTGCTGACAATGCTAGTGACACAATTGAGAACAATCTTGTTGACACTATTGCTGACAATCATGTTGACGACGTTACTGACGACATTCTCACAAGCTCAACAATCTGTAGTGATGATTCAGAAACGAAAGATGATTTTATAGATGACGAAGAAACACCGGGTTCAGCCGTAGATGATGATGCCTTCGGCAACGAATATGACGAAAATAAAACTAAAAGATATGATTTTAGTGAAACCAAGAGGGATTTAGATCGCCTTCATAAAGACAGCATTAGTGAAAGAAATAAAGATATTAGTAATGAGGAGGTCAACGACCTCCAAATAAAAAGCAGCGACATCTCCTGCGCTCAGGGTAGATGTAGAGATAAAACAATCTGTAGATGTGGTGAGGCGTCGAATGCTGGTAGGGGGATTCCTCGGATGAGCGGAGAAGGGTCGGAGCCTATGATAGGGGCAGAGTCAAAGCCTGTCTACGAGAAAGTGTCAAATATAGAAAGCGATGTGAGCGTGCGACGAGAATACAGAGTGGCATCTAAAGAAAAGATTCTAGCGCATCAAAGAAATAGGAAGACATTCGACCGTCGCGACGAAGAAGCGATAGTGTCCGCTAGAAACAATGCAAATTGCGGAGTGACGTGGAATCCGAACAGAGAAAAGAATAGATGCGCGCATTCATCACACAGATCAAAGAAGGCAATGAAGGAAATAAATTTAAAACATAATCAGGGTTCAGAAAAGAGACGAGTCACTCAAAATCCAGCAAATACCGACAACATGCGATTAATTTACGTACACGAATTTTCTAATCAAACGGAGAGGTGTAATACAGAAAAGCTTGCATTGAATACGTTCAGATATTTGTCTCAAAGTTATCCCGATATACCAACCGAACTGATTACTACAGGTGGGCGTTTTAAACCGAGTCAGCTATCCAAACAATGGAACGAAGCTGACAAAGATGTTCACAATGTAGTTCCTAAATTGGAGACAAAAATTACCAAGGAAAATGAAAACCATTCCATGCAGAGAGAAGTTGCAGTAGAACCCGCTTCTCATGGAACAGCATATACTATTCCAGTTTTCACTCATCACAATGTTGATGGTCCGTCCGTTCGTCCAGCTATCAGAAACTCAGCGGCCGTTCCATCAACTGCTGCACCTAATTCGGCTACAAATAGAACAGCTATGAAAGATTCAAAATCAGAGAGCCACTCTGGACGTCAGCTAATCAATGTGCGCAGTAGTAGTTTGCATTCTCTGGATAAATTCCTAAGATATTGTAACCTCATTACCTCTCCTGGCGGATCTGGAATGACCATGAAGGAAATATTGGAAATGTATCAGCTGAGACTGCTGGAAGTACCAGAATCGTGGAGTCAGCTAGGACGTGTCCTGGATGTAAATTATTCTGAAAAGGTAGATTTTAATCAAAACGGACAAATAGATGATTTGGGGAAATATAGGGTCAACGATTTTGATGGCAATCAGTATAATGGAGAACATCAGGACAATGATGGCAACCATTTTGATTTTATGGTCGCTGAAAAATACTCTGAAGCAGAAGACGGATCGAGTCAAGATGATGCATATCTGTACAGTAGTGAGCCAGCTACTATCGTGTGGTCGCAGACAGCTGACGATGACGACGATGATGATGCGGCTGATGATGACAAATCATCCACTTCCTCCTCCAAGTGTGTATGCGCACTGCCAAGATGTTCCAAAGATTTCAAGTCATGCAGAGCTTGCATGAGCAAACCCGTTCAGTTGAGCGAGGGGCATCAGATTGCGAATAGTTCGATCCCAAAAGATGTGGATAAAATGCATGGAAAGTTAAAGCATCTTTCCAAACAGAGTACTGACAAAATTAATAAGAAAAGTGAAAATAACCAAGTAATCGATGCTCGTTCTACAGAAAATATTACGTGCACTGAAATAGATATATTTAGCAGTTTCGACAAAGAAACTAAAGGTACTGAAAGGGGCCGTGAATTAAATAAATCTACGAGATCGGGATTACAAGGAGATCGTTTATCAACAAAGCACTCAGGGTCAATATCTGAAATACCTGAAAAGCAGAGGAGACAATCCATAATTGAGAGTCAGAGGTCCACTAAAGATGAAGGAACAATGCTAACTGAAACCGACACTTCGGTTCAAAATCTAGGAGGCAACCGTTCAGACATTCCAAACAGAAATTACACAATTACCTATAAAGTATCTTCACATAGAAATGAAAATAATGCAATTATATTTTCAAAGAGCGACAAACATTCAGCAGTTGTTAGACTAAATGAAGCTATTGCCAAAGAAAATACGAAAACAGTTATAGCAAGTCCTAGGGATATGACACAAGGAATTGCTAAAGAGCCAGAGAGAGAGCCTAGCAAGAATACTAGAGTAGGTAAGTTACAAATAAGGAAAGAACAGTCGATGTCTCACAGAGATTCCACTAACAGTCAGTCGAGTGTATCAGAGAGCGATAAAACAAAAGGCATTTATAAGAACGAGTTTAGACGCCGCGAGGCTTCAGTACAAACTATCACACCAGTAAATGATTGGAATTTGCGCCAAACGAGAATGACTGGCATCAATAACATTTCGAAGCATGTAGAGTCAATTTCAATTGTAGAATCAGGAGGCCAGTTCATTGAAAGTAAGTCTATTCTACACAGAGACAAGTACATGTACCAACCTACGACTTCAGAAGTTCAAAACGAGGATTGCAAATATGATGAGAGAAATGCCATGAAAATAGGAACTGGGGAATTATTAAAGCAAGACCAAGTGTTCGAAGCAGACTCTGTTAAAATGCAAGCTGGTGAGGACTCTATGTTTATTACTTTGTCAGAAAAATTTACTGAACCAACAAAGAATGACAATGAAATAAACTCCTCAGGATTTGAATTTTCCAAAGCCAAATCACCTGCAAGGAAGCGAATGATTTACGCTGCACCTTACAGCAAGCGAGATCGAATGCGATGCTTAGGCTACGCATGCCAAGAAAAACGTACTTTATGTCATCCCGTAAAACAACTAAATGTATTTAATGGTAACAAAAATGGAACGACCAACGCGAGGAGGGGCTCGGAATATATTAGCCAGCAAATTGACAGCCATCGAAAAACAAATGCCAGGTCAAATATAGCTTCGGATAAGAAAAGACTGATTTGCGGACTAAATTCACCTTCATCATTGGGTTTGATCGATGACGATCCCCCGAGAATTACAGAGAAGTCCACAATAGTCAGCAGACCTTGTCCAACACCCAGGAAGCGATCGATTCAATCGACGATAATAAACGAGAAGCAAATAGAAGTACCAGTATCAAAATCCTCAGCAACCCAAACAGACAACTTAGAAGTTATTGATATAAATCGCGATGCTGCAATTATAGAGAGCAGAAGTTTGGTGAATGCTATGTTCGGAAGCCAGGTGCCTAGAAAGTTTATGCCTTCGGGGATTTTACCACCTCCTCCACCTTCGCGATTGATGATTAACAAATGCGATAGAATTGAGGATTCCACGAGAGACAGAAGACATCATCAGCAACTCAAAGATCAAATGATCATTGACACGAAGGTTGAACGAGTGCAAAGCTCTGATGAGGCTGAGAGTAAATTAAAAGCGCAGTGGACCTCGGACGACCTTCCTCTAATCTCCAGAAATCCAGTCTTGCAATTTGTCCATCCCAATCTCCCCAGAGAAGAAAAGGGCACTGAATACTCCTCTGAAATAGCGAACATAGTCGATTTACCGTCACCAACTCTTAGAAGGGGCTTAACTACATCGGTTACTGGTAATATAGTATCTACACTGGAGAAGCCGAACAGCATTGTCTCGAGATATCGAGGAACAGGAGGTGAAATTATTTCAAGTTTATCGCAATCATCGAGATATTCGCCAAACGTAGGGCAGCAAAGTGTTCGTTCAGGTAAACAATTCGTCACAATGACCAACGAGACTCGACATATCGACAACTTTTACGTTTCGTCGTTACCTTCGTCGCCTCATCTTCAAAACTTCTCCTCGAATCCATCACCCCAGCCATATGTCGGTACAATGGAATCATCGGTTTTCACAAAACCGATTCCGACCCTCATTGAATCACCGAGCAAGACTACGTGGAAGAAACAGACGAGAAATGCTATAGTGTTAAATTTCCCGTCTGAGAAGGAAACAGATTTTCAGGTGAAGCAACAGAATGGAAAGAAAACTTGGGAGGATCACGAGACGCTTCACCTGATGTCGGTGGAGGATATTCTCTGTCAAAGTCGTAGAGGCTGGCACCAGTCTAACAGGGCGGATTTGGCTGTTCACCGGCTTGAACCGGTTTAGTTCTGAATGAATAGCTTAGGAATTAGCGTATGGGATCCGCACTATTAACATAATTTTTTTGTCAATATTGCAAAACTGTAATATCTCTCTCATTTCAAACTGCATAGCTTAAACGTTTTGCAAAGCTTAATGTAAACGCTTAAAATGTTTAATCATTAAGCAAAAATGTCAATATAAGCTAAAGTTATTCTATCGTAATAAAGTTAGCTGCACTCGCGCCACCTGTGATATGCTGCATAAATCGGCTAGGACTGCATTAATGTGCGCATATTTAAAATTATTTAACTACATTTAATTTAGCTAATATATAAAATTTACTATTATTCCAGTTTCGTGTATAATCGAGGTGTAAAGCTCGTTGGAGTTTGATTAAAAACGTTACATTAAAAGAAGGTTAAAAGTCTATCCCTTGATTTCTATATAATTTAAAGAATTTCTACAGAAGACAGCTTTAAAATTAAATTCTCTGCAATATGATTAAAACCTTTGGCAAAGCATTGAAGATTCATGAATCGGTTGGCATCTGTTTAGAATCTAATAAATTAGGGGTGGGATGAATTAAATTTGAATCTGAATCTGAATTAAAGAACAACAGAATAAGAATGCAGAATAGGAATATAATTTATTTTCCATTTGAATCTGCATTGACACTAATCATTCATCAATAATTAATTTAAGTTAAAGTGAATGAAAGAAGTGATCGAAAAAAGTCTATTCGTATCATACTCTAGCTAAACTGGGATACAAGGGAAGAAGAAGAGGAAGGAGATGATGATGATGATGATGATGGAAGTGAATGAAAGAACGAATAAATTCGTTTGCACGGAAGAATGGAAGGAAAAAAGAAAGCGAATTAAAAATTAGTTTTTCGACTAATAAAGCATTAAATCAATCAATTAATGACTATAATTAGCCGTCCATTTAGAATATTGACATATGAAAGGACAAAAAGCTAATTTCAAATTCAAAATAGGTTTAAATCTTATAAAAGGACACTAGCGATGATTTATCCTTAAATTTGAGTCAATGTATGCCCTACATTCAAATACGTAGCCGAAATATTACAGATCATGCACCTCTTAAACTGAAACGAACAATTGAGAATCATTGAATGAGCAAATGAATACGTGAATAAATAAGCTAATGAACGAAGTCGGAATTGAAAGAATGAATAAGCGGATGAATATGGTAACTGGACCTAGATTTAAACTGATGTCCTACGTGCCACAACAGATGCACGCAGAAGTACACCATCATGGTACAGTGTCGAGAAATATTCCTCTCATCTCCTTCTCACATGATTACAACTTCTCATTTCCTGCAAAAACAGAATTCCTCTAAACACTCATTCCCCGCAGATATGCCCCTTGATCTTACATCGTAAGATGTGATGGTGTTCTCAAATTCTACCTTATTTATTTTATTATTTTATTTAATTATTTATTATTATTTAATTATTTATTTTATATAAATTATTATTTATTTATTTATTGTTCATTTTATAGATTGTTTTGTTTATTATTTACTTTTTATATTAAGCAATTTGTATAATGTTTACAATTATTTTACACGATTAAAAATTTCCTAGCTTGTCTGAGAAATCTTAAAGACAGAAAAAATCGTAAAAATATAAAAAGCTGAACCACGAAATTCAGTCCAAAGTCATATTCTTTACTAAAAAGATACGGTCTGAGACAATCGGATTGGGTTTCGATTCTGCGGACACCATATTCTCAGGCCAGTATACTACCAACTCGGTCTATAAACAGGCACTGCATAATATGATGGTGATCTTGGTATCCATGGAAAAAAAAAAAAAAAATTAACAGATAAAGTGACTGAAATTTTTGAAGCTACTGCGAACGGCTCTGTAATCCATTTATATTAATAGGAATTTTTTAATATTATTACTTCAATTAATGTTGTATTCCATTAAGTCATTAGTTTAATATAACGTTAGGCCATTGAGCAGATTACTGTACAACAGATCAAAAAGATTTTACATGAAATTTCAATTGAAAAAGATGCAAACAAGAAACGATAGACTTTAGTGTCAGCTTGCATAGTTTATGTAATATAGAAGCTAAATGAAGCCATAAAACTGAGAAAACGACTGTAAAAAGATTAATAGCTACATTTATTCAGGCGATTCTTCACAAAACGTACAGCATAGCATTGACTATAGAGCATGCATGAATACACGCCAATACTTACAAACAAAAAGCCAACCTCGAAAAGATTTTCCGCAGTGTGCAATCGGCAATCCTTAAATACCTAACTAATCTTAATTAAATCACCTTTATTAACAGTGTTTAACACTTGCCTATCATAGACTCAATCTCGCACCATCTTTTGTTATCTTATCTAAACAGCAGTTACTAAATATTCTAAATATTCGTGCAACACGCAACAGAGGTAAATCAGACAAATAATTTGATCAACTAAATTAGTAACTTTGACTAATGAAAGTTCTTCAGTGAAAGAAATTTAAATTTAGTTCAAACATTAATTAGAATTTTTGTCTAGCAGTATTACCAAATTTGATCTCAAACACAACTGTTACATGTCCTAATCTAGAACTGCTAGTTAATATGATACTGCATTGTCTGGTAGACATGAACAAAAACCGGATGACACAAGATAATATAAATCACACGTTGTGTGGCTCTGTAAGTCAACTGGGAGAGAAGTGTAAAAGAAAACTTTAACCAATGGCAATTAGATGAGAGGTTTTGAGAACATCAACATATGCAGTAACGTTACTTAATTCTAAAGTAATATAGAGAGTTGCAATACCTTTTAATTTTAAGTTAATGCCACTGTTAACAAGTAACTCTATACACTATAATTTTCGTTTTATATGGCGTATGCTATGTTTTGATATAATAAATATATTCTCTCTCTCTCTCTCTATGTATCTATAATATTATATATATATACAGTATATATATATATATATATACAGTATATACAGTATATACATGTATATACATGTACATACATGTATACACATACATAAACACCTGATAAAAAAACCTAAATGTAACCACGTTTGGCTTAGTCGGCGGCATGCTGTTTGACATCAGATCAGTAGATGTACAAATTCAATGCTCTCCCTGTCACTGACATGCTATCGAGCGAGATGGTAACTGACGTTAAACATGGCTTTAACTTTTACAGCTATAACTTTCTAATTACTTGTATTATAATTTTGAAATTGTCTTGTGCACTCCATTTGCAAAGCTATGAAAGAAGTCAGTTTAGATTAGGCTACTTTTGTACCTTCTTAGATATTATAATGAATAATATTAAGGATAACATTAACACATTTCTTGATAAAGCAGAAAAAATATTTGTATAAGAACCTAAACTTACTTAAATTATATAACAAGAATATACCAAAAGTCAATTACATCGTTTAAATCACTTTAAAAAGCTTAAATATCAACAGATCGCATTAAGTATTATATAAGTAGTTGGACAGTCATGTAGAGCAATGCTAGAACACTCGCCTCTAGAGCAAGAGGTTGTACGTTCGACACTGCACGAGACATGAGTTTTCACCTCCATAATATTAATAATAATTAAGGTTTAACTTCCGTTTCCTCATACATGGATTATGTCAGGGATGTCCCCATCACATGTCACTATAAATCGATTCACCCCAAACAATATGAAAAAAAGCATGTGCTGAAGATAAAGAAAAAGATCCTAAACGGCGCCAGTCTAGTGACAAAAAAAAAGAGTCAGGCAAGATGAAAATTCTATGGTGGGAAGAGATGTGTTTTCAACCTACAAAGGAAAGTGGAAGTAGTAGAACATGAGCAAAGATCAGGAGGCAGAGAGTTCCAATGAACGTCTACCTAACGAAGTGAGAATATGATAAATTTTGAGCAGTTTGGCATCGGATGAATAACAGCCCAGTTGAGTACACTTGGTGGAATTAGGTCAAAAGATTGCCCACCCTAAGGTTTAATTTCATATCTAGACCACTCTGTGTCGAAGAGAACAATTGGGATATAACGAATGTTACAAGGAAGTCATTATTAGTAGTATTGTATATGTAGTAATACTATTAGTCATTTTGTTACATCTTGAAGCAGCCATAAATAATTTTAGATTCAATTTTATAATTTTAATTATATATAATTAATCACCCCCCTGTTGTGCTTGGGTGTGGTTGGACCACTGCAGAATAGGGTAATCTCAAACAATCTGCTGCGTGTACAAAAGATGCGAATAAGTCAGGAGCTGACGAAGGCAAGAGGGGGCCCACCTCACCTTGTAATATTTTCCCTCAGGATTAATTGGTAATTAATCCATCTAAATGAGGAAGGCAATAGGAAACCACCTCAGAAGTCATACTTTTCCCAAGCTATAGGCTACATAAGGTATGGATAAGGCATAGACTTTGTGAAGGGATTAACTTGATGATCTAAGAAATACTCTTATGGAGTGAGAAAGCAGGCTTTGAGTATGAATATGTACCTTGAACCTGCCACTTGGCAGTGCACTGAAGAGAAGAGATAATCACTCACACAGTACTCAATTATTTTTAATGTTTATAATTACTGCAAAATAAAATGACTGAATGTGATAAAATTACATCACAACTCAAACAGCTTGTACAATATAATAATTAATTTTAGTTATGACAAATATTTCTATAATGAAATACTAACAAAAGCACATTAATATCAAAGAAAGTTACTAAAATGCTTAATTTAATAACATTTCAATTCATGCAAGTGCTTACCATTTGAACAAGTCAAACTGTACTACAGAATAACGAAAAATATTGTAGCTACTAATGAAATATCAGTTATAAGAGGTAAAAAATTTACATTCCCAAGCAATCATCAGCATCATCATTTTCTTCCCCTGAATATCAGTTTAGCTAGGGTCTGGATATGAATAGATGTTTACACTTTTCCACTCGTTTTAGAAAATTTTGCAGAAATTTCTAGCGCTTACCAGTCTAATGCCCTTTCTGACCTTGGTTTGAACATAGTGCTTTGTCGCCTTTTATGACACGTGCAGTCCGTGGTTAGTCTATTCTTTACCAACACGGACACAACATGGGTACATGCCCAAGTAGTCTAACTGATAAATCAAAGAGTAAACAACTGTCAATTTGGAAATATCTAATCAATTGGAATAAAACAAGTAAATTGTAACAGTTTACGGTAAGATCTATCATCCAACGGTTTCTCAACAGAACCATATAGCAACTCAAACAGTAGAAATCATAACATTATTCGTTTCCCCAATACTGCAACAGTCTTAATTATTTTATCTGGCCCTAAGTCTAACAGGAAATTAAGTCCTACCACTGCTGCCACATTCCCAGCCTTTTACTTTGACATAATTATGTAAATAAAAGCTACCCGTTCACAAGGAGCATCAACTTCTAATTTCACTAGAGTCAACATCACGTTCTGTTACACTATCACTACCATTTACATTTACGACTGGCAAAATATTTTCCGACAGCCCGTTTTCTTTTCTAGTAGAAATCAGCTGACTATCTAGACAACCATCAAGCGTAGTTTCTCTTGGCGGCCTAGCTACCCTATCATTGGCATCAGCGGAACGGTTAGAATCAAAATGAGATTCAAAGGTTTCGGCTGATGTACGACTAAAATCCTTCAGATCTTCCGCTACAGTCTCAGCGTTACATTTGGAATTATAGTCAATATCAGATTTAATGTGACACTCGGTATTTGAGCTGATCGCGGTTTCAGGCGAAATCCCTGAAATACCCAAAGCATTTAAACTAACATCAATGTTGTGTACAGCAGCACAGTTTTCTGTTGAGTTACTGCTCTGTGCTACTACTGAGTCTTGGCTATCCTCACCTGAATGCAATAGGACTCTAGATTCATCTTTGGCAGACTTAGCCATATCAATCCTCAGTGGAGCAATAGTGTCTCCGTCATTATCTCTGATCATTCGTTCATCAAGACAATTACTATCAGAAAGTGAAAAGTTTATGCCAGTTTCCCCATTTGAATGCTCGACCAGCAATATTTCTATCGAACAAGGCACAATCTCTCCATTTTCATTAACGCGTACTTGATGAAAATCAGCGTGAACATCCTCCTCACAGCTCGGTTCAGCAGCTTCAGCGGCGGCTAAAGCACCGTCACTATTCTTGCACTCTATACCTGAAACGATTGTCTTATCCAAGTCACCCAGAATATCGTCTTCATTTGTAAGCTCCTTAGAAGTGGACTGATGGAAATCATTCAGATCCTGAAGAGAATTCTGACAGTTTGGATCCGTCTGGCTCAACGCTTGATCGACGTGATAGAGCAGCCCTTCATTTTCTGGTACAGCTACAGAAGAGGCTACGTGCTCAAAACCGGACAAAACATCATCATTTTCTACTTCGTTCTGAGGCACTACCTCGTTTGATTTACACCGCTCAATAGCCTCATCATTCTGAGGCAAGTCAGGCAGAACATCATTCTCATATGGGTCCTCTCCGGAAGTGAACTGTGTAAGATCACTAACCGAAACCACTGCAGCATCATCACTGTTGACACCTGCATCACAAGTGCCTCGAGAAACACGCTCAGCTAACAATTCACCATCTTCATTCTTCGATTCAGCCTCGAAAGTGGTCGGAAAATCAAAATCACTCAGAACATCGCCCGCATCACGTTCCAGCTCGTTCTGAGGTTCTGCCTCAGCGGATGCGCTCTGGTTGAGCTGATGCAGATCAGCGAGTACATCATCGCTCCCTTCTTCTGCTCCCACAGTGTTTGTCTGCTCCGCATCAGCTAGCACAACATCCGCACTGCTGTCGTGTTCAGGTTGAGACGAGGTGGACTCGCCCAGGCAGTGAGATGGGAGATCTGACGAGGAGCCAGACAGTATGGCCTGACAGTGAGGCTCAGGGTCGTAGTTCAGCTGAGGGTTGAGACTGTGCTGCAGCGACACAATGAGTCGCTTGAGCTCGTCGCGCTTGTGAGAGATTCTCTCCTCACTGAACCACGTCACCGTGGACTTTATCGGCAGTCGATAGTCCGTGATTGGGTCCTAGGCACACAAAAAAGTAAACTTGTACAGAGATTGCTATATACACAGACCTGAAAGAGAATTCTACAGTCACGTGTAATAGATACAAATCGATAGATTCAAAAATGGATGCAAATGCAAATACACATTATCAGCACAGAATATTTAATTCGATCAAAATATTGTAAATCCAATATTGTTAAGTATAACTATCAGATACAAGATGACAGATTCTGATAAGTATACGTCAGTAATTCACCAAAACCCAGAACGCTTAATCTCTCGGCTTATGTGAAAGCATGCTAAACACTAGACTGTTTAAATGGGACAAATTTTTATTAATTTTATTCTGGACCAGAATCTAAATGTATAACAATCATGTACATATAACAAGGTCATCAAAATAAAAGACCAATAGCCACGCAATGACTGCATTAAGAGTATTCTCAATATTTAACAAATAATATTTCGGTAAAAGTTGTTGTACCAGTAAATAAATATTAATAACTCAAATATTACATCAACCAGATTGCTCAAAACACTAAGAAGTTACAAAATGTACCAGTAACACTTGAACTCTGACACTCATTGATGGTATTAATTCTACAGACCAGTGAGTTCTTACCAAGAAGAAGCTTTCGATGTACTGCAGAACATAAATTCCGCAGTCGCTGAGGTTACTCTGCAGAGGGCATCGTGGACACGCCCCTTTCATGTTGTCCTTCGTGATGGATCTTTTACCCTCCGTAGCCTCTTTACGAGCATTCCACTCACACTGTATGTAACTATGACACACACAGTCATAGAGTCACAGAATAATTCAAGAACATATTGTATATTGATACAGAAGAACAGGAACTATATGTAACAAAACATACAAACAAATACACACACAGTCTGGTCATAGAAAGAATAATGCAAGTACACGTAATGCACGTTCGTGCAAAACCGTCAAACTGCATGTAACTAATAGGATCATAATTAATCAGAGTGGCTATAAACTCGTGCATTTGCAGAATAATTAAACTTCATACATTTAACCAGAAACTGTCCATAACTTAAGATAGAAATGTCCGTAGTAATAGTACCGGAGGACTATGTCACATGGCAACAGAGAAAAAGTCAAAATGTAACAAGGAATAATTAAAATTTAATTGTACAAATTTTCTATGCATCACTCGACAATTAACTTTCTCTTTCTTTATTCAACCTACATGAAAGCAAGCACTTTACATTATTATAGATTTTGAGTTTCTAAATTTTGTTCAACTTCCTTGAATTTTCAATATTCTCAACTTGACTAAGTTTTTAAGATGACCTTGAGATTGGTATTTACAGTCAAATGTTTTCAGATATAACTAAGAAAAAATAAATAACTTTTTGTGTCACAGAATTTTTAAAACAAAGAATATGAAGAGTAGATGGAAGGGTGAGATGATAACCGGAGATAGAATACTAAGCCTGGGGAGTGAAACTAAGAAAAGTAATAGACTTTAAGTATTAGGAGTCTATATTAGAGGATGATGGGGCATTGGAAAAGGAAGTTACTAGTAGGATTCAATCTGGGTGAGTAAAGTGGAGAGCAACTAATGGAGTGCAGTGTTACAGGAAAATACCACTATGATTGAAAGCAAATTTTATAGTTCTGTGGTAGGGCCAGTAATGATGTATGGTTCGGAATGTTGGGCGCTAAAAGGGGAACTTTTTTTGCAGAGTTTGCATGTAGCAGAAATGAGAATGCTACGTCTATTGTGTGGATGAACTAGGAAGAACAGAATGGAAAATGAATATGTGAGGATGAATTTTGAGTGTTGAGGGGATTAGGGATAGGTTGGCTCAGTCGAGATTGAGATGGCATGTGCATCTTGTGAGAAAGGCAGATGAGGATGTAGTAAAGAGAGTTTAGAGGGAAGAGTTGGATGTTAAGCTAGAGAGAGGTAAACCACAACTGACGTGGGAAGCGATGATTAAGAAGGAGGCAACAATACATTGTAAAACTTCATTTGTCTTAATGTACATTCCCTTCAAAGACAAAAATGCACACACAGAATGACACTCGGGCTTTACAATACACACAAAACAAAAAAGATCATTTTCTGAGATAAGATAAGCCATGAAAATAACTTACTCTCTTAGAGTTCGAACGACTCCATAGCGTGACGGCATAGCAAGCGAATCAAATATCAGGATGCATGGTCTACAAAATAAGAAAACAGACAGACAATGTGAATGGAAGCTTAGATACCTCCCGTTGTCAAGGCAATTTGTACATGTATATCAGCTATTTGCAAAGGTAAGTATGTTCAAAATTAATTCTTTATTTTAAAAATTAATAAAATTAATTAGATAGATCATTATCTAACAACCCCAGTTAAATACCTTGTCTAACAACCCCTGTTAATTACCTAGTCTAACATCATCATCATCATCATCATCATCATCATAATCTTCCCCCAAATCCCAGTTCAACCAGGGTCAGGATATGAATAGACTTTCCTTAGTGCTTTAGTCGCCTTCTACAACACGTGCAGTCACCGGTTAGTCAAATTCTTCAAAAGACCCGGAAGCAACACGGGGACAACACCCGGACACAACACGAGTCTAACAATCTCTGTTAAATACCTTCCCAAAAGACACATTCTTGTAGAACACTTATAATTTTTCCAGGTCGATTTCACTCAACTAAATTTTATTTAAGAAATGGAGAAAATAAAAGACTTGGCTATAGCAAGCTATAATATTTTTTATTCCCAAATTGCAGACGGACTATATTAGTCACCCTACAGATTGATCCCCAATAAAAATAACTCCTAATATTTATTACAAGTACAGTCGAACAACAGCCTCGCCGATACTAACTGTTTTAAAATTCTTCGTTCCTCTGAACTCTCAGCACCGGTGTCACCTGGTGTCTCAATCTCTTGTGCATAGACCGGCTCAGTGAGACCAGGAAAACAGATCACCGCGAGGTACCAGTGTGCGCTGAATGGGAGAATACAAACACTGGAATACAATAATCTATACGAATACTTAATGCAACTGAACAGAAACTCATTACAATGGTTATATTTAGATTTTAGAGTAGCGGGCATTTGAAAATATAGAGAAACATGGATTGACTTGCCTATATCTGTTGAAATGAAAGCTTCAATGTCCGACTGTAGGTACACAATTCAAAACATTTAAAAAGGCAACAATATCCGAGATCCTTGTGACAGGAAAGTTCTGCAAATATATTAAACAACTTAAAACATCTACAACTTTTCCTCCGCCACTGCCAGCTTTCGATTTAAATTCCTTGACTCTTTTAAAATTCTTTATTGCTACATTTATTAGTTCTGCAAAACATAAAATTCAAAATTGTGTGATTTCTTTATATTGGACCCGAAGCATATGTTTTTAAGAATAACTTAGAGATAGTTTGGCTTTGTAGACAAGAACATGACATAAAACCTTTTCAATCATAAAATCTTAAAAACACCATAAATTCATAAATGCTTTCATCCTGGTCCAATTTATTTCCAAAGAATCACTGTGCACCATTCTGTGTATTCAATGTACTGTGCAATACAAAGATATCCCAGTCAAATAGTGGTTTTATTGACAGGAAAACGACATTATAACTGTTTCATAATAAAAATCATATAAACATAATAAATTCATAAAATCTTTTCATCCTAGTCTAATTTATTTCAACGTTTCACTGTGTACATTTCCAGTGCACCGAGCGATAATAAAGATATTCCAGTCAAACCTTTCATTGATTGGTACAATGATGAAATCCTTAGAGAAGATGTCAACCCTGCGAGTCCACTTGCACACTCTGGCATGTCTTAGCTGCTCTAGCCTGAACAATCAAGTTTTACATTTAAATGCTACACATAGTCTTGTATCTATCTATCTTTATAATGCAATATCTTAGTAGGTCCAAATCATACAGTCTTGTAGTCATTATTATCAATATAGTCTTGTAGTCATTATTATCAATATAGTCTTGTAGTCATTATTATCAATATAGTCTTGTAGTCATTATTATCAATATAGTCTTGTAGTCATTATTATCAATATAGTCTTGTAGTCATTATTATCAATATAGTCTTGTAGTCATTATTATCAATATAGTCTTATTATTATCAATATAGTCTTATAGTCATTATTATCAATATAGTCTTATAGTCATTATTATCAATATAGTCTTGTAGTCATTATTATCGATATAATCTATATAGTCTTATATTTTCCTTATAGTGCCCGGGTTACTGAAAAAAAAGATAATCAGTGGACTACATGTGTCGTAAAAGGGCGACAAAGCACTGAGATCCAAAACAACGTCAATTCTAAAGGAGGAAATGCGGTTGTCGTGCACCAGGCTCCAGAAATTTCTACAAACTTTTCATATACAGACCCTAAATAAACTGGGATTCAAGGGAGGGTGATTCAAATATTCTTATAGACCATGATTTGTTCCATACATTTATGCACCTTTGAACTATCCAGAAGGCTTGACTTTAAAAAGTTGGCCTCTCAGCAGAATAAAATTAAATGCAAAAAAATAAAGTTAAAGTTATCAAAGTTTAAAGTTAAAGTTAAATCTAAGTTAAATGAAAATTCGGAATTTAAATAGTCTGCCAATAAACTAGAAAATAAACACATACGCATTATTCTAAATACAAAGAAGTATTATTAGTCATGATAAAATGTCATGCGTACGTCATATGGGCATTTTCCAGAGAGCTGGCAGCAGCGTCGCGTTGAGTTAGACGTCGATAGAAGAAAGAGCTGAAAACATGGGTGCGTGCACGATCTTCAGGGCTAAATACTTCCAACAACAGATATCTACACACAAATTATACACACATATATTTAGTTAGATGTAGATGCCTAATACGTCTGAGCTTTATGGACTAAAGCAAGCTTTAACATCAGCTTCGTCACATAAATGTGTACATTAGTAATATCATCTATTAGATATTATCATTATGATTATCCACACCTCTCTGTCCCACACCATATCATCAGTCAACCTCCTATAATCCCTTCCATTCATTTTATAACATTTTGTGGCAATTTTTGGAGCCTAGGCGCTACCAAACGAATGTTCATTCTGGCATTGGTTTAGACCTTAGTGCTATAGCCGCCTTCTACGACACGTGCAGTCACTGGTACGTCTAGTCGACAAACAACCCGGACATAACAAGGGGAATATTTATTATATATTATATTAGTATATCGTATATGCATATAATACTATAAATATACTATTATATATATATATATATATATATATATATATATATTATATTATATTACATATATATATGTAATATATATATATAATATATATATACACGTATATATATATATATATATATATATATATATATATATATATATATATGTATATATATATATACGTGTATATATATATATATATATATATATATATAATATATATGTATATATATTGAATATATAAATAACATATATATATTCTATATTTTAGCAGAATAGCAAACCACTTTGCTAGGCTCAGCGTACATGACATATGCATCTTTGTTTGAAATATTAATATTTTGAATATAACTACTAGCACATTAAAACAGGCACAATTTTACTGTCAGGCATTAAATGTAAAACTTGGCTATTGTATTAACTAATGAAGACACATATATCCACAACTGCACACATATTAAATAGGAAACTTTAGTTGATATAATGCATGCATCCAAATCTAACTAAATCTAGTATTACATTCAACTTACATGTAAAATATAAATTGTCTGCAATTGTTACATATTTGTTAATTTATATTAAGATCAACAAATTATAGTTTCTTATTTTATTTATTCAAGTAGATTACTAATTAAGTATTCATTAATAACTGATATTATTATAGCTAATTAATAATATTATAATAATAGCAAATCTATCTAATAACCGTAGACATCCTTGCAGAAGAAAGCAGACTAGATGCACTTTACTATCAAGAAAATGTGCTCTCGTTTCTTTCCATTACAGTCTTTATTTAAGCCAGGGCAATAAAATAGCGAATTACTTACCGAAGATAGAAATCAATGATGACATCGTTGAGAAACTCGTCCTTCATGAGACAGAAGTAGTCCTCATTCGTTATCTGCATGCCACCGGGTGCAGGGGGAGGTGGATACGTGAACAATCTGACCACACATATAAAACACATGATCTAGTGCTTATTCTAACATCCATAGGCAAAGATAGGGCATAGGCATAGATAGCCTCATGTAAGCCATTCAATGGAACAAATGAATGATAGAAGAGACAGCGAGATCAAAACTCTACTAGGTCATTATTCGAGAAAGAGTACAACTGAAATGTGTATCTGCATAAAATCTAGGCAAAATATAAAAAAATAGCCTGATATTGTTTGGATATATTGAAAGATTGGCTAGGATTGCCTATGCCATTGTCTCGATGCTAGTGTGTGAGATACTAGCGTATAATTCCTTTTCATTCATTCATTCAACCTTTCTATTTGTTTTCCAAGCTTAAACAAACAACAAATAGAGCATTAGAGATTAAACAAATAATCAGGCAGAAGGTTACTGCAAAAGAGCCTCAGCTCTGTGAGGTGTATATGTCCTAAAGTGAGGTGTGTATGAGATATGTCCTAAAAAAATAATAGCTGACAAATATTAGAAGATGTTGAAGCAAGGAATTCTAATGTACAGAAGGACGCAAATAGAGCTACAGAAGCATGAAGCATATACAGCATATAACTGACACAAAGAAACTACTACAAGCATACTAAAAATACCATTACCACAGCATGATAGAAAATCAGATATCACACATTAAGTTAAAAAATAGTGGGAGTCTGAACAAATCTCACAGTAGTTTCTTAAAATTTGTATCATGTAAAAACTCTATGAAAATCAAAAGGCTTTCCTATACATATCCAACCTGAAAGCCACACAAAAGATAATGCTAATTTAATAAGAAATTACAAACTCTCTTACTCTTCATATCTCTACTTTTCACACTCTCTCAATTCTACAAAGTCTTTCTCATACAACAAGACAAAGGCTCGATCAACAAGGCACTACGATCAAGTCACATCTCATTATCAAACAGTTCCTACGAACAACGAACAGAACAACAAACAGAACAAAGAATAGAACAAAGAGATCGTACTTGACGAGAGGTCCAGTGAACGCCACCTGCGGCGGAGGACTCGGAGATCTACTCCTATCCACGGCTCTCTCTCCCTCCTCTGCCTCCTCCTCATCTTCTATCTGAGCAGCACCGACAGACGCGTCGCCCACAGCTCCGGCGTGCAGCTGCTGCAGCTGTCGAGCAGCTGGGGACAGCTGTGACCTGTGACTGGACTCGCTCATCACGAGGCTGAGTATCTGCGACGTCGTCTCGCTCGAGATGTACTTGAGCTGCAGCTCCGGCTGCTGAGTGCCGTCTGAGGAGCGCGTGGCTGAAGCCATCACCATGGCTGACAGAGCCGTGCGCACGTCGCTCTCTAACAGCCGTATGGCCGGCTGCTGAGGTATACACGTTATCAGTCGCTGAGATTCAACTGCGCATAAGATATGAAACGATACAATTCATCATCATCATCATCTTCCCTAGAATCCCAGTTTAACTAGGGTTGGGATACGAATAGACTGTCTCAAATCTTATCTGTCCTACATCATATCATCAGTAAATTCCCTACTTGAGACTTTTCCATTCGCTTAAATTTTTGTAGCCATTTCTGGAGCCTAGGCGCACACCAACCGAATGCCCTTTCAGCCGTTGGTATGAATCTTAGTGCTTTAGTCACCTTCTACGACACGTGCTGTCACCATTTGGTCAATTCTTCAAACATCCCGGACACAACTCGGGGAAAAAGAAACGATACAATTCAATGTGATAAAATAGAAGTAGAACGAAAAACTCTCTGCATTACAATTAATCAGCGAAGAGCAATCGGCGGATCAAACCTTAAGCTCATAAACTTTACTGAAAGCTTTTTAGATGAGTAAACAATAAGCTGAACTCACTATCCAAAGAATAAGCTTAATCCAGCACCTAAAGAATAAACTGAATTAAGCACCTAAAGAATAAACTGAATTAAGCACCTAAAGAATAAACTGAATTCAGCACCTAAAGAATAAACTGAACGCAGTTCCTAAAGAATAACCTGAAAGCAGTTCCTAAAGAATAAACTGAATTCAGCACCTAAAGAATAAACTGAATTCAGCACCTAAAGAATAAACTGAATTCAGCACCTAAAGAATAAACTGAATTCAGCACCTAAAGAATAAACTGAATTCAGCACCTAAAGAATAACCTGAAAGCAGTTCCTAAAGAATAAACTGAATTCAGCACCTAAAGAATAAACTGAATTCAGCACCTAAAGAATAAACTGAATTCAGCACCTAAAGAATAAACTGAATTCAGCACCTAAAGAATAAACTGAATTCAGCACCTAAAGAATAAGAATGATGATCATCATCACCTTCCTAGGTGAAGATGTGATGATGATGATGAATTCAGTACATAAAGTATAAACTGAACTCAGCACCTAATAATCCGAACTCAGATGTTTAAAGAATCTCTGGATGGCACTATTTGTAGACTAAATGCTAGTACTAATCTATACTGATGTTTAATAATTTCCTGATAAATATAATAGAATTAATTCTATGCACATAATATAACAGCACGCGACACAAACCTCTTCCATAAGGGTCGTAATAGTGCATGAATGAGCCGGGCGGTGGCGCTATGGCAGGTATGCCAAACTTGCTGCGCATTGTAGCGGCACCCTGAGGAGTGAGGAGCAAGAACAGCACTGGTCCACATGGGCCAAAGTGCACCAACATCACTCTGATATCACTCAACTTCATTAGCAAAAAATCTGCATAAAAGTAATGAAACCAATAACATTTCTCTCTCTATCTCACTGCAGTGTACCGTCGATAAATGCACATGAATATTCATTAACCATGAAATACAGCAATCTTTCTTTCTCTCTCTATCTCAGTGCAGTGTACCGTCGATAAGTGCATATGAATATTCATTAACCATTAAATACAGCAAATTGATCAACAATACCTGAAAAGATGTTAAAGTACTGCTTTAAAACACCAAGAAACTGGAAGCATTGGAATTGGGGGATATGGCGAAGGATGGAAAAGATTAGCTGAATTCAAAAAGTTGCAACTGAAAAGGATTTGGAAAGAGTTGTTACAGATTTACAGTTCATAAGTGCATTATAATACAGGAAGAAGAACTGGATAGGACACATTCCAAGGGGCGATACTGCACTAACTAAAAAGGTCATAGAAGGTAGAAAGAGTGAAAGGTAAGTGTAGCAGGCGTGGACCGATATTAGGAATATTAGATGATTTAAAGATCCATTCATATAATGATATGAAAAGAACTCATGTATGAACTATGTATGAGTGCTATATACTATGGACCTCCAGGAAGAGAGTGCACTGAAAGAGAGCTTTCAAAATTAGACCATGAACCTTATAATATCGAACGATATTGCATTTGTTCCATGAAAGTAGATCAGCTAATGCCTAATTCTCAGTCTTTTTGTGATACAAATAGGATGTGATTTAAATGTTGGAACAATGTGTTGAAAATGATGGCTGACTGAAAACACTCTTAGTGTTCTAATAGTTAAATATATATATATGTATATGCATATGTATATGTAGAGAATTATATGTATATGTATATGTAGAGAATTATATGTATATGTAGAGAATTATATGTATATGTATATGTAGAGAATTATATGTATATGTAGAGAATTATATGTATATGTATATGTGTATATGTATATGTATATATGTGTGTGTATATATATATATATATATATATATATATATATATATAATAGATATATATATATATATATAATATATATATATATATATATATATATATATATATATATATATAGTACACTGACTAAAATTGCTATAAATTTTCTAATCCCAACCTCGGTTGAACTGGGTTTCAAAGGAAAATGATGATGATGATAGAATAAAACAGGTGAAAATTTCTCAAATTAGCGTCCCAAAAGCCAAAGTATAAAAATATTAGTAATTCCTTTTTGAAATTGTCAAATATATCACAGGTAGGGGGGGGGCTGATGCTCTGATAGAGTGCAGGGTAATTAGTATTAACTATGTTTATGCAAAGCTAGTTAATATAATCCAGGGTAATTAGTATTAACTATGTAAAGCTAGTTAATATAACCCAGGGTAATTAGTATTAACTATGTAAAGCTAGTTAATATAATGCAGAGTAATAAGTATGTACTATGTACCCAGGGTAATTAGTATTAACTATGTTTATGTAAAGATATTTAATATAATCCAGAGCTTGTCGTACCAGAGCCGCAATGCGGCAGACGGTGAGTGAACCTTATTGCGATACCGTCGAGAGAGTAGGAGCAGCTGCTGGCTGTAAGCACTGGTAGAGAGCCGACGTATAACTGACGCAGCGGCTGAATGAACAGAGCGGGTCTAACGGTGAGGGGAATAGCCAGCCTGCCTTGAACCACTGGTGATGATGATGTCACTACACTGCAGATAATCTAAGCAGAAACAATCGACAAGTAGTGGTCAGCAACCTAAATCTACAACATTTATTACAATGCCTTAACACTGGAAATATTATCAAAATTATACATCTGTTCTATGAATTACAAGCAATCAATCAAATAAACACATACACAAAGTTCAAATCCTAAAGTTTATCACTAGTTTTTGCCTGAAAAGCAAGTCAGGGAACTGATGAACACTAAATTCAACCCCGCTATATAGCTCAGCATTCAGACGGCTCATCAATACAATACCAGCTCAGCCCAGGTACAAGGGCATATATGTACCTATAAGCAAGCTGAAATAGTTCTGTACTTACGCCGCCTGCTGTTCTAGTGAAGGGTGTAACTGTTGCCACTGGAGGTATATTTCCACCTCCATTTAGTGGTTGGGCAATTGTTTTCTGTTCAGCGGCAACACTGCATGTAGAACTCTCAGCACAAGATTTGGTAGCACTGTCGGATGCCTCCTCTTCGTCATCGGATATCTGGACAACTTCTGCAAAAATCAAGCATCAACTAATATTACTACTTTAAGAATTAAATTACTTTTGTTTCTTAGAAATTTAAGCAAAAAGTAATAAAGATCAGATATATAACATTTCAATTATTGCATATACATGCAATTGTGTTAACTAACCAAAAAGGTAGCTCTAGATATAATATTAGTCAGAGAAATTTAACCTGGGGGAAAAATATACATATTTTTGAATGCTCTATTTAATATTACCAAAAGTCGGAGTTTCAACTAAAAATCCTAATACTGGCACAAAACAACAGCTCAAACCTTTTTAAAGTTTTCATGTATGCTCAGTTTGCAGCACTTTCTATTATTGCTATTACTTTAATAATGTCAGATGTTTTTAACTTACAACGGAAAGTGGAAGTAGTAGAGCATGAGCAAAGATCGGGAGGCAGAGAGTTCCAAACAGTAGGAGTGGAGAAAGAAAATGAACGTCTACCTAACGAAGTGAGAATATTAGGAATTTTGAGCAGTTTGGTATCGGAAGAACAAAGCTTACGAGAAGGTTGATATTGGATTAGGAGATCAGAAAGGTAAGAAGGTTTACCAAAAAGAAGTGTTTTGAAAGTTAACAGAGCAATTTTATACTTAATTCTTTGAAGCAGAGGAAGCCAATGTAGGTTCTTAAGCAAGGAACTAGAGGTGGCCTGAAGCCACGAGGATCGACAGACAACACGTGCTAGAGTATTTTGAACGTGTTGAAACGCTTGAGAGAAGAAGAAGGTAAACCATATAGCAATGAATTGCAGTAGTCAGGTTTAGAATGAACTATTGAGTTGGCAAGAATTATGGATGAATTTTTATCAAGAGATGACCATATCTGTCTGATTTGACAAATCTGGAAGAATATGAACTGAATCTGAACTATGAACTGAATATATATGAACTATGAACATGAATATGAACTATGAACATGAACATGAATATGAACTATGAACTGAATTGAATATGAACTGAATCTGGAAGAATATGAATCTGGAAGAAGAAGAACGACAGACAGATGAGATATGAGATTTAAAATCTAGATTTTCATCAAATATGACACCAAGGTTTTTAGCCTCAGATGATAAAATATAGCCAAACACTGTTTAGCTAAATCTTCTTAAAGTATATAGCTCAATACCATGCGTAGTTTTTGAGCCTGCGACGTCGCTGTCTAGACACGTCTGTCCAGAAGATACCTTGTTGCCGCCTGCGACATCATTGCCTCCCTCGTGACTGTTATTCTGGCCACAGCTGCTGATAGGCTGTACGTACACTGCATTATTTCCACACCTCTCACACACGCTACTCATGCACTGAATCCTACAATATGTGCACACGAACAACTCAGTCCTGCTGTTCGGAGCTGCGCGTGAAATAGCACCGATGTTCGACTGCGAAATGACTCTGCTCTCGAGTGAATCAGCGGTAGCAGTCATCACGGAGAAATTGCTCGACACGAGAGAGGCCTTCTTTGGCAAGAATTCCAGTCCATCCCACACCATCTCAAGTCTTCTCTTCGCACCAGGCACTAGGAAGCGATAGATAGCTCCAGTTCTTGGCTTTCTTCTACCTTTCTTCTGCAGATAGATTGTAATTTTACCCCGAACCAGCACTGGATCTCGCTTGCACGAGAAAATGTCCTTTTCTTGCTCTACACTGTTACTGCTGCTTTCAAATATTGTAGAAACTATAGGCTTGTAGTGTAAAGTCCCATTGTTTTCTGTGACGGTTGTTATAACAGGAGTAATAATCCTAGTAGCATCCTGCTGCACAAAATTAGCAACAATTTGTTGATTTAACAAGTCATTTCTCGCTGATGACTCACTGCCTATTATACCAGACATTCTAACATTAGTTGAACTACTGATTGAATTGCCAGTGCTACTTGCAAGGCTACGATTAGCAGCATTACCACTACGCACAGATACACCAGTAGTAGACATAGTTGACAACCCGGACGTAGTACTGGAATTACAGCCTAACGATATCATGGAACCAGCAGCATGGAGGCTCTCTGTTGTTGCACTAACTGTTTTTGGCAAAGTAGTAGAGGAGTCGGATTTGCGAACGATAATCAATGACCTGTTGAGAGAACTGCTGTCATTCTTAATGGCCCGTAAAGAGCCCAAGCAGGGTCTAAGATTCATTAGAGAAGAAGGATTAGACGTGGTAGATTGTCGGGGAACTGGTTGTCTAAAATTACTTCCTGTAAGTACTGCAGCAATTGAACCCTGACAAGCATACAAAGGTCCTGATGTAGTACGCGAAATACTGGCTTTTGCATCACTCACAGGAGCTGAACTAGCTTGATGACTGTGTACAGGTTGGCTGGAATTTCCAAGCACGAGATTTGGCTTAGCTAAACTAGATGAAAGTGAATTAGTAGCAATATTAGGCATTTTAATACTGGCACTCAAAACAGGCTTCTGATTAGTCGGTACTACTGGAGTTCTAATTACTAACTGCTGTTCTTGTGAATTCTTTAATATGCCGGAAGCTAACTGCATTCGATATGGCTGTTGAGTCTGAAGCGTAGCTGGAACATTCAGCCGCTGCGTATTTCTAATCAGATTCTGTCGTAGTACTGGTTCTTGCACGTTCAGTGCATTTCTCAACTGCTTTTGCATCAAACTCTGCGGAATATAGCTATGCTGCTGCAATATGTTTCGCTGTGGTTGCATTAAATGCGGAGTAATGCTGTCAGAATTAGTAGATGATAAAGGTGTAGGATTAACAAGTATACTTTGAGGGCACGATTTCAAGTTTGCCTGTCTACCTAAATCTCTATTTATAACAGGTACTGTATGAGTAGATGACACAGAATATAACGCATCAGCATCTGCAGCAACCGATTCTTGAATACCAGCCAGCTTAGCGGCCAATGACATCGGCTCTTCGTAAACGGCATCATTCACGAGATGCACCAAACCAGCTTCGTCAACAACGACCGGCTGAAGAACTACTTGATTGTCCGCAGTAACCGTCTGATACAGCTGCCCATTTAGAAGAATCAGTTGCATTTCACTATCCAGTTCCGTAGACCATTCTGAATCAACGCTCTGTTGGAGACCTGAATCTACCTGCATAGGCTCTTCCATTAAGCTTGTTAACAAATTCTGCTGCAGCTGATCCGTCGAGATGCTAACGTGACCCACTGACAAAGGTTCCATATTAATGGATGGCATATTTGCAACACTGTTAACAAGGACTCCACCAAAAGAGCCACCTTGTTTTGCACCTTTGGAAATCATTGCGGTATGAGTAGCAGATGAGAATTGTGCTTCGCTAGATGTTTGTTGATACAAGTTATTTTGCGCATGATGCTGTTGCAAAACCTGATTACCGATGGTTGCCGTCAAATTGAATGCTGAGTTAGACATAACAGGACTTAGGCTATTAGCATTTGTCGGCACTGCATTTGAAGCATTAACAACAGTCGCCATATTACTGCTAATGTCATTTGAAATAATCTTGCATGGTCCATAAATAGCAATCCCTCCGACATTTTTAGAAGCCATCCGATCACTGTTATTGGCATTGATTGGTAGCATGCTGTAGCTATCCGGCTTGAATAGATATAAAATTTCAGTCTTAATATATATAACTTAATCTAAACAATTGATGATTATCTTACAAGATACCAATTTTTCACTAAAGTGTTAATTGGTGCATCACTCAATGACTGTAAAAATCAATCAAATAGAAGTAAATATATTTCACTTGCAAACTGTTGAGCTAGTATAAAGAAATATAATTAAATAAATAAGAAATTTAAAACAAAAAATGTATTCACACATGTATATCTCCATCTCTATCCAAAAGCGATAAAATTTAATGACTGAGATTAGATTGCTAGATTGAGATTTGGTAGCACAAACTCTTTAAAAAAATTTATATACATATAGTAAGGGCAAAATGAGTGAAATCTTTACAATATGAGCACTATGATGTAGAAATTAAAAAAAACACTTCTGAAGAAGGGTTATTTTAATTTTTAAAAGGAAATTACGCATTGCTCAATGTTATGCCTCACTCAAGTTTTCATTTGCATTCAGTTAACAGACACTTATCGATTCTACTGACTTCCTAACTATGAACATTTAAATTCACAAGCCCAAAAGTAATCATTTCGTGTATATACATATATGTTCCACTTAAATATAGGCTTAAGCAATGACTTATGCAATCATTGCTTTACGAAATGTGTTACGAGATCACGGTACCTGACTTTTTAAATTGCGTTCTTCATACATAATATTATTAAAGTGTTAACGTTTAACGTATAATATTTACATTATTTTCAAATTAAATTTTGTCAATTAGATGCTACGTAACTGTGTTGTGTCCGGGTGGCTGAAGAATAAATCAACCGTAGACTGCATGGGTCGTAAAAGACGACAAGGCAATCAGATTCAAACCAAAGTCAGAACGGGCAATTGGTTGGCAAGCACATAGGCACCAGAAATTGCTACAAAATTGACTAATCCCAACCATAGTTAAAGTGGGATGCTAGGGAAGATTATGACGTTGTCAGTTACATCATAAATATATATACGTTACTACTACAGTGCTTGTTGCTAAATTATTCAAGCAGATTTAGTCAGCCTTAACCTTTTAATTAAATTATTTATCTGTGAATTTAATGTTACGGCCCATGATAAATTAGAAGATCCATTAAACGATGCAATTATATTGATTAATGGAAGTCTGTCGGAGTAAAAGAGTACTCCCAGCATTTAATTAAGTAAATCAGGTAGGCAACATTAAACAAAAAAAGACAAATTCATAGGTTCATTGCAGCTCCCCGAACCAGCTCATAAAATGAAACTAAAAATACTGTGAAGAAAATGCTAATTTAAATATTAATAAATTCTATATTAAACGAAAATCTCAACTAGCGATTAAGATAATATGATTATATATTTAACAATTTGAATATTAATATAAAAATTCTTTTATTTCTTAACATTGTAATCAACATCAGCCATATTGCATCCGTTCTTACCAGAGCTACCATTGCACAGAAATTTGTGCCATTTACTAAACTATTTCAACAACAGCAACAATACTAATAACAACAGGTAATACTTAATATTACCGGTATTGCAGTAACAGCCACTATTGAGACAAATCCGAGCTGAAGAAGAATTAAAAGATCCCACAATTGATGCAAATTCCAACATTCTGAAATCAGCCCTTACATTCAATTCAGAGTAGGTTAAATCACGAATATGTAATTGGAAATAAACTTACTCTTTTTTAAAGTGTTGCTTTCGGGTGGGAAAACTTATGCTAACCTTAGCTTTACCAGCATTAGACAGTAATTAATGTTTCGAAATATTCAGCCCACTTGATTTGCATGCTTTGGGCATTGTAGTTATGGCTCGAATGTATCAGCTAAACTGTGCGACAATTAATTAGCGTAATGATAATCAGATTTTCCTGTATATCTTGTAAGACGAAGGACAATTTAACACTCGACTCTAGATCATAATGCAAATATAAACACTCTATATCATCATCTCAACTTCCCTTGCATCTCAATTTAACTAGGGTCGGGATACGAATAGACTGTCTCAAATCCTCGATCTCTGTCCTACGGCATATCCTCCATCAATCAATCCCCCATTCCATTCCTTTAAATTTTTGTAGCATTTTCAGGAGCCAAGGCGCTCACCAACCGAATGCCCTTTCTGACGTTAGTGTGGATCTTAGTGCTTTAGTCGCCTTCTACGACACGCGCAGTCACCGGTTGGTCAATTCTTCAAACAACCCGGACACAATACGTGGAGAGAAGCATTATATATAAGGCCCCATAATTTATAACATAGACTTGTTACATTAACAGTATACACGCATTATAGTGAAATGAAAAACTATGTTGATGTCTATCACTTTTAATACCACATGTTTAAACCGTTAGGCAATTTAGTCCATTTTCCGAATAACCAATCCAGTGAATGTCCGATATTTATTTTCAGATCAGCGCGGCAGGAATTCGAACCCAAAAGAGTTTAATTCACCTCAGGATCTGTCAAATAAAATTTCATGGCGTTCACTCTACGCTATTGAGACATTCTAATTACAGCATGGAGTGTTGGGATTACAGAACAATCAGTTTAATACCTCATGCGTCGAAGATCGTATTAAAAAGAAATCTTAGAGAATTTATAATTTTGGCATTCAATTTAAAACGGATATATGATAATTACAATTTGATTTTAGAAAAGGCTGTGGCCTAAAAGCGTCAATAGGGGTAATTTATGAACGAAGCTTAGATTTTGGGAATGACGCATTTGAATAATACTTAGCCTATGTTTTAAGGGTAAGCTACTGAACTTTCTGTATGAACATACAGTTTCGATTCGTACGGTTTTGCAGTTATTAAAACCGCCGTACACGTTCTAAAAAAGGTAAACACGCATTATAGTGAAATGATCAACTATGTTGATATATATCACCTTTAACACTACATGTTTAATCCGTTAAGCAAATTAGTCCATTTTCCGAGTAACCAGTCCAGTGAATATCCGAGATTTGACTCTCAGATCAGCGCGGCTGGGATTCGAACCCTCGAGGGTTCAATTCACCAATGGATCTGTCATTTAAAAGTTCATGACATTATCCATTGCGCTATTGAGACATTCTAACATTAAGACGTTCTAGGGAAGTACCTAGGTGAACTAACGCTTCTTGACGGATTGATACAGAAATTAGTTTAAAAGTGTAACAAGATGTGCAAATTATTGATGAACTGAGTAATTTAAACGAGAATCAATTTGCATTTTGACAAGAAAATTACAACGACAATAACTGTGAAATCTTGGTATGGTCTACGCTATTAAATGAATGTGAAACTTGGACCTCAAAGAAGGAAGTTATTAGGAATGAAGCGTTGAAGGAAGTAGCGTTGGAATATGTATATGGATAATTAGCTGGATACAAAAGATACAAATGAAGAAATTCTGAAGAGTATTGTTAAATGCATAAGAAATAGGAAGAAAAATTGGAAAGTACATATTCCAAGGGGTTACATATTCTATTGTCTACTAAAAGAGGTAGAATGTAAGGAAAGAGAGCAGAGGCAGACCGAAATTAGGAATGCTAGATGATTTATAGATCCACTTATATATATATAAGTGGATCTATAAATGTGTATTATATATATATATATAAAAGTGTATTATATATATATATATATATATATATATATATATATATATATATATATAAGTATATATACAGGGTGAGTAAAGAAAAAGATAACACCTGCTAAAAGTTTGAATATCTCGGGTTATTGTTAATATTTTCAAACCAAACTTTTACCACATACTAAAGGATCAATTTCTGATGGGATGGCCAATTTTCATTCAATTTAATTCATTGATTGGCCAGTTATGCAAGTTTTAACATAGCAACACCCCATTTTTACCTAATTCGGGATTATTAAAAAGTAATTTAGCATTAGATCTAAGGATGGGAATAAATTTTATGCCGCAGAAGTTATTTATGCCAGTTATTTACATCAGTCCGCCTGTGAACAGTCAAAACAACCGTGTGTGGGCAGCGGGGAAATAGAAGGAAATCAGCTCCGAGCGACTGCTTGTTCAACGTGCTAAGTTCTCTGAGCGTGTTATGGTTTCGGCTGGCGTTTGCTACAACGGTAAGGGCAGATTGCACTACATTGACGAGAAGGTAAAGGTGAACGCTCAGTATTACGTCAATATTTTACTTCCCAAGTTGTTTGATGATGGCAATGATCTTTTACCAAATGGTTTCATCTTTCAGCAGGATGGTTCTCCGGCTCATGCTTCTCGTCATGCACAGGAATGGATCAGCGAGAGATACCCGGATTTCATTCAAAAGAATGAATGGCCTCCAAACTCTCCCGATCTAAATCCTCTGGATTACCATGTTTGGGGAACCACGCTGCATCTCTATCAGAAACACCTGCCGACGCCTAAAAACAAGACAGAACTTCAGGAAGTGCTACAATCAATCTGGGAGAGAGTCCCCCAAGCTGGAATTAACAAGGCTGTCCTGGCGTTCCGAAAGCGACTGCAATCCTGCGTAGCAGCCGGAGGAAAGCATATCGAATAGTCAGTAAAGCTAGCAGATACAATTGGTTCTTTCTGAACCACCACAACGGCCCTTTTCAGAACCAAAATAAAAATTTAATAAAATAATATTTTATTTAATGTTAAAACGGGGGGGGGGGGGGTTACTCTGCTGAAATTTGCATAACTGGCCAATCCACGCATTAAAATGGATGAAAATTGGCCACCCCATCAGAAATTGGTCCTTTAATATTTGGTAAAAGTTTGGTTTGAAAATATTAACAATAGCCTGAGATATTCAAACTTTCGGTGTTATCTTTTTTTTACTCACCCTGTATATATATATATATATATATATATATATATATAATGTATATATATATATATATATTTATATATATATACATGTATATATATATATATATATATATATATATATATATATATATATATATATATATATATAGACTGGGGCAAAAAAGAATCCCCTTGCGAAATCTCAATAACTCAAGAAAACTCAAAATATCTTTACTAAATTTTCCGAGCTTCTAGGGGAGGAATTTCTACGTATAACTTGCAAGTTTGGTGAAAATCTATTGAGCAGTAAAAAAATTACAGCGTTTCTACGAAAAAAGTGCAAAAATTAATTTTAACAAGGCTTATTTTACCAAAAGTCTTAATAACTTCGACAAAGCTCAAAATAATTTAACAAAATTTTCGGAGCTTTTTCTGCAGGAGGAAGTTCTGCATATATCCTGCAAATTTGGTGAAAATATATTCTGAAGTAACAAAGTAAAGAGTTTCACGGGAAAACATGTTAAAATCAATTTTAAAAAGGCTTATTTAAACAAAAGTACCGGAATTTTTTTTCTAAATTTAGGAATAATTTTCACAAAAGAACGACTTTTAAGCATCTTTTATTGGAGCAGCCATTAAGGTAGTGTAGGCTTATACTCCACCACTTAAGTAATCGGCCTTTTTCAGTGACGTTATTTTCTTGAAAATGAACGACTGACATTTCGAAAAGCCTTGTTGAAATGGATTTTTGCACTTTTCTCGTAGAAATGCTGTAATTTCGTAACTTCTCAAAATATTTTCACCAAATTTGCAGGTTATACGTAGAAATTCCTCCTCTAGAAGATCCGGAAATTTAGTAAAGATATTTTGAGTTTTCTTGAAGTTATTGAGATTTCGCTAGGGGATCTTTTTTTGCCCCAGTCTGTATATGCATTGACATATTTATATATTTATATATATAATTATAGATATGTATATATATATATATATTGTATTATATTATATTATATTATATTATATTATATTATATTATATTATATTATATTATATTATATTATATTATATTAAATTATATTATATTATATAATATTATATTATATTATATTATATTATATTATATTATATTATATTATATTATATTATATTATATTATATTATATTATATTATATTATATTATATTAGTATATACTATTATTAAGAGTATTCTGGCTGGTTATGATCAATGCAATCTATGGCAATCATATCGTTGCTATTAATAGCGCCAACTGGCAGCAAGCTCTGGTACATGATTAAACTTCCACGTGCCCACGCAAGGGGATATAGATCATATGATGACTGACCTGGGCATCGAACTCAGACCACTCGCATACGGGCGAGCTCTCTAACAGTTACGCCATATCCCCTTTATTCTTCCAGCAAAATATCAATTAAAAATCGCAAAGTTACCATCAAACCTACAGTGCAGAAATCTTCGGTTTTTATATGCATTATGAGGATTAATAATGACGAACATGACGGGTAACTATCTTAGAGACTGTGTGGCTTTCCACTTGACTGTAGCAATAGATAAAGGAACTTATCAGTGTCAGAGGAAGAGTGAATAAGTGTAGAAAATGAACATGTTATCGTTTTAAGAACATCTCAATGTTGCGTTTTGTACTTCATCTAACTTTTCACTAAGTACAAATACTGGTCAAAATAATGTGATAATTTATCATTAGCCTTATCAGCTAACTCAAATAATAGATTAAACAGTGGTAGATAAAAGTGGTATTGGTAGATAAAATAAATATAACAATTAGTTAAGTAGGACGGGAATGTCATAGATCGTCTGAAAGCTTTAACATTTGCTAGGATTCAGCTGTACGATCTTTAATCACTGCGCACATCATTCACTTAGGTTGATCTCATTACGAAGATTCCATGACTTACGAAAGTGAAGTATGCCTCGATGTAGCCTCCTGATTTGACAAAATTAATACTGTGGGATTTCTAATGCATAGCTCAGGACGGGCTTCTTCTTAATACTGGTTCCTTTCCGATTGAGACAGCCTGCATTGACTAACTTTATGCCATATTCAATTAGGAAAATGGTACTAAATCGTTAGTTTGTTTATGATCGTTATTTAAATTTAGTTTATTTCATTAAATATTTTGCACATTTTGATTAATTATTATTCTGAAATTTTTGAACCTGCCGGTCAATTATAGCAAATTGAAATAAACTAAGCAGCATCGGCATATATTGTACAAAAGACAATTGTATGCCATCAGATTATGTCTTAGATACACCAGTACACTAATGAAATTGCATTTCTTTAATCGAAAACATTAATTTAAATAAGTTAATATCGTTAGAGTAACCACTATTTCATTAATTGATAATGTCATTAATTTTGTCATTGATTATGTCATTGATTATGTCATTAATTGATTTCATTAAATGATGTATATTAATAAAACTGCATTTCTTTTATGATAAACAGTAATTTAAATAAGTTAGTATCGCTACTGTAACCATTCCTTTATTTAGTATACTGATTATAGATGTCCTAAGCTGCACTAGTGGACCTAATTAATAAGTTTTAAGCCCTGGGAAACTCTTAGTTTCTATATATTACAGGCATTGTACTTAATCTTGATCTGTTTCGAGAATCAGTGCATAACCTTGAACGACATTCTTAAGCTTTTAGCCACAGAAGCTTATCGATAGGTTATATGCGTAGAGACAGATGACTCGATATGTTACAATGTAACTATCAGGCTGGACATTGAGAGCTGGGTTTAGCAAGCTTTCTAAGAGTATGCACGTAAAAATGAAGCTAAGCAACGTCGGGATCGGTTAGTATTTGGATGACTGGGGAATTGGGGAGATCGAGCACTGTCAGCATGGAACAAAAACACCAAGATGCCGGGCTGATTTTGGCTCAATAGTGCTCGATGTTGTTGTTGATGACTGTAGCACTCTTATTGTTGTTATGTTATGATGTTGAAAAGCATTCGTAAATACTCGCCAGATCCAGCTTACCTTAGAATGACAACCACAACTAATAATCATGGTGAGTAGAGAGAGAGAGAGAGAGAGAGAGAGAGAGAGAGAGAGAGATCTTTACTTCAGCATCAAATCCACACCAAATGCACTGACACTATATAAAACAAAAATATAAAAACATTCTTAGTAATACGGGGTATCAGATAGTTCGTATAAAGTAGGACAACGGCCGTCAGTGAAGGCGATATACATCCTATCCAGCTGACCACCTTCAAATAACTATACTAATTCGGATAAAGTGCACATATCAATTGAAATTATGAAAACCACAAAAAGCAACTATATATATTCATGGAAATTCTATAAAAACCTGCATTATGGGGATAGGATAAGGGGATCGTAAGGGGATAGGATGCTCTGATGCTATATTTGTTTTCAGTCAAGCAGTGAAGTATTTTAAATCGAAAGGGAGCTCAATATTCATGGCAACTTTAGAGTTTAAAAAGGCATATGATAAAATTAATCACTATAAACTCCTGTCATCTTTGGTTAAACGTGGTATTCCAATGTGGGTTATGTAACGGCTACATGATTGGTATAACAAACTATTCGTTAATGTTAGATGGAGGGGGTGTGTATCTAGGGGGTTTTCAGTGAGAAGTGGTGTACGACAGGGTAGTTCTATTTCTCCTGCGTTATTTAATGTGTTTATAAATACATCTATTCTTGCTTTAAAAGATAATAATATTGGATGTCAATTTTGTGGTCAGTACGTTGGCATTATTATGCATGCTGATGATTTACTTTTAATCTCGGCTAGCGTTGCTGGTCTTCAATAAATGTTAAATACCTGCTACTCAGTTAGTGTGAACACCATGCTAGAATTTAATTACAACAAGTCCAGCTGTGCTGTCATAGGATCAGCTAGTAAATATAATATTGAAAACATGACGCTTGGGGGTAATAAATTAGAATGGTCTACAACCATTAAATACTTGGGTGGCACGTTTACAGCCGGAAAGAAGTTATTTGTAGATACGGCTCCAATTAAAAGGAAATTTTATTTGTCAGTTAATTGTATTTTAGCGAAAAACTAGGTGTACCGACGACACAGTTAAACTCGCTTTAATGGAGTCGCATTGTCTTCCGATTCTGCTATATTCATCTACAGCCGTTAGTTATTCCAAAGAGCAGCTTGTTGATCTTAATGCATGTTGGAATGTTGTTTCAGTGTATCGTCGAATCTTTGGTTTTAATCGCTGGGATTCTGTCAGGGTATTTGTTGCGGGATTAGGCCGAATGGATTTTGCTTCAATTCGTGCTTATTTATATTTGAAATTTTACAAAGAAGGAATTAAGTCATGTAATTTAGTTTTTTTAGGCGTATTGAGACGGTCGATCTTTTCATAAGACTTGAGAACGCTATGTAGAATTGTAAATTTAGAATTAAATTAACAATCTTTAATCGAAATAACGTTACGCAATATGAAACAAAATGTCTATAACAATTTTTGTGGAAGCGTTCTAGTGTAAGATTGTTTAGTTATTGCATTTGTAGTTTGTATTCTGCACTGTTTCGGTCTTTGTACGACACTTGTTAATTTTCTTAGTTGTCAAATTTGACGAATAAAAGATCTTCATTATGACATGCGCATCACAAGGCCAAACAAAAATTCCGTAGAATAGTTTATATCTAATTCTCGACGGATTCGGTTACCAACTATTGAAAAACTATTTTCAAAACCAGAAGCTGCCGATTGATAAATAATAACTGAGGCAAAGAAGAATCGTCAAGCTCTATTTCTTTGTAAACGTAAAGAAGGTAGGTATGCATTACTTGGTGAAGTGCTTAACTATTCTAACACTGAAACACTTTAGTGTGCGACATTAACAACTTTAAACTATTAGTATTCAAACTTTTTTTACTACAACATAGTCTAGAGTAAAAACAATTTTATTGACCATTCCTGTCCAGGAAATGTCGTCTATTGGCAAATGTTCGAACAAAAAAGCTAAGAACATTTTGCTCGTTCATTTCTCGTTTATTATGTTCCAAATATAAAACGATTAAACAGTTACAGCCGGATCAATTTTCCTCTCCAAGAACAATCATCATAGATTTCTAATAAAATATTTTAAATAAATGATAGTAAAATAGAAGATAAAGTAGAATGTATTTCAAACTGTATACCGTAGAACTATGATTTCGAATGATGAAACTGACTTAGCATTAGTTTTTTAATTGAAAATCAAACACAGGTAGTGAAAATTCATCTCAAACGCTATGCCGCTCTGATATTTCTCTGACATAACACTGCTACGCTGATAATTAATACTTTCAAACTCCTACCTCCACCTCTAGTGTTTCCAGTGACAGGTCCAAAATGCATTTTCATATTCACAATCTGCTCCGCACGCCCAGTGTTAGCACTCCATTGATCAAAACATAGATTCTATCACAGGGACTTAATCTTTCCCAAACTGGCTGGAGCCAGTGGCAATGTCGATAAGATAACCGACTTCAGATCAGTATGTGCAGGGTTCAAATCCTGGGCTCGTCCGTCACTGATATCGCTTTCGAGTGAGGAAACTGACGTTAATATTAGCTTTACCAAACCTCAATATAGTGTGGTTGATCTATTCAGTGGTAGCCCCAACATTGCACAGCAATTTGCAAACTAAGATATAAATCAATCAAATTAATGATAATCCATCTTCCTGTTCCTCATCTTACCACTTTTTCAGGAAGTCACGTGACGCCTAAAACAAGGCTAAATTAAAGCTTGATCAAGGTCATTGTACCCGCACCACTTGCTCAGTCATGAATTTGATTCAAGTGACCTTGAACTAGACGTGCCTATGAAGCATCTGGTCTTGTAGAGGATTAGTTCGAACAAGAGAGAGAGAGAGAGAGAGAGAGAGAGAGAGAGAGAGAGAGAGAGAGAGAGAGGAGAGAGGAGAAGGAGAGGGAGAGAAATTATTATGATGTAATAATTGACTCACTACGCTATAGTAGATTCAAGTGGTAGTTGAACAAGTACAAGCAATTAATCAAACAATAATGTAACTTGTAAATATAACTTGTAGATAAATGACGCACTTGATAAATTTCTTTCTAGGTTATTATATGAACTGTTGAAACATTCAATTTTTGGGTTTGGCATTCTAATACATATGCCAAATAAATTTTCTGCTTCAAAGAGGCCTAATAATTTACAAATGAGACAGAAGCCAATATTGCATTAACTTAGTTCATTTTGTTGAAGACATAATTGGCGACTACAAAACTGCCAACTTTAGGACAAGCTTTAAAAACTTCTGTGATATAATAACTAGTTAATAAGTTTTTCTCCGTGTTGTGCTCGTGTGTGGTTGGACAACTGCAGAAGCAACCGCAAACAATCTGCCGTGTGTACGTAAGAGGCGACTAAAGGTAGGAGCTGAAGATGGCAAGAGGGGACCCACCTCACCATGAAATATTTCCCCCAGGATTAAATGATAATTAATCCACCTAACTGAGGAATGCAACGGGAAACCACCTCAGAAGCCATATTTTTCCAAAGCTATAGGCTACATCATAAGGTATGGATAAGGCATAAACTTAGTGAAGGGATTAACTTGTTGATCTAAGGAGTGCTCTTTTGGAGCGAGATAACGAGATAACAAACTTTGAGTGTGAATATGTACCTTGAGCATGCCACTTGGCAGTGCACTGAAGAAGAATAAGTAGGCTACATAAATAATCCAGTTTCTATTTTACTTTTAATGCGCTATTGAAATTTTAGATTTTCCGAATATTTTCAAAACGGAAAATTTTGAAAAATATCCTTAATTTATTGGTTCAGTCCACAAAATTTATTTAAATTAATATTAATTTTGCAGCCTTTATTACATTTCTACATAAATCGTGTAAAGGACAATATTGTAAATAATTTATTTCGAGTAAGGCAGCTTTTGTAGTCATATTTTTAGTCCTATTTACTATTGGTTGGTATGTATTAAAGTAACATGAAATGAGCCGATGGCTTATTGGCATGCTGTTCGACAGCGGATCAGTAGGTGTAGTGTTCAAATTCAGTGCTCTAACTGTCACTGGCATGTCATCGAGCAGGAAACTGACGTTACTCTTGGCTTGGCTTTAAGTTAACACGCCAATTACTTTACTCATATCCACTAACTTCAAAGGGGGGAAGGTCTATTAAAAAGGTCATAGAAGGTAGAATGGAAGGAAAAAGAAGCAGGGGCAGGCCGAGATTAGGTATGTTAAATGATATAAAGACCCACTCATATGTGGAATTGAAGAGGAAGGCGGATGACAGAGAAGAGTGGAGGCGTTATGTACCATGGACCTGTCAGTAGGCAGTGCACTAAGAGAAGAGATCTACTAACTACCGTAATCTCTTCATTGTAATTATGTGTTTTACCTTTTAGTAATAAAATCATTGAAGTTTCTTTTGGAAATAATGTTGAGCTTATCTGTATAAGTTAAAAGAAAACCTCATTTTAGTTTCCGTATGCTGGGCCTACTCATATTCTTACGACGCTTGATTGGTAATATACTTCTACACCTTTAATTACTTGTACAGTGTATATAAAGTTTTCCGCCTTAGCTTTAATCTGTGCATGCATATAATTATTTTAGGGAGGAAGTACCACAGTTTATACAGTGGTTTCGAAACTACACGAGCAGTAGTTTACATTTATATCATTCTACCTACTAGTTCCGGACTTCCTCTAATTATTAATTCTGTTTAATGACACTTATAAAACATTGCAAAACAATCAAAATTCTATCCTATAACAGTCTTTTAGTTCTTAAAAGTAGAAATCAGCTAGGTGCGGATAGAGAGCGCCTTGCAGATTGCTCAATAAGTTACTCAATGATGTCCTCACTAGGGAGGGACACATTTAACACGATAAAAAATTACTACCTTCGGTCTGCCATCCGGATAGAATAATCACAGATAATAAAAGCAAAACTTGTACCCGTAAGTCAAAAACGGCTGAAGAAAACGGCCGTCAACAGCCTTTAGCAAAATGTTTGTTTCTATTCGGTTGTATTAAACTGCTCAACAGCCAGTTTAAAGACCTATTTAGTATATTTAAGTTACAGGAAGCCTTCAAGTGTTTCCGGAGTATCAACAGTTGTTAATAAGGATGCCAATGTACAGTGTACACATGAACTACTTTCAATTTTTTATCAACTATGTCCCTTATTATGAAAAAATGTTAGTATAGACCTACGCCTACCTGAGCGAATTTTGGTATTACTTGCTATATCCCTCTCGCAAACTTTTTCTTTTCATAATGAAAATACTTATAATTTTTTGCTAATTAATAGTTATGAAAATAATAATTCGCTGGTACACGTTGAAAGTTGACTGTTTTTAGTCGTTTTTTTATATTATCTACTTCTTTCTGTGTTTTAAATGTTTGGGCTGAAATTTTTGGAAGTTTGCGTAAAAATTGTTAAATTTTAAAATATCTTTTTGTGCCTAGAATGAAAAAGTAAAGAATGGCCTGCCTAACGTCTGGAGATTATTCGTTTTCTGCCTAAGCGTTGTAACATTGAACTTTCAGTTCGGTTCAGAGTGCATATGCATCTCTCTCTCTCTCTCTCTCTCTCTCTCTCTCTCTCTCTTAGTGCACTGCCTAATGGCAGGTCCATGGTATATAACGCCCCCACTCATCTCTTTCTTCCGCTTTACTCTTACAAATTAGTGGCTCTTTAAATCATCTAATACCTAATCTCGGCCTGCTTCTGCCTCTTTTCCCTTCCATTCTACCTTCTATGACCTCTATTAATAGACTTTTTACCCTTAGGATGTGTCTTATCCAACTCTTCTTCCTTTTTCTTAATACATTTATCAACTGTCTTTCTGTACCAACTCTCTGCATATACATATACATGTACATAGTGCTAAATGTAATTCTAAATTTTTATTATGGAGAAATATTTTGCTTGTACATACCGATCTCTGAACTAAGATTGAAAATTGTGCATAGTCGATTTTGAAAGGTGTTAGCTACAGGTACATTTGGTGAAATTTAAATTAATTTGGCTAACACCTTGGATGACATTTCACACTAGAATTGAGACTGCTAGCATCTCATATGGAGGATGGTTAAATGAATAGCCTATGTGCGCTCTAATTTGCGGATCAGATGGTGCGGGTTTCAACACCCGGGCTCGCCCGTCACAGACGTTACCTTTGAGTGAGGAAACTGACGTTAACCGTAGCTTTACCAGCTCTTAATTCGTAATTGCGGCTCTATTAAATTATTGGGCTCTTGCTTACTGGACAAATTTAAATATTAAACTATAATTGAAAAACTGAAGGTTGTAAAAATGCTTCAAAGACCAGTTCCACCTATTACACGCATTTCGAAATCGTCCTCGAAGAAATTTTAGAAATTTTTTAACCTTGAGAAGATCGAGAAAGGAACAAGAAAGTAGTTCAGTCATTAGAAGGGCATAACTACAGTGTGGGGATTTTATTAAGTTAATTTTATATATTCGAAATTAATTAATTAATTTTATATAATCGGAAAGATCAACAGCTCATTCAATATTTCATCAGAAGGTTTTGTAAAAACTCTCTTAATGTAATTGCAGCATCTGCGCTAGTCGCCTCTTACGACTAAATTAAAACGATGATTAAAGCTGCTCGATAATGTGATGTGCATGCAGTCAGTTTGGCATGATGCAACAGGCCTAATATTAAAAACCAAACCTACTGTCGTTCCATGAATGTACGTATCAAGTTTAGTACGTAAAATATGGTTTGGTTGTTCGAAATCAATAATTTTTTAGATTTTATTCTGCAATGAACGCAAATATCTAAAGATTCGATTCTCAACATTGTGTATGATTGAACCTTTTCAGATAAAGTTTGTAAACGCTGTTACATAGGCAAACTAGTCGTTAATTTGCGATTTTTCTAATATTCTGGATGAGAGTAGGAAGGTTCATTATGCAATCACTTGTTTGTTTGAAAATAGGAACGTTAATCATATTAGCAGTTGATCAGAACAGCTGAAAATGAAAGTTCGAAAAGTCTTATCTATGCAAAAAACATGAAACTGAGCCGTTGCATCTATGTTTTATGTTTGCTTTTATGTTCACATTTAAATGTAATTCATTAATTAGTCATATGCAATATTTTTCTGTTATATAATGGACCTGCCACTAGGCTATGCACTGAAAGAGAGAGAGAGAGAGAGTGAGAGAGAGAGAAGAGGGGGGGGGAGAGAAAGTATCTGGTTCGTCTAATCAATCTAATTTTCAGATAGATTGTATTTAGAATAAATATCAATTGTTTTCAGAGGCAATTGTTTCAGAAGTGAACCTGATATTTCACAAGATAATTAGGCCTAATTGAGAATTTCTAGGCCTAATTGTTTATTTAATTTTTAGATACTTTTCCCACTAAATTCGATATTAATTAAAGCATTTTCTTTAAAATCTAGGCGTTACGAAAATCTATCAATTTTGCTATCTGATCTAGTGAATAAAAATATACTCGATATCTTATCTTTTATTTCATTATACATCATTTGATATGATTGTTCTGGTTTTACCAAAAACTATTAGTTATTTGTATACCTGCTTACCTTTGTATTACACAGTAACTCTGTTATTCGATTGTTATTCTCTGTTGCTCTATTTTCATGTACTTATCGCACGAAATGAATAGTGGAAATGACAAAAATAGTAATTAAATTATTTTATTAAAAAGATTAGTACAAGTTTATATTAAACTTTAGTTTGAGAAGCGTACAAGAAATGAACCTTTACCATTAATAATTAATAATGATGTCCATCCTTTGTCTATTTCTGTTTCTCTTTCTGTCATTCTCTTTCTCTCTCTTTACCTTTATTTCTCCCCTCCCTCTCTTTCTTACTATCTCTTTTCTCTCTATCTCTCTCTCTTTCCTACTATCGCTTCTTTCTCTCTCTCTCCCTCTCCCTCTCTCTCTCTCTCTATTTTACTATCTCTTTCATGCTTTCATTTCTCTTGTTTCCCTCATTATCTCTACTCTCCTCTTTCTCTCGCTCTCTTACTCTCTCGCTCTCTCATTCTCTCATCTCATACTCCTTCTCTCTATTCTGTCCTTCAGTCTCTTTCTCCTCTCTTTCTAACCGCCTACACACCACAGTCTCCCCTATCATAATATATATCCGAACGACAGAAACTTGGAAATTATAAGCGACGAGAGCCTTAGCTGTAGGTAATGCACAATGCTGTCGTTCAAGTGGCTGAATGCTGAAGCTTAAATCTTCAATGACGTGTGAGTAAGTCTACATCATAGTAAAATTTCTAGGTGAATATTCAATTTGCACGTGAAGTTTTGAATGTTTAACCAGAACGTTTGCACACTATTAAACAAAAATTTCAGAAACAAATAAACAAGTAATTACCCCTTAATGTGTATATAAATGCGCGTTTGAATTTATGTTCTTTATTGTATGAAAAACTCTGCTGTAGTATATGTAATTCTTGATGCAATAGAATTTATAGAAAATATAATGTTACTGTAATAGACTTTTATAGAAATCTTATAATTAGCGAATTGAATTTAAATTGAGCCATCTAAGTCTAAGTATTTATTTATAACTTGTTAACAGTAATTTTATTTAAATACTTTAAATTAGCCATTAATAATTTAAAACGTATCTAAGATCGAGAAATATGTCGTCATTTGAAAGGCTGTTGCTGCTGTCACTCATAAGTATGGGTTTATTTGTTCTTTTCGTTCCTTTTAAAAAAATTTCAAATGCCACATGTTGGTAAATAAAGTCTAGCTACTACCAAGTAATAATACGTTTTACTGTGGCACCTTTCTTTTGCGGCATTGATAATTTTATGAGATATATTCCATTGTTACCAATGGTGAACTTTTGCAACCACAAATCTGCTGTTTGACCCACAACATAAGTTTAACAACATTTATCAACAACGTTTGACAACATACAACGTTTAACAACATTTTAACAACAATTATTATTATTTATTGCAACAACAATTATTATTATTTATTACAACAACAATTATTATTAGTTATTAACGAAGTCTAACAACATAGGACATTAATTTCCTTTCAGCGAAGGACATATGGTCCAGCTTCATTTGTGGAGAAGATTGGATGCAAAAGGTTCCAAATAAAATCTTCGTTATCTCTCAAAGTGATTAAGACTGTCAAACCTATTTCAAGCTCAGAAGCATAAGCGTGCGAGCTTTACCGAATGTTAAAGTGTTTTGCCAGTGAATTCTATAATACCCATACTGCGAAATATTTTGGTTTCGAAACGGACGCAAGCCTGAGTACTGGTAGTATAGTAGTTTAAACATCCATGACATCCCCTGCGGCTGTGGTATCGGGGTTTAATCTCTATAGTAGGCCTATTATAGTGTATGACAATGTCAAGTATATTTCATTTAGGAGCAATTTTCGAAAACCTTCACTTAAGCTGTATTATAGAACCTATTATATTATCTCTTATAACGTTACAGCACTCGTAAATATTTACCTGGCGTTGGTTAGTTAATTGCAATGCAATGTAATTGTAAGCTGATATTTCAAGTGGCCATATTTGATCGGTCGTGTTACTTTCTGTTTCTCGTAGCTCTCAAAGACTTTAAAGAACAAGTCATATTATCATTTAGCATACGCTACATGTATATCGAATAGTAATTTTAACAGTAAATTTTGTTTAATTCTTTTGTATTTCTTGCCGATATTTTCTTAGTTTTATAGCTAATTAATAGATATTTTATTATCTGTTGTAATATTATCACTATATCTTATATAATAATAGTCTATTCATTTTCTAGTACGCAAGTGCTCCTAGTATTACAAGGGTACTATATCGCATCAGTATCGAATTGTGCTGTATATTATATTCATCTGATACATATACTTTTCTATAGCAATAGTAATTTTGAATGTTATATCAATTTTCAAGTAATATTCTATATTATTTGCTATAGTACAGGATTACTGTAATCTCTAAGTTAAATATTATTTAAAGTTTGTCATCAATGTTTTGCATATAAATCCTCAAAAATCAATTTTGTACTTTCTATTCCATAGTTGGAACCGGTGGAAGGCTTGAATGTTATGCCGGTTAGATGGCCGAATGGACAGTATGCTTGCCTAAGAAGCAGGAGGCCATCAGTTCGAATCCCAGCCAGACCGTCTCTAACAGTAGCTTTTTTGATAAGGAAACAGACGTTAAAAATAGCATTTATAGTTGTACGTAGAGAGGCATGCAGTAAACCATGGCGGCTAGATTTAATAAGCTGGCGATAAAATTAAACGACGACATTTTGGTGACGGAAACGACAGAAAAATGTATAATTTGAATGTGTTTAAATGAACTACAAATCAACATTAATCTTCATTAATTAAAATCATTGCTTTAAAGTATGCAATCAGATTATTCAGCAAAACTATTCATAGTGTGCAGATGGATGGCAAGAGCAACTAAAATGAATATTATACTCGTAATGTATTCGTTGCATTCACAGGTATAACAGCATTGCTGGCGGCGAGTGAGGCGGCTCCTGTGATAGAAGGTTCGTTTTGATCGATTATTATTATTTTTTAATTTTTAATCGATTTATCTCAACATACAGAATAAGAAGTCACCGCCGGCGATAAGGTACATTACAAAATAGAATGCATATGTGAAGCGGTAGTAAAGGGTAAAAGATTATAACTTTAATATTTCGCAATTACTTGAAAATAAAATTAGCCAATAATGATTAGTAAGTTTTATTTAAAACGTAGGAAACATTCAAATAAAAATAAATAAAATAAATAAATAAAAATTAATTGCTGCATTACTAACCAGTTTAACAGAACTCAAAATGTATACAATGCAATTGAAGCACAATAAACAATACCGCGTATAATGTTACAACATAGTACAATCAGTACCTACATGCAATACGAAGATGTTTTGAGATTACTTTTCAAATTCGTGGTAGATTTCAGTGATTTGAGTCAAATGCACTATATTGTTCGCGCATCAGTCGTGCACTAAAATAGGTACATAAATAACTTTTTTTATTGTTATTAAGCTCAAAATGCTCGTAATTAATCTTGATTAAACGCTTGAATATAGAGATGGATGTTTAAAAATAACCTGAAAGATATCCATTATAGTGGGACCCTACATGTTTCACAGGTACTGCTTATTATCAGTATTGCCGATGCAAGTCTAATTTGAATTTTTAGTGTGTTCAAAATTTATTACCATCGAACTTGCTAAGCAAGGACGATACAATCTGGCTCGTTTAACCTTTTGCATTGTGTCCGGGTCACTGCAGAATATAAAAACCTTAAAACTGCACTTATTGTAAGAAATAACTAATAAAAAACAGAGGAAGGCAATGCGAAATAACCTTTGAAACCATATTTTTTAAGACAAAGGCTATACTTGGGTTTTGTGAAGGCTTAGCCCATTTAGTGTGGGATAAATGGTGTTCTAGTATTTAATGTGAGAGCGGACTGCTTAATATGAATATGCACCTTGAATCTGACACGGCATTATACAAGAGGGAGTGATATACCTTTCATAAGGATTCGTAGGGATGTGATAGAAGTAATTGCATGCGTTAAAAACGAATTCGCTCAAGTTAAAATTATTACAAAATTCGAAAGAAATTAAAGGTGCATGTTAGTTAAGAAACAAGTAACATAAATAAATAACAAATCTCAAATTTTAAGAGGCAGAATCAACAGAGAGTAGATAATAGTTGTCGCTCAACATAAGGACCCAGGGATGAATGAGAAATTGATATTTATAGGTTTTAATACTATCATTATTTGCAATATGCCATGTGTTAAATTGGATCATGATATTATTTTAAATTAAATTAATTCATTTGACTTTAAAAAATTTGACTTGAATAACGGTATGCAGCTATATATATATATATATATATATATATATATATATATATATATATATATATATATATATATATATATATATATATATGTATATATATACATGTATATATATATATAATGTATATATACATGTATATACACTGTGTTTTTTATAACTGATACCCCAAATTATTTTAACAATAAAGTCGTAAGAAGTTGACCGATGTTCTTGAAATTTACAGCACTTGACCAGCGGCCAATTCTACAGAACACAGATAAATTTCGTTTGAACATCTTTAAGGACGTGAAAGTTATAGTTTTATGAATAGGAGTGGGGTCAGATAAGAAATGTCCAGTACAGGATTACGGTCGTGTTAAATGCAGCGTAAAATTATCTCTATCAAAATAATAGTGAACTCGTCACAATATTTCAGCTAATGCTGTTTTGAAGAGCAATCACTTCTTAGCAAAATGACTTAAGATACGTGCTCATATGTTCTTAGTTGACAAAATTATTAAACTTTTAAAGCATGCATTACATGTCTGGGTACAACTGCTATAACCGCTGCCACTGCAGCGGAGTCCTTTTCTTTGTTTATTCTCTTCATGCATTGCATGCATAAAAAGTTCAATAAGTTTGTCAATTAAGAACATATCAGCACATATTTTACTTCATATTGAAAAAAAATTCATTAAAAAAATTCAAATTGCTCATCAAAAGAGCATTAGCATAAATTTTATATTGCGTGTTAGCTAGCATTTTTATAGAGATAATCTAAGCTAAATGTAACACGCCCGTAATCCTGTGTTGGAAATTTCATATCTGACCCCACTCATATTCGCGAAACTATGACTTTCACATTATTAAAGGTATTCAAACGAAATTTCTCTGTGTATTTTAGAATTGGCTGCTGGTCAAGTGTTGTAAATTTCAAGAACATCGGTCAACTTCTTGCGACGTTATTGTTAAAACAATTTGGGGTATCAGTTACAAAAACACAGTGTATATATACATTATATATATATATATATATATATATATATATATATATATATATATATGTGTGTGTGTGTGTGTGTGTACATTTGTCAACTGTCCATCTGTACTAACTCTCTTCAGAACTTCTTTCTTTGTAGCCCTGTGAGTCCACCTAATCATTACATGGAAAAGTATGGAATGGATTAGCTGGACTCAAAAGGTTACAAATGAGGTCTGGAGATGGTTGGTGCAGATAGACAGCTTATAAATATATCAATAAATAGGAAGAAAAGTTGGATAGGACCCAATACAAGGGGGAAAGTCTACTAAATTGGTCATAGAAGGCAGACTGGAACAAAATAGAGGCACTAGCTGGCCGAGATTAGGAATATTAGATGATTTAAAGACCCACTTACATGTCGGCATGAAAAGGAAAGTAGAAGACAGAGAAGAGTGGAAGCGTTATATACCATGGACCTGACAGTAAGCACTGCGCTAAGATATATATATACAGAGTGAGTAAAAAAAATGATTACACCTGCAAAAAGTTTGAATATCTCCGGCTATTATTAATATTTTCAAATAAAGTATTTACCAGTTACTAAAGGACTTATTTCTGATGGGGTGGCCAATTTTCATCCATTTTGGTACTTTGATCGGCCAGTTATGCAAGTTTCAGCAGAGCAGCCCCCCATTTTTACCTAAAAATGGCGTTTGCTACAATGGTAAGGGCAGAATTGCACTTCATTGACGAGAAGGTAAAGGTAAACTCTCAGTATTACGTCAATACTTTGCTTCCGGAGCTGTTTGATGATTGCTATGCTCTTCTACCAAATGATTTCATCTTTCAGCAGAATGGTACTCCGGCTCATGCATCTCGTCATGCACAGGAATGGATCAGCGAGAGAAACCCGGATTTCATTAAGAATAATTATTAAAATGTCCTCCTAACTCTCCCGATCTAAATCCTATGGATTACTGTCTGGGGAACCATGCTGCATCTCTATCAGACACCAGCCGAAGCATAAAAACAAGACAGAACTGCAGGAAGTGCTACAATCTATCTGGGAGAGAGTGCCCCAAGCTGGAATCAACAAGGCTGTCCTAGCGTTCCGAAAGCGACTACAGTCTTGCGTTGCAGCGGGAGGAAAGCATATCGAATAGTCAGCAGATGTAATTTGTGCTCTCTGAATCACTGCAACAGCCCTTTCCATGGCCAAAATAAAAATTAAATTAAATAGAATTTACATTTACAGAACATTAAAAATATGGGGGGTTGCTCTGCTGAAACTTGCATAACATCCCAATCTATTTACCAAAATGGATGAAAATTGGTCACCCCGTCAGATATTAGTCCTTTAGTAATTGGTAAAAGTTTTATTGGAAAATATTACCAATAGCCTGAGATATTCAAACATTTTGCAGGTGTAGTCTCTTTTTTTACTCATCCTGTATATACATGTATATATTATATATATATACATATATATATATATATATATATATATATATATATTTATTTTTATATATACATATATATATTTAGATATATATATATAAATATATATATATATATATACAAGTATATACATCCCGCTTTATTTGTCTCCTATTTTAGATGATAATTTTGAAGGTTCTCAACGTCACATACCGAACGATACTGTCGTCGTCCAAGCGCAGAAATTAGAGACAATTTCGCGGAGTTTTATTAATAAGGTCAGTTGCTAATATTTGCATTTTTATCAAATTCATATTCTATTGGGATCTTGTTCTTTTAGTAATATTTCAGAGTTCCATTGCTTAAAACTCTGAACGTTCTAGTGTTGCATAATAATGAAATAGGGAGCAGTGGCAGATCCAGGGGCAGGGGGCCCGAACCCCCTTAAGTCCAGCGAAAAGAATTGTAAGCTATATTTTCATTGTTTCTATGGCAATTTCTATGTGTCAGTATGTTTGTAAGGGTAGTGGTTAAGGTGGGGGTGAGGGGGGGTGGTGGGGGTACGAGAGGGAACTCAGTTCCACTAGATCAAATTGGTTTGAAATATGGGAGTAGGGGCCAATATTTCAAAATATTTCGCTTTAACCACTGTATAATAGGAAAAAAGGGTGCTAGTAAAAATGTGAACTCTGTCCCGCAGTAGTGGTGCAAACAGCCTTGGCTGGGAGGGATTTAAGCCCCCTACCCCCAAAATTAAGTCACTTTTGCAATTCGTTCAGATCCGCTGAGTTTCGTCAGAGGTAAAACATTTAGGCCCTACCTACTTTTTCCAAAACAAATGTAGTATTTAAGGCATTTTAGGTTTTCCTCTCACTTTAGTACAGGTATGCGTGAGGGGGGCGGGATGGGCTAGGATACACTCACTCTGCTAGCCGAGCGCAGTAGTGATAACAATTTGAGCCCCCACCCCCCCACCAGAATTTTTCTGATTGCGTCACATGTCCGGAAGAAGTCGGGGCTAAAGAAAAAAATGTGTATACTCTCAAAAACAAATTGCGGGCCCCGTTAAAAAATTCCTGGATCCGCCCCTGATAGAGAGACATTTCGATGCTACTACTAATAATGAGCAAAGCGTAATTGAAGGCTGCAGACGTGTTAGGCCTACGTATAGTATAGTCATTATATTTATAATTACTAATTGATTCATTAATTGAAAATTAATCATTTAATTACTAATTGCTACATGTAATTGATTCCATGTAATCACTCCATGTAATCTTTTCGACAGTCATTGTCCGATCAGTTTTTACCTCATTTTGAAGGTCATAATATCAGATGATATGTTTGTGTCCGGTTAAGATCCGCTTTAATTAAACTTACAGTAAGTTATTACATATTAGCTTTATTTTAACTTATCCCATCTTTTAATTTGGGATAAATTTGTTGGGCGATGTAGTTCTCCTGTTGGTTCTTGAAACAGATTGTGAATGTTTCCTGACACTGCATTTTGAAATTATCCACCTCCTTGTTTATTTTTTATTTATTTTCTCGCCTTGTGTACGTGGAGAAATCGTGGACTGCAAGTGTCTCAACAGGCGAGATAGCAATAAGATCGAAGAATGCAACGAAAGGGCTTTCTTTGGCGTGAGTCAAGGCTCTCGCCAAATTGCTTTAGAATTTCTAGTGTCCCGATTCCAACTAAACTTGGATTCAAGGGAAGAAGAAGATGATGATATTTAAATTGCTTAATGGATTAATAATATGCACTTTGTTTAGAACATTTTGCAATTTATTCTGCGATTCAAGAATATGTGGAATTATTTTACACTCATTTTCTTTCGCAATAATGATTGAAATAAATAATATTATATTTTCAAAATAGATATTATATTTATGATTACGTTTAAAAAATTTGCTCAATATTATATTTTCTCAAAAGTATATTTATTTCCATATATTATATTTGTTTATAAATCACCAAACAGATCGATTACACAAGTAACAATTACGATATAGCTGATGGCAATGCGAAGATATGCACAAAAGAATGGAGAAAGCTGCGAAAGAGGGTGCTAAAGATTTCAACAGATAAAAAAGTTAAAAGAAAAGAAAAAATTGCAGCAATGAGCACAAACCAAAATACGTCAAGGATTCTTAATTTGCAAGAATCAGAATGTAATTATCAGGTAAGCAAATTGTTCTAGATTACAATTTCGTTTGAAAATATAAATTCAAGCTATACCTATAAATTCAAGCTGCAACCTATAGAAATTGATTTTTAATAAAGATTGCTTAATTGAAACAGTATTTGTTATAAGGGCTGAATGACTCAGAAGCTAATGTTGGAGATCATAAGCAGATTGTTAAAAGCTCTTGACTCTGCAGAACCAACACTCTCTTATCTCAGTCAAATGAGTAGATAGTTCTATTCTATCTCTTCTTCAGTGCACTGCCAAGTGGCAGGTTCAAGGTACATATTCATACTCAAAGTCTGTTTTCTCGCTCCATATGAGCACTCCTTCGATCAACAAGTTAATCCCTTCACATAGTCTATGCCTTATCCATATCTTATGTAGCCTATAGCTTGGGAAAAATAAGGCTTCTGAGGTGGTTTCCCGTTGCCTTCCTCAGTTAGGTGGATCAATTACCATTTAATCCTGGGGGAAAATATTTCATGGTAAGGTGGGTCCCCTCTTGCCATCCTCAGCTCCTACCTTTAGTCGCCTCTTACGAGCCTCGGGTGTGGTCCAACCACACCCGAGCTCAACACGGGGCATCTATTCTAAAATAGTATAAAAATTATCTTATTTATAACTTTAATAACCTTCCAGAGTACATAGGTCTATACCAAAATTCAGAAACTTGTATCCGCGGGAAATACAGTACATCGCTGTGCAAGGTCCTAGATATTGGCTAATTTTGCCGTATAGTGTAGCTCGTTAAGACCTTTAACTCTTTTAATAAAAACCTTCCTAATACTAAGTTACATGTAGCTATTATCTCATCCGGTCTTCTTCTTTTAATATTTTTAATATTTTATTTTTAATCTCAATTTAAAATTACACTCCTGCCTATTTTGTATGCACAAGTTTATCCATCATTATTTTTCTTGAAGTTCACATATAGTATGTGTTTTTTCCTTTTGCATTTGCTTGTTTGTGTGCTATGTATGGGAACTATACTGGGTCGAATAACCCTTTTTGGTGTTAGTATTAAACTGAATTGAATTGAATTACATATTCAATCATCTCATTATATACCCAATCCATATAGTATATGATTTTAAAATATACTCAATCATCTCATTATATACTCAATTATCACATCATAGACTCAATCATCTCATTATCTACTCAATTATCGCAATATAAATATATCTATGTGTGCTGCGATTGGGTTAGTTGTGAAATTTTGTGCTGTGAAATTTCTTCAATGTCTCTAATGAAAAAAGATCATTGAAATGGGTAAAAATGTTTTAAATACTCAGGTATTACTTTTACAGCAGGTAAAACCTAACGGTTGATACCAAATTGATCATTAGAAAATTTTACTCTAGTTGCAATAATATATTGAGTAAATCAGCTTATTTAACTAAGCTGACAAGATTACATGTTTTAGAGTCCCATTGCATGCCCATTTTAACCTATGCCATCGTAGGCATATCACTTAGAAAAGATCAAATCAGATTCTGATTTAAATGTTGCCTGGAACAGTGCTTATAGAAAGCTACTTAACAAAAATAAACCGTTCATTGCACGTGTCGTAGTAGGTGAAGGAGCAAAGAACCGGGGACGTTAAGGAGGAAACCACCTCAGAAGACATATTATTTTGAAGTCATAAACTACGTTAAGATGTAGATAAGTCAATGTCTTTCGTGAAGGAATTAATTGCTTAACCGATTGAGTGCTTTTTGTGGAGCGTGAAAAGCAGCATGTGAGTAGTAAAATGTACCTTAGACCTGCCACTTGGCAGGATTCTACAGAGTGAAAGATATGTGCTATGCGTGTATCTTGTGTGTAACATATTATGTCAATAATATGAAAGAGGTTTACATTATTGCCTTGTGTTGTTTGTAAAAACAGCTTATCGAATACTTACATCTTCTGAAAAATACTGCGAATCAACTGAGTAAAAGAAATAAAGGAAACGACGTCGTTGGCATAACCTCTGATGACTGGAAAAAAATCTCTAACAGTTTGAATAAAATAATTAGAAAAATTGGAAAGCCCGTAGATGCCAAGAATAAAAATAATATTCGAAAAATGTCTAAAGAATTGCAAAGTCTGTTTAGCGAGAAGAGATGCCATAACTACGGCATTCCTCATAATAAATTCGACCGTTTTTTTTTTTTTTTTCTCATAAATGTCTCCAGTTGCCTTGCTGATTAATTTGATAGGCCTTCTATTGAAGTACATTCTTAGATTTGACTGAACTGCGTCCACGCAGCGTTCAGTTAAAATTACAATTAATCAAGAGAGAGACTTTGGCATTGCGGCACCGCGTAACTATACTGTTCAGAGAAATTTATCAACCTAAGAGGTCTGTGATAAATGTATCTCCATATTACAACTAAGAGGGCCCATCTATATGGCTGTGAATTTACATTTTGCATCAAGGCCAGTATAGTTACTGAGCTAATATTACTGTCGCCTTAGACTATTTCAGTATTTTCCTACATGTTTTATTAATCATGTCTTATGCAGTCAGTAAAATATCAGTATTAATATAGATATCAGTATTACTATATATATATATATATATATATATATATATATATATATATATATATGTGTGTGTGTGTGTGTGTGTGTGTGTGTATGTGTGTGTGTGTGTATATATATATATATATTCATACTGATATAGTGTTTCTTATTATTAAATCTTACTTTAATTATGAAGCAGAGCATGATGTACCTGCTATTGTGTTGTATATGCTGCTATTAGAGCTACTCCGGCAGGTCTGTGTCTCTGTATTTTACATGTAAGTATCGCACTATTATGCTCTTCACTTAGTAGAACGACGATATAGTAGTATCCACGTGCTTCGGTTTTTGCATTAGTAGTGCTGATAAATAATAATAAAAGTGCAATAGCAATGCAAGTGAACAAATATTAGAAAGTGCGTAACAATGAAAGTGCACTAAACTCGAAGTGCAATAGGGATGATAGGTAAGTAGTAGAATATTAATAACAATAAAATATAGTATCCTAGTACTGTAGGTAGCTGAATATGTTCTATCAGAGCTATGAACTTTTAATCGCCATGTTATTCACCAAGGTATTCTTCATGTACAAATGTTTTGTTCACCATGATGACATTTACAAGGTATTGTATGTGTATAATATTTGAATTAGAAGCTCAGTATTTGATCTTTCTACAGCTAACACGGGTATAATGTCATTGTCTAGCTTGCGATCACGATCGCTTCTAATCTAGTACTGGATTTTGAACCCTTCACCTATTGATCGGCTGTGATATCGATGTTTCTGACTCTTGCCTTATGGTGAAGAATTGCAAGTTAAATTTTTATTTATTCATGTAGCGTGATATAACTAATCCATCAAGTTACTGACTCTACCGAAAAATAGAATCCTGAAATAGAAATAAATATTAGGAATAAACGTAAATTAATAGAATTGATGTTATAATAAAATAACCTCAATTAAAAAGAAGTGCTTCTAATTACTCCTATGTGCAATGTTCGCATTGATTTTGATTTTGATTTTGCATTATTGTGTTCTTTTCCTGTCTTATGATGACAAAATATATATACAAGAAGTATATATATTTTGTAGATAATTCTACAAGAACAATGTATGGTATAGTCTACCAATAGAACATGGTATATACAATATATCATGGGATTGTCAATACTTTATTCCACGTAGTTATACAGTGTATACACATGTATATGCATGCGCTTTTATACTTTAACGGGCACGCAGAATCCTATACAACTTAGTACGAGTCGAGATTATTAGTAGAAAAAATGTATTATTTGTATAATGGAGTTAACATGGAGACCTTCCACTTGTTAAGTTATAGAAAGAAGTAATAGTACTTTTAAGAGTTAATTCACATAAAATTATTTTTAGAAAGTTTTAAATGGAGACTTTAGAATTGGTAACGTTTTACCGTTCGTATAATTTGTTTATTCTCGTTATATTTGTGAATAATGTATGTAATTTATAAAACGATTTATTACCTTTATTTCTTAGTTATTTGCTGTATAATTTCATGCATAATTTTTTATTATTCATAATATAATTTCGTAATCGCAGCGGCAAAATTCCAAAATGAGATAAAGAGCAATTGACTTATTTAAATATACCTAATTATATTAATATGTAAAATTAAATTAACTCTGTAACTTTATGTAAGTTGTATTATTCTATTTATTGCGATTATTATGTTTTAACTAACTATTTAAGCTCTTGATATAACTATCTACTCGAATTGAATGTATGCTGCTGCGCTGATGAGTCAAATATTATTTTCCTTTAGATTATTATCACGGACGGCTTCAGTGGATAAAGTTATGGAGTTCAAAACGTTAAGATGTTCGCCAGTTAAAAGATAGTAACTAAAATCGCAGATATATTTATGGACAGAATAGAGATAATTTTTGCGTAGAAAGGATATTTTTATCAGGGAATGACAACCCTGCCAATTAAATGTTAATCGAAGCTGAGGAAGGCATAGGGGACCCACCTCGTCATAAGCAGAATCTCCACGTATAATGGTATATAATTTTAGGTGATTTAAAGATCCACTCGTATGTGGACATGAAGAGAAAAAGGAAGACAAGACAAAGAAGAATGGAAGCATTATATATCATGGATCTGCAAGTAGGCAGTGCACTAAGAGAGAGAGAGAGAGAGAGATTTATAGAAAGACAATCTAATTGTCGGATAGTATACTCGGTTGTGTGATAGCTGTGTCAGTTGAATACTTGTGTTATATAGCATACTTGTATTAAATAATATACTTATTTGTTTGACAGCATAGTTGTGTGTTGAATGGCATTAGGTCTATGGTTTGATATTTAGCCGGGTACGCATTTATTTGTATTCCAGAATTATGTTTTGTCCACTCATTGAAGGTCCACTCATTTAAGCACCATTATGTGCAATTTTACGTTCTCCATTACGTTTGACTTAAATAATATATATATATATATATATATATATATATATATATATATATATATATATATATATAGACGGCGGGATTAGCGCATTGACGGCGGGATTAGCGCACTTGGTTTAGTTGCGCGTCAATTATTGAAGTTAAGCTGCATCGACCTCGGTTAGTACTTTGTGGGTGACCACCTTGGAAGACCGAGTGTTGGTAAAAGCTTACGAAGGAAAAAATCCCAGGGTGATGGAAGGTTATTCTTAAATCCGCGCCGGCTGCAATTGATGCGCCATCAAAAGGCAACGATTACTAATAACCATGAAGAGGAAGGAGGAAATGGGTCTTAAACAAGCATCTGTGCTTCCTGACCCAGTGTGCCGTTATGTTAGTGTGCCGTTATATAATATCACTGCTAATCTGACATTTGTGTTTTAATACTGTGTTGAAAGCTGTACTGTATTTTTAGCAAACAATTTAATTTAAACCATTTATTTAAACAACATAGATTTTGAATTTAATCTATGCATTTCAATTTCATTCTCTTATTATGCTTATTATATTTATGCCAAAAATATTGATCATTGAAGAAAAACGACGTAGCACGAGAATTTAATATCTTCATGACTCTATATTAAATATGTTTCACGCTTCATTTCTTTCAGCAACGCGACAGTATGCAGCAAAATTTGTTTGATTTACATGTAGTAATGGTGTGCAGTAGACCTGTATTGACAACACAGGGTTCCTCGACATATGAGTCACTCACTTGAATTAGTCACAAGAACCCTCGTGGGTTCGAATCCCAGACGCGCTGATCTGAGAGTAAAATCTCGGACATTCACTGGACTGGCTACACGGAAAATGGACAAAATTGACTAACAGATTTAACATGTGATATTAAAAGTGATAGATATCAACGTAGTTGATCGTTTACTATAATGTGTGTTATTATTATTATAAAGACTAGTTCAAGCCAATTACATCTTTCAAATATAATGCTAAAATTCAAGTGATTAATAATAAGGTAGTTAAACAGGAATTTGCTTAAATTTATAGAAACTAAATGGTAGTATTAGCAGAGTAGTATTTTTATAATATTACTTTCGCTATTTCTAAATGGCACATTCGTACATGTAATGCCCAATCAATTTCTTAACCATCCATATTCTATAATTTAAAAAAATGTGAAGTGAATAAATGTTACTGGAGTTTAAAGATTGAATAAAAGCTAAAAAAGCTGGTAAATCTAACGTTAACGTCAGTTTCCTCACTCGAAAGCTATGTAAGTGACAGCCTGACAGGCGAGCCCAGGATATGAACCCGCACATACTGATCCGCGGTCGAATACCTTACCGACGATGCCACTGGCTCCAACTAATATGTCAATTAGTTCCTTATTTCAGTACTTTATTATTCTTAATCTCAGTAGTATGGTACGAGACAAAATGGAGTGGAGGAGGTCTATTCATATCCCGACCCTAGTTAAACTGGGAATAAAAGGAAGAAGATGATGATTATGATGAATCTTAGTAATAAATTGATTATATTTATTTGTATTTCGTACAGTTTGATGTTCCATTTTAGAGCAACTTTAAGAAAAGAAGACTATTAAAAGACTGTATTTTTATTTTAGTATTTAGTTGTTTTATATAGTATGGGTCTTAAACGAGTAAATGTGCTTCCTGATCCATATTGTTATTTTACGTTATGTTATATGTTGTTTTTATGAACTAATTGCTACTTTCATTAAATACTTTTGCGCATTCAAACTAAGTTTTCATAAGTTTATAACACACCTACATCAATTTTTTGCTCAACCTCTGAAAGTGCAAAAAATAATCAATTGAAAGCTTCTCCAAAATGGCTACCAAACTAATAATCACCATATCCTATTAACCTCACATCAAAACGTCTGACCTACCTCTGAAATTATGAATTTCATAGGCAGTATAAGTATAATTTTATAAATTAATTAACGAAATAGTAGGTCTAATAATTGTAGCTAGTGTAGGAATTAGTAGGAACTCTATTTAAGTTTCTTATAATGCATTTTGATTATTCTATGATCGTATGTGTATGCGAGTATGAGTGTGCAGGACCTATATATGTATGTGTGATGTATCTTGATCCTGTCTGTTTTTGAGGAATAAAGAAATGAATAATCACATTTGCATTTTTAGTAGGCCTACACTTTATGACAGGGGCATAATTAATACAACACATTTGTAATACAATGAATAAGAATTTAACGTCCTGTTCCTCGCCGTAAGGTAATGTCCGGGATGTATCAAGCAAACTCTTCGCCAACAAACGCCAAAGCACCACACGATAACGGCTGAATATAGAAAGACCGAAGAGAATACAATACAATATATTATTAAAGTTGATTAGATGTACCCGTGTGCAAATAGCCAGACATTTAAGAAAATGGCTACTTTTAACTGAACCTGAATTTGAACCACGATCTCTCAATGCTAGGGCAGGCGTTCTACCAATGCAATGTACCATATGGCATTCGCCTTTCAAGAAATCAATACCAAAACCTTTCTTACATATGAAAAGGTGTATTATGTAGGAATTATACATAATTATACATAATTATGCAGGAATTATGACCTTGCGATGAAATGTACACTCCTTAGAAATTTATAGTGGACAAATGACAGAGCTGTAACTAGCGTTAATATTAAAGAATTCTAAATATGAAAAAATACGCTGCGATAAAATTTAAACTTATACTCGCCGTAAATTTATACTCGCCAAATGACAGAGTTGTAATTAGCGTAACAATTTAGAAATTAGAAATATATGATGTCACCGTTACTTCAGTGACAGAAATGTCTCATTATATTTATAATTATAAATTTTACTCTGCGATTATACTCACCAGACGACCAGTCTTGCAGTCAGCGTTACTTCAGACAGACAGACAGAGAGAATTGGCTCATTATACTTTGAATTATATATAATAGACTTTAGCAACCTAAACAGCAGTGACCTCAAATGCTAAAACATTGACTAATAGCTTAATGTCAAGCGAAAATAATGAAATAACTGACTGTATAAGTAAAAATTTCATAAACTGACCCCACATACTGTATTATATAATAATACTATACTATAGAAGTCGATCAATCTCCAGAGAATATTAGAATATCTTTTATATTTCTTTTAAGAATATTAGAGAATTTTTTCTTTGGTGTACTGCTGCGCAGGAGATCTCTTTTCCATCATAACTTATTATCTTATATTCTCATTTGGATTATTTTCTTGTCTTATTTTTCCACCAGAATGAGCCTTTGCCTTCTTATGAACAGTTCCACAAGCAGTTGAAGATCCAATTTTCCATCTCTCTTTTCCATCCAGTGTCCATGAGTTACGACCGGTGCCTAAACCTCCTTTTCTTTAATCCCTTATCTTTTGACTGCTTTTATGGATTTTTAAATAACAACCGTTTTTGACTTTCTGTTTGCTCGCCGGCTTGATTTTGTCTCAATAGTGCTCGATTTTGTCATTGATGACTGTAGCACTCTAATGGCTGTAATGTTGCATTGTTAGGTGAAGGTTTTAATTCTCTCATCGTTCCATTAAACATGTAGGCCTATTATAATTAGTTGAATGATAGTGGTAGGACCTGAAATGCATTCTGGGATTATTAGCATTATGAAAAACTAATTACCAATTTTTAACATATAAGAACTTCTACTACTTACTAACAATTATTAAATTATTCTCAGAACATCTGATTTACGCACAAAAAACCTGGTAAAGCTAATGTTAACGTCAGTTTCCTCTCTCGAAAGCGATGTCAGTAACGGGCGAGCCCAGGATTTGAACCCCGCACATACATCCGCGATCGAATATTTTACCGACATCGCCACTGGCTCCAGCCACTAAAGCAAAATAGTCACAAGTTATTTAACGAGATATTTAATTACATATCTTTATTTAGCATAATCATTTAGGTAGCAACATAAATAAACTACAAATACAGGTTAATTAATTTAATAGAAATGAAAGAAAATCCTAACAAAAATATTTAAAACCAAATATAAAATTAAACCAAATTAAAATAAAATTAGTATTCAACTAGGAATATGAATGTAGGCTAATGACTTTCTGCAGCGTACGTTTAGAATAATTGCGCAATGATGACTTTCAGTTAGACTAATTCTTTCAATTTGTAAGCCCTATGACACAATATTATGATTTCTAATTGTACTTGAGCAGTAGAGATAGCTATTAATGAAAATATGTCATCTCTCTTTTAGTCAAGGTATTTACTATAAGCATTAACGTATAACTGAAAGACATGCATTCTTCAACAAACTATGTCTTCTATTTTCTATCTGTAATTCAATTGTAGGCCTAATTTGACGTTGGAAATAGTGAAATATCACTTAATCATATTTTTACCGAGTGCATGATGTTAATTTTGGAACTTCTAGTAGCCTACATAGAATATAAAATGTGTGAACAACGAGATTAAGTCCTTATAACACTTTGTAGCGGCCGTTAAGAATGATTACAGGATAATAATTCCATACTTATTGAACCGTAGACACGAGGTTAGACAGTTTTACTAAAAAAAGTTGATTGTATGTTATGGTGGAGTGAATAGATGGCGGGGGGTGGGGGGGGGGGGGTATGGGAGCAAGGAGCTCAAAATGTCTGTTTTACAGCTTGATAGCCGATCAACCTATCAGCCTATCAGCCGATCAACCTATCAGCCTATCAGCCTCATCAGCCTATCAGCCCTATCAGCCTATCAGCCTATCAGCCTATCAGCCTATCAGCCTATCAGCCTATCAGCCTATCAGCCTATCAGCCTATCAGCCTATCAGCCTATCAGCCTATCAGCCTATCAGCCTATCAGCCTATCATCCTATCAGCCTATCAGCCTATCAGCCTATCAGCCTATCAGCCTATCAGCCTATCAGCCTATCAGCCTATCAGCCTATCAGCCTATCAGCCTATCAGCCTATCAGCCTATCAGCCTATCAGCCTATCAGCCTATCAGCCTATCAGCCTATCAGCCTATCAGCCTATCAGCCTATCAGCCTATCAGCCTATCAGCCTATCAGCCTATCAGCCTATCAGCCTATCAGCCTATCAGCCTATCAGCCTATCAGCCTATCAGCCTATCAGCCTATCAGCCTATCAGCCTATCAGCCTATCAGCCTATCAGCCTATCGGCCTATCAGCCTATCAGCCTATCAGCCTATCAGCCTATCAGCCTATCAGCCTATCAGCCTATCAGCCTATCAGCCTAGCCACTGCCTATCATGTAGCTGAATAAAGCTGATCGCCTTTTTACAGATACTTCTTTCGAGTGCTCTTGTCACGACTGTGTTGCCAATTTAAAGGCAATTTAGTTTCTTAAAATATAATATATCGCAAGCAACATACATAGGCCTATTAAATTGCTATTATGGAACGCCAGTACGGAACTTCTAGCTACTATGTTAGTAGTTTTGGGACTAAAATCTCTTCGTGTAGGCTTATAAGACAAATTCTAGTTTTTGAACATTGAGTGCGCCAATGCGTCAGGCCGGCTTTAGTTATTAGTATGCTCAGCATTGTACAGGAACATGTCTTAACTGCGCTCAGTATGATAGGTCCGAATATTGGTGTATTTCATCCGCGCTGATCTGAGAGTAAAATCTTGAACATTCACTGGACTGGCTACACGGAAAATGGACAAAATTGACTAACGGTTTAAACATGTGGTATTAAAAGTGATAGATATCAACATAGTTGATCATTTCACTATAATCGGTAAGAAGTCGGTAAGATACTCGACCGCGGATCAGTAGGTGCGGGTTCAAATCCTGGGCTCGCCCGTCACTGACATCGCTTTCGAGTGAGGAATCTGACGTTAACCTTAGCTTTTACCAGCTTTTTATAATGTGTGTTATTATTATTATTATTATTATCAAAAGGAATATTATAGACCTTTTATAAAAGGTGATTACTTTGAAAAATCATCTTATGTATTATTTTATTCGTTGGAGCGGCGCCACTGTTCATCATAACATTTATTGTTTGTGGCAGGCTACTGCAATGTAATTTATCCTTAAATTGTAATATATCTTCTCTAAATATTCTATATAGACATATATTAACTGTAAATTAATACATATGTTTATCAGCATTTGACAAGAAATTGAAATATAATTTATTTCTAATTATTTAAAATACCATTCTGTTAATAAATGAGGAAATACATAATAATTATATACGAATATATAGAATATTGCCAGCCCCCAATAGAAGCACACACCCCTCTCCACTCTCCACTCTCCCACTAGACTTCGTTTATTATGTGAATAGAGTTACCGCTACAAATTATAAAAGGTCTATAGATGACTTAAAGTCATCTATAACAAGAAACAACTCACCCAAACCGATCTTCAATGCAGATGTTGAAGAGAAGTAAGGTCTTAAATGAAAGCTGGTCCTGTGAGCAAAAGATGATCAGGATAGGTAGAATACGATGTCTAGATAGGATAGATATCTTAGGTGGAAAGATATGTTTCAAGCCTGCCAGAGAAATTTTAAAGAGAAGAGAAAGGTTGAAGATTAGTAGTCCCCAATTTCAGGTCGTAGGTGGGGCAATAGAGAAATGAACTAAATGCACAGATTGCAATTATAGTTGCAAGCTTATTCTGAAAGTAGTACCTGAATACTATTCAATTGTTTTCACTGCCGCCTAATAGCATGTAACTGGATGGAATCTTGAATGAAAATTGTCTAATATAAATCTAACTTCACAAACACATGAATTCCCATTCTTTCCTTAGTTTTTGCTGTGTTTAGGATAACTGTAAGAAAATGAGTCAAACATTTCATAAAACACTTTTGCAGAAAGTATACACATATATCTAAGCTTAGGTTATTATAAGATCTAAAAATAGTATTGGCTAAACGCTGTTAAATGGCTAAACTTTCTTCCTATATAGACAACCCTACTATTATGCTCTGTCTTACGTAGACTTTTCAGGTCTGGGTATCATAGTAGCAGATTAAGCGAGGCATGACGTCTGAGTACATTATCACTATTGTGTAGTATGTGTAGGCTAACGCATAGCGCAAGTATTTGTAGGTAAATCAACTTAACCTACCTGTACGATATGGTAAGAAAGTCAACCTGAAATTCAGTTGTCATCCAGTGAAATACTTATGGTAGCGTTCGTTAGTATCAAGTTAGGTTATAAAATTCAAATAGTATAATACTTGAAATTATTTTTATATTTTGCTAATTTAGAAATTATGTACCGTTCTAAAGTATTTATCAGATAGTAGAAATAATAATACTCGAAATTAGCCAAATAGACTTGAAGTATGAGAATATTGTTGTTGTCATAACTACTACAAGTAATTAATACTACATTTAAGGAAGTAAATTAACAAGTAATTGTGAATTAAATGTACAAAATTCCATGATTTAAGCCTATCAAGATACCGGGCAAGCAGATGTTAGGGTTTTCTTTTAATTAATTCCTCTATTACCTTTCCTTTGACTGAATTCTCAGATTTTGGTTAGCACCGTTTATTGAACACACACTCTGCTCATTGGTTGAATTTGGATCCATAGTTCTCCATGTCGTCATGGACAACGGTAGAACTCTGATTCTGTCCTTGTTGTTGTTGTCAATGATTGCAAATCTACATCGTAAAGAAGTAGAATGAGAAGGGCAGCACGAAGAATTAGGAGGTGAAAATCTTAACCACAGAATCGTACACTTTAATTAAATCAAGTACTATACTAGATCAAAACTATACTAAACTATTCTATAAACTAGTCTACATTAAACTAAATTACAGATCTAACACAGAATCTAAACATCAGCCTGTTGCATCCTCCGTACACAACGAGTTCATCAATTCCATAGATTGATTATCTATGGAAAGTTTTAATTAAAGTTTTCTTTTAATTAATGTGTCTATCAATGGTAAGGAATTGTGGATTAATTGTAGAAAATTGCATGACTTAAGCCTACCAAGATACCGGGCAAACAGAGTTTAAAGTTTTCTTTTAATTAATTCCGCTAGTACCCTTCCTTACCAATGTTAACTGGAAATGAACGGTGACTAAAAGACCTAACGAAAAGGTTGCAAAAGCCTGTAAAGATAGCAAAATATGAACAGATATAGTTTAAAGTCATGAAACTATGAGGATACTGTAAATATTAAGCACTGAAAAACGAATAAAAGGAGAAAAATGGGAATGTAATTCAAGATTGAAATGGCACAATACTAGTAAGAGAGAGAGAGAGAGAGAGAGAGAGAGAGAGAGAGAGAGAGAGAGAAAACTGTGTTTAATGACATTATCATCAAAGCACGAAAATACAAAATTGCACATACAAACGGGTCATCAAAGAGAATAAATAAACCCTATCTAGCAGAGAGCCCACTATCATAAGCAAACATACACAGACAACAACTCTTACAACATACGCCAATTAATGCAGATTACAACATTACTAGCAATTACTGCTAGTGGAACTACTAGCAATTACTAGTGGAACTACTAGTAATTGCTAGTAGTTCTACTAGTGATTACTAGTAGAACTACTAGTAATTACCAGTAATTACTAGTAGTTCTACTAGCAATTACTAGTAGAACTACTAGCAATTACTAGTAGAACTACTAGTAATTGCTAGTAGTTCTACTAGTAATTACTAGTAGAACTACTAGCAATTGTTAATCGATTAACAAGATTTGATTGTTACTGTTGTCTAACCTCTAATCAGTATAATTCTATTTTTATACTATTCTTGACTCTACTAATACCTATACTCGATGTAATCTTTTAATTCTGATGCCTTACAAGACTATGTAAAGCTATAGGCTACATTATGGTTTGGATAAGGCATTGCCATTTGTAAAAAGATTAACTCGTTAATCTATGGTATGCTCTTTATGGAGCGTGAAAAGCAACAAGTGAGTAGGAATAGGTACCTTGTACCTTGGAATATGTACCTGCCTCTTGGTAGAACACTAATGAGAGAAAGAGAGAGAGAGAGAGAGAGAGAGAAAGAGAGACGGTGTAAAAATTGTAAGATTTAAATTTTGACCTTTACCATAAAAAGTTAGGTGTCTAGCAGACGGTGTCTTACAGAGGAACTCAGCTCAGCTTTACTAAACGATATGAATGGAATTCTCAAGTGTAGTTTAGATCTATTTCATAACGTGTGTGAGTCATTAAAACTTGACGCTTATCTGCATTACAATTCTGTATATAATATAGTAATAAAATTGAAAATACAAGACTGATGCGATGGAAAAAGGTGGATTTCGGATTTGAGTAAGGTTAGAAACCAGCAGTAGATAATTTCAGATTTAGAAAGGGGTAAGTAAAGTTAGACGAGATATAATCGCTAGTTTATTTAATGCCTATCCGACCGAAGCCGTCTTTTAAGAAATGCTGTCTATAATAGGTAATGACGGGCATACGTGGAATGCATGCAGTCTGTTGTACATGTCCAATGCACTGTAGATACAATACATATAATATAGCGTATAGAATAATGGATTGATAGGTTAAAAATCAGCTATGCTACATCAGTTTGAGCAGTAAACTCTGAAGGTTCTCGTAGATTTCTTAACGTTAAAAAATTAAGCGAATCATATTGTATTTTTTAAAAATTGAAAGCTTTGAGCTAAAGATATTATTAAACCACGCAAACACGTACAAGTACATATACTGCATACATACATGTAAATATATTATGTAAGCCTGATATTTGTGTATATATAAATAACTATATCATATATATATATTATATATATATGCAATATATATAATATTATACATACATGTATATATATACATGTATGTATAATATTATATATATTGCATTATATACAATTTATAAATATATATATATATATATATATATATATATATATGTCTATGAAAGGTTTTCATCTTTCCTGTAGTTTGGGATTAGTGGCTATGTGATGATGATGAATAGATCAATTGCTTACACAGTGGATTAATAAAATCTGCTGCATTGAAATTCAAACATCAATTATTAATCTGCTAAATGTATTCTATTGCAAATCATAAATTGCTTGTAAAGCAGTTACAAACCGATAAATTAAATTAATCGTCATAGACATACTCATAAATAGAAACCATCACCGTTTTAGGGCTAAAAAGTAAACACGCATTATAGTGAATAATCAACTATGTTGATATCTATCACTTTAAAAAATCATTATTCCAAGAAGTTTTATTCCAAAAGAAGACTATTCCAAGAAGTTCGGAATAGTACATGTTAAGTAACTGAATTTTTTAAATTTAAGCTTAATGTTTTAGTAGATATTTTGGAATAACTCATCATAGCTCTTTCGTATGAGGCAACCAACAAGGAACGATTTCAGGATCATATTTCTCATCCAGGGCTACAATGGGATTCGGAAAAGACTAGACCTTTATGAAGAAAGAAATTTATCGATCCATGGAGCAATCGCTATGGAGGGTGGAAGCAGAGTAAGAGTTATAATTGAGCACACTGAACCTGACATTTCAATGGCTCTAGAATTTCATATGGCGAAATTGACCTTAACTTGGAAACCTATGATAATAATTGTTAGCGATATTTACGACAGTAGCACTCAAATATTTATTGCTATTAATTTCTTTTTTATTTCTTTCTAGCATGCTTTACCATGCAGATCTAGAGTTCTCTTTCATCCACTTTTCGGAAGTCTTCGTTTGAATCTCATCGGTCTTTGCTTTCCTATAGTCAGTTCCATAAGCATTTGAAGACTTACCTTTTCCATCCAATTTCCATGATTTGCTACCAACACTTAAAGCTACTTTTTCTTTAACTCCCTTTGTCTTTGGACTGGTTTTCTGGATTTTGGGATTTGCGCCCTTTTAATCCTTTTTTCTCACCGGCTTGGATTTGCCTCAGTAGTGTTTCGAGGTTGTCAATTATGGCAGCAGCACCCTAATTGCTGCTATTAGTTTTTTACTACTACTAAATAACAATAATATGTGTACCTTGTTGATGACGTCATTAGAATAACATAATTATTTACTTTTATGTTTACATTAATTGTCAATAGTAAATAAATGCACATTATAGTGAAATGATCAACTATGTTGATATCTATAACTTTTAATACCACTTGTTTAAGCCGTTAGGCAATTTAGACCATTTTCCGTAGAGTCAGTCCAGTAATTGTCCGAGATTTTACTCTCAGAGCAGCGCGGCTTTGATTCGAACCCACGAGGATTCAATTCATCTCAGGATCTGTCATTTGAAACTTCATGAGATTGCCCCTACGCTATTAAGACATTCAAACAAACATAATAATAATAAACTGATCATCAAAAACGAGCGAAGTAAAACAGTAAACTAGCATAACCGTGAAATGATCAACTCTGTTGATATCTATCACTTTTTAACACCACACGCTTAACCAGTTAGTCAATTTAGACCATTTTCCTGTTAGAGGTGATGTCCAGAAGAGGTTTGGCAGGAGCTTTGCTTTTACTCTTTTGAGCTTTTCAGCTGACACAGAAAAACCTGTTGTGCAGCTGACACAGCAGACATGTTTAGCAGCTGACACAGCAAACAAGTTTAGCAGCTGACAGAGCAGACACGTTTAGCAGCTGACACAGCAGACATGTTGAGCAGCTGACACAGCAAACAAGTTTAGCAGCTGACAGAGCAGACATGTTTAGCAGCTGACACAGCAACAATCCCCAACTAATCAGTGGTCGCTATCTAAAAATGTTTATAACCATTACTATTTTCTTTTACAGCGATTAATATGACTAATTAACCTCAGTGTAAACTAACAGGCCTACCAGTAGGTCTATGTACTTTGACTTATCCAGAATGCGACAAAGGAAACTCTTAAAGATTCTTCTCATAGTCTGGCTGGTCTCGACTCTCACCTTCTTCCTCGCGCTTTACGTCAAGCTCATAGACAACTCTTCCAATTCGCCGGCTGACAATGAAATCGCATTTCGGTTTGATGATCATCTGGATGCTGGCCTTGGTCAGAGAGATCACTCCGTATTTATGCAACAAGAAGAAATCCAGCAACACGGGGAGTATTTGGCTAGTAGCCGAAATTACCGGACAAAGCAAGATCCGCGCAATGCTGACGCGATGAAATTTCAACTAGCGCTCAGTCAAAATCCTCATGAAGCAGATAATGTGAAACTTCAGAGCAAGCCAAGGTGGCATTTTGAACTAAAGTCGACTCAGACTGTTGGGAATGGAAAAGATAAGGACCCCAGTGGCGTCAGACAGTCAGCTCAAGGTTCTGGCCTCCAGCGAGAAGCTCAACCTGGTGACTCCATTTCTACCCCACTGATGACAACTTTGAATGGGAATAAAAATGATTCCAAGGTTGCATCAGCAACTTTTATTGAAGAATATAGGAAATACTTACAGTCAAATTCGACAAGAATTTGGCCCGACGTGCGAGAAAGGGAAGATAGAATTCTAACTCAACTCTTTCATAGTCCTCATATTAAACCAGGTTAATATGGGTTAATATGAGTTAATATGGATTAATATAGATTAATATGGGTTAATATGGGCTAATATGCTATGATTTACATCTGTTTTGTTATGCTGTTATCCTCTCAGTACCGTATTCGGCGTATTCGCGACACTGAGTAGTTGATTACCCGGCAACATTTATCCTAAAGGACGATTAAGTTCCATCAACAGTATTTATCCAAAAGGACGACTAGGCAAGAACTGAAGAAGGTAAAGGAAACCTTAACACTAGCCATTGGTTGCAAGCTTATGACTCCGATAAATTTTATTAAGGGCTGAGTTGGTAGCTTGTTGGTATATTTTGTAACAGCGGCTCAGTGGGTGCCGGGTTCAAATCCGGTACTCTTCCCTTCACTGGCATGCTATTGGGTAAGAAACTGATGTTAAACTTGGCCTTTTTTGGCTTAGACTTTAGAATGCAATTGATTTGTTGGTCGATTAAGTGATATTAAAGTAAATAAATGATAAATTAATAAAATTAATAAATCAATTAATTAATAAATTAATTATTAATCAATTTAAAATAAATCAGTATCTATAAATATATTTCTAGGATTTGGCTTTGGCAAATAGTGGGAAATATTATATTGTGCAAGAACCTAGGCACAGTAGAAGGAAGCTCATTTGCATTGACAATATCGCAGAGACCTGTTAATGCCTTACCAGGTTTACTGTGATATAATGTATCTTTAGCATTAGATATAATTCTGGCACGCTGACTGGTGAACTTGATTTGAAATTAGGCTATAGGCTACAAATATATCAGAATATATTCATTGAACCTGCCATTGAGCGTAACACATTTGTGAAAATCAGCCCAGGTGACTGGTTTGTCAAATCTACCTGCATCCTCTACATAACTGATAGTAGGCAATGATGTCTGTGTACATTAATATTTAGGTAAATTTACACAAGAGCTTTATCAACACTAAACGGAGACTGCATTATATCAAGCTGCTTCACCTGAATTATCACTTGTTTTGCTTATTCGTCTGCCGTATTGTGTCTTTTTAAGAAGTATTTGCTGCAAGTTCGTCATATATTAAAAATCAATAGTGAAATGATTATAAGAGGTCAACAGAACTCATAAAATGGTAATTATAGTTCTTGAGAGGGTTGGTAGTACTTGACATAGACTGACTGATAAATGCGAAAATAAGAGCAGGCTAAGGATTTTTCTTAGGGCTATAACCTGTTAAAATTAGGTTCAGTGTCATCGTCATCATCATCTTCCTTTTAATCCTAATTTAACTAGAGTTGGGATACGAATAGACTTTCTCCACTTCTCTCCGTCCCATACCATTTTGGCTAGAGCCAAACTAGTAAGATACTCGACCGCGGATAAGTAGATGTGGGGCTCAAATCCTGAGCTCTCCCGTCACTGACATCGCTTTCGAGTGAGGACACTGACGTTTACCTTAGAATTACCAGCTTTACTTAGATGAGTGTGATTAATAAAATTAAATCTACTGTTCAGTTTTATTTCTACCATTCAGGTGCGAAGTTAAAGCGAATCTTCAGCGCCGGTGATGCTCACCAGCCGCAGGGACAGCAGATTTTTCTAGATCACGGATGTCCGGTGAACGAATGCTACCTAACGAGTCGTATGTCGCACGCGGGCACAGCAGACGCCATACTGTTCAGCGGGGGACAGGTGGCCCGGGCGAGCTTCAATAGACCCCCGAATCAAATCTGGATGTGGTTTCTCCTCGAATCTCCTCATCATACCTTTGTTGATCAGAGTCTCAATAACGTGGTACGGTTTGTTATGAATTTGATTTTATTGTTGATCTGAGTCTCAATAACGTGATACGGATTGTTTTGAATTTATTTTATTGTTGATCTTAGTTTCAATAAGATGGCAATATTTATGAATTTTATTCTATTGCTGACCAGAGTCCTAATATCGTGGTATGATTTGTTATGAAGTTTCTTCTATTGTTGATCTGTGTCTCAATAACGTGGTACGATTTGTTATGAATTTTGTTCTATTGTTGATCAAAGAGTAAAATAGCTGCCATTGACGAGTTCAATATAGTAGACAAAAAGTAAAAAGCAATGTAAAAAAGTAATGTTAACGTCAGTTTCCTCACTTGAAAGCGATGTCAGTAACGGGCGAGCCCAGGATTTGAACCCTGCACATACTGATCCGCGGTCGAATATCTTACCGTCATTCGATCGCGGATTCAATTGACAATGGACCGCTTAACGTTTAAGACGTGTGATATTAATAGTCTCACAATTGTTGATCAGGAGCTTTAGTGTGTTTCTATAACGTGCAGTGCTTAGCAGATCTCATGCAGTACTTACAGTTGTTCTTTGGACTGATTTTCTGGATTTTGGAATTTACACCGTTTTTGTACCTTCTTTTTTCTCGCCGGCTTGATTTTGTCTCAATAGTGTTTGATGTTGTGATTGAAGATTGTAGCACTCTATTTGTTGTTATGCTATGTTAAGTTACTTATTGGAATCATTAACTAATAGCTGTTGTTGTAAGATCCGAAGACGTTAACGAACAATCATCATAACGCCTTTATGGCAATCTCGCTCTTTGACACAAGCTCGTATTTACAAACCCCAGATTTTATGCGAATTTTGAATCTTGTTTCCAGATTCACATAAAATCTGGAACAGATGATCTGAGATTTTGCCAGATTTATGAGAAACTGTAGTTCTCGTGCTGATTTCTATAGTAAATTCTATAGACCTAATATTACAATTTTTAGGTATAAATACGAGCATCATGCTTATCTTTGCGAAGCTATTTTGACCGTTTTCATTTTACAACATTCTAAATGATTATTTGCATCTTTGGGTGTGAAAAGTATGCGCAGTAGCTAATTTTATAGTTTTCAAATGCAAAACCTTTAGCGTAGATTCTGAAGTTAATTTTGGTTTTAAACCTATCCGGTATTTGAATCCGTGCCAACGAATCACTTTATTGAAACAGGCTACGTTATCGAATACACTATTGCTCTCTTAGAGTTACAAATCCTAACGTGACTCATGCAATTTATAGGTGTAGAGCCTATGTGTGCATTTTCGCAAAATTATTCTTTGCCTCTTTCATTTGATGTCATCTACAAATATTGAATCTTGCGCTAAGTCCTTATTCACTGATTTCTGTTATTTGATGTATCAATATTCTCTTTCTAAAAAATTAAAATTTAATGAATCATCATCATCTGTATTATTATATTTTTAAATTACTATATTTTATAGTAATATATTTAATATTATTATATTTTCAGTTTATGTACATCATCATACCTTTTTCATTATTTAATATATAAATATACAATAAAATATACAATAAAATGTTGTACATGCTAATTCTGTATGGCTCAGATCAACTGGACTTTAACATACAGAACTGATTCAACGCTTGTGACGCCCTATGAGAGGTTTACGTATTTCAAAAACTATACCGGAGTCATTCCCGAGAAACCAACGAAAAACTATGCAGCGGGGAAGACTAAAAAGGTGGCTTGGTTTGTGTCTAACTGTTGGGCGCCGAATGGTAGATTGAAATATGTTGAGGAGCTAAAGAAATATATCGGTAACTTTTCTTTGTTATTCACTAAATATTGAACGTTCTGTAGGTAATCGTTCTCTTAAAGCACTACGGATTAAATTATCCACTTACAGCGTCTGTTTGTGAATTGCTGAAGTATTAAATTTTACATGATGAGAAATCATCTTGTAATCTACATGATTCATTAGCCCAAGGCTACCATTGACATGTCCTGCTGGTTAAATGTTAAGAACTACAGACTTGGAATGCGTATTCTAATTTATTAATAATAAATTAATAATAGTTTTTAATTCAAATAATAAATTAGTAATACCGATTAGAATGTAGATATTGAATATTGAATAAATTAGTAATGTAGATATTAATTCAAATAGAGGCTTATTTACTCTTGATGTACTGAACTAAAGCAACTTAATTTTAGTTACTATCAGGTGCGAGTATTGATAGTTCAGGCCTGAGCACAAATATTTACGCTAACTTTGAATTGTTTGATTGCCGGACACAGATGTAAGTGCAGCTTGTTGATCGAATCGGCATAACTTTAACGTCAGCGTTCTTTCTCACTGACAGAGCAACTTATCGTACTGACAGAGCAACTTACCGTACTGACAGAGCAACTTATCTTACTGACAGAGCAACTTATCGTACTGACAGAGCAACTTATCGTACTGACAGAGCAACATATCTTACTGACAGAGTAACTTATCGTACTGACCGAGTAACTTTTCTCATTGACAGAGTAACTTATCTCACTGGTAACTTATCTCACTGACAAAGTAGCTTATCTCACCGACAGAGTACCTTATCTCACTGACAGAGTAACGTATCTTACTGACGGAGTAGCATATCATGCTGACAGAGTTACTTCTCTCACTGACAGAGTAACTGATCTTACTGACAGAGTAACTTATCTCACCGACAGAATACCTTATCTCACTGACATAGTAACTTATCTCACTGACAGAGTGACTTATCTCACTGACAGAGTAACTTATCTCACTGACAGAGTAACTTATCTCACTGACAGAGTAACTTATCTCACTGACAGAGTAACTTATCTCACTGACAGAGTTAGAGCCGTGTAATCGTTGCTGTAACTAATAATATTCTTGCTGAAGACGCGCAAAATAATCGGTGCATTTCAGTGCAATTTTATAGTTTTATTGTTGAGTGTGGGTGTGACTTGGAGATTTTTCCCGTAATATAGAAAAAAAGGAAATATACTCTAATAACTCACTTATATCTTCTCTTTAAACTTACAATTTTCCATATTCATTAACTTCCTCGTATTCTTCCAAGTGTCCGGTCCAATGTACATATTTCTACACACAATCTGCTTTCAGATTCAGTAAGAGCACGTCATCGATCAATAGCTTGATCAAAGTACCTAGGCAAGGTCTTTACCAAATCTTAATGTAGCTTTTTATCTAGGAAAACATGGCGTCCTTGGTGGTTTTCATTTGCTATTCCAAGTTGCCTGCCTAGTCGCATTTTGCGAAAGGTGCAGCTTACGGTAGATTTACTCTGTACTGGATGGGACACAACACGGGTACCTTTCAGTGAATCTAAAATAAAACCTACAGTTTTGTAGATTACCGCTGAGTATCCATTCAGCGGTCATCTATAAAACTGTAGGTTTTATTTTAGATAAACTGAAAGGTACCCGTGTTGTGTCCGATCCAGTGAAATCTGCAAATAACGAATCCTTCCTAATCAGTCAAACATAAGTGCTAGAGTATGACTTTTCTTCATTAGATTCTATAAGTTATTTAAATACGCTATGATTTTGTAGACGTGGATGTATATGGCGCATGCGGAACGATGCAGTGTGATCGATTCAGAGGAAAGGACTGTGATGAAATGCTGCGGAAGGATTACAAGTTCTATCTGGCCTTTGAGAACTCAAACTGCAAGGACTACATTACTGAGAAGTTCTACTGGAACGCGCTCAAGTAAATATACAATAACTATGACCGAATCCTTTAGCTGTGAAGCTTAATTGTTAGTTAACCTATTATAATGTCAAATTTCAAATTCCAGCCAAGGTCTCAGTTACGGCTAAACTTAATTGCTTGAGCACAATCTTGTGTTTAAGATTTGCTTGTAGGAGGAGTCATACAATGTTTTCTTTCAACGAATGGTTACTTAATACGTAAATTTTCTTGCGGCATTTTACTTTAGAAAACGCATATGAATACGAGGCTAGTGTAATGTGCATGCAGAACCGAGCACGAAATAATAAGCATCTGATAATATATTTAAAGGATCCCGAAGAGCAGTGGCTACGCTAGGTTTATATATAGTTCTTAAACATTATTTAATTTTATTTTTATTTATTTTATATTATTTTATTTTATTATTGTATCATCATCTTCATCTTCCCTTAAATCCCAGTTTAACTAGGGTCGGGATACGAATAGACTCTTTCAAATCCTCTCTGTCCTGCATCACATAATCAGCCAATCCCTTACTTGAGACTTTTCCATTAGTTTAAATTTTTGTAGCAATTTCTGGAGCCTAGGCGCTCACCAGCCGAATGCCCTTTCTGACGTTGGTATGGATCTTAGTGCTTCAGTCGCCTTCTACGACACGTGCAGTCACCGGTTGGCCAATTCTTCAAACAACCCGGACACAACACGGGGATTTTATTATGATATTAATTTATTATATATTAATAATAATATTTTGTTGTTTATTGATGCAAAACGTTTAAACGAATGGAAGTCTGAAATAGGGGATTGGCTAGTGGTGTGGTGTAGGACAGATAGGATTTGAGATAGTCTATTTGTATCCAGACCCTGGTTAAACTGGGATTCAAGGGAGAATGATGATGATTGTTATTTATTTCCCGACCCTAGTTAAATTAGGATTCAAGGGAAGAAGAAAACGAAGGTGATGACTTAATTATTTTAATTCATTTTCTAATTTACATTTTAAAAATCCTGACCCAAGTTAAAATGCAATTCTTGGGAATATGATGATTGATGATGATGACTTATTTAAATTTTTTTATTTTAATTAATTTTTAAAAACGAAAATTGTCAAGTTATCATGGAAACAGATCGATACTTTTGTCGGCTGAAATTAAGACAAAATTTATCGTATCTATAAAATTCTATATATGTAAGAGGAAGAAATTCATAAAATATATAGGAGAATTGTTCTGGCTAGGTGACATTTACTGCCCAATGACACTAGGTTATTGTTATGTAGTAGTGTGTTTAACGTCAAGGTTCAGAAGCACAAGGCTTCTATTCAACACACTCGACACACTCGAGCTACCGTCACAAAGATTGATGTAACAGTATGTTACTGCTCGACTGATTTTACCCAGTTTACTGATTGACCCAATTACACTAAAAGGTTTTTTTTTTAATTAACAGATTAATTAATTTTATTTTCTGCAGGAACGACGTCCTGCCCGTAGTGATGGGAGCTCGACCCAGCGACTACGCTCGTGTGGCTCCGCCCAAGTCCTTCATCCACGTCGACAGGTTCAAGTCACCCAAAGAGCTGGCTGACTACCTCCACCTCCTGGACCGTTCCGATGATCTCTACAACTCGTACTTCGCCTGGAAAGGGATTGGCGAATACATCGACACGAAGTTCTGGTGCAGGATTTGCTCCATGCTTCACGCTGCAGGGGAAGAGAGACGACATATGAGCTATCAGCGCCTGGAGGAGTGGTGGAAGGGTAAGGGCGTCTGCGTGAGTCCCGTGGGTTCCGATGGTTGGGCCACCTGGAGAAATTATTACGAGGTGTTTGATTATAGGAAATCCTATCCACACATGTGGTTGGAGTCTGGTAATTCAACCAGATGAGAGCGCTTCAGTTAATTTTATTTGTTTGCTTTAAACGCGTGTCTTTCTGTAAAAACTCTTTAGTAATTCAATTAATGAATTAGTGGTTCTCTCAATACTTGCCATATTGTATAGTAGTGTAGTGGATTTCATACGAACGATTAATCATTCCGTTGTATTCTCTGATGTAGTAGATTGTCGAGAACTGTAATCTATCAGTCAAACAATCAGCTGTTGTCAAATATTAAGTGCATAACATAGCCTTGACCTTAGTCTAACAGTCAAACAATCAGTTGTTGCCAAGCATTAAGTGCATAGCATGGCCTTGACCTTAGTCTAACAGTCAAACAATCAGTTGTTGCCAAACATTAAGTGCATAACATGGCCTTGACCTTAGTCTAACAGTCAAACAATCAGTTGTTGCCAAGCATTAAGTGCATAGCATGGCCTTGACCTTAGTCTAACAGTCAAACAATCAGTTGTTGCCAAGCATTAAGTGAATAACATAGCCTTGACCTTAGTCTCTCATTCAAACAATCCGTTGTTAATAGTCATCAAGTATGGACCATGCTGTTTTTAAATTCATCTAAAGTCATCAACCAATAAATGAATTCAATCTCTCATTGCTCTTCTCGCTTGATTTTCGTATTTTGTTATTTTTTGTACGAAACGTACGTGTTCTTATATTTATATTACCGATTTATTTAACTTAGAACTTTCCTCAGCTTTCATTGACAGCTTTAGACTAATACAAAGTATTGTCTATAATATTATGCTAAATATTCGCTGCTTTTATTGAGCGTTTATTATGATTTCATTTTTATTATACTGTTACGATTCTATTGTGTTTCTATTATGATTTTATTATGACTCTTTTATGCCGATTTGAAACTTTATGAGTTATTACTAATACATTTTGTGTTGTAAGCAGCAAATACAAGAATTGCATGATTTGTGACTGCTACGAGATAGAAATTATTATCAATTGACAAACACAATAAAGCTGAATATTGCTGGAATACTGACCGAAGGCATCTCTAGCTGTAATAGCAGGTGAATCTGTTTCAGTGACAATAAAATGGTTCAATAATAGCTGCTAAGATTTCGTAATTTCTTAGATAGACACGCTCAGAAGTCTACTTACCTCGTCACTTATTAGTATTAAGATCTACAGGACCACAACTGACAGATTCGTCTAAGATTTTAGACTCCGTAGATAGACAGTTCGAAAGCAACATTCGCTCGATAACAGTCAAACAATAAAATCCGACCATTCAGGTTGGTGAAGCTGACGTTAAATTCAGCTTTAGCACTTATAAGAGAGCATCAATAGGTATGCGAGTAGCACAGGTAAGAGAGAGAAAGAAAGAAAGAGAGCGCAACAACAGACGAGAGAAATCAGCTCAAGTAAGAGAGTAGCTCGGGTAACGAAGCTCTTCGTAAATTAAATATTTTACTGCATATGTATGACTTATAGTGAAAACATGACAAAAACGTTATAGAAAATTGTAGTGCTGTCTCGAAAACCGGTCTTTAGTGCTAGCACCTATAAAAACAAATGAATATCGCTACACAAAAGCCAATGATCATTTGATTATTTTATGTATTCATGGGTTCATAAATTAACAGTGCTATACCAATATCTATGGACATCTGGCGAATATCTACTATATGACATATGTTGACGTGTAGTGGCAGGTCTAGCGGCATCTGGTGAACACCGTGAAGTAAATTGAGTTGAATTGTTTCATATGTGGCACGAAATTAATTGTCTGTCAAACTATTGAAGGATGTGTTCTCAATTAGAATTGGCGCATGTATTATATCGGAAGCAAGCCTAGAATGGAACTCAGCTTATGGTGGAAGTCTAGAATGGTAGCCTTTTTAGCTTTCCCTGTCTTTTCTCAGCTACCGGCTACCCCTGACACGTGAAATAATATAAGATAGTAAATAATGCATAAAGATATAAATTGCCAGAAATAGGCTACTATGATGTTTTAATCTGTAGTCTGAATATGTTGTCGTGGCACTATATCATAATAAGTTGACTTTCCACTTAGCCACTTCTCGCTACTGCAATATTTTGCATGGAGATGCGCTTTATATAAATGTACTTGGTAATACTTCGTGATTGACTTATCACGAAGAGAGATGTGTTTATTAGAATCTAAATAAAATGAAATTACATATAATACAGGCACATCATACAGACATCAGAAACCATTTTATCATGCGGCCATCTGCGTCAATTGAGTTCGAAGAAAATACCTGCAGTTATCAATGAAAACAAGAACTGTTTTATCACGTATAAATACTCTTTTAATTTTTTTTTATTACAACTATTTTTCATCATATAATTCTGGCGGCCTTGAAAGCTACAAAGGTAACCTCTCTGCGCCTCTCTCTGAAAATGACTTTTACGTCTGCTATGATCGGCTTATTATCATGGAATGCTATCCGGGATAATTCCTGTACACAGACAATAGGATTTCCGGCGAGCAGAACGTGATATTTCCCGCAAACACACGATGATATTTCCTGTACGCAGAAAAATTTGTTTCTCGTTGGACAATCACAGCTGACGCTCAATCACAGCGACCTCGAGTGTAGTCTGCACTGACAAAAATAGCGAACATATCAAGCAATATATCGGATTACGAATAACCGTGAAGGGGAAAAGAGGAATAAATTTTTATAGCTTTTATGGAAACTATAAAAACAGCAACTAAGAAAGGAAACTATGTAGCACATGCGGTATGTCATGTGCGTAACTCTATTATCTTAGTGCGCTGCATACTGGCAGCATACATCGTTATATACCATGGACCTCCATGGTATATAACGATGGACCTGCCAGTAGGCAGTGCACTGTACGCGAAACTATACGAACAAAAAGTCACTGAATTCGAACATATGTCGAACTTACGAAAGAACTAGTTTTAATTAGAGAATTAAAATTTTAAAAGGGCCAATGTACTTTACATGGGCCAATGATATGAGTCGCCGTGTGAACATATCCTTTCTGGAAATGAAATATGTATTCAGAGTTTCTTCAAATTTAAGTCTATTTAAAATAATTGCCCTCAATAAACAAAATTTAATTTAATATGTACATTTAAATTAAAGTTGAAGTAATGCAATGATAGGCCTAAACGTTAATTTATCGACAGTTTTTCTTCAATTGGAGTCCGAAATGGTCAGACTCGGTTTCGAACCTATGGATTTGTAATCTTTATTGAAATTAGTGCTGAATCTGAGGTAAGCAAGGGTATTAACGAGTTATTACCCTTTGCGAAAGGCAATGCCATACCCGAATCTTAACGTAGCTTATAAGTTAAGAACAATATGGCTTCGGAAGTGGTAAGAAACCACTTCCGGTTTCTTACCACTTCCGAGGCCATATTGTTCTTAACTTATAAGCTGCGTTAAGATTCGGGTATGGCATTGCCTTTCGCAAAGGTTTTTGCTCGTTAATTGATGGACTGCCTCTTATGGAGCAAGCAAGCAAAATTTTAGTATGAATACGTATCTTGGACCTGCCACTTGGCTGCATGATTGAGATATAGTAATATTAGCATATCATGTTACTAAGGAATTGCTAGCAGTATCTAAAGTAGGCTTCATAGGATTCTTCAGGTTCCTTATAAATAGCGAAAATTAGAATTTAAGTAAAATCCAGGGCGTGCAAAAGTGTTCATATATCAGCGAGAGCATGGACGGATAGAAGGGCAATAGCCAAAAATGTCTCAAGAGAAGGTGAATTCAATTTCATTTTTTCTTTCTTTCAATTCCAGGAAATTATGCAGGATAACGTTTCAATTTATCTATTAACCTATAAGTCTAAAGTTCTTATACAAATGTTGTGCATTTTACATAGCATTGTAGACTGGTTGAATTATAAAAGAATTGGTATAATTTTGTATCGAATTAAACATGAAAAATGGCAGATTCTATTATCTTTAATATTTATGACACACAATAACCCAAGAGAATAGTTTTAAAAAATTATATAAAACAATTCAGTGGTTTGGTCTAACAAGAGCTGTATTTAAATGAGCCACTTGTGCTCTCTTAGACCTAAGTATTATGAACACTGAACAAACGAGTATAAAAAAACTTTATGGAAACACACAAAGCAGTGAAACGTTTCATTTTTAATTATATTTATCGCTTCTAATAGCACGCGTATAAGTCTTTATCGAATTCACAATCAATTGTCGATATTACAATTCCTGAGAATGTCTGATCTTCCATTCTTTCATTATCTTGATCAGGATTCGAACCCATGATCTCAGGAACAACTATTTAAATCTTCACGATATATTACCAGATCCTCTGCACACTGAGGTATTTCACGAAGCTGGATTGCCTGGCCTTCATTCAGTATTCCTCGCTTGATTCCATGTTCCGGATCCTATAAATGTCCATTGCACTGCTGGCCTCTCTGCAATATTTAGAGATCGTTTCCTCTCCTCATTCTGATTCCGCTCAGGTGTGTTCGCTAATCCAGCACAGCGGTTCATAGGATAGTCATTCTATAATCTATAGGGCTCATATTTTTGCGTTCTTAAAAACAGCAGTCAATTGATAGGCTACGCGTTGTGTAATTTTTTTAAAGTATGTTTAAACGTACTTTGAAAGTGCGGAACAGTGTTTTAAAATAAGAAAAATCAAAAAGTTTAAAGTGGCAAGGAATGCTTAAGTGTTTAGGTTTCATTTAGTATTTGGCCTTAGGTATGAAAATTGGAATTACTACATTAAAAGGACTTCTAGCGAGTAGTAGGTCTATGTCCCATAGGGTAGTAGGTTAGGTGAATTATAAAGGCTACAGGATAACATTAATTCAATTGCATTGAATTTCGAACCTAAGATTTTAATCATTCACCTTCCAAAGTGCCTAACACTACAAGTCGCTACCTCAGAAACGGCATAAAATTCTAATCGTTGACCCATTCATCCACTTTCTTACTATATTCATAATTATGATCGTTTGCTGACGCTGTGCAGTCTTTTCCCCATCAAAGTTTCCGAAATGAATTACTTTCATTGCATATAAGTTCTTTTACAACTGTACCGTAATGTTGGTAAATTGTAGAAAATTTGCAAATGATACTTCAGCAAGCGATCATTTTGCAGCTAAATGTGTTGATCATTCGCTGAATGTAGTCGCAAAATGTTTTACAATTTAAAGCTAAGGTTAACGTCAATTTCCTCACTTGAAAGCGATTTCAGTGAAGGGCGAGCTCAAGATTTGAACCCTGCACATACTGATCAGCCGTCGAGTATCTTTCCGACGTCGCCACTGGCTCCAGCCAGTAAACGTCGGTAAAATACTCGACCGCTTGGGTAAATAAAGTCACAGTGGGTAAAACCAGTCCAGTGAATGTCCGAGATTTTAGTCTCAGATCAGCGCGGCTGGGATTCGAACCCACGAAGGTTCAATTCATCTCAGGATCTGCCATTTAAAACTTCATGACGTTACCCCTGCGCTAATAAGTCATACTGCAATATAAAGAAAATGGGTTAACCACGCTGTAGGAGGGTCTGAATTAAACTTTTTGTCTTTAGTTTTTGCAGAAATTTTCAGAGCTCAGCGGTAATGAATTAACAATAATTGAACAATTTTATAATTTAAAAAAATCATAAATTTGACTACAAAGAACTTTATTGATCTCCCAATATAAGTGGTTATAAACTCCTAATACATAATTATAAGCGAACCAATAAAACTTAACTTTTCACAGCTCCCAGAAAACATTAGAAACATTTTCTTTGTAATAGCCCTTTCGGTTGTTCAGACAAACATAACTGTTATTACTTACTGAAATATTTATTTGCGTATTAATCACAATTGTTTTACACGTAATAACAACAATAACACCTATAACAATGCTTAAATTCTTCAAAGACCTTTGACGATCCATCTGTCCATCCATTCATCCTCACTGGATCAAGGGAACTGCCGACACACACTCCACCCGTACCAGTCGCCGGGTGTAGAGCGGATAGGTCACATGATCGTTCAGTCTTCGCCCGAGCCATCCCGGAACCCGCGGCCCCTTCCCTGTACCACTAGGTACCTCTGCATGTACCACTCAATCACTCCGGTTGTTCGCCTGCCTGTCGGTTCAAGATTTAGTATTGATGGGTGTGTATATGTACAACACGTGTTCGGTTATTAGATATCTGTAGAGGGTTAACTGTTCCAAAACCAACCTCGATATATCCTTGCCGACACCTCATGGAAAGAGATCACTACTTCAACAAACACTTCACAACTCTTCCCGCATTCGTCGTCACTGCGGGTCTCATAGCCCTTAGAATATTTCTTCATATTTCTTTCTATTTACCTATATCTCTCCTATCTCTGTCTAAAACTATCTCTCCCTTTCGCTCTATATATCTCTTTCTCTCCCTTTCCCTCTATATATCTCTATCTCTCCCTTTCTCTCTATATATCTCTATCTCTCCCTTTCTCTCTATATATCTCTATCTCTCCCTTTCTCTATATATCTCTATCTGTCCCTTTCTCTATATATCTCTATCTCTCCCTTTCTCTATATATCTCTATCTCTCCCTTTCTCTCTATATATCTCTATCTCTCCCTTTCGCTCTATATATCTATTTCTCTCCCTTTCCCTCTATATATCTCTATCTCTCCCTTTCTCTCTATATATCTCTATCTCTCCCTTTCTCTCTATATATCTCTATCTCTCCCTTTCTCTATATATCTCTATCTGTCCCTTTCTCTATATATCTCTATCTCTCTCTTTCTCTATATATCTCTATCTCTCCCTTTCTCTCTATATATCTCTATCTCTCCCTTTCTCTATATATCTCTATCTCTCTTGTATTTTTCAAAATATCAAATTCAGATAAAATATTTCATTTCACAAGTAGCTTTACGTTAATAGATATATAAAAGAACTAGATTTTCTCCATTGGTTATTAAATTAATCGCTCTACAAATATTATACCTTTATCAAATTTTCAAATAGGTCTAGTTGTTAGCTTGTGGAAGTGAATTTTGTGCATGGTTTCCCATTGCCTTCTTCAACTCCTAACTTGGTCGACTTTTAAGACACGTAAAGTAAACGCTTTGTCGAATTCATTGTACAGGATATAACTGTTTTACTAAAATTTCTAAATTATTTGCCCTGAATTTCTAAATCCATTGTTTAGTAAGTTATTGTTTGCAAGGCTATTGTCTACAAGGTTATTATTTGCTATATGGGGAGGGGATAGGGCGTAAGGGTTAGAGTATTTGCCAGGGATACAAGTGGCCTGGGTTCAAAGCCCAGATCAGTCAAGTAATGATGGATATCCCCTTGGGGGCATGGAAGGTTAATCTTGTATCGAAGCTTTGCTGCCGATTGGCGCTATCAATAGCAAAGATATGATTATTAATGGAAAGGATTAATAATAACCTGCCGGGAGCCTGTAAAGCCGTCTCGAAGACCGGACACCGGCCATGACACCGCTATAGAAATTGTCGGAGGTTATTGTTATTATTATTATTATTATTATTATAAGTCCCTAGTAGTCTTTTTAGTAAAGCTAACTTAACCCATTATTTATAACAGTAATTTAGCGGGCCTACTCTATGAGCCAGTGAAATTTTGTGATTAAATTATAATCTTCAGTCTTCTGCTAAAACCATTCTAACCTTTACAAGACTGCAGATAGCTTTCTTAATTTACATCTATAAGCTGATATCTTAAAAATACTGAAATTATGACACTAATCACAGTTTATTGTTAATTATCATTGATTTGATAATTTTATATTATAGGATTTAATTCTGTAGAATAAGATCTTATATGATTATCAATAACTAATCAGATCCTCGGAGTCATCAGATGATTTAGTCATGTAGGCCTATGATTTAGTCATGTAGGCCTGCGATTTAGTCATGTAGGCCTGTGATTTAGTCATGTAGGCCTGTGATTTAGTCATGTAGGCCTGTGATTTAGTCATGTAGGCCTGTGATTTAGTCATGTAGGCGATTTTTATTGCTCGATAATAATTGACTTCGATTTCAAGTTGGTCTTCAATAATTATATTTGAGGTCATCATTCTAAGTAGCGATTTTAAGTCACTAAAATACCTGAGTTTTAAAGTTTCCATAAATGGTTTTGTATAATAGTTTATAAAGTAACATTACTACTTTCATATTAAAATTTTTGCAACCATTTTTAGAGTTGACCTAGTCACTGCAAAACTGCGGGTTTTGGTTCAGATGTTAATGTGGGAATGTGCTGTCCTGTTATAACTATCTGCATTTTATAATATTTTAAATCCTTACAAATTTATTTTAATGGTTAGACCTAAATTACTCAGTGATTATATATTGATTCGCATTGGATAATTTTGTGTTATTCAATTTATTTTATTGGCTGTAGGTCTATGGTTGTTGTGGCGGAATGGTGTACCGATGTTTTCTGGCAGTAATTAATCTGCCACATTCATGAAGCATTGATTCCACATCTACACAGATGCTAGCATAGTTGAGATATCGCCGTAAAGTACAGTCTACGAGCAATGATTTATACTGGACTAAAAGTCTAAAACTACTGAATAAAACGTCTAATAAACTACTGAACAAAACGTCTAATAATGTTCTACACTCAAAGTTTATTATACTTCATTGGACTAAAAGTTCAACTAGACTATAGTAGTATACTAGAAAAATAGTATACTAATGTACACTATATACACACTACACGTATGTATACTGGTTGGAGACAGTGGCGATGTCGGTAAGATATTTCTAATGCGGATCAGTATGTGCGAGGTTCGGGTCCGGGGCTCGCCCGTCACTGGCATCGCTTTCGAGTGGGGAAACCGGCTTTAATATTAGCTTTACCATTAGCTTTATACATGTATATTATCACAACGTTTACCTGTATATGCTGACTAATGGCTTTATTTGTCATTTCAGTCGCGGGTTTGGTTTTTTCTGTTGATTGTTGTTTTTGTTTGTAACTGCTGTATATATTAATACCATTCTGTTGGTAAAATTATATTTCTAAAAGCATAGATTGCACAAAAACAAATTAGACTGATAACACACAGGAATAAAGTTCAATAAAATGCTTAAATACGATTCTACATTTACTGCACGGACTAAATGTTTAACAGTATAACGGACTAATATATGGTTAAGCTGGTTATGTTAATGTTAACATCAGTTTCCTCACTCGAAAAATTCCACTCAAAAGAGGTAGCGTTAACGATCTAGCAATATAATAGCCTAGTCTAACAATATACTCAATAAAAAGTCTAGCAATTCACTGGACTTAAAGTTTAACAATATATCGGATTAAGCACTATAGGTTTGCTGGACTAATAGTTTATAGATTCCGGTTGTTATAACATCCTCGAATTTAGTTTTCCAGAGTTTAGTGGTCTATTCCGTTCTCACTCTGTAAGCGAGATTGAGAAGCTTTTCATTCAATTCACACTTCTATCTCAAATCATTTCTAACTGGTACATGTCCGTTACTTGTTACAAATAAGTCTAGATGTATCTAAACGCATGAACATAGGGATGATTTTATTATGTAGTTATTTTTTAATTTGATTTTTTCAAAATACTTTTCGGATTTATCTTTAAATGTTATTTCTAAAGTTCTGCTTTTTCATTACATGCACTCTTTAGTCCGATAATTCGTTCATTTCTTCAACATAAGTATACATTTTAACGTTCATTATTTCTTTTATTTTATTCTCAAGGCCCATTTTCTTACTTCTAAAATTTATTTCTTACATTTTCACTACATTTTACATTTATTTATTATTATTGTTTTATTTGCATTTATTTATTTCCCTTGTTTCTAGAATTCTATTCTATATAGGCCTTTATGCATCTACATGTACAAGTGAGAATTTGAGATTTTGAAATGCTAAATGCAAACTAAATATATAATTATGGTATGCCCACCTACACATTTCAGGTAATTTTGACTCTCTCTCTCTCTTTCTCTCTTTCTCTCTCTCTCTCTCTCTCTCTCTAGTGTGTTGAAAAGTGGTAGGCTTATGTCCAAGGTATATATTAATATTCGGAGTCTGTTTTCATGCTCCATTTAGAGCACTCCATAGACCATCAAGTTAATCCCTTCACAAAAGGCTTTGCCTTATCCAAATTGTATATAGCCTATATCCTAGAAAATATATGGATCCTGAGGTAATTTGCCGTTGACTTCCTCAGTTTAGATTTTCTTTTTGTCGCCTCTTACCACAGGTGCAGCTGCTAACCGCTTATCTACTTTTCAGCGTCCGGACAACTCGAGGAAATAACTTTGAATACATGTGCACGTTCAATATTCTCCGCATCCGTCACTTATCACGGACTCGCTGCAGATATTCCGCGTGTTCTCCAACCGGAGCAAGTCACATGCATATTCTCCGTCTACGCTCTAATTGAGACTTGTCTAGGCTCTAATTTATCGGGTCACGATAAGGTCATCGGGGTCACAACCTACTGACCTCGATAAGAGTCCATGGATAAAAAGGCGCAACCTATAAGAAATATAATAGTGTTGATGCTGCAGATAGCTCCACCGTACTAATGTTAGGCTATATTAGATATATTAGAGGATTACGGTTAACCTAATTGCCAACAAACCGAACCAGATATCGCTACTTGCTCAGTTAAGTTTACTTACTACGGGGAGCTCAAAAATGCACTAAAAATTTAAAGTAAAGCTTTTAACATTAAAAATACTAAGCTAGTTTATAGGCATCCGAGATGAATTGCTAAGCTATTACGTACTCAGAGATTTACCTTTGAAAATGACATTGCCATGATACTTTCACTTTATATCTTATTAAACCTTTCTAATTATTATTATTAGTATTAACTGTAGTATTATTATTATTATTTTTAGTATCATTATTAGTACTATCATTAATAATAATAATAATATTATTATTATTAATAATAATATTAATATTAAATATTAATAATAATAATAATAATAATATTATTATTATTATTATTTGTATCGTTATTATTCACTGCAATTTCTTTCAAATTGCTTCAAGCGAATTACTTTGAATATCTGAGGTATACCTTCTTCTCATCAATTGCAGCTTAGTCATGTTGTAGCCTTACAGCATACCTATTAAATTATACCGAAGAAGATTTGAACACTAACATCGACTTGCAGCTTGAAACATGCTCATAATGGCACTATATCACTTATGAATATGACACCACTCCTAGACACGACATGACTGCGTGGTACATGGTAACGCTGAATGAGAACAAGATGAACTTTAGTAATGCTGTCATGTGGTACTGTAATAATTACAATATGCTATCAATGTTCGAAGTCCTGTACCTATTTGTACACAGTACATTGTGCACCTCCTAAAGTTCCTAAATCGTAAATATAATGATGACACTATATGCTTGAGGCACTTTAAATAATTGATGTTTTGACTAAAAAGTTTGTATACACAACGAATCATGAGCTATCATGCCTCGGGAATAACCAGTTGATTAACCAATGATATTTTTGTATGTTAAGGCTAAAGCCACGTTTAACGTCTGTTTCCTGCTCGAACAGAATGTCAGTGATAGGGCGAGCACTGAAGAATAGGATATGAACCGTGCACCTAATGATCCGCTGTAGAACAACTTGCCAACAAGCCACCGGCTCATCCTTTTGTTCGTGTATATCAACTTATAATAATTAAATGGAATTCTACGTGAATTAGTGCTTTCAATTTGTCACCATTATTTGGGTCAATTTTATGTTTTAAAATTTGTTTTAATAATGTTTTTAAACATTACTTGCTTTTCTCAAAGGTTTCTTCACGTAATTTGTGTTAATTCGCAGCACCTAGACTCTGGATCTTCCTGCCTCCAGAACCTCGGAGCTTTCCCTCATGACCTTCCTCTTTCAAATATCGACACAGTTTTAAACAAGTATTTTTTCATCGAAGCGCAACGTTGTATAGCCAGATTTCTGTATATTGCGAATTGTCATAATGGCACCGTTTGGAATTAAATTATTTTGTAAAATGCATATATATTTTGCATTCGTTTGTGATCGATCTGTTAAGTGATAATTAGTCATAAGTTGTTTTACAACTTGTTAACTTCTGTTAATTTCTGTGAATAGGATAAAAATAAAATACTTGCACTAAAACATTAATAAATATTGAATATTGAGTCGTTTAAGACAGATTTGATCTCCAAAGGACTAGTCCACAATGACAAAGAAAATCTGCAATTATTGGGCTTTAACAATTTTACAAATAAAATTGCTTATGGTCGTATTTTCTATGATGAGATAAATCGAAGTTTAAACCTCGACAATGGCGTAAACTATGGATTAGTCACAAATCGCTGGAGCCAGTGGCGAAATCGGTAATATATTCGACCGCGGAACAGATGGTGCGAGATTCAAATCCTGGGCTCGCCTGTCACTGACATATCTTTCTAGTGAGGGAACTGACGTTAACCTTAGCTTTACCAGTTTTTTACATCGCTTTTGAGTGAGGAAACTGACCTTAGCATCAGCTTCTGTTGCGCAGTTAATTGGTAGAAAAAATGAAGAATTTTTTTAGCAAAACAGCGTCTTGTACATCAGTCACAGTAAAAATATTTGAAATTATTTTAAAATATCTGATTTTAACGCCACAGAATAGATTGTAAAATATTCCAGAATAAGTGTGAGAGAAAATATTAAATCTTAAGATATTATCTTACATTATCAAAAATTCTCATAGAAGTATAATAAGAGAAAGAAGAAAGCTTTAGGCTACGTAGCACTCTGCGAATATCACGCAATGAAATAATTACAAAAATATAACAAACGGCAGCTACTTAAGCTGGTGAAGCTAATGTTAGCGTCAGTTTCCTCACTCGAAAGCGATGTCAGTGACGGGCGAGTCCATGGATTTGAACCCCGCACAAATTGATGCGCGGTCGAATATCATTCCGACGTCTACAGCAGCTCTACGAGAATATGGCAGCCTGTGACCCACATTGATAACGGGCCCGTATTCTGGATTAAGCTGCCAGCAGATTATAGAAAGCAAGAAACACTGTGTAGATACCCGGTGTTAACACATCGCTACAGTGCCGGAATGCTTGAATGCTTCCGCAGGGAAGCTGATAGAGCTAATTGGAACCAGGAGAGCGCTATCAACGAGGGGCAATATGGCACTCTGTTTAAACCTGTTCATACGTATTTAACTAAATAACTGCCTTTCTGCGTTACAGTATGCATGTCCCGAATATTTTCTGCGCTAGAGTTTATTCCAGAATAATAATTAATATCAATCACTTAAGCAGTCAAGACATTATCTGAAATAAGAATTAATATCAATCACTTAAGCAGTCAAGACATTATCTGGAATAAGAATTAATATCAATCACTTAAGTTGTGACGGCATTTTCTGCAATAGGAATTAATCTCTATCATTTAAGTAGAGAAGACGTAGAGCATTTTGGAGGAAGAGATGTGTTAAATTTAAATTAGCCCTTCCCGATTGAGTTTCAGAAGCGGAACGACACATATAGAGGCTAAGGTAGAGTACAGTATATATATATATATATATATATATATATATATATATATATATATATATATATACTGTGTGTATATATAGGCCTATATTTGTCTCTCTCTCTTTCTTAGTACACTGCCATAGGCAGGTCCATGGTATGTAGCGCGTCCACTCTTCTCTGTCTTGTCCTACGTTTTCTCTTCATGTCCACGTACGAGTGGACCTTTAAATCATCTAAAATTATATACCATTATACGTGGGGGAATCTGCTTATAACGAGGTGGGCCTCATTTGCCTTCCTCAGCTTCGACTAACATTACTGGGCAGGGGCGTCATACACTGAGAAAACAATCCGGTCTACCCATATATATATATACATAATTATATATGTTATATATATATATATATATATATATATGTACATGTATATATATATTATATTATATATATATATATATATATATATATATATATATATATATATATATATAGCTGAAAAGCTTATCTGTACATTACATACTTGTATATGCAGCTTCTTATATCAATAGATTTCCTACGTAGGTCTACATGTATGCGCAACTAAGATATTTCAATTAAAATCGTTAAAATATTATAAACCATTCCTAAAACTGCATATACATTGTATGGTAATTTTATCATGTTACAATTGCCTCTTAACTCTCTCATAAAATAGCTAATTCTTCAATGTGTCTGACGTTATCTGTATTGTATTATTTATTTATCTTGTGCGCTGCGCTAGATAGGCACAGGCTCTGCTGGTGGCAGGCTGTACCATCAGTGACTTAAGGCTAGACACTGATTGTACCCGAGGGTCAATTCATGACTTATCTACTTCACGTATTTCTCAATTTCTTCAAGTTGACTAGCAGTTAATTCTTGAGGGGAGTCAACGTTACATTATGTCGTCGTCATCGTCATCATCGTCGTCATCGTCATTATCATCATCAGCATCATCATCATCGTCGTCGTCGTCGTCTTCTCTTGAATCCCATCTTAACTTTTAAAATTAAATATAAATTGCATATAATAGAAAATTTTAAAAAGAAGATTGAGGGTATAGATGGGATAATGGTACAGAAAATTGTCTCCTGCTCTTTCTCGATGTTTACGCTGAAAGGTGTTAGCGCCCCAATATCGTGTCTACAGTGGAGTCAATCTGTCTATTTTATTTCAGAAATGATTATGTGTTCATTATTATGTTTTATAAATGAAGTTTCTACATAGAAGTTTACAGGCCTATAGATTTCACTCACTACCAATTTTCAGCGTCAATGTTCATCTTGTAAACTAACTAAAATTGACTGAACAAAATTTATTTATGAATATTTAACCGAAATAATGAAAAAGCATTGGCCTACTGGCGCGATGAGAGTGAAGTAAAAAATAAACTTTAACTTAGAAATTGTGGAAAAAACTAAAGCATAAATTCTCTTCCCTAAGTTAAATAAATTCTCGCGTTTATTTGAGCATCTTCTCAAATACAAGGAAATCAAGCTAAACTTATCGTTCCTATTATCAGCAAGATTCTTCACAAATTCCATAATTAACAAGATAGGCATAGTTTTGACGAGGTGGTCCCCCTATGCCTTCCTCAGCTATTAGGCTGCTAGCATTTACTGGACAGGGGCGTCATTATGTGAAAAAACTATCCTGTTCACCCATTTTTCATGGAAAACCAAATATTAAGCCTCAATAAATTTGGTCTTGATGTGAAATACAGTGGTGAATATTATTTTTTTTAAATGTCTTCTTTTTCTTTTAATCATCGTGAACATGGCCGTATTTATGACATGAGTACGAACAGTTTCTTTGGCTGTAAAGACACAAGGGGGCGTTTAGGGGCAGCCACTATAGGGTTGTAATAGAGGGCGAGTGTGGGATTAGAGTGAGGGGATGGCGCTATTTACGACGCACGTGTTCTTTTTAGATTGTTGAATATCTTTAAGCGATGCTCGTTCAGCCCTCTATCGCTCCATTGTCCCTTCATCATCGGCGTCATTACTCTAACCCTAACTCATCATCATCATCGTCGTCGATCCCTATTCAACTGTCACTGCCCCAACGTGTAATGTTATTGTACGGATTCTGTAGTTACAGCGGCATTCACCAGGGGGCCGACACCGTTTCACACCTTGAGCGATATCAAATTGCCCGTCGGTTAAGAACACCTTTTCTTTGCTACGCAATCCCGCTATAATAACAGTCAACCGAACAATAAATTCAGCGCCCCTAGTGACAAGCTCGAACAACAGCAACATGACTGTTTGTGCGCAACCCTATCATCTATATCGTCATCGAATAACGAGCCGTGTCTAAATCATGGATACCCAACAACTGTAAAGCTGCTTAAATTAGCATCGGCAGATGATGATAAGCTGAAAATGATTGCAAGAGTAAAACTAGTCAGCAGTGGCTTAGCGTTCGCCATTCTAACACAATTTTTTGAGTTTTTAAGACTTGGTCGTGATACAGTCTAAAATAATTGTTTAATATTCTACAGAATGGTTTTCTTAAGTTGTATGCTATACGTTAGTGCCATTTCTCTGCCGTCTACTTGTTTCTTTATTGTAGGCCTACAATTGACACGTTTAACAAAATGGACTTCACTTTGAAATTTATTTTGATATTTAGAAGTTAGAACACCAAAAATATATTTAAATCCTGTACAGTTTGCATTATTGCATACTTTTTAGTTCTTTTTGCATTTACAAACACGTAAACAAACTACAATGAGAATTACATCGTAGCAATATCGAACAGAACAATACGGGATATTCATTGGTTAGACATTTTAGATTATGAGTCACATTTGAAGGATACATGTATACATATATATAAAATTAAAGGACTATTACCGACATCAGTAAGGTACTCGACCGCGGATCAGTATGTGTGGGGTTCAAATCCTGGGCTCGCCCGTCACTGACAACGCTTTCGAGTGAGGAAACTGTCTTTAACCTTAGCTTTTAGCTTTTAATCTAGTGTCGAGATTGCCGCTTTAATTTATTTCAAACTTCTACCGAATATTAATATAGACCCCTACAACGAAATGTAAGATTATATTTAAAAACATAGGCCTACTCAATATTCTCTACTTACAACTAATAAACTACAGACTATGCAACTGCCGCCTATATATATATACAATATATATATATATATAAATATATATATATATATCTATATATATATATATATACATATATATATATATATATATATATATATATATATATACATATAAATATTATATATGTATGTAATATTATGATATTATTATAATAGTATTTTTATTTATGTGTGTATATATATATATACACATAAATATTATATATGTATATATAGCCTACATGTATATAGATATATGTATATACATTCTTATGTAGCATATTCAATCTCGTATATACTTTCAATTCGCTTATTCAGCTGTTCCTCTTAACGCAGTATATTCATGTCCATATGTCAATCTATCAAGATTTCGTTTAAGGTATAAATAATAATGACAAACAGACACTTATAAGTCCATGTCACTACCACAATGCCGCAGCACTTGTACACGTCTTGTTCAGGCACGCATGCATGCTATATTACAGTTTCTATCTCACTTCGTGAACACCTGCAAAAGACGAGTTACATGATCAACGCATAGTAATTTTTATTTTGTATTTTTGGTATATCGGCGTTTACAATTATAATTCTTATTTTTACCTACAGCTTCATTTCATATGCATTATTCTATAGAGCTTAATTGGAAGGCACAAGTAAAAGGCATGCACTATAAATTTTTAATACTCATACAAACGCACCAATACACACACACACGCATATATTATTTATATATAAATACTTATATATATACATGTATATATTTATATATATGCCTATATATATATATATATATATATATATATATATATATATATATATGTACTACATGTATATTATATCATATGTACCCGTGATGTGTCCAGGTTGCTGAAGAATAGCCCAACCCAGCACTCCATGTGTTCTAAAAGGCGACGAAGCACTAAGATCAAAACCAACATCAGAAAGGGCATTCGGTTATAAGTGCCTAGGCTCCAGAAATTGTTCAAAAATGTTCAAATCCCACCCTAGCTTACCTGGGTTTCAAAGGAAGATGATGATGACGTTAATATGAAGAAATTAAATATAGCCATATAGCCATATGTATATATATATATATATATGAATTATATATATATATATATATATATATATATATATGTATATATATATATATATATATATATATATATATATATATGTATATATATATATATATATATATATATATGAGCACATCTGAGGACAGCTGAGTTAATAGCAGCACCCAGGAAGTCTTTATCACATAGGAAATTACTTCCTTCACGGAATTGTTTTATAGTCATTTTCTATCAATTTCACTAAGACATCAAAAGATGCTTCGTTAGATGTTATGTATCTATTTTAATCCGCTCTATATATGCCTACACATCCAAATATTAATATTATTTTTCAGAGATTACAGAAAATATTTAAACAAATACATGCAACGTGGCACAACAAAAGTATATTAACAAATACAAAGAGAGTGAGGTAGTTATTTCAATCTTTTATGGTTGGCATGCCGGTATTTCAACGAAACAATTCAAAGATTCTAATGTAAGCCATCAATCTACGATCAATCATTCTTCAACAGGCCCTCCTGCTGGCGTAAAGGGATTGATTCCCTGAGAGGCGTTATGTGAATTAGATGTTATGCTAGCAAACCGAAACACAGTTCAGGTCGACAGCATTCTAACTAAAATGGCAATAATGACTTCGCACAAATGCTAAATATATTTGTAATGTTCCAGTCTTCATTTATTCATATATTTCTCTTTTAGTTATAATAATAATTTAAAATTACTTACGATATTATATTTGTACCTATTTTATTTGCATTACGATATTTTATCTATATGAGCTGGTAAAGTTAGTTTTAACGTCAGTTTCCTCACTGAAAAGCGATGTTAGTGACGGGAAAGCCCAGGATTTGTACCTCGCACATACTGAACCGCAGTTGAATGTCTTACCGACATCGTCACTGACTCCAGCCAGTGGCGATGACATTCATTTATTTTCTTGATTTTTCATTTATTTAAAATGTCTTAATGTAATTCCTAACTATTGAGTCGCCATCGAAGACTGGTTTTTGTGAAAATTTCACAATTTATCCGTCTTATCATCTATAACAATAGCATTACCAGTCCAATTGGTAAAATGCCTAAATGGTCAGCATATCATCTTAATTGAAATTTTATTCAATTTAATCAATTTTAACTATTCAAATTTTGAGTTGCCTCTACTGTGTATAGCTGAATCTAAAATTAATTTGGCCAAAAATCATCACTTAAGTATCTAAACTGGCACTGGTCATAACTTGTTGGCTTTACTGTTTAAATTCTTATACATTATTTACATCCTCGTCATCGTTCGGTACTAGGTAGTACGACTAACACCATCTAGGAATATTAGTTGACAGATTTGGAATAAATTCAAAAGCTACGCAAATTTCGAGACTATTTTAAAAAATTGTCAAATTAACCGATAAGCTATTTTACATTTTCGCCGAATACCAATTTCATTTGCCAAAAATGTGTTAATTTATTTTTTTCTGAAAACAATTGCGACTGTATTAAAGAGTTAGAAAGCATTCCGTATTGAGTACCTTTCATTCTGTATAGGCCTAAATATTAATAAATTTTTAATATAGTCAGAAAAGAAATAAGATGTCTCGGTAAATCTCTGCTGGACTGTCATCAAATTGCAAACTAATACTACGAGAGGACATCTGTCCCTAGTTAGCTAAAGGGCCACTAATGATCTTGTCAAATACTGTTTGACGTCTACTCTAACGACAGGAAATTTTCCTCACCAATCATCAAGCTTCTGGCTAATGATCCATTCATTATGAGCCCTTAATTAGTATAAACAAGAACAGAAAGTCAATGGCGCTTGCAGTATTAAATTTAATCTGCATTAATCCCGTCGTGAAGCTAAAATGAACCATGTAAAAACTTGATGGCTCTTTCTTAGAAGCATTGCCTACTACTCCTCTTACATTTTTCGGGCTACAAGATAATAACAGCTCATCCGTAATCTGCATTTCTCGCAAAGTTTTCATTAAAATTTTCGTTATTCAATAAAATATCTTCTTCTATACTCAAATTTGTTTAGATTCAATTTTTACAACTGTATTGCTCGTTTTCTCGGCTGGAGCCAGTGGCCATGTCGGTAAGCTATTCTATCTCGGATCAGTATGTACGGGTTCAAACCCTGGGCTCGCCCGTCACTGACATCGCTTTCGAGTGAGGAAACTGACGTTAATATTAGCTTTTACCAGCTTTTTTGAGTGGATTTAAAGGAAAGCGAGATAAGGATCGTCTAGGTTTAGATAGCTAGTTCAAGAATGAATGTTACACTACTGAAGGAAGACATTTATCATGCCTGATGTTGTCATGGACCTGCCACAGCTCAGCGTTACACTGAGATTCCATGTGTGTGAGATGAGAGAGAGAGAGAGAGAGAGAGAGAGAGAGAGAGAGAAAGAAGAAATAAATAAATACATAAATAAATAAATAAATTGAATGAAAGAAGGAAAGAAAGAAATAAAGAAAATAGAAGGAACGAAAGAAAAAGAAAGTAGAAAACAAGAAAAAAGAAAAATTGAAATAAAGAACGAAAGAAAGAGAGAGAAAGAGAGAGAGAGAGAGAGAGAGAGAGAAAGAGGGTGTAGAGAGCGAAAAGAATGGGAGCATATCTGATAAGCAGATGAATTAATGCTTTATCTGTGTTATATTAATCAGTATATTAAATCCTCAGGCGTCATTGCTTAAATAATTATTTTATTAATTTATTGAATACAAATGCATTATAACTTAAAGCTAAATATGAACGCGGATGTATAAGCAGAATCAAGCATAAATTTTAATGGGCATGTTTGATAAATTTCAGACGAATTAATTTATTTATGAAATATAATATTGGCGATGTTGAAGAGATGGGATCAAATGTTAAGCAGAGACCTATTCATAATTGAGTTGTAATTAATTAATGAGGTTCTCGATAGCTCTAAATAATACAGCAAGGCATTAAATCTAATGAATTTCTGAACATAATAAAAATTTAAATGTATCTGTTTTTAAGCAACAGGGCAAAATTAACCTTCAGAACTTATTAGCTATAGTAATTAAATTTGATATCTAATTTAAAGTTGAATAGAGGAAACGAAATATATATCAGCACCAGTGAATTCACTGAATTAATGTATCATTGAATTTGCAATATTACTGTATAATTTTCTTACTGTGTAAATCGCAAATACTTACAGAAATATGAAGAGTAGGCCTCTATATTTTGAAATTAATTAATGAACAAAAAAGAAGACTACGATAGAAAGTGGACTGGTGATACAAATATTAATTAACTAAGATGCCAATAACCTTGAAAACAAAATATGACATTGAAAGAAATGGATATCATTATGCACTACTCCATCATCTTCATCATCTTTTCATTAATTCAGTGTAACTAGTGTCGGGATACGAATAGACCTTCTCTCCTTTCTAGCTCCTCCCATTTTAGATACCAGTAAGTCGATTGTATCACTATGATGTATATTCAAGTTTAACATTGTTAACGGGGCGTTTTTGGGTGTTGGTTCGCTTAATGTACTACAGTAATCAACACATGATAATCCTATAACTATAGTTATCATATCGAAGAATGCACACTAGGATGCTACTACAGCCAGAAATTTGTTATATGGATTTCCAGAGCTCAGCGGGAAATTATTGATAAGAAAAACAGCTGATAAATAATCTAATAAAAGTGTAATCTAAGCTACAATACTTGCATAATCCTGCAAATTCTGCAGGCAACGCTTATTTAACTCTACCCATAATACTTAGTAATACCCTGATTATATATACAATAATGGTCGGCGTGTGACTTAATTATGGTTCTGTACTATGTATCGCTGATGAGAGTTATGTTCATCTAATTAGCTACACATAATAGCACAAATGAATTATGAAATCATAAGCTCGTTACTAAATCCTTGACCAAGAGTTCGCATTACACTGAACTCTCTCTCTCTCTCTCTCTTTCTCTCTCTCTCTCTCTCTCTCTCTCTCTCTCTTCTGACTTTTAAAGTTCCTGATAGGGTTTTCCGTGAAGGATTCAGAAGCAAAAATCTTCGATTATTTTACTGACTGTGCGAAGAAAATATGACTCAGATCTTGTGTATATTATTCTGAACAAAAATCAACAAGCAATCCTGAGCATTTACCATAAAACAGTATTTCTGAGCAAATTAAAGTCTCGTGCACTGTATTTATTCCATTGATGTATGTAGTACATGCAAGAAATAGGAAGAAGTACTGGATAGGGCACATTGTATGGTGAGATTGGTTACTAACGGTCATATAAGGTAGAATGGAAGGTAAGAGAAACATAGACAGACCGATATCATTGTTAGATGATTTAAAGATCCACTGGTATGTGGATATGAAGAGGAAAACTGAAGACAGGGAAAAGTGGAGGCGTTATATTACATGGACCTGCCAGTAGGCAGTGCACTAAGAGAGAGAGAGAAAAATAGAGAGAGAGATGGGCGAGATGTTGTACTTCTGTAAATGGACCTCGTTTCATTTCATTCACTCAGGATAGAAAAGTTTTCTACGATGTAAAACTTTTGAATATTCCACTTAAGAGTCACTGTTAGAAGTAGAAAGGAATAAAGAAGAAAAGTATGATAAAACTTTAATATACTTGACTATGCATAAATGCTTTATACTGCGTCATATTTTATTGCATAGAGTATTGTAATGTAGTGTTAAAAATTGTATTTTATTGTATTGCATGGCATGGTATGGTGTTGTACATACATTTTCCTGTGTTGCACTGCGTTGCGTATCGTTGCGTCGCGTCGTATCGAAACGTATCCTATCGTTTCGTATCATATCATATCACATCGTATCGTATAGTATCGCATTTTGTCGCAGAGTATCGTATCGTATCGCATCGCATCGTATCGCATCGTATCGCATCGTATCTTATCGTATCGTATCATATCGTAGCGTAGCGTATCTTATCGTATCTAATCGTATCGGCATCGTATCTTATAGTATCGCACTGCACTGCCATGCATTACGCTGCATTGCATTGTATTGTAATGTTTTGTATTGTATTGTATTGCATTAGAATTTATTTTATTGAATTGTATTGTAGTGTACGCTACCGAAACAGCAGAAAAGTCGGCAAAGGCTCCTGCGTCGGATGAGTTGGCCCTGACTTTAATTCCAGTGATCACGCTGATCTGAAGTGACATGCTTTCGACACATAAAACATGACCTTGATATTGTTTTAACTTACTAACCATCGTTTTAGAGGCCTATTGTTAAGCATATGATGCATTAATATTTAAGTAGATCACTAATCCTTTACATGTACATACGATTGTCAACGGTAATTCAACTCCGGCGAATCGGGTGTTTGAAAGCAGAACCACTACGGGAGTCTAATGACCTGAATGTGATGTCAACACCAGTGGTGGAGTAATGAGTGAGGAGTGAAATAGAGGTATTGAGTGAAGTGAATTAGGGCATCATGGGATGTCAACATAGCCTCATATCTGGTTAGTTCTAATTAATGATATTAGCCAATGGCTGGTATAAAGATTTCAGCAGCAGAGCATTCATTACTGATGAACATGTGCTTCTACAAACAACGTTTGCAATTATAATATACATATAATTTATATTACAATTTAAATATACAAATGATTGAGGAAAGAATAATTACGTGGAACATTCGCTTTAGAAAACGAGCATACGTTTAAACACTGATTAGCCAATATGTCGTCAGAAAACAATAGGTCACTAGGAATGCTTTAATGTAGTTTTGGCATCTGGACAATGTTTTATATAGAGTACAATTCTCATAGATAAATATGAGCTTTTTCTAGGCCTGTGTTTATGTGTGTTTGTGTTTGTGTTTGTGTTTGCGTGCGTGTGTGTATGACAGTATATGTGTCTGGAAACTAGAATATACATAGATAATATTGTATTTCTGCATAAACAAATCTGGTCACTAATTGACGTCCAAAAGTTAAATTATGCGAAAATACCGAAAATGTGTAGCTAAAGCGTGTGAACAATTAACAAGTTGAAAAATACACAATTTAAGCCATTGTTATTAATGGGTTAAACTTTGAATCATTTTCGAAATAATCATTTTTTGCTCCTTCTGTGTAAACAAAACTAATTAAATTTTCTTCGAATGATATAAAGTGCTGAATACCGGTGAGCTGGTTTTCGGTCGTTTTTCATTCAGATTAAATCGAATTTTCTGAGTCGGCTCCCGAACGTTCAGTTCATATTGATTTAATAGTGTACCAGTTCAACAGTGCAATATAATACAAAATAATGGAGATTTAACGCCCGGTTCTAGACCTGAAGGTGTTATCAGGGACACCAACTAGAGCCAATGAGATATCTTCTGAGTACTATTTATCTCTTTCTTACTTGAAATAGTGCCCCGTGTTTTGTCGGGGACACTGAAGCACAGACAAACTGTGAACTGCACGTACCTTAAGAGGCGATAAACAAAAACTGAGGAAGGTAACGGGAAACTCCCGCAGAAGCCATATTAATCACAAGCTATAGGCTACATTTTAAGTGGTGGGTAAGAATAGTTTTCTGTGAAGGGATCAACTATAAAGGGTTCTTTACAGAGAATGAACGCAGACTGAGTGTGAATAGACTTATATACATTGGACCTGCCACTTGGCAGAGCACTAGAGTGAGAGAGAGAGAGAGAGAGAGAGAGAGAGTTGGTAAACGATATTTTAATTCTTAGATTAACAAAATTTACTTCACAGTGCAGAGAAAACGTTATCTTGCATCTGTTCGTAAATAGTGCGAGCCAAAGTCTGAAATCAGTCAAAGGAAAGGTGCTAGCGGTATAGAGTCTATTACTCACTTCAAGAAGTAATGACATGATTGGCTATAAAAGTTTAAAAAGCTAAAAAGCTAATGTTAACGTCAGTTTTCTCACTCAAAAGCGATGTCAGGGACGGCCGAGTCCAGGATTTGAACCCCGCACATACTCATCCGCAGTGGAGTATCTTGCCGAATTCGCCACTGGCTCCAGCCACATCGCCACTGGTCCCAGCCGAAAAGATTCTATAGCTCCATTCTAAACTCAATATTTCAGTCTCAACTTACGAATATTTATGGATTTCCGTTAATCCTTGCCTCAATATTTCTAATCCAGCACGGATTACAGGATGTAGCAGAGGTCCTGGAGTCCATAATCAGAAGAAGAAGTTCAATCGGAGACAAAATTGGGACGAGCATCAAGTCATATAGGCGGGTCTAATTCTGCAGATATTTGCTACTATTGGTTGCCAGAGAATGAGTGACAGCGAAACCTTCAGCCAATAACATCACGGACCAAACGAACCGTAGAGAAAAATCAAAGCCACAAAGTGATAACTGTAGAAGCTCTGTATTGTATCAATTCAGTATCTTTGATATATCAGTTACGCTATCAGGTGCCACATCAGCTGATACGTATAGGCTAATACACATTGTATAAATTAACATTTATTAACTGTGATACTACTTCAGCTGAGTGACTGTTTATAAATTTAAAATGTAGCTAGTACATTATTAATGTATTGGTTTCGGAAAACTTGAGAATATTTTTTTATATTTAAAACCACTGCAATATACAAAATAACATAACAACAGAGTGAATAAACAATAAACTGCTACAGTGAGCAATGGTTCGTGGCTTCTTGAGAATCCCTAAGGTTATCGAGCAGGACACCAACAGCTTTGCATTTACAAAATTTGCAGAAGAGACCCGCTGTGAACTGTTCGCTTAATCAGGAATCAAACAAAGCGGATGCTGAAGAATGCAATGTGCAATCACTGAGAATCGTTATTTTTCAAGCTAATAACTGCATTATCGCATGATATAGGCCTATCTTATACGCATCATTAACTACGTGAGGTCATCAAATTTGAATTTCTAAACTACTCTTTACTGAACTAGTTGGTCAATTAGTTATCATTAGTTAGGACAAATAGAAAGAGAAGATGAAGGATTTATCGAAAAAAATATCGGGCTCTAAAAAGAATACACTTTTAAACAAATATTGTAATTATTTAAATGCAATATTCAGATAAGAAACAACTGGAAAATTTAATAATCAAGAACTTGGAAGGAGTATATTACTCTCTTTGTCGCTCTGAATTCTCTCATTGAGTGAAGTATAATGAAAAAGTAACTGATTATTATTTAACTTTAAAAATGTAGGCTAGTTAGTAGGCTAGTTAGTAGGCTAGTTAGTAGGCTAGTTAGTAGGCTAGTTAGTAGGCTAGTTAGTAGGCTAGTTAGTAGGCTAGTTAGTAGGCTAGTTAGTAGGCTAGTTAGTAGGCTAGTTAGTAGGCTAGTTAGTAGGCTAGTTAGTAGGCTAGTTAGTAGGCTAGTTAGTAGGCTAGTTAGTAGGCTAGTTAGTAGGCTAGTTAGTAGGCTAGTTAGTAGGCTAGTTAGTAGGCTAGTTAGTAGGCTAGTTAGTAGGCTAGTTAGTAGGCTAGTTAGTAGGCTAGTTAGTAGGCTAGTTAGTAGGCTAGTTAGTAGGCTAGTTAGTAGGCTAGTTAGTAGGCTAGTTAGTAGGCTAGTTAGTAGGCTAGTTAGTAGGCTAGTTAGTAGGCTAGTTAGTAGGCTAGTTAGTAGGCTAGTTAGTAGGCTAGTTAGTAGGCTAGTTAGTAGGCTAGTTAGTAGGCTAGTTAGTAGGCTAGTTAGTAGGCTAGTTAGTAGGCTAGTTAGTAGGCTAGTTAGTAGGCTAGTTAGTAGGCTAGTTAGTAGGCTAGTTAGTAGGCTAGTTAGTAGGCTAGTTAGTAGGCTAGTTAGTAGGCTAGTTAGTAGGCTAGTTAGTAGGCTAGTTAGTAGGCTAGTTAGTAGGCTAGTTAGTAGGCTAGTTAGTAGGCTAGTTAGTAGGCTAGTTAGTAGGCTAGTTAGTAGGCTAGTTAGTAGGCTAGTTAGTAGGCTAGTTAGTAGGCTAGTTAGTAGGCTAGTTAGTAGGCTAGTTAGTAGGCTAGTTAGTAGGCTAGTTAGTAGGCTAGTTCTTGCAAGGGTTCGAAAATATGCGACAAGGATTGAGGAAGTACCTGAGACAATTTAAATAAAGTAGAAAATCAAATGACATAAAAATAATCAAATGGCCTATATTGTAAAGAAGGAAAGTTTAGAAAATACATACCTGTTATTAATTTAAGTGATACAAGTAATATCAAAGTGTACGAAAATGAAGAAATAGAGAATCGAAGTAAAACCGAGATTCTACATGTATATGAATATTAAATGTATGTATTAAGAAAACACTAAAATTGTTTTGAAATTCGAAGAATTTAAGAAATTCGAAACAGTTAAAAAAGTGCAGGCCCCTATGTGAGTGGCCAAGGCTCTGTCACAATATTTTGCACAAATAAAAAATCTCTCGTTTTTTTTTCTCTCTCTCATTTTATCTTTCTCTCTGTCTCTGATATGTAATCCCCTTTATAGATATGAGCTACATAAGTTGCTATATGAAGTAGATATAATGTATAGGCTGTATAATTGTGCAAATTTTAGACCTTTATTTTCTATTTATTAACAGGCAGTAATTTATTCAGACTCCTGAACTAGGCCTCATCACCGCAGCTAGGCCTATATATGGTAGTTTATATTATAATTCTTTAAATCTTTTGTTTGAAGATGAATTTAAATCACGACTCCTTACATGGATTAAGTATATAGAAATATAAATTTTTTCAATTTCAAATTGACAGATGTCAAGATCTTTTATCAAAACTGCATTTTAATCATGCACATAACTTAAAGTGCACATAATGCATGCCAATTTCTCAAGACCTGTATCGACAACAGCAGCTGACCGACAACATCTGCAGCAACAGCAGCAACTTCACAGTATGTCAGCAGCTGGGCAGCTGTCGTATCCCCTCCATTTTCATCTACCCTCAGCGGCCTCAGAGAGACTACTGCTACATCCGGTAAGAAAACTACTTCTCTGAGAAGTTAAATTAATTAATTAATAATAATAATAATAATAATAAAGGTTTAACGTCCGTTTCCTCATCCAAAGATGATGTCAGGGACGTCCCCACGGCACACATCACTAGGCAGATTAATTCGCCCAGACCAATCTGCAAATGATTTAAGTTTTAATTTGTTAAATTTAGCTATTAAAATGATAAATTATTCGGTTATTATTTTGTCATCACTACTCATCCTAAATATAAGCTTAAGTCAATGTCAATTGATTAATAATACTAAAGGTTTAAAGTCCGTTTCCTCCTACAAGGATGATGTCAGGGCCGTCCCACATCACATTGTGATTGCAATGTCACAATCTTTTCAGCATTAACTTGTGTACATCCAGTAAAAGCTTCCTATGCATATATAGATTACTTACTACCTCTTAATCGATATGTATGACATAAAACAGTCGATTAGTAGCCTATTGCAAATCAGCTATTATAAATTGGTATAATTTATATATATTATATATATTATTTCCTGACATCATCCCTGGATGAGGAAACGGACGTTAAACCTTTATTATTATTATATATAAATATATAATGGAATAATGGTATATCAAAAGGAACGTTATAAATAATTTAAAGATCCAAAATGATAATTATCTCGTATGTGGACACGGAGAGAAGGACGGCAGATAGAGATGAGTAGAGGCCTTATATATCTGGACCTGCCAGTAGGCAGTGCACTAATATATATATATATATATATATATATAATGAAGTAAAGTATTGCATCACATTACAATTGTACGTTTATTTTTATTTGGTTAATTATATCAGATATTTATTTATATCAGCTTTTTATTTACATCAGCTATTTATTTACATCAGCTATTTATATCAGGTATTTATTATATCTATACTAAATCTTAATTTAGACTAAAACTTGGTAAAATATGACATCTGGGTGGTTTCTCATTGCCATCTTCGATCTTTACCTAGTTACCATCGACCATCGGTGCCGTAACTCTCGTGCAATCCAAACTGGACTACTGTAACTCCTTGTTTCTGAATCTCCCGAGCTGTGAGATCGACAGATTGCAGTTCATCCAGAATTCCCTTTCACGTGCATTCTTCCGCCGCTCTAAGCACTCCCATGTGACTCCTCTCCTGAAGTCTCTGCACTGGCTTAAAGTCAGAGAACGCATTGTTTACAAGGCAGCTTCTCTGACATATAACTCTATCATCACCCCTGGTAAAGGTTACATGTCCCACTTAATACAAGTGAGACAGCCTTCCTCCATGCAGTCATCCACTAGGTCCTCTAAGTTAATCACTTTAGAGCGACCCAGCATCCCTTCTCGCAGTAAGCTCTCCAAGCGCTTCTTCCAACACACTGCTCCTCAGATCTGGAATTCTCTTCCTTCCACTTTACGCACCCTCTCATCTACTGCTGATCATCCTTTCCTTTCATATGAACAGTTTCATAGACGGTTGAAGGTTTTTCTTTTTGACCACTCATATTCAACCAGTGCACATGAACTGACAGCAACACGTAAACCTCCATTCCACTGGTACCCTTCCTCGGACTGAACTCACGGATTTTGGATCGCACCGTTTTGGACCCCACACTTTGCTCATCGGATTGATTTGGTACTACAGTGCTCAATGTTGTCACTGACGACAGTAGCACTCTAATTCTGTTGTTGTTGTTGTTGTTACCTCTTAGGACACTTTCATATCTAATTGGTCTATGTTGCAGCAATCCATAACTCAACACAGGCACACGAAGATAATATAAATAATAATATAATAATATTAAAAATTATATAATTATTTATTTGCAAAATACTATTTTAAGAGATTAACCAGTTTGACAATTATAATAAACCTTAAAGCAGAGATTTAAATGCTATTCATTTGCAGGGGATAACAATGGGGGGTAGATTGCCTTCAGCCCCCCTGTATCCTGCCATGAAATGTCTAGACCCCCACCGGCACCCGGGGGTCTTGTCAGCCATCTCCTATCCCCCAGGCTCAATTAGATTTGGTCCCCACGCCGGGGGGCCTGGGCCAATAATCTTAGATCCTCCCTATTTAATTTCACCTGAGAGGCCGTCCGAACAGCAGCATCAGCTAGGTGTTCCAGCTGCTGCAGCTGCTGCAGCTATGCTGGTCCAACCGTATCTAAACAGCGACGGGTAGGTAGGACACTATTCAATAAACCAATCAATCAATCAATCAATATGCTCTTATACAAGACAGCAGACGCGGATTCAGAGGGGTGGCCCAGGGGGCCCGGCCCCCTCTTAGGCTCACCGATAATTTCTAGTCTATAGTTTCACTATTTTCACGAATATGTTTATGTGTAAATATTTACATAGAAATAAAAAAGGGCGTAAGTAAAAGGAAATTGAACTCTGTCCCGCAGAAAGCGTGAGAGCAAGAAAAAAAGTGAATAATTTGTAAAATAAATTTCGGGCCTGTCTCTTTATTAGAAATTCCTGGATCCGCCACTGTAAGTAACGGTAATTGTAAAAATTAAAATACAAACTAATAGTATTAAGATGTTTTACAATAAATAAAGAAAGAGGAGGAAGAATAAATATTCGTTGTTAATCTTGGTATAAATTAACAATTTTAATAAACCGCATCAAACAAAAGAGCTGCTATATCAATCTTCTTAAATATCCTCCTGTCTACCGGAACTCTTCCAGGTTTGAAGAACTTTTGAAGCTACATCTAATGTTGTCGTCAGTTTCCTTACTCGAAAGCAATATCAGTGACGAGGGAGCCCAGAATTTGAACCCCGCACATACTGATCCGCGGTCGAATATCTTACCGACATCGCACTTGCTCCAGCCAGAAGCAGACAGTGTTGTTCCACCGAAAAGTAATCGATAGTCTTTCCAATTATTCAATAATAATAATATTTTGTACTATAATAATTTATATTTCAATCATCATCTTCTTCCCTTAAATCCTAGTTTAACCAGGATCGGGATACGAATAGACTTTCTTTTATCCATTCGTTTAAGTTCAAAATAATTAATATTTAAATAATTATAATATTTTATTCAGATATTACTCTGCAGCTGCAGCTGCTGCAGCTGCTGACGTCAGACGTAAGAACGCCACGAGAGAGTCCACTGGGACTCTAAAAGCTTGGCTTTATGAGCATCGCAAGAATCCCTATCCCACCAAGGGTGAGAAGATCATGCTGGCTATCCTCACTCGAATGACCTTGACCCAGGTGTCCACGTGGTTCGCCAATGCCAGGAGACGTCTGAAGAAAGAGAGTCGGTGTGGGGCAGGATCAGGGGGAGAGGAGTGGGTCTTCAAGGACACTCTCGATGATGGTTAGTTTTAGAGAACTCTTGAAATTTCGAAGATACGATGTAAATCTGATTTTCATGTTTCGCGGAGTAAGCTGTTCTTTATCGCCCTATAGATATATACCATATACCGCTCTATAGATACTCGACCGCGGATCAGTATGTGCGGGATTCAAATCCTGGGTTCGCCCGTCACTGACATCGCTTTCGAGTGAAGAAACTGACGTTAGCATTAGCTTTACCAGCTTTTACCTGTTCAAAGAAGATGATCAACAATAATCATTTTATCGAGACTAACTTGCAGAGTTATCGACATTACAAACACTGACTCTGCTTGAGATTTCTAAGGGCCTGACCAGCTGTTATAGTAGTTTACCTTTTAATTTATGTACAAGCTAAAGCAGCTATTTCTGAATAATTGTTTACTATTTTAGTAGTGGGCAGAGAGATATATCTTTAATTAGGATTCAAATATATGTCGAATCCAGAACATTGTTTCGCAATATATGGATGAGCAGATGCTCAATGTAGATTGATTTAAATCAACTTCATAATGTATATTCGAAGTTATACATGTACAAAAGCTGGTGATAAAAAGCTAATGTTAACGTCAGTTTCCTCAATCGAGAACAATATCAGTGACGGACGAGCTCAGGATTTTAAGTTTTGAACACCGCGCATACTGATCCGCGGTCGAATATTCAATCTACATCGCCACTAGCTCCAGCCATTCTACAGTAAATATAGTTTCCATTCGCGAGAAATATATATCGCTGTACAAGACCCTACATGTGGATATTGGCTATCCCTACCTTGTAACGTACGCTCGTCTCTGACCTTTAACTCTTTTAATGTTAAACTTCATCAGTAATAGTTATTAACTTTACTGGAGCTGTTCTCTCAATTAGCTTTTTTACTTGTTGCTTGTGTAAGATTTTCTGTATGGCATGTGAACTGTATAGGATCGTAAAACCCTTTTTGTTGTTCTTATTCAAATAATATGTCCTTTTAATTGGTAGATATATAACGCTCGAATAAGTCTTGAAGTGATTTATCAATATCGGATCAAGTGTGCTTAAGTTACTAATATTTTAACATTTACTGCTATCTAGGATTATTTGCCAATAAAAATCATAACTTTTATAAATTACAGATGACGATGAAGACGAAGACGATGACGCAACAAAAATGGTGGATATTGATGACGTCACTTCATCACGTGCTTCGAATATTTCCACTTCCCCGCTCTCCTCGCTTTCCCCCATCAATCAAGCAAGCAGACTCGAGTTCTCCAAGTGTCAAAGCACCTGGAGAAACTTACGAAATTCTGATGCTCTTTCAGGACTTACCCGCATAGAAATGGGAAATACAAAAGATAATATGGACCTGGAAAGATGTCTCCGTGAGACTGCAACCATACTGCAGAGCCGGACAACATCTAACTCTGCGGTTGTTGCCAGTTCACTCCAACGAAATAAAACTGTGCAGCAACAGCAGCACCTTAAACAACAACTACAATTGCAACAAGTCCAATCTATAGATGATGACAATTTAAATGAAAATCGTGAGTATTCTTATGAACAAGTACGCCTATATAATTTTATGTTAATAGACGTAATCGTATTTATCATTGTATCTAGGAAGGTTTCGTAGTTTTAAACTTAATAGTGGCATGCAACATAATATAGCATTTTATTGCTACACAGTAAAGGCCCTATATAAAGTGTTATGGATTTATGATGTCACTACATTTATTATGAATTATCTTAGTACAGTATTATATAGGCCTATCACACAGTGCAAGCACGTGGGTACTTACGTGTATATAGTATTTACAGATTGCATATTTATATATACAGTATAATTATTTTTTATATACATTCATACAAACTGGAGCATAATTTGTACAAAATTTTTGAAGCTTCTAGAGGAAGAATTTCCGGATATAATCTACAAATTGTGTGAAAATGTATTTAGCAGTAACAAAATTACAGTGTTTCTATGAAAAAAGTGCACACATTTATTTTTACAGCGCTTATTTTAACAAAAATCTTAATAGCTTCGACAAAACCAACAATATCTTCACACAATTTTCAGAGTAAGAATAAGCATATAATATCTATGTATATAATATATGTACATAATATGTACATGTATATATGTATAGAATATAATTATACTGTGTTTTAAAGTATTTCAGTAGCCTATCGTAAATATGAAAGCAATAAACACTTGGAGTATCAATATCGTTGTATTCTGTTAAATTTCATGATAACAAATGTCATTGAATTATGTACCATATTCTTATCTATGAATAGTTCAACGACATTACTTCAATAGTGAGATAAGTGTGTCACGTGTCTGTTCTGTCACGTGATTTCACTTATCTAGGTCGTTCTACAGCTTGACCCATATATAGAGGTCACGACCTTATATGGTTAATAATTTGTGGCATGCATTGCGTTGATAAAATTGTAAGATACTGTAATATATTTATGTATTCAGCCGATGGAATCTTTATACGCTACTGGTCATGAATTATTGTTTAAATTATTAATGTACACGAAATGATTTATATCCTCAAACTGTTGTTCACCATTGGAGTACAATTTTTATTGCGCATTACTGTATGATATTACAGTTCATGTACGGCTACAGTAGCCTACATGAAAAGTTTCAGTTAGGCCTACATGAGAAAGAAAATTCTAATTGATTGATGTAGGTCAGTATTACACAAGATTGAGATGTGAGTCATGATTTGTGTGTGATGGATCAACAGAACGCATAAGTTCTATAGGCTGGAAAAAGTTCTTAACTATATCAGTAATGCTAACTTGCCTGATATACAACTGCAATGCAGCATTTATACAACTGCTATGCAGCTGATATGCAGCATTTATACAAGTGCTATACAACTGTTATGCAATAGCTCTGCCACAACTATATATGCAACTGCTATGCAACTTCTATACGCAATTTATATGCAGCAGCTAAATATACAGACTGGGGCAAAAAATAATAATCCCCTAGCGAAATCTCAATAACTTCAAGAAAACTCAAAATATCTTTACAAAATTTTCGGAGCTTCTAGTGGAGGAATTTTTGATATACCCTGCAAATTTAGTGAAAATATTTTCAGTAGTTACGAAATTACAGCGTATCTACCTAAAAAGTTCAAAAATCTATTTCAACAAGGCTTTTCGAAATGTCATTCGTTCCTTTTTAAGAAAATAACGACACTGAACAGGGCCATTTACTTAAGTGGTGGAGTATAAGACTACACTACCTTGTTAGCTACTCCAATATAAGATGCTTAAAATTCGTTCTTCTGTTAAAATTATTCCTAAATTTGAAGAAAATTTCCGGTACTTTTGTTTAAATAAGCCTTGTTAAAATTGATTTTCACATTTTTTCTGAAGAAACGCTGTATATTTGTTACTTCTGAATATATTTTCACCAATTTTTCAGGATATATGCATAAATTCCTTCTCTGGAAGCTCCGAAAATTTTGTAAAACTATTTTGAGTTTTGTCTAAGTTATTAAGACTTTTGGTAAAAAAAAGTCTTGTTAGAATAAATGTTTGCAATTTTTTCGTAGAAACGTTGTAATTCTTTTACTGCTCAATAGATTTTTATCAAATTTGCGGGTAATATTCAGAAATTCCTCCTGTAGAAGCTCCAAAAGTTTTGTGCAAATATTTTGAGTCTTGTTGAAGGTTTTGAGATTTCGCTAGGGGATTATTTTTTTTGCCCCAGTCTGTATAACTGTTATACGCCTACTATGCAGCAGTAATGCAATAGATGTCCAATTGCTATTCAACAGCTGAGCAACTGCTCTTATGCTCTTCTTCCATCAATGTCTCTCTGAGACTTACTTTGAGATGGTTTATTTATATCCCGCAATAAATCGATGAGAATGAATAAAAAATATTAAATTAGAAACTACTAACATTTACAGCTCATATTACTCTATTGAACTTAGTTTATTTTAAGATACATCGTTACTATAATATTATTGTTATTTATTGTATCCACAGGATGTCGAGAGTCAGTGATACATGGAGATATGCGCCGATTTGAATCTGAATCATCGCGTCAGAATTCTCTGAAACTAATATCGACTTGTCAAAAAGTTTCTCCGATATCACAATGCTCAACTGTAGCATCCAACGCCTTCCAAACTTCAAACAAACCTCACACATCTATTGCACAACACGTAATCCATCCTCGTCGAGAAAACTCTCCTACATGTGAACATATTCCCCCGGTGGTCCACCCTATCCCACCGATTCGCCGGACTAAAATCTGGTCAGTGGTTGATATCGTTGCCAAATCACCGAAACCTAACGAAGAGTCAGAAACGAATCATAGGATTGAGATCGACGTGAAGAGTCGAGATGACGAAAGTGTGAAAAGCGAAAAAACCGATAACGATGAGGAGAATAGAGAGCTAATTAGAGAATATGCCCCTCAAGTCTCTAATATATCACACGCGAGTCAATTTTACAAAGTAAGAAATCAAGGTTTTCACTGCAAGAGTAACCGTGATGAAATAGATGTAGATTGTTCTGGTCAGTCTAGGGATATAAACCATTTTAAATCTGAAACTTTATGCAACGAAGAATCAACTTATGGTGCAAAACTGAACAAGGAACTTAATCGAGCCGTTGCTCCTGTACCAGATAATTTGCAAAATTCAACTGAATGTGATCAACAGCTGTCGCAACAACAGAACCAACAGAAGAATCACCATCGGCAACACGAGCAACATTTAGTTAGCAACACTAACAACATCTCCAGCAGACATTTCAAGTTGCTCGAGGAACAGCAATCGGCCGTTTATGGTAGGACGGCTGAGAATTCGGAACAAAAGCTATTCAATAATTATTTAATATCCGAGCAGTCTAATCGGTATTCGTCCAACAATCGGCTAGAAATAGATTCAGAATCGATCGGTGACTCTGGGTCAGACAATCGTTCTGACATCGACGATGATGTTGAAATCTCGCCGCGATAGAGTCAGTGTCGATAATTAGGTTTAATTTATTTGTGAATTATATTATGCGTTATTAGTTTTTATTATTACTGTAACTATAGTTTTGTTATGTACCGTAATCATACAAGACGTATGCCTAACAATTCGTTCTATAGTTCTACTGTCTTTATTTTAGTCTTTTTCCCTTCCATTTATTATGTGTCAGCTAGCATGCACGAGATGTAGTAAATGGAATTTGTAGGTATAACGGATGTTTGGTGTGTCATCATCATCATCTTCCCTTGAATCTCGTTCAGTTTCACTAGGTTCGGGGTTTAATTTTTTGTTTTAGAATTTTTTTAGAAAGAGCATGAATAATTGAAATCATTAAAACTGCAAACTCGAATGTAATTTGAACACTGGTGACTATGAACGCTATTTCAGTCTGTTAGAATCTTGCCAAATAGGCTTAAAATACTTTAAAACTCGTTCAGGATTATTGTACAATTCCTGAAATATTTTATAATGCTCCTATATAGGTATAGTGTATACGACTTTGTTTTATAAATGTGTAGCTCTTTTGAACTCTTAATTTAAGGCCAATGAAAGTTTAATAGCGGACAGGTATTCATTTGTTCTCTGCTTAAAGGTATAATAGTCTCAATGAATCTTTAATTTCAAATGTTTGTCATTCGTCGTTTATTAGTTAAGAATCTTGATCATTGCAACAAATGCTGATTGCAACAGAATTAAAAATACTTAAACATAAAATAAACTTAAACAGAAAATTGTAGTGCACTCATTGCAGAGAGTTTTGCGTAGTGAATCCATAATCATTAATTCTACTTATTACTCAATCGCTGCTTTGTAGCTCACTATAGTATTGCGCTAAAGTGATTTTTAATAGTTTATCCTAGAGTACGAGAAGATATTTAGTTAAGTTTAGTTTAAGGGTTAATCCGTATTTTCGTTATTATTTCTCAGTTTTTGTTCTGTTCTTAATGCCATGTATTTCGGTATATTAAATATCATCTAATGCAGTTCTGTTACTGTCTAAATAGCTCAGTGTGTGAGTGATCAATAAAAGTCATGGAATTTTAAATATCTGTTCCTGGAGTCGTTGGGTCAATTTTCAGGCGAGCTGCTTGACCTATAAGGGTAAAATCTCGAACATTCTTGCTCATAAACCGTTAACTATTAACCGTCCATCTGTTTGTACACGTATATAATATTATAAGTTGTAATTATGTAACCACAGACGATCTGTTACTATGATGTGTGTTATGTGTATACCTAGTAAATACTTCAATGTGTCTTGTAGTTTAAATCGATTGCAAGCAAGTTTTACTTGTTCAAGCTTACTTGGAGAAAATTTTCTTGAGCGTTTTAGGCCTACTCTATTCATGCCTCACTATATTTAAGCGGTGACTAAAAATATTATACGAGTTGCAAATTAGAGAATGTTAATTTTACAAAGCTACAAGAGTTTGTGGATTTATCTCACATTTTATTTAATTGCGACACCGATTCCTTGTTGCGGAGTCCGTTCAGTTCATTGAAGTTAAAAGGAATAAAGTATAATATAAAGTATCCAATGTTTGTAAGTACACATTGTGAAAGGTGTGACAATGTACATATACATGTAGATTAACTTAGTATTTAAAATGACGATAACATACCACAAAATACATGTATTTTATATATAGGCCCTAAAATTATAATAAATTTAAAAATGTAGATATTATCATTTTATTTAAATTTATCTTAAACTTGTATTAATTTTCAAATTTATATAACGTTTTCTATTCCCGACCCTGCTTGAACTGGGATTCAAGGGAAGATGATGATGCTGATGAAGAAAATATAGGCATAGCACTATTCGTACTTTATTACAATATGATAGCTTAGAGAGAGAGAGAGTGAAAGAGAAAGAGAAAGAGATAGAGAAAGAGAGAGCGAATGTATGTTAGAAGAGATGATCGATGCAATACAAATAGCCAATTGACATTTCATTAGAAGTTACAAGTATACCTTGTTGCTGGCATAGTAAATACCAACTTAATTTGTAAAATGAGAACAAAACAAGAATTCATAAAAACTGTTATAATAAAGCCGTTCGCTCAGCTATAGCAATGTGGAAAGACGGCGAAAACTCGAAGATCTATTATAGACACGTAAAAAACTTTTTATACACAATATGAGCTTAAGTTACACGTATATTTGTATGTTTCTAATAATCACACATGACGTAGATGTGTGCGTAATTAGTTCTGCTTGTAGCGGAGATGAGAGAGTTCTGTTTATAGCAGACTCTTGGTCGCCTCGTCTAATCAGCGAGCCTGAGATCTCAGGGTAAAGTGTCAATGGAGATCAGCCATTATATTCAACAGCCACTCCATCGGCTCAAATAAACCAGTACAACTCCTCTAGCTACGGACTCGCTGAAATTACGTACACGTATCTAGAGAGTATGTTGTGTTAAATATACTAATTTAATAACATTCAATAGACCTACACTAGTTGGAGCCAGTGGCGATGTAGATAAGATATTTCACAGCGGATCAGTATGTGCGCAGTTCAAATCCTGGGCTCGCCCGTCACTGACATCGCTTTCGAGTGAAGAAACTTGCGTTAACATTAGCTTTTTTGCTTTTACTGTATATTTCTACTGAATCATAGTCATTATCGGCAGGGAAAGGCCGAGATTAGGTATGTTAGATGATTTAAAGACCCACTCATATGTGGAAATGAAAAGGAAGGCGGAAGATAGAGAGAGTGGAGGTGTTATATACCATGGACCTGCCAGTAGGCAGTGCACTAAGAGAGAGAGTCATTATCATCATCTTGCTTTAAATCCCAGTTTAGCTAGTGTCGTGATACGAATAGATCTTTACATATCTGTTCGATTTAGGAAATTTTGTAGCAATATCTGGAGCCAAGGCGCTTACAAACCTGCTCTGACGTTGGTTTGGATCTTAGTGTTTTGTCGACTTTTACGACACATACAGTGTCGTGAGTGACAGCAGTCAGTCTACGGTTGGTTTACTTTTCAGCAACCCAAACATCAGGGGTAACGTTATTGTACTCTGTAATATAATAATAAAAAAATATAATAATATAATAAAACTTCCGTTTAGCGTGCCGTATATCCCTATTGGGGCTGACACGGAGGGGACAACATAGGTATTAGAACATTAAGGTCGGCTATCCATCGGCCTAACAACACCAAGTAGGGCCGAATAAAAACCAAATAGTATACACTTATTATTTTATTATTGTATTACAGAGTACAATAGTCGCTACGCAGTCTGGAACCCGCGACATAATATAATAGTCGCTACGCAGTCTGGAACCCGCGACATTTCGTTCAAGAGGCGAGCTCTCTACCACTGCACCACGAGTCGTTATAATAACATAATAATAATAATTATTATCATATAAAAATATAAATAATAATATTAATAATAATAATAATAATAATATTTCTTTTAAGCCGATTGGTGACCTCGAGTAGCCGGGCGGCGATTCAGCACGTATTGCTTGAATCGTTTTTATCAAACGCCAGGTTCTTTACACCGGGGTAAAGAAAAAATATGATAATAATAATAATAATAACAATGATAATAATAATAGTAATAATAAAACATAAAATAATCACCGGGCGGCGATTCAGCACGTATTGACGTATTGTTCACATACTGCTTGAATCGTTTTTATCAATCCTCAGGTTCTTTTACACCGGGGTAAAAAAATAGTAATAATAATAGTAATAATAATAATAATATATCATTGTATTTAAAAGCCCACCATTCGATCGGCTGGAATGGGCCAGTAGAATATTTCTGGTATATATACAGTATATATATACATGTATATATATATATATATATATATATACATGTATATATACCGTATATATATATTTTACATCAATATAATAATATATTATATAATAATAAAAAGTTTAACGTCTGTTTCCTCATCCAAGGATGATTTAAGGGACGCACTAATAATATACATATATACAGAGAGAGAGAGGAACAGAAAGAGAGAGAGGTATCGATAGATATCGAGAAAGCAAAAGAAAAAGTGAATAAGGAGAGTACAGTAGAGTAAGGAGAAGAGAGACAAGAGAAGAGAAGAGAGAGAAAAGAAGAGAAGAGAAGAAAAGAAAAGAAAAGAGAAGTGAGAAGAAAAGATAAGAGAAGAGAAGAGAGAGAAGGAGTTGTAGACGTAGACTGAACTACAACATACTACGTAGGAGATGATAAGTGTTGTTAAGAACGAGTATCTGCGTAACATTTCAATAGCGGTGCGGAAATCTGACGAGATAAAGTATAGTTATTCCATCACCTCTCACACTCTCCTGCAGTCCTGCTGCATCTGATCTTTTCTGTCCGTAGAGTCTTGATAACTTGGTAAGTCGCTGGGAAGATGTGTAGCGGGGAATACGATTCCCACTGTTACAATTCCCGTATGTATTGGGAATCCGACCATCTTCCATTTTCAAACAAATGTTAAAATAATTAACCTATTTTAAACTCCTCTAAATAATATTTAGAGTACCATCAACTCAGCACTGGAACACATGGAAGTTCTAGAAGACAATCTGGATTTGAAATATAACGAGAGCCACAATCCAAGTAAAGCACTCAAAACTTGTCCGTACAGTAAGTCCTAGAAATGACTTTGTAATGAATAATAATAATAGGGCCTAAAGGTTTAAAGTCCGTTTCCTCATACAAGGATGATGTCAGGGACGTCGCAGAAGCGATAATTTAATGAAGTGAATTTAACTAGACGGCAGTTTTAATTCAATTAATGAAACAGCATCAAAAGAGAAATATTTTCTCTACATTTTTTCAATTGAAAGCGTTGTATGGGACGTCTCCATTCCTAGCTTATTTCTTTTGACTCCACGTTTAAAATGAACACTGAAGCCGTCGAAATCAGACAATGATCTCTTAATAAATTAGATTAGCCTCAACTTTACTTTCCTCAACATGATTTCAACACTTCACCAAAATAAAATAACAACAATTGCTACTGTCGTCAACGACAACATCGAGCACTATCGAACAAATCCAAGCCGGTGAGCAAAAGGAAAGAAATGCTACACAGACACGCTTTCTTTACAACATTTTCCTTGTGTTGTACAGGGGCCATTACAGAACAAACCAACCGTGAACTGCGAGTGTCGTAAGAGTTAACTAAGTATAAAAAATTGAGGAAGGCAATGGGGAAACACATCAGAAGCCATATTTTGTAAAAGTTACATTAAATTTTAACTGATGATAGGTAGCATCGGTGGTTCAGTGGTAGAATGCTCGCCTGCCACGCGGGCGGCCCGGTTTCGATTCCCGGCGATGTACTAGGATCCATACCAACGTCAGAAAGGACATTCGGTTGGTGAGCGCCTAGGCACCAGAAATTGCTACAAAAATTTAAACGAATGAAAAAGTCTTAAATAGGGGATTGGCTGATGGTGTGGTGTATGACAGAGAGGATTTGAGACAGTCTATTCGTATCCCGACCCTAGTTAAACTGAGATTCAAGGGAGGATGATGATGATGATGATATTTAACTGATGATGTAAGGCTTTTTGTGATTGGCTAATTTTTTTTACCAGTGGAGTGCCTAGATTTAGGGGAACTGCTCACTTTGAGTAGAGCTGTAGGACCTGCCACTTGGCAAAGAAGAGAGCAAAAGCTGTATAATGTTTTACTCTCGTTTTTCTCAAGCTATTTAGACTACATAAGGTGTGAATAAGGCGTAGTCTTTCTTGAAGGTATTAACTCGTTGAGTGTATCAAATGAGTGCATTATGTATGGAGCGTGAAAACAGACTCCAAGTATAAATATGTATCTTAGACATGCACCTGAAAAAACACGATATATATATATATATATATATATATATAGAGAGAGAGAGAGAGAGAGAGAGAGAGAGAGAGAGAGCAGAGAGAGAGAAAAGCGAAGAGAGAAAGAGAAGAGAGAGAAGAGAGAAAGAGAAAAGAGAAGAGAAAGAGAGAAAGAGAAGAGAGAGGATAGAGGAGAGAGAGAGAAAAGAGAAAGAGAAGAGAGAGGATAGAGGAGAGAGAGAGAGAGAAGAGAGAAGAGATAGAGAGAAGAAAGAGAGTGAATGAGAAGAGATAGAGAGAGCAGAGATAGCGAAGAGAGAGATCATTCATAATGATTAACCATGAGCCTTTCAGCACTGCATAAAGAAGAAAAGTTGTATTACCAGGGAACGTATAAGGTTATCCACGGATAATGTTAGTAGCCGATGCTGGGGACTTCACTGGTTTAGATTTTGTATTTACACGTATAACACAAGGGCACCGCTGTATGAAGCAGAGTGAGACACGTGTAAATACGGCGAAATCTCCTATCACTCTCGTGTGTGTAGTGGAGTGGGACAAATATAAATATTGAGAAATGGAAATCCGTTAGGCGTCTTCGATTTCTAATCTAAACGCGCTTAGCGCGAAACTTCTGATGGAAAAGTGATTGTTGTAACACGATCTTACTGCAAACATTAATATCAGCATCAATAACATCGTCTGAAACACAGAGTCTGTTACATCAGTGGAAGACTGTATGATGAGAAACACTTCAAATACTTCGAACAAATAGGAGCAATCTTTATATGTTCTGTGCTCAGTAATACATCTAACAAGTAGGAGCAATCTTTCTATGTCCTGTGCTCAGTAATACATCTAACAAATAGGAGCAATCTTTCCATGTCTTGTGCTCAGTAATACATCTAATATGTAGGAGCAATCTATCCATGTCTTGTGCTCAGTAATACATCTAACAAATAGGAGCAATCTTTCTATGTCTTGTGCTCAGTAATACATCTAACAAGTAGAAGCAATCTTTCTATGTTGCATGCTCAGGTTGTCTGCAAGTCCAGATCATAAAATCATAAATTTTTCGTTTCGTTTATGTCGAATATACACGTAGTCTACTAAACCCTAGAAGCTGTTAGTACTTACAACAAACTATGCTCAGGCATGGACATCTCTATATACAGCATCGTACATTATACAGTATATAGTCATACACTACATACATTCATAGCACATATTATTATTTCATCTGGTCCATGACTCAGATTAATATCTTAACTCGTAATATTAGTCTTCCCATCTTTCAATCAGTCTCATAGGAATGATTTGAAAGTAATTACGGATAAGCTGACGAACTGAGCCGATAGCTTGTTAGCATGTTGTTCAACAGTGGATCAGTAGGGGAAGAGTTCACATCCAGCGCATTCCTGTCACTTAGGCCTACATGATACCGAGCAAGAAACTGACGTTAAACTTGGCTTTTGCTTTTTGTCTAAAAAGTTGCTTAATTATTCTAAAATAATTTGATGCCAATTGACATCGACTGTGCATTTCCGCAGAAAAATCAATAATATGGCTAGGCTATATACATGTAGTATATGTAATGTAATGCAAGCATCATTAAACAAAGTGTTATCTTAAAACTGTATATACAGTACATAACGTTGAATAATATTCCACCATATTGGCCTTCATCTCATCGATTAATTTTTTTCGCCTAAAAGGTTTAATAATTTTTATTCATCAATAGAGGTTTAGATGTAGGCCTACTTCCTCACGATTTTCTTTAATCACCCATTCCAAAATCAATTTAAAATAGAAATAATTGTACTTACAATTAATCTCGATCTCTTTCCTCTTTAGTGAACTGTCTAGCGTCAGGTCCATGGAATACAACACCTTTCATAACTCCATCCTCTTGATCCACCCCCTTGTTCTTGCCTTTCGTTTCATATATATATGTATGCATGTAGTCCTATATATATATATATATATATATATATATATATATATATATATATATATGTCCCTGACAACGGCTGACATTGCTTTATGGTGAAGAACCGGACATTGGATTCTTATTCAATGAAAAGAGAGAGAGAGATCTATCTATCTTTTCTTTATTCGGGGTTCAAATCCTGAGCTCGCCCGTCACTCACATCGCTTTCGAGTGAGGAAACTGACGTTAACCTTAGTTTTACCAGCTTAATTAATTAACCTTCTCTCTCTCTCTATCTCTATCTCTCTCCCCCTCTCTTGCTCTCCCTCTCTCCCTGCAGTCTATACTTGTGTATACTTGCTCCTCATGCCGACAGAGACTGCAGATGATTTGCGATACATCACACTTCTCCATGTACTAACGAGCTCGTTCTCTGATATAACAATAATATTGAACTTATCTGATTTCGCTCAGCGCCCACTCGTACATCCATACTGTTAATACAAACAGATACTGATACAGTTAACAGGTACGGCAGCACGCACGGCTTGTTGATTCATGACAATCCGGTACGGGACTTCAAAGACCCGGAGCAGGATAGCCAGAGTTTACCGGCAGATAGCGGCATAAACCTCAAAGAATATCGGCACGTGACCACACGCTCACAGGATTGAGGCTTTACTGGAAGCCTCATCAGTCCCAATCCATATCCCATTAGAATGCCATAATAGGGATCCGTGAATTTCTGAATGGATCAATGTGAATCGCGTTAGGTAACGGCATGAAATTTTAATTGGCTGTTATTGCGATCATGGAATCAATTCCCGGTAGAGCTGATAAAATCTCGGTCATTCACCTTTCAGGATAGTCCTGATAATTGAAGCATTGAAGAGAAGCCCTTCGAGCTTTTTTCTTACCTTGACGTTAAGCCCATACATTAAAAAGGGATCCGATAGTAGCAATTCTATATATACATACACACACACACACACACACATATATATATATATATATATATATATATATATATATATAGATTTTAGTACGTTAGTTTTTAGAATCATATATATATCGTGCATTTAAATTAACTTCATTTTTATATGATTAGTTCTCATGGCTCTTACATGGGAACTTTTACTGTTCTTTCGAAATCTAGATACGAAAAATGGACTGACAAAATTGTGAACGAAGAAGTGCTAGATAGGGTTGGTATAAATAGCAATTAATAGATATCATAAGGAATAGAAAGAACTGGATGAGTTGTGTACTGCGAGGAAGGGATTTCTGAAAGAGGTAATCGAGGGAAGAATGGAATGAAAAAAGGTTAGAGGAAGACCGAGACTTGATGAATAATATGATAATTACTTCGTATGTTGATATGGAGAGCAAGGCAGCGTACAGAAATATATGGATGAGTTATATGACATAATAAAAATAATAATCATAGCAATTAGAGTGCTACAGTCATCAATGACAACATCACGCATTATTGAGTCAAAATTAAGCCGGCGAACAAAAAGAAGGTCCCAAATACAAACGCCATAGACCTGCCAATGGGCACTACACTAAGATAGATAGATAGATAGATAGATAGGTAGATAGATAGATAGATAGATAGATAGAGAGAGAGAGAGAGAGAGAGAGAGAGAGAGATACGATTAGCAGGACCATACCACGGACTAAAGCGTATTTTCTCGCTATTTCCTGACAGCTGGCGAATAAAGCGAAACTAGGCACTTACTCGGCGATCATCATCAATCTTAGTTCTTGTAATCATTATATTGTCACCTCATGTAGCGCCACGATCACTGTAATCACTGGTAATCTTCTCCCAACTTCTCTAACTAATAATCTCTACATGTAACCGTCACGTGACCGCTTCCTTTCAGGCAGATCTTAATCCTCCGAGCGGGACTCTGACCTGATCCATCTGTGGATAGAAATGAAACAGGATTGCTAATGTCGGTGAATTGGGTATTCCATGAGTATCTTCTTTAAAATGCGTTAAATCTTCTTCTGGATATCTTCTTTAGTTCAAGATGATTCTTAAAACCCGTTCAGGAATTGTGGACGTCCTATTCTGCTAAAAAATGAATGTACATACAGGAGCAGATCCAGGAATTTTATAAGATGGGGGGGGCGAAATCTTTTTTTGAGAATGTACACATTTTTTGCTTACACTCCGCATTCTTCGGACATGTGATGCAATGTTACCAGAAAAAATATTGTGGGAGGGGGCTGAAATTTTTCTTCACTACTACGCTCGGCTTATGGAGTGAGTGTATCCTACCGTCGAGTATCTTACCGACTTCGCCATCGGCTGGAGCCAATGGCTAAGTCGGTAAGATACTCGACCGCGGATCAGTAGGTGCGGGTTCAAATCCTGGGCTCGTCCGTCACTGACATCGCTTTCGATTGAGGAAACTGACGTTAACCTTAGCTTTTTTACCAGCTTTTAGCTTTTATCCCCGTATCCTATCACCTCCCCCCCCCCCCCCCCCAATTATACCCGTACTGAAATCAGGGGGAAAATGCCTAAAATCCTACATTTGTTTTGGAAAAAAGTAGGTTAATTTTTCACCTCTGATGAAACTGCGGATCGGGACGAATTGCAAAAGTGACCTAATATTCGCGGTGGGGGTGGCTTAAGCCCCTTTCAGCCAATGCTGTTTGCACCACTGCTCCGGGATAGAGTTCATATTTTTTGGTACACCTTTTTTCCTCATATACAGTGGTTAAAGTGAAAATTGAGAGCTAGTGAAACGGTCAACATTTTTCGGGCCCCGTTCCATTTACAGGGCTCCTAGTATACCAAATATGGGCCCCTAATCCCATATTTGAGCTAATGGAACTGAGTTCCATCTCGTGTCCCCCATAACACATGCCGTTGACAAACATATTGACACATATAAAGTGCCATAGAAACAATGAAAATATATTTTTAAATTTTTTATCGCCGGGCCTAAAGGGGGGGGTGGCCAAGCCGCCTGCCCCCCTGGATCCGCCACTGTGTACATACAACACTGATAAAGAAGCTAAGCTAAAGACTAATGTCAGGCTTAACTTAACGTCAGTTTCTTGTCTCGTAGACAAATCAGAGCAGGGGAGATTTCTTGGTTAGAACCTTTCATCTTCTATCAACATTCGGACAAACCAACACGTCCATCGGTTCCTATCATATTCTTACTGTCAACCAAACGTTAACTACATGAATAATACTATTTACACATGTATATATATATATATATATATATATATATATATATATATACATGTATATATACATAAATATATATTATATTAGTTTAACGTCAAGGCCAGAAGCCGATCGCTTCTATCCAAAGCATTGCGGTAAACTCGAGCTAGAGTCAAAAATATTAGTTATGGCTTTTTACACTTTCACTCAAGCATTTTTCTCTTTATATAGTAAGTTATATAAGTTATATAGTAACAGTGCACTGAAAATAACAACGACAAATTATAGAGTGCTACTGGATCACACTGAACCAGCGAACAAAATGCTAATCGGGCCAAAAAAGATACAATATCCGATAAACCAAGCCAAATATAAAGAACAAAAGGAAAAGGATGGTGAAGGTGAAAGCTTACGAATTTGTAAAATGTCAGTTTATTTTGAAAAACCAAAGTAACAAAATAAGAGAAATCACAGCATATGTAAACATCACATCAATGAACATAAATGCATCCGGCACATAAATCTCATCAATCATTCAAATCAAAACCAAACATCTTATTCGCTGAATCCTGTACAGTACATTCTGCTGAAAAAAACCGTTCTTCACAACTTGTTTCAGAATAGCAGTTTGCTCGGTGGATATAAATCAAGACAAGCGCAGAAGTAAACTACATCTTGTCGGAAGTTGTGATACTAGTGGCAAGTCACCGGCGACAAAATTCCAAGCGCCCCTATTGACTGCCTCTGTACCACTAACATTATAGCCATCTTGCGAGTGATTTATTATCGGCTATATCCTGCCTTCGTGCGAATGATTTATTGCAGAATTTCGCGTTCAAACCACTTTAAGAAATATTCGAAGAATACTAGTAGTATTTAAACAGCACTTCTGAAATGCCCACTTCTGATGCACCATTATAGATTAATTTAGAATGAACTGAGCTTAAAGTATTGGACCATATAATACGCGCTGCAAATTAAAATTCCGCAACTACAGAAATTTACTATCAAATTAGTGATGTTTTCAATTCTTCAAATACATTTGTATTCACTGTTATAGTCTAATTCATGTCTTGCCTAGGCCAAATCGTCATACTTTTCACTTTATTGAGCAATGTGGCACACGCGCAATATATAATTAGATCTATACAGGATATATAGCATACAGATGTAGTATTTTACTGTACGGCTTCATTTAATAATTTATTTTAAAAAATTTATTCCAGCCTACTCGTATATTTCTCTTAAGTTTTCAAATTACGTTTCAGAGTATACCGATCAAATCTTTTTAAGTATAGATCTCTTTTTCACGATAAATACAACAGGAGAAAAGATATAATTCTGCAACACAACGCAAATGTTATCTGTAGTGTAATGTAACTCAATTCATTTAGGTAACTGGGCTTCAGACCAATAATATAATTGCTCAATGAAATCGCAAAAGCCGGTAGCACAAAATATTAATCTCGGACTCAGTTTCTAAAGGTACTCTTTAAATATTGAAAGGTTACCCGTCACTTTATCAACCTTTGGACGGCGAAACTGACGACGAATATTAGTACTATTTAAAACAATTGACATTTACGTTACAGATTGTTAATTAACACAGACATCAAAGCAATAGAGTAGCAAATAACATCATCTCTAAAATTTTATTAGAATAAAATCAAATATTTACACAATTTTGGTTGGTGAGGTACTTACTACTCTAACAGCAGATCTTAAAGGAACTATGATTATGACTATAATTATGATTATAATTATGATTATGACTATAATTATGATTATAATTATGACTATAATTATGATTATAATTATGACTATAATTATGATTATAATTATGACTATAATTATGATTATAATTATGATTATGACTATAATTATGATTATAATTATGATTATGCCCATAACTACGATTATAATTAATTATTAGTATGCTGATTGACACACCTGGATGTGTTGAATAGAACGAGCGGACAAAAGCGATGACCTATCAATCATTCAGAGTCAGCACTTGTAGCATACCACATGAGATTATACGAACTTTAACTTAGAACTTTTACTTTAAGTTCACCATAGTTCACATTTAGTTTGTGTTTTTTATTGTTGGCATTGCTTGTTTGTATAGACCTAATGTGCATGTGAACTCGACAGGGTTGAATGACCCTTTTTGGTGTTCTTATTAAATTCAATTGAATAAAGTCAATACTGTAGCACATCACATAAGATTATATGAACATTATAGCATCATGACAGGCATACTGGATACTTAAAATATTAACAAATATCAATTTTCGAAATAACACAAATTATAATAACAAAACTATCAAAATACATCAGTAATTTAATTCTAGTTTTTGTTAAATTCAGAGCTACAGAGTCTACGTGTATATAAGAATCAACTTTTGAATCAATGAATACTTTCAAATTTCAGTGCAATAATTAGTTTAAAATATAGCTAAAAGCTGCAAAAGCGGCTGTAGCATAAAACCATTAAAACAATTAATTAGAAGAAGACTAGTAAAAAAACTCTTGTCATAAATTCATAATTAGAGATACACACAATTTTCTTCTATTTTTTCCGAAACTATGGCTCGCTGTCCTTTTTCTTAGGTCATAGCTTTTGATTCGACTCAGCCTGATAATCGTTGGAGCACCTGGAGTGAATGACGACTAAGTTAACACATCAGGGTTGCTAACCGCCATAACAGCAGTCACAGAGATTGGCCGATTAAAGTTTTGTAATCAGTGGTAAATTCTTGTTAAATTGTTATATACTCGATCAGAAATAAACCTGTACAAAAGTTACGTGTCATTTCTTGCTAAACCTCATTATAACGTCAATTTTACAATTTCAATAACAGAAGTCACGATCACATCGTAAAATCATACCTCTTCACATAATTTTTTCGGGATCAATCGTAATATGAATTCATTTCAGAGTATTTAAAGGAACAACGAAACGCAATTAAAATTAAGCAACAAAGTTTTCTCGTCGAACAGCTTATATACAAAGCAAACCATCCATCCGGAGGCTTAATTTAATTTTCTTTAACGAGGGCCTGACAAGCAGATCTAACATCAGGATGAATAAACTGATACCCGGACTGTACGGTTCTCTTTGGCACAACTTTAGGTCCACTGAGCACAGCGTTCGACCGTTCAGTGCCGTATATTGTGCTGAACACAAATTCAGGGATGGGTATGAGAGCGGGTCTGTTAAGAGCTCGAGCAAGCTCCCTGGTGAAGGTGGCGTTGGTGACAATACTGGGGGCCGTGCCGTTCAGCACGCCCTGCAATAAAATCAATTTAAATAGTTAATACATTGTTAATTCAATTAATACAGTAAAGCAGAAAAGTAGGTAAATACTATAATATTATGGCAAATGCTTGTTTCCATGTTTGAAAATCATCAATCATTGTGTTCCTTTGAGTCTCCGTTTAGCTAGGATCGAAATAAAACTTTCCCATTCGTTTTAGAATATTTTGCAGCAATTTCTGGAGCCTGGACGGTAAACAACCGAATGCCCTTTCTGATGTTGCTTTTGATCTTACTTAGAGCTTTGTTGCCTTTTATGACACGTGCAGTCCACAGTTGGTCTATTCTTCAACTCGGACAAAAAACGACCAATTTGAAAATGACACCGCAAATAAAAATTCAATAAGTCGGAAGAAAGTATTCGTTAATTTAGTTACATTTTGTGTAAGGATAACTTTAAAAACTCAATGACCCTTATGATACCATCAAATACAAGCACAGTACTCAAATATCAACATCGACCTTTCCTCTCATAAGTCTCACGTTTATTCATTAAAGAACAGAACTGATCAATGGAATAATGACTGGAATAAGAACTGACAGAGTAATAATAGGGATAAGAACTGATGCAGTAATGATAGAGATAAGAACTGATGGAATGATAGATATAAGAACTGATGGAGTAATGATAGAGATAAGAACTGATGGAATGATAGAGATAAGAACTGATGGAATGATAGAGATAAGAACTGATGCAGTAATGATAGAGATAAGAACTGATGCAGTAATGATAGAGATAAGAACTGATGGAATGATAGAGATAAGAACTGATGGAGTAATGATAGAGGTAAGAACTGATGAAATGATAGAGATAAGAACTGATGGAATGATAGAGATAAGAACTGATGGAATGATAGAGATAAGAACAGATGGAATGATAGAGATAAGAACTGATGGAATGATAGAGATAAGAACTGATGGAATGATAGAGATAAGAACTGATGGAGTAATGATAGAGGTAAGAACTGATGAAATGATAGAGAGAAGAACTGATGGAATGATAGAGATAAGAACTGATGGAATGATAGAGATAAGAACAGATGGAATGATAGAGATAAGAACTGATGGAATGATAGAGATAAGAACTGATGGAATGATAGAGATAAGAACTGATGGAATGATAGAGATAAGAACTGATGGAATGATAGAGATAAGAACTGATGGAATAATGAGAGGGATGTGAACTGATGGAGTAATGATTAGACCAAGTCTAGGGTGACACCAAAGGCTCGAGAATACTGAAAAAAGGGGAAGACAAAGGAAGTACTGTGAGGTGCCGAGTTCTTAATCAGCCCTGTGCATACCGAAATCAAACCAATGTCATAAATGCTAAAGTCAGCACTGTCTCAATGTTTAATTGTATTTGTCTTTGTCAGTGATTCGGTGTTGATGCCGAAATAAACTTATCTCTCCCTCTCTCTCTCTTTCTCTCTCTCTCTCTTTCTCACGCCTGCCATCCTTGCCTTCAATATCACTTTTCTAACAACACTTTCAATGACACTAGCATTACTTACGTTTACATCATTGTTCTTTAGTGCGTGCAGAACAATTCCACACACGTCGGTTAGGTGTATCCAAGGAAAAATTTGCTCTCCACTTCCAATTTTTCCTCCCAATCCCAGTGAGAAAGGCAAATAAATCTGCTTTATCATACCACCTGATCTCCCCAGTACCACTCCTGTAGAATGTGCAATCAAATCCATTCACTAAACAATGCTGACATACAATATCTTCTTGATTCGGTTCATCGACAGAAAGACGACTACGGCATGTCAGACCAAGAAGATGCTATCAGAATGACTGCTCTATCATATCACCGGACCGGCTTCCGTTTAGGACCTTACTTCACCTTATGACCTTACTTCCTTAGAACCTTTAGGACCTCAGCACGTTTCTTTTGCAGATTGGTTTGGGTGAATTGACCTGCAGTGATGTGTGCTGTGGGAACGTCCCTGACATCATCCCTGGATGAGGAAACGGACTTTAAACCTATATTGTTATTATCATTATTATTATTAATAATATTATTACCATCATAATAGGGGGGACGTTATCAGAAAGTTGGTGATTTCAACAGAATGACGGTGTTACTTTTACAATCAGGACATCAATATGAGGGTGACTTCTTTACAGTGAGAGTAGAGGGTCAGAATGTGGCTCAACAGAATGACAGCGGTAATTTTCCTTTGATGCCCCCCGGCGACGTTAAACATGACGTGCAAGAGACAAAAGTTAATTATTTAAATGTATCACTGATTTCCTAAGTGAGTTTTCAAAAACAGAAACAAATATCTGTCATAATAATATATAGTACTAATAAATAACTTAGACTTTCACTCAGAGAATCAGACCAAGTCTTAGAACGATGGCTCTACACTGCACTGAAGCTTCAGGCGATAGCCTAGAGGCCGCCTCCCAGTCTACAACCAACTGCTGTAGAATATTGCCTGAGTCCAGCCTCACCTCGCTGTCTTCATTATACACGGTCTCCGCATCACTGGGGTAGTAACCTATCCACACAAAACAATGCAGTACAATTATACAATACAATATAATCAATCAATCAGCAATTTCAAAAGTGTAATGCACAATGCTATAATAGCACTAAGCGACCAATGAAGAGTCTGTTAATAATAGAAGACAATATAATAGTGTACAATACAATGTAACCTAACGCAGCACAATGAAATATAATACAATACATGACTACTACAAAAAATGCTAAAGTCTAAAATCGCCACATGATATTCATTGTTGACTTTGATCACTAATCATATCTATCACTATGATTTGATCACTAATCATATCTATCACTATGATTTGATCACTAATCATATCTATCACTATGATTTGATCACTAATCATATCTATCACTATGATTTGATCACTAATCATATCTATCACTATGATTTGATCACTAATCATATCTATCACTATGATTTGATCACTAATCATATCTATCACTATGATTTGATCACTAATCATATCTATCACTATGATTTGATCACTAATCATATCTATCACTATGATTTGATCACTAAACACGTTCGGCAAACTTCATTATGCATAATATTGCTTTTAGTTTTAGCATATTTTCGGTAGTGGACTAGCACTAAATCCAACACATCAGCTGGCGTTTCCATGCAGCATACTATTAGCCTACTTTACACAAGGCACTACAATAGTTATATAGGTCACTTCAAACACACATGATGACACAATCTGATCCAGATTGGAATTGAAACTGCCAACAAATACTTAGAAGACAAGTATGCTATTGATTTATCCATTCATTATAGCTCCTCAAGTTGAGAACTTGCTTTTACAGACTGTCTCATTACTTTGAGATTCTTACACTCAAACTAAGATTTAAGCATTAATTTAGAAATAATTCCATACAAAACATTATTTAAAATACAATACACAGGCTTAGAAAATCTTAAAAGAACAACATATACTGTACCTATACCAGATGCAGACAACCAGACAGATGGTTTGGACTTTGAAGCCGATATTGCAGATGCCAAGAGTCGAGTTGTATTAATACGACTTGAACGCAATTCAGATAGAAATTCTGCATTCCATCTATAGATTTCATCAGATGCAAGATCGTATATATCATTAGTGAAGTTTTCATATATTTCCGCAATAATTCTATGTATTAATAATGCGCAAAAATGGCAAGTACTGAAAGGAAAAAGTCCCGTACTTCTGAAAATCATACAGTTCTGTATGAATAATTAGCGTAAGTCAGCAAGCGTTAGTTACTGTCAGAATTTTGAACAGCAAAAAGTATTTCATTCTCTCAACTGTACGTAAACCTAAATATTACATAATACAAACTTAATCATACAAAACACAACAATACTTAACATAATATATAACTTAATACAGAGAGAAAGAGAAAGAATAGAGAGAGAGAGAGAATACATAGTTACATAATACACAACTATATGCAAGCTGTACAGTAAGTAAACATAAGTCAAAAAAGCTGATAAGCTTATGCTAACGTCAGTTTCCTCACTCAAAAGCAATGTCAGTGCTGAGTGAGCCCAGGATTTGAACTCCGCACATACTGATCCGCTGTCAAATATCTTATCGACATCGCCACTGGCTGGAGCCAGTGGCGATGAGGCGATGAGCCAGTGGCCAAAGTCCATTATGCATAATACTAAATTAAGTATGTAACATTAATTATAAAAATTATTCAAATAATGACTTCAGTACATACACTTATTTAAAAGATTCATTCAGTAAAATGATTTTTCTGTACACATATTACTTAGAAAAAAGAAATTTTCTCAATTAACTTTTCAATAAATCAAAATGTTCATATTTTTAGATAGAATATCAAATATTTATTAATTAAATTTACCCACACTACCCATTTACCCCTAGTGCAAATGCTACAAGAAGGCTAAAGCATAAACCTTTTTGCAGGGTTCATTAAATTCTCACCGGCTAAATTAATAACTGCTGACATATCACTTGGAAGTCCATTTCGCTCGATTTCTTTCTGAAATATGATATTCACACACAACATATAATTGTTAATTCACACTACAGTCTAAATAAAATAAATACGATGTTCTTATTAGCATTCGCTTCATAGAATACTACATCATTATATATTTGGATAAACTGAAAACATTTGATGTTCAGATCATCTTTTTAACAATTGAGAAATTATAAAAGAAACATTTCTGGAAAATTTTTGGAAAAAAATCTGATAAATTTCAGCGCCATATTTGCACAAAATCATGTGTGACTTTATTCTCAAATTTTACATTTTATACAAATTCAGTAGACTAGAAGAAAATACTTAGCTACAGCCTCAAAATGTGTCACGAGCTGCATATTAATGCTATATGAGGTTATGATAATAATAAATAGAGAATAATATCACTCAGAATAATTTTCTATTTGAAAAAATAGTACATCGTCCATGTTGTGTACGGGTTGCTGAAGAATAGACCAACCATAGACTGCAAGTATCGTAAAAGGCGACAAAGCACTATGATCCAAACCAACGTCAGAAAGGTCAATCGGTTGGTGAATGCCTAGGCTTCAGAAATTGCTACAACATTTTCTAAAGTAACGGAAACGTGAAGGTCTACTAGTATCCTGACCCTAATTACTGGGATTCATGGGAAGATGATGATGATAAAATAATATCACTGAAATACTATTTGAGCAGCAAACTGATATTAAACTTAGCTCTAGCTGTAATACAAAAAATAATAGGCCTACAGGCTACTGGACATGAGAGTAGGACCTTTTACACTAAACTCCTCCATGCTGGTAAATATTGTGCTCTACAATTCCACTGCCAGCATATAGGAGGGACTTAATCTTGGTAAGAAATTTATATAGGTATAAAGAAATTAACAAATTTAAAACTATGAAATTAGTGTGTACACGAGATTCATATGGTCATACCCATGTAAGTTCACCCTTTTCCTTAGAGCGTGATATACAGAACACATTGTACCCATTTGCTTCCAAGGTTTTCCTAATCTGTCTTCCAATAAAACCAGAGCCACCACCTGGTCAACACATTAATATAGGCCACGTACCATCTGCAAAAATACTTTAAGAAATTCTTATCTTGATTTGATTAATGGGAAGGATAAGATATGCAGATGTTAACTAAATTATATATAATGATTCAGGAAGTTGCGAAGACTTGTAACATATTAAATTCTGTGTAATATTCTCATCATTTTCACTCTCGAAGTCCGATCATCGTCCATGTTACTGATATAGAAATAGTCCTTTAAAAAAAGCAGAGTAATTAGAAAAGTTTAAAAGAAAGATTTTAAATTTTCTAATAAGTGCCAAATAGGGGCCAAATTATCTCTATACCGTCTTAAGGCATTTGCATGGTTTCACTCTCAAAGTAACTTCATATAAAAATAAACAATATTTTATCGTCATTCAGTAAATTTTAATATTAAATTACTTCAATCTAGTGCGTGCAATAAAAGAGTTCAAGCAAAAAAATTACCTATTAAAGCCTTCATGCCGCATTGACAGTGAAAATTGACTCAACGAAAGTTCTTCAATTGAGAAGTACTATAAATCTATCGTATAATGATACACTTAGCAATTCGCAAATTTAGCAAAAACAGTGTTTACTTGTTTGACTTTCATTACATGGGGACTGAGCGATATTACATGAATGGCAATCAGGGAGACTGACATTTATTAGATTTTTTCTTCCTTCCATGGAGCAAATTCAAAAAATACGCAAGTCCTCCTACAGTTAGTTTTACTGAGCCTAGTGGTTGGACAAGCTATAAATGTCTTAATAGCGTAGGGGTAACGTCATGAAGTTTTAAATGACAGATCCCGAGGTGAATTGAACCCTCGTGGATTCGAATCCCAGCTGCGCTGATCTGAGAAGTAAAATCTCAGACATTCAGTAATGGACTAGTTACACCGAAAATGGAATAAATTGCCCAACGGTTTAAACATGTGGTATTAAAAAGTGTTTGATAACAACATAGTTGATCATTTCACTATTAATGAGTGTTTACTATATTGCGTGTTTACTTTTATATATAGTGATTTTGTCAAATTAGAGAACATCACTAGGGGTTTGCGTTTTACTGGTGGAGACAAATCCTCTGACTACGATTGAAGTCTAAAAATGCTTAAAGGTGCTCGTCTACACAATGCTGATTAGGTTTCTAAACGATGGTTGATCCATCTGCTTATACTAAGCATCGTTCAACTGAAACGGTGCTTCTATATGTGTGCAATTCTATTGTTAATGCCATGTGCACACAACGCTTAACTGGATTATGTATGCTTGATCTTTCGGCCGCTTTTGATACCATTTATCACAATATTCTTCTGGGACATCTTTCTTCCTGGTTTGGTGTCCGTGGAATTGTTCTTGATTGGTTTTCCTTCTATCTGACGGATCGTTCTTTAGTGAGAAAGTGATGGAGTACATCTCTTCGCCTTCTCACTTAAAGTATGGTGTGCCTCAAGCATATGCGTAACCACGAGCTAAAATCTGGGGGGACACTATTAGGCCCATCTGAAAAATTTCGTACTGGTAAAATTGAACTGTTTTCTTTATGCTGTTTAACATAACAACAAATATAGTGCTACTGTTCGTCCATGACAACATCGAACACAATTGAGACAACTCCAAGTCGTTGAGCAAAAGGAAGTTCCAAAATGTTGCAAATTCCCATTTAAATATAGAAAACTAGTTAATGATGAAAGGAATTATAGAAGAGGAGGTTTTTCAGTTCCTCCGTTCAATGATTGATAAGTTGACCTCGCTAGGAAAACAGCAGCAGCCTATAGATAGACCTATATCGTTTTATCCAGCCGCTTAGCCCAGCTGGTTGGCACTCTTCTATGTTTCGTCACCCTCGACTAACATCCGTCGCTCAACATACACTATACAACTACAGATTCCATTAATAAATGTAATGGAACCATATCAATTTATCACTCTACAGCACGGCTGTATAACTAGTAATACTTAAACAGTTTTTAAGTGATCTTGAAAACGCGCCATATTTCTCAAATCAAGTATACATGTATATATGTTTGAACCCAAATTCTGGGGGGGGACATTTACATGCGTGTCCCCCTCACTCGAAATTCTGGGGGACGTGTCCCCCCTGTTCCCCCCCGGTGGTTACGCCAATGGCCTCAATGCTCTGTTCTTGGTCCTATCCTCTTTAACCTCTTTGAAACACCCCTAAGCACAAACTTGTTTCACCCCTAACTCCTATTATAATGCTGAAACCCTCCTGCAACAAAGTTATCAGTCTATATCCTCTTGAATGTCTGCTAATTTCGTGGCACTTAATCCATCTAAGACTGAATTCTTGTTGGTCGGGACACCTCGACAGCTTCTGAAGCTGAATGGGAAAACTCTTTCGTTATCTTCGGGTATTAAAATATCACCTGTTTCTTCTGTGCGAAATCTCGGTGTTATCCTTGATAACAGCTTAACCTTCCACGAACACATAACTAAAACTTCACAAGCATGTTTCTTCCATATCCGAGATCTTCGTCGAATACGTCCATATTAATTTTGTCACGTGAGATAGCTGCTACAATTGGTGCTGCTCTTGTGCAATCGAAGTTGGACTACTGCAATTCCCTGTTTTTAAATCTCCCTGGCTGTGAGATTGATCGGTTGCAGTTTGTTCAGAATTCTCTTGCGCGAGCAATTTTTGTAGTTCCAAGTACTCACATGTTACGCCTATTTGAAGTCTTTGCACTGGCTAAAGATTAAAGAGTGTATCATTTACAAAACAGCTTCGTTAACCTATAAGTCCATCACCATCCCTGGACAAACTTGTATGTCTCACTTGATTAAAGTGATGCAGCCTGCTATTACTCGGTCTTCTAAGTTAATTACTCTTGTGAGACCTAGCTTACCTTCACGCTCTAAGCTATCTAATCGTTCTTTCCAGCATGCTACACCTCAGATCTGGAATTCTCTTCCATCCAATCTTCGGAAATCTTCATTTGACTCACATCAGCCTTTGCTTTCCTATGAGCAGTTCCATAAGCAGTTGCAGACCTATCTTTTCCATCTCTCTTTTCCATCCAGTGTCCATGAGCAGCGACCTGCGCCTAAACCACCTTTTCTTTAACTCCCTTTATTTTGGACTGAATTTCTGGATTTTGGAATTTGCACCGTTTTTGGACCTACTTTTTTTGCTCGCCGGCTTGATTTTGTCTCAATAGTGCTAGATGTTGTCATTGATGACTGTAGCACTTTAATTGTTGTTATTGTTGTTATTATTATGAACGAGTGCGATGCTACGAAGAAGAAGAAGAATAAGGACCATAGCAACTTAATGTTTGTAAACATAGCCATTTTCGTTAAATGTGAATTTTATTTTAAATAATTTACGGCGATTGACTCAATCACTAAAGTTAACAAGTTAAACAAATGCTATTGTGAAATAATCAACTTTTATTACTTCTATCACTTCTAATACAGCTATATATTCTTCTTACTTTGGACTGATTTTCTGGATTTTGGAATTTCCATCGTTTTTGGACTTTCTTTTTGCTCGCTGGCTTGATTTTGTCTCAATAGTGTTCGATGTTATCATTGATGACTGTAGCACTGTAATTGTTGTTGTTATTATTATTATTAATATATGTGGCAGTTTAGGCTGTTTAGTCAGATATCCATATTACCTGCAGTCCAAATAAAGATCAGGTGTATGATTAGTTGCAACAGAAATTCTTTGCATATTGGACAGTGTGCCTCTTTATTACAATTGTTACTCGGATTTTATTTCTTTGTTATATTTCATCAATAGAACAGACTTAGCAGCTGGACGCCTAGGTGGCGTAGAGAAATACATGAGATTCTTCCAGATAATTCGGTCTGTAAAATTTTAACAGAAGCATAGAAGTAACCACATATTTCTGTATTGTGGCTTTCTAACTAAAAAAAATTAAATATTTTTGAAGTTTAAATGTAAAAGTAGCAAAGTGTTTAGTATAATTTTAAAAAGTAAGTAATTTAATAATTATAGGTTTAACGTCCGTTTCCTCATCCAAGGATGATGTCAGGGACGCCCTCTCAGCACACATCACTTCAGATCGATTCACCCAGACCAATCTGCAAAAGAAATGTGCTGAGGAGAAGTAAGGTCCTAAATGAAAGCCAGTCCGTTGATCAAAAATGGTCTGAGTAGATTGATTATGTCTACGGTGGGAAGCGTATTTAATTATTTAGGATTAGAAAAATATAGATACACTCTTAAATGATCCTTTTCGCTTTATTAATCTATCACTTGCCATTATTACACCTATATTTAAATTAATGTATTTCAGCTATTGAGTAGACATGTCGGCAGGAGGTCTAGGTGGTGTAGAGATAAAGGAAGTCCTCCCGAAGTATGGGCAGCTATTCGATGAAGACATCCCGTCGATGATCCTCTGCAAGCCAAAGCTGATGCCTCTCAAGTCAGTCACTCTGGAGAAATTAGAGAAGATGCAGAGAGAGGCAGAGGAACAGTTGAGAGAACAGGAGGCACTGGAGAGATCTCAACAGCTGGATGCTTTTGGACACAAGATGGAAGAAAGGAATGATCTGCGACCAAAATCTCATGAGCTGAGAGATGCAGCAAACGAGTCCAGTTTATCGGACAGTCATAGCAACAGGGCTGTGGATAAGCTAACACTTTGAATGTTTGTAAGATTACTAGTTCTATTTATTACTAAAATTTTCAAATCGGCAATACTATAGAAATAATCGAAATAGAGCCGCAGATGTAATGTAATGACAAATTCATACATATATTATCTCTAATGTACATTAATGCTTAGATATGTTATTTTATATTTTATTTTATTATTATTATTTATGCTTAGATATTTTATATTATATTTTAGAATGTCACAATAGCATAAGGGTAACGTCATAAAGTTTTAAACGACAGATCCTGAGGTGAATTGAACCCTTGTGGGTTCGAATTCCAGCCGCGCTGATCCAAGATTAAAATCTCGGACATTCACTGGACTGGTTTTACGGAATATGGTCTAAATTGCCTAATGGTCTAAACATGTGGTATTAAAAGTGATAGATATCAACGTAGTTGATCATTTCACTGTGTGTGCTTTTTTTAATTTTTAATTTATTTATAGACCAGGATTATCATTTCTGTGTTATAATTTGGTTCTTCATTAATATTAAAGTTTGGCCTATTCTGAATTATGTGCAACTATCACTTTCACATTTCGAAACTGTATGTGGTTACGACAGTGATTGTTAGCATAGAATGGCTATTCTATCTGACACACTGATAGCCAGGCAAGGTTATAGAGAATGCAGATTTAGACTGCTTAATACTGTACATGTTGTACGTTCATTCATATTATAATTATTTATACATGGCAGTGCTGAATTAACATATATTCAAAAAATGCTGTACTGAAAATACTGTTCCCACAAGCAAGTTTATTAGACCTCAATTAAATGTCGAACTAGGAAACTATTAGAATTTATGTTAACTAATTAAGAAACGGGAAACCTGATAGGATGTGTCAATTATAAAAATATTTAAGGCATATAAATCGTTAGTACAATTCCTTGCCTCATTGCAATATCTCTACAGACGCCTGTACAGTAATGTCTAAACCGAATGTTTGTTACAATAATGTAGAAATATTATTGTCAAATCTAAATCTAAGTATACAATTTTACTATATCGCATTGAGTTCTGAAGAACGTCTTATCATAAAAATTTCAAATATTAATTTGAGCGTATTAAACCTTTTTCTTATCAGCTCTAAATAGTGCAAGACTGAGATAAATTATTTAATTATGGTTTTTACAACTATAATAATTTTATTCACAATGAATATAATAATCCTCATTGTTAAAATTATTAGGGCGTACTTAGAATTTTTTAGACTGTAATGAGATTTTGTTAAACGAGTCAACTGTCTTACATAATATCAAGAATGTGAAAATATTATCTGACAGTTGCAAGCTCCTAGTATTATGGTCTATTCACTAGTGAGATTAACCTTAACAGTGGCGTAAGCTACGGATTTGGTATTCTATAATCTTGAATCGTGGTTTAACTTAAGGCATAGATGCGCCTCGCTTTATGGAGGTTTACATTAGTTAAAAGGACAGCGCTGACATTGGCCGAGAGCTATAGTTTTGGTGGCTGACCTTGTAGTTAATAGCCACGCAACATTTTCTAGTGAATACCGAAATTAACTTTACATCGAGGTTAGTTATCTGGGGCTTAAGGCAAGTTTAGTAAATACCAGCATTACATTACATAGCTTAATATTTGTAATATTTCTAGTATTCTACATATTACAGTATTGTATAGTGTCTATAGTTCATGAATTTTCGTGTATGTATTCAGGGGTTGGCGCTTCAGCCATGCATTTAGAAAATAACTATCAATGTTCAATCTTTTATCTACCATTGACCCAGTAATCTGGACATGCTCTGTATCTGTAAATGATTGTAGACAATCTGCCAATAAAACAGAATACAATGTATCATTAGGAATTTAAGATAGTAAGAACACTGAGCCTGATAAAATTGTTGACGCGCTGATATTTATATTAAATTAACAATTTAATGGCGGTCACTTGACGCACAAATATTGATGGAGCTCAGCCACACTAAAAATTGAAACTGCAACATAACCGGCACTATATCACAGGCTGGGCCATTCATTTCTTGGAAACATGTAAGTAATATATAGTTAATAGTCAAATACTAAATACAACTAAAATACTACAATAGTCAACTGCAAATATTTCACTGTTGAATCATTAAAACTTTGGTTTGGACCACGCTATTATATGGATGTGAAACATGGACCTTAAGAAAGGAAGATATTAGGAAACTGGAGGCATTGGAAATGTGGATTTGGAGAAGAATGGAGAGGATTAGCTGGACTTAAAAGGTCACAAATGAGGAAGTTCTGGAGAGAGTTGGCACAGATAGACAGTTGATAAATGTATTAAGAAATAGGAAGAAGAGATGGATAGTACACATTCTAAGGGGAGAAGGTCTATTAAAAGAGGTCATAGAAGGTAGAATGGAAGGAAAAAGAGGCGGGGCAGGCCGAGATTAGGTATGTTAGATGATTTAAAGACCCACTCATATGTGGAAATGAAGAGGAAGGAGGAAGACGGAGAAGAGTGGAGGCGTTTTATGTACCATGGACCTGCCAGTATGCAGTGCACCAAGAGAGAGAGAGAAAGAGAATCATTAAATGAAGATTTCACGTCCAGTTCCTCATCAGAAAAACAACAATTCTCAATCAGTCAAATGTCTCTAAGCAATAATATACTGGCTGCAACATTACTGCGGTACTACCTGTGTAGTAACTTCATCTTTTATCTACAGTTCTACACAAATAAAAAATAAGCTCATCCAGAAGTGTGGTTAAAACTTAATTACAGGATTGTTTTATCTCTAACTAGTGCCCAATGCAGTTTCTTTGCAATTAATTTACAAACAAATAAACCAATATCATGAAAGGTATGAAAATAAAATTTAGAATTATTGGCAAAGATGAAAGAGAACATCCACTACAATATAATTTTCAATGTGCTATTCCATCATAGCAACTTTTCAACAGCATCTATCAAACGGCACGATTCCCCGATAAATACAAGTAGAAAGATATGGCAGATAAATTCTACACGAGTTAAATAAAGAATTGAGACAACAGGCTAATTTTGATGCTCAACACATTTACAGAGAAATTTAATCCATACAAAAGACACTACTTCCATGATTACACAGAAAATATGCACAACCAACCTATCCTGTGTTTTACACAATGGCCGCTTTAATGACCCTTAAATGAGATAATTATAACTCCAGACATCCGTGGAAAATGATGATGGAATTTCAGCCTCAGATCCCTGATATCATTTGAACACTGATCTGATGATGCAAGTAGGAGCTTTGATCAGTGAGAAATGATGGAGATGGCTTAACTATAAATATATACTAGGTTGTCCACAGTCACAAACTTGACAAGAAATTAGAAATACACAATAGTTGTTAACAAGTGCCAATCCTAGATGTCCCAAATACCCCTAGCTCTGAACAAAAACACCAACGATGGCGGGTCTTAGAGTTCTGTTGTGCAGTTTGTAGCCAATCTTGGTAACCGTCGAAATGGTTCCGGGGTTCTTGCCCTCAATGACGGGCTGCTGAAACAGAGCCTCGTGGAAGTTTGGGTCAAACTTCTCTCCTTCCTCCGGGCTGATCTGTACCAAGCCATGGCGCGTAAACACCTATAACAACAGAAATGTATCGTTGTCAACGGTACGTCATACAGTCAACGCGTGCGTAAACATCTGTAACAACAGAAGTGTATCATTGTCAATGTGTGTGTAAACACCTGTAACAACAGAAGTGTATCAGTGTCAACGTGTATGTAAACACCTGTAACAAGAGAAATGTATCATTGTCAACGTGTGCGTAAACACCTGTAACAACAGAAATGTATCAGTGTCAATGGTACATCATACAGTCAACGTGGCATATAAACACCTGAAACAACAGAAATATATCAATGTCAACGTTACATCATACAGTCAACGTGTGTGTAAACACCTGCAACAACAGAAATGTATCAGTGTCAATATTATGTCATACAGTCAACATGGCGTGTAAACACCTGCAACAACAGAAATATATCACTGTCAACGTTAGTCATACAGTCAATATGGCGTGTGAAATCTGCAACAACAGAAATATATCAGTGTCTTCATTATGCCATAAAATCAATGTGGCGTGTAAACATCTTGAAAAGAATGTAGACATAAAAATATATAATAAAAATTCAACAAAAGTAGCAGCAAGTACACACAGAACCACTGTTGCCAATGGTAACATCAGGCACTCTATATCTAAACCTTTGCCAAAGAGCAAACAAAGAGGATACAACCGTAGTACTAAATCCGTCAAAAGCAGGTTTAACGTATGGTTTCTCCGATAAAGACATCATAAGAACACTGTACACGTGACATAACACAAGAGACAGCAGGAACCTTGTTCAGCTGGCTCTCAGTGAGGCAGAGTCCAGAGTGCAGAGTCTTGAGGTAGCTATTAGCCGCTAGCTCGCTCTCAGGCACGCTGTCAGTAGCCTTGTTCAGCACGTCCGCTACCTCCAGCAGATCCTTGCAGAATCCCTGAATGCCAAACAGCTTGGCGTCCTCTATCTGCTTGTTGAGTCGCTGTCTGACGTTCTCCATCTCAGCCAGAGCGCGCCGGTACTTGTCCTGCATCAGTCAATCCATCAGTAGAACTGCTTTCAAAATTTATAGACTAATTCACTCAATAATAATAATAATAATAATAATAAAGGTTTAATGTCCGTTTCCTCATCCAGGGTTGATGTCAGACGTCTCCAATAGCACACATCACTACAGATCAGTTCACCCAGACCAATCTGCAAAAGAAATGTGCTGAGAAGTATGGTCCTAAATGAAAGCCAATCCGGTGATCAAAAAATGGTCAGGGTAGATTGATTATGTCTATGGTGGGATAAGGAAAAGGGATAATTGATAATAAATAATAATACAATATATATACCGATTATAGCATTGTCCTGTTAATATTTTTATATCACATACGTGTGCAGAGCATAAAGTATTTATTGTTCATTACACATAGCAAATTTTACAATTTTGATATTAAATCATCATCAATTATTAGATAGGTAAAGCAAATCCTATCAGAAATCTTTAAACAAACTACCACACAGTTTATTATGTCTTGTTCTGTTAATTACGTTCTTCTATAAATGTTCTACAATTACAGCATATCGTAACTGTTTTTATTATGAAGTTAACAAATTCATATCCAATAAAGTTTAAAAAGAGAAAACCTTAAAAGAAATTAATTAGCAGTCTTCATAAAAAATAACATGCCATAGGTATAAAACATATATTATTGCAATACCCTTTAACTGTAATAATAAAATTAAGATTTATATATCAATATTAGCATAATCAATATTACTCTCATCCTTTTAGAAGAGATATGGAATCTTGAGTATTACTGAAAAAGAGGAAAAGAGGGCAAGCACTGATGGCAAGTATGATAAAAGCAAACAGTAAAAAAGCCAATGTCAAAATCAGTTTCCTCTCGAAAGCCATTTCAGTGACGGGTGAGCCCGGGATTTGAACCCCGTACATACTGATCCGCAATAGAATATCTGGATTGAAAAGCCCAATACCTGTGTATCTTCAAACTGTGACATCAGTTTCTTGTTTTTTTCCTCGAGTGCCTTGACTTCCTCACTACTGTTCTTGGAATCTCCAGCGTTTGCAGCAGCACTGCCCTCTGGAGGCGGCTGATTCTCCTCCGAGTGCTTGGAATTAGTCTCCGTACTCCATCGTCTCAGAGAAACGCTGCCAGACGCTGAATACCTAACAACACAACGAGTATTTAAAATAATTGAATTGCTGAATACCTAACAACACAACGAGTATTTAAAATAATTGAGCTGCTGAATACCTAACAACACAATGAGTATTTAAATTAAAATATTTGAGGTGCTGAATATCTAACTTCACATTCATCATCATCATCATCATTAAAGCCCAGTTGCACTAGGGTCGGGATAGGAATAGACACTCTTTAGAAGTTTTTCCATTCAATTAAATTTCGTAGAGATTGCTGGGGCCTAGGTGCTCACCAACCGAATGCCCTTTCTGACGTTGTTTTGGATCTAGTTTTTATGTCGCCTTCTATGACACATGCATTTTTACACGGTTGGTCTATTCTTCAAGCAATCCGGACACAACACGAACGAGGAAATATAATATCACATTCCGTACAATAAATTAATTGAGATGCTGAATGCCTAACAACACAATCAGCGAAATAAAAATAATTAATAAAGTCTCTAAAATTACAAAAACTGGCAAAACAAAGATCCTTCCTTACCCTATGTAAGAGCCTACGAGGCTCGATAATGAAAATTATCAATCTCATTGGCTTTTGGAATATAATACGATTAACTCCAATTTTTGAATATATTTAGCATCCAATCTTGATCATACATATCACACTACTTGCAAAATGAATACGAGACAATGTATAACTGTTTTGGTCAAGGTCAAAAGTGCAAAATTACGCTAAAATCTGCTGGCTGGGTACCTCTCATGCCAAACAAATACCATATGCCTGCATATTGTCCCTCATAGCCCCCGGTTGAGTAGAGAGGGATATAATGTTATCTCAGTTGCCTGATCCTAAAAAAAAATTAGATCTTGTGTCCCACCGTTCCATTTTAAATTATATTCTCTCTACTAAATATCTTGTATGAACCAAATTTCGGGCTGCAGACTTCTATGAACACAATACTCTTTGAAACTTTACCATGGACGAGACTATGGTCATGAAATAGAGCGGGCTATTTGGGAGGGGGGGCTTGATTCTAGCACAAATGTGATATATTTATATGGTCAAGGGGTTGAAAGTTGGGGGGAGGGGGGCTGAGCACCGAATTTACGGGGCTTAGCCCACCAAAAAGTCTCGTCTTTGGACATCATGCAGTCGTAAAAATACTAGTCTTCATGAATTAGAGATAAAAAATAGAAAATCATGATTAGAGCCTATTGGATCACTCAGCCTAACTTGGTATGATGAAACAGTTATCCTTTCATAGCCACATGAGCAGATTCGGATAAAATTATTTATCTGCATAAAATTAAAATGTAATAAACAAACATTTAGTTATTCTTAGAAACATATCTAATTTTGAAAAATGTATATATTATTAACTTATTGGGCAAATCTTAACTAACCTGATGAAATCCTTGACCCTTAAACTACGATCACATGGACTGTATAATAATAGACTTACCCATTTTTATCAAATATTGAGCCGGAAAATGTCGGCTGATAGCTGAGGAATGAAGAGGTATTCCGAAGCGTTGATAGAGTCCTAACCGGAAGTAATAATCTGTTGGGAGTTAGGGGCAAGTGCGTAAATTTAGAGCCCATCAGAGCCGCTCTCCTGATACAAGTCGACATCTTGGAATCTTCTTCTAAAAACAATGATACCAACTCACAAAATCACAAAACATCAGCAGCGGAAAACGGAAAACTACCGCAAAAACTTGTTCCTTATTTGTGAAGTTTCATGAGAAACCTAATCTTTACGTGTTAATTTTATGACTCGTTTACCATTATACACTTTTATTATCCTAACATATATATGCTCATATATAGGCCAATTTCCATTTTTGTGCCCGGCCGATAATTGACCAATAGAAGAGTGGTGGCGTTATTTACCATGGATCTGAAAGAGGTTATAAGTAAACTTGTGTCTATCTTGTGCTGGTTATAAGCTTATTGTGAAATTTTCATCCATGATCAACATATGTTTACAATATTCTGCATATCTAATGTTATATAGGTGTTTTATGGACCATATGTTTACTTCATACGGTAAATTTAAATTTAGATGTAATTTTTATTTAGCTTATTACTATTATTGAACTCATTCTGTAGTCTCGAATAAAGGTTGCGGCCATGACACTGATATACATGTATAAGGAGGTTTCGTTGTTATTAAATAATAATAATAGGAGGTTATAAGTAAGAACTGGGAAAGCAAAGGAAAAACCCTTCAAAATCATTGTTCCTTAACTATGGGCTAATTTAAGGTGTGATCTCTCTCTCTCTCTCTCTCTCTCTCTCTCTCTCTCTCTCTCTCTCTCTCTCTCTCTCTCTCTCTCTCTCTATATATATATAATATATATATATATATATATATATATATTAATAGGTTTAACGTCCGTTTCCTCATCCAGGGATGATGTCAGGGACGTCCCCAACAGCACACATCACTACAGATCAATTCACCAAACCAATCCGCAAAAGAAAGTGCTGAGGAGAAGTAAGGTCCTAAATGAAAGAGTCCGGTGATCAAAAATGGTCAGGTAGATTGAATATAAGATTATATTATAATAAATTATATATATCATAATAATCTATATATATATTATATATATATATATATAATAAATATATATATATATATAGATATATATATATATATATATAATATATATTATATATGTTCAAATGCTTACATATAGTGTACACAATGACAATCGCATGTTTTTACATCATTTCCTTCTTTAGTTGCTATTTTTGTTGCTTTCATTATTTCTTCCTTTCTTTTCATGATTACTAATAGATAGTTGCCTTTTATTGGCCCGCATCGATTGTAGCCGGCGTATGTGGAATTAAGAATAGCCCTACAACATCATTTGGATTCTTTTCTTTCAAAACTGTCACCGATCAGTCTTCCAAGGAGGTCGCCCACAAATTACTAACCGTGCTCGACGTAGCTTAACTTCGTTCAGTTAACGCGCAGTTATCAACAGAGTGTGCTAAATCCCGCATAAAAATTGATAAAATACTCCAAAAGGAGTTTGCCTACAGACTGTGAGTTGGTAATTTGATATACGTACCTTGGATGTTACTCTTTCAAAAATGTACTAGGCAGAAAGATTGATTTTCCCTTTAGAAACTGCAGTTGTAGTAACGTGACTACTGTAAAAATTGTTACATGTGTTACATATTTTATTTTCCACCAAATAAAATGGTTTACAAGAAGAAAATCTTTCCTAGGCAAATATTATAATCGTGGTGTTTTCTACAATCTAATGAACATTTTTAAGACTCAAATATTTGTCACTTAGGGTATTTAAACACTGAAATTGGGCTCATTTCTGGTATTTTTTTACTTTCTTTGATGACGTGCATAATATAACTTGACAGTTTGCAGAGACTTTATACAACTATATAATCGTTTTACAATATTCCGTCACTTCAGCTGCAGCCGTTGTGTGGCGCCAGCTTGTGTATTACTACATAACAAGTGCGAGTGGGAACTCAGTTCCAATAATAAATATTTGTGAAGTATGGGGCTAGGGGCCCATATTTTGTATACTAGGAGCCCTGCAAATGGAACGGGGCCCGAAAAATGTTGACCGTTTCACTAGCTCTCAATTTTCACTTTAACCACTGTATATGAGGAAAAAAAGGGTGTGCCAAAAAATATGACATCTGTCCCGGAGCCGTGGTGCAAACAGCCTTGGCTGAAAGGGGCTTAAGCCACCCCCACCGCCAATATTAGGTCACTTTTGCAATTCGTCCAGATCCGCAGTTTCTTCAGAGATGAAAAAGTAACCTACTTTTTTCCAAAACAAATGTAGGATTTTAGGCATTTTAGGTTTTCCCCTGATTTCAGTACGGATATGAATGATGGGGAGGGGGGGGGGGGGGTAAGATACACTTACTCTACTAGACGAGCGCGGTAGTGAAAACATTTCGAGCACCCCCCACCACACATTTTTTCAGATTGCATCACGTGTACTGAAGAAGGCAAAACAATAAGCAAAAAAGTTTGCATTCTCAAAAAAAAATTCGGGCCCCCCCTTAAAAAATTCCTGGATCCTCCCCTGCCTGAATCGATTGTTTTGCTTTATTATAACTAGATAATTTTATTACAAAGTACATTCTATTTAGAGGAATTCCTTGTTTTACTATGAATATGAAGACAAGGAATTGCCACAATATCTGAGATAAGCTAATTTTTCAAATTCTCAAGAAGGCATTATAGCCTATATACGCCTACATTGGCGCTATAATCGTTTCGTAACGGATATAGGCTAATTATCTGGATTTTGGAATTTGCACCGTTTTGGACCTTCCTTTTGCTCGCCGGCTTGATTTTGTCTCAATAGTGCTCGATGTTGTCATTGATGACAGTAGCACTCTAATTGTTATTATTATTATTATTGTTGTTGTTATTATTATTATTATTATTAGGCCTACGGTTCAGAATTTCTACCTTTTAGTTAAGTGAACTGATCAATTTTCCATGCACCTTCTTCAGAAAGCTTTGTGATTATCATTACGAAACTGTAGGTTACAGAAGGTTTCTTTTACGATTCAACAATATTTTTGAGGAAGGAAAATATAACTAAAAATGACGATAGATTCGAAATCGTTCAAACACATTTTAATTTATAAATTCATTTAACTTTTTACAGTTAAGATATTCTGATATTTAAAAATACACAGTATATTACAACATGTACGAAGACAGTAGTCTTCAGAATTAGCTGCTTATTAATTATAACCTACTTAGTAACAATTTTCTTACCGCTCGCTATAATTCATTAATCACTGAACTGAACTTGGTTCACCAACGTTAACTGGCTGGAGCCTATCAGCACATTTGGAGCCCACAAGGACACTTGGAGCCTATCAGGACACTTGTTGCCTACCAAGACACCTAGAGCTCACAAGGACACTTGGACCCTATCAGGACACTTGGAGCCTATCAAGACACTTGGATACTATCAGGACACTTGGATACTATCAGGACACTTGGAGCCTACCAGGACACTTGGAGCCTATCAGGACACTTGGAGCCTATCAGGACACTTGGAGCCTATAAGAACTTGGAGCCTATTACACTTGGATAATTTTATAAATTATTGTACTGATTACCCTTGGACTGATGACCCGGATTTTGATTCACATGCTTATGGACACCTCACTCTGCTCATCGGCTTTGATTTGGTTCCACAGTGCTCTATGTTGTCATTGATAACAGTAGCACTCTAATCGTACTATTATTGTTTTTGTTGTTGTTGCATATTATATATATATATATATATATATATATATATATATATATATATATATATATATATATATATATTGAGGAAGCCATAGGGGGCCCACCTCGTCATGAAGCATATCCCCCAAGAAAATAATGGTATATCACGAAAAAGAGTAAGGCGGAAGACAGAGAAGAGTGGAGGCGTTATATACCTTGGATTTGCCAGTAGGCAGTGCACTAAGATATATATATATATATATATATATATATATATATATATATATATATATATATATATATGTATATATATATATACTGTATATGTTCGTATAGTTATACCCATGACATACCGCATGTGCTACGTAGTTTCCTTTCTTGATTTCTGTTTTTGTAGTTTTCGTTATTTCCTCTCCATGGTTATTAGTAATCGTTGTCTTTTGTTGGCGCATCAATTGCATCGGCGCGGATTTAATAATAATCTTCCAACAGTCTCGGGATTTTTCTTTTTAAGCTGCCAACACTCGGTCTTCCAAGGTGGTCGCCCACAAAGTACTAACCGGCGCGATGAAGCTTAACTTCGTTCAACTGACGCGCAGCTTTACCGAGTGCGCTAAATCCCGCCCTCATATATAGGTGAATCGTCTTGATTAGACTGAATTTGATTAACCAACTTGTGTTCAAGTTCTCCGCATTTGTCGACTCCTATTCTGAATAACGTTCACCTCACACCAAAGTGCCTCTTCCATGGATCGTCAACGATAGACTTGGTATGTAGCATTCATTCCAAGTTTCTTTCTATCTGTCAACTGACTGCGGCTGAGTAACTTGAAAGTTTCAGCTGAGATCTCTGTGTACTGATAGATCAGGTTGATTAGATCTCTGTGCACTGATATATCAGGCTGATTAGATCTCTGTGCACTGATATATCAGGTTTATTAGATCTCTGTGCACTGATATATCAGGTTGATTAGATCTCTGTGCACTTATAGATCAGGTTGATTTGATCTCTGTGCACTGATAGATCAGGTAGATTAGATCTCTGTGCACTGATAGATCAGTCTGATTAGATCTCTGTGCACTGATAGATCAAGTTGAGGTAGATTAGATCTCTGTGCACTGATATATCAGGCTGATTAGATCTCTGTGTACTGATAGATCAGGTAGATTAGATCTCTGTGCACTGATAGATCAGAGGATTAGATCTCTTTGCACTGATAGATCAGGTTGATTAGATCTCTGTGCACTGATAGATCAGGTTGATTAGATCTCTGTGTACTGATAGATCAGATTGATTAGATCTCTGTGCACTGATAGGTTAGGTAGATTAGATCTCTGTGCACTAATAGGTCAGGTTGATTAGATATCTGTGCACTGATAGATCAGGTTGTAACAATAGTTTACTCCACAGTTTTGCTTTTGTCTCTTCTGGGCGCATTTTACCAGGACGAATATCGCACAGAACAGGAAGTCAGTAGTTGGAGTGGATCTGATTGTACCAATTATATTTCAATATATGCCCACCCAGTAAATTGTTTCAAATAGTTTTAAATAGTGTTTCATGAACAAGTAAAAGAAGGAAATTTTTATAAATAATTAGGCCTAAGCATAGAATAACTCTGAAACCGAACGATTTAAAGCATTTTCATGTCCGTATTGTTTGCAGCAATAGAATGATGATTGAGGTAAGTAAACGATTAGAATAAAGCGATGTTAGGGACGTCTCTGGACTTGCGGCAGAAGTTCCAGCAGATGAGCGGAAGTAGGTGTGTTCAGTCTGGTGTCGTGACCCCCTCCTGTCTGTTCCCCCGCCCCCTCGAGTCAGTGATGCGGGGTGGGTGTTTGAGCGCTGTGGTGCTGGGGTGGAAATAAATTCTGCAAGAAATTAAAAAAATTATTTTGAACTTGAAAAATAAAAAATTGCAATTTACAAATAAAAAACTTTGAAAAATATTAAATTTGTGTAAAGTAGGACTTTACGAAAATAGTACTGTTTTAATTTTAAATGGTGGTGCCAAATTAGGCTAAGGCACCTCTACTGACTGATTATGTTTAAATATAGAAAGGTACAGATATTCTGCATAGGGAACGATGCAGAGTAGAACTGCAGAATAAGATAAAGGTTTTATGACTAGCTCTGTTACCAAGGACGAATTATTTGAAGAAACATCGATAAGTTCCACGTACGTTACCAGACATTATCTCGCTAAATATTAAGTTAATTTGTAGCGATTGCTTAAATTTGGCAACTGAATAACATTGTTGATTACCATATTAGTGAGCCTGGTCATTGTTTATGGCATTTGAAATTGACAGTGTCATTCATACAGTAGGGAGAGAGGATATATATATATATATATATATATATATATATATATATATATATATATATATATATATATATATATATATATAAGGAAGGAAAGAAGCACTATGTAATTTAACGCAATTGAACCTATTCTTATGACATATGACAGTAGGCCTAATTGACAGGGTTTATTGACCTTTAATAAAACATCTGTTGTTGTTGTTGTTGCTGGTCTAAAAGAAGATGATGATAGAGACTTACTTTTCTGCAGATGAACCAGTTGGCTGCTGACAGCCACGTTATTCTCTGCCACGATGGTGTACGTTCTGAAGCTTTCTTCCAAAGCTTTCCTCATGTACAGCTTACTCTCCAACACCCCTCCACCTCTGTCCTAAACCAGAATGGAAAATCTTCTTGCTTAGCATTCCAAGTTTAACATTTTGTAGTCAAAACACAGAAGACCCAATATAATTTTAAAACTAACATGAAAAATTTAACATGAAGAATTTAACATTTAGAATTTAAAATGTTTAAACTCCTAAACCAACATGAACAAATCTTTACATTTGGAATTCCACTTTTAGAACTTCATTGTTAAAATTTATCATTTGGAAGTTAGCTTTCAGAATGAAACTATAAATAAAATACAAAATAAAACTATGAATTGGCCTAATACAAGCACAATTTATTAAATTTAAACTTGGCACTCTAAAATTTACCTACTGGTTTTCTAGATAGACATGTATAAGGAATTTAATTGAATTCGTTAACTGTAAAATCGCATGCAATGTGGAGTGTTTTTAACAATATTTTATCATATATGCAGATGATATTAAGCTGTTGGCTCCAAGTTTGAAGGGTTGGCAATTTCTTATCAAAATATCTTATTTCTTTCTTTTCGTGTTTCTGGGAATTTTTTAATTTTATTTCATTTAAATGTTTGTTTCTATTTGTATTTGTCAGTGATTTGGTGTTGATGCTGAAATAAACACACACACACACACACACACACATATATATATATATATATATATATATATATATATATATATATATATATATCTTATCAATAAACTTAAGAAGGTGCTACATTGATAGATATGAATTTTATTTCCTAGCCGCGCTGATCTGAGCGCAAAATCTCGGACATTCACTGGACTGGCTATATGGAAAATGCTCTAAATTGCTTAACGGTTTAAACATGGGATATTAAAAGTGATAGATATCAATACACTTGATCATTTCACTGTAATGCGTGTTCACTTTTTACTTATTGTAATGGAGAAGAAATTGTGCATAGATGTTTTTCCTTCATTGTAAAAATATGTGTAACCTCTGTCTTAATTCCGTCCTCTCAAACTCAATGATGTTGATCTCAAGTTCGTCAAAGAACTAAAACATCTGGGTCATATTATTACTGGTAACACTGTTGATAATGATGGCATTAGAAAGGAAATGAATTACAAAGATATTTCAAAAACAAAATGTTCATTTGCTGTAAAGAGAGCACTTTTCCTTTCTTATTGTAAGTGTTTATGTAATATTAAAATATAGAGAAGTTATTCAGCGCCTAAGTTCAGAAGAATAGTCTTGTTACAATAAATTTATTAAATGTTTTTTGGATGTCCTTTCATTCATAGCGTTTCATCTATATTAACAGGAAGAAATTGAGTTTTCCAACTACCAGATATCCTTTCCAGTTCTGTAATAAATTTTCTTTTAAGATGAGTGTTAAGTGCTAATTACTTGTTTAGAAATGTCAATACTTTAGGCTTCCGATTCCAGAATGAAGATTCTAGATTTCAGCTTTGGTTCTACATTTTGTGGATTTTTAAATTATAATTTGGATAATTTTATGGCTCTACAGATTTGCGGTGCTGCTAAATCTTTTCTCCTTTTTTATTTAGTAATCCTTTCTAATTTTTTATCCACACTTGACTTGATTTTTTTCTTTGATTGTTATTATATGGACCAGACTGTATCTGAAATAAAATAAATTTATTTAATTAAAAACGATTTAAATTTAGGATTTAGAGTTGCCATTCTTTGACAATTCATATTCTAGCAGTTCGATAAATATAGATACCTGCCATTCTGCTGACGCTAATGTGATTTGCTAAATAAAATACAAAAATAGACTAGACTAAATAGTAAATACATTAGATTACTAATTGAATTGTTGAAAAATTAATGTATGGGTTGAATTATTCATTGCGAGACTTATACGAACTTAGTGATCAATTGTAATAATTGAATGTGTGAGAAATTCTATCACATTCTAATATAGAATGCATGGTTTGATTTTTAGGATCCTGCTTAGAATTGTCAATACTCCTAAACGTTTGAATTTGTAAATTTGCGACTTAAATTTAGCAATAATTGAGTGAGTTTCTAATATTCGCTTAATTATTTAATTTAACAAGAATGCCAGTAAAGTCTTCTTATCCACTATTTTTTATATTACATTCTGTTAAACTTTTAATTACGCAATACGCTCACTCTCAGCGAGATTATACATGTAGTTTACTTTTAATGCTAAATTTTAACAATAAACTTTTTCCAATGCTAAAGTGATTTGACAAAAGAGTTATTCTTTCATATATTATTCTTGCAATGTTTTCTCTTCAACTTACATTTTAGTAAATCGCTTTATGAATTTCTTTAGCAGGCCAAATAATGACGCATATTACGTGAGGATACGGACATTAAACTTTTATAACTTCGCCACTGGCTCCAATCAGTGGCGATGTCGGAAAGATACTGGACCGCGGATCAGTATGTGCGGGGATCAAATCCTGGGCTCGCTCCTCACTGCATCGCTTTCGATTGAGGAAACTGACGTTAACATTAGCTTTACCAGCTTTTAACTTCAATTACCAGTTTAAATTACGATTACAGCCATACCATCACCACACTCCAGTACTCATTGCTGACTTCTCCCCCGCTAAGCGTGGTGCCATTGACATCAATGATCCAGAACAGTGACGTCACTCCAGGCCTTGCTCTGATAGCACAGGTGAGGAATATGTTCTCCTCCCCCACTCTCGCTGTCCTAGAGCTGCATGATATAACGGGCCCATCTGCATGTGATAAATTGTAAGGTGTAATTAAAAAGTTATTTGTAGGATTATCCAGTAATTTTATACTCTTTGTCATAGAAGCAAGGAAAAAGAGACAGAGCCAGGCCGAGATTAGGTATGTTAGATGATTTAAAGACCCACCCATATGTGGAAATGAAAAGGAAAGCGGAAGATAGAGAAAATTGGAGACGTTATATACCATGGACCTGCCAGTAGGCAGTGCACTAAGACAGACTAAGATAAAATCATAGATTACTCACTACGATTAGTTTTATAATCTGAATACATGATTGGAGGAGACTGTATGTCAGGGTGGACAGTGGTCGGCTCACTTCTATGTCCTTATGGGCAAGTCCTATCTCTTGCTGTTTGGGTATGAACAAACTTTTGAAAGCAAGTGTCTCCCGCAAAGTCAGAAACGACAACTTTTAAATTCGAAAACGAATGTAATATGATCACTTAGGCCTACTCAATATTTGTACTGTATGTATGTATGTATGTATATATATATATATATATATATATATATATATATATATACGTGTACAGATATATATATATAATGCATGTATTTAATATTATAAAATACATATGTATATATAAATTACATATATATATATATATATTATATATATATGTATATATATATATACATGTATAAATATATATATATATATATATATATATATATATATATATATATATACACACAAATCTCTCTCCATTGTTTGCCAGCGGCATATCCAAGTTACATATTTATACTTGAGTATTTTTTCACGACCGTAAAGAGCATTCCATAGAACAACAAGCGATCCCTTTACAAAGGTAATGCCTTATCCATAACCTATGTAGCCCATAGTTCGGGAAAAAGGCTTTCGAGGAGGTTTTCTGTTGCCTTCCAAAGTTTATGCTTTGTCGCCTCTTACGGCTTTGCTGCCAATGGCGATTGATCTATTTCTCCGTGTTCCGGACTCAACAAGGGATAATATACATGTATGTACATATATAATAAAATTTTTATATAATTAAATCTAATATATATATATATATATATATATATATATATAATTATAAATACATATACCTGTATACATATATTAATATATATTTAATTAATTCTTCATGTGTCCATTTATCGCTGTGACATTTAGTATACTGTAACGCTTCGAAATCGTAATTTATGGTTTCTTGGTTGATTTTTAAATAAAAGCGAACCTAATTAACTTCCTTTCTAAAAGATAATTATAAAGAACATACAGTGAACGACGACCACAACGGAAGTGGAATTAGGTGTTTGGCCTGGGACGGCAGCAACACAACGCAAAAGTTGACCATCGTGTGTAGCATCAACTGTCAGTCCTTCTGACCGTCTCTCTGTCTCTGTCTCTATGTTTCTCAGTCCTACATTCAAATCAAGAAATTTAGGTTGATATTGTATTTCAAAAGAAAGACTTAACAGTATACTGTATGTAGCAAATGGACGAGTTGGTAGTGACTGTTTTTTTTCTCTTTGAATTTTGGTTTTTATAGAAACATTCAGGTTTGAAACCCAAAATGACCATCACATGCACATGCGGTTGAGAAGTCGACGAATTTTTGACAATTTCAAAGCCGTTTTCGGAGATCGAGATTTAGTAAATCGGTTTTTCGTTTTCTCTTGAACCCGAAAGTTGAATCATCATTCGTACTACGTCTAGATGGGGATGAGGGAAAGAACGAGAGAGATAAATAGAGAGAGAGAGAGAGAGGGAGAGAGACAGAAGGAGAGAGGGAGAGAGCGTTCATTTTAACGTGAGCTTCCTGTCTGCAATGAATGTCAATAACGGGATGTGAACTGGTTCTGAAACCTGCACCTACTGATTTTCAGTGCGACTTATGCGACTTGTTTTTTCTTAACTAACTATGCTACTGATGCTACATATATACTGGTGTACAACACTGCCACATATGCTCAGTCCGTATACTGTTAAACTCATATCAAACCTTTAAAACCGATTAGGGTGGCTGTAGAGAAGATTGCGAATCTGTCGGTGACGTCTCTGTCACCCAGGTAGAGATTGAGCTGAGGCACTGGATACCCACCACGGGCTAGGCACGCTAGAGCTCGAGGTCGATTCTCGACGAAGACGATTTCATTGGCGGTCGATGCGACGGACCGATGAGCCACTGAAGTGTCAGGATCTTTGAAAGTCTGCAGCCTGACTGATGACGTGAAAGCGATGTCAGGTTTTAAAGGTGACTCAAAATTTACAATGGAGATTTCTTTGATCTCTAACGTTCGCACAGGTACTATAAGTATAAATATAGAATATAAATAAAAGCTGAAATACTGTAGGTATTTCTATTAAAAATGTAATTAATAGTATAGTTACTGTATGTATTAATATAAATACAAGAAATCAATCCATCAATAATAAATAAGAGTTTAATGACCGGTTCCTCACTGTAAGGCAATGTTAGGGACGTCTCTTGCAGACTCTACACAAACAGGCGCCAAAGCATCACACAATGACGACTGAGTACACATGCAGATATCACAAGAGAAAACGAAACCAAAGCAGTGCAAGTCCAAGATCCAAGGCAAGCAGTTCTAAATTTAGATCTATGGCGGAAAGAGCTGGAATTTAGTTTGCCAAGTAGCAATCCAAAAACCAGAAATATGTTGATAGCGCAGAAACTGCAACGAATATAGAAAGATAAGTAATAGAGCAGATAATACATTGAATCCTACACAAATCTCAATAATAGTTACAGTCTCAAAGCTATTATTAGGTGGCTACATCAAATTGAATCTATATCGAATGCTAACAACACAACAAGCAATGAGGTAAATTCAATTTTAATTATAAGCGTATTACAAGTTTAGTGCCGTAGATTTTCCAAGCTCAAATATTATTTGATGTCAGAGCTACAAATCTCACTGCCAGCTTCAACAAATTCTCCTAGATCAGTCTAAAATTTAACGTCTTTTGAAAAACGCACAACTTACTGTATATATGACTTACTTATATTAAGGAGGTATAAAATTAATATAATTGCTTATTTAATTTTTTACAATTATTAAAGAGGTATAAAATATAAAATGATATAGTCTAATTAGATATTATATATCCAGTCTTCCATCAGTCATTTAAGCCTAAATTTTCTTCACCCAGAAAATTTCGTCAAGGAGTGGAAGGAGACTAGTTGAAGCTCACACATCAATTTTTCTTTTAAAATATGATTATAACCTGCAAGGCATTATTCCGTTATTGTTATCTCATAGTCTCAGAAGCGTAAGATATTTTTCAATGAGAAATTACTACAAAATACGATAAAGTTTTGTTATCAGCTGTTTCTTTAAGGTGTGTTTGTTTTAGCAGGCTGCTGGGTCTAAAAGGAATGCATCAGAATGCTGGAATAGAAATGATTAAAGATTTGGGAAATTAGGTTGATCGGAAATACATATAACACTTTTTAGATCGAGTAGTTATAAATTAAATAGTTATTATATAGTTTCTATATAGTAATTTTCAAAAATTCTGAGCAATGTCTGTTTATATCAATTATTTGAATGGGTTCCATTGATGATAAAAAAATCTGACAAATGAAAATTTATTCAACAAAACAGCCTACCTCGAACAAACAGGAAATGAGTAACAGACTGCAGAACAACTGACTTTTTTCCACGAACCTCACACGTATAATTACCACTGTCTTCCGCTGTCAGATCTGTATAAAACAATTCATTTTCATCAAAACAGTAAATACCAAATACTTCAGATACTGAAAAATAATTGTAAAAAACTATAGCAACCTATAGTAAAAGGCTAAACCAATAATTGTCTACTGGTGGACCTATATATGAACATACTGGCTGGAGCCAGTGGCTACGTCGGCATGATATTCCGCCCTGGATCAGTATGTGCGGGGTTCAAATCCTGGGCTAGCCCGTAGCTGACATCGCTTTCAAGTGAAGAAACTGACGTTAACATTAGCTTTTTTAAGCTTTTTTACATGTAAAGCGTATATTGCTATACAATCTCAAACTGACATAAATTTCTTACTTTGTCAGCATCTTTCTTACTCGAACAGTCTTAAACTTAAGTAAGCAAGACCAAGGAATCAAGCTCACGATTATTTGAGAATTGTAGATAATATAGAAAAAACTAAATACGTAATTAATTAACTCTTTCTGTACTGCTGGTACTTTGAAGTCCTCTTTCTATTACAAGTTATATGAATGACTTTCAGTAACACTCCCTTATTTTACCAGCGGTACTTGAAAGTCCACATACGGAACTAAAACGATCTTGCAGTCTGGATGAGAGAGAAAAATTGCCCGGAATGCTAAGCATAAAAACTGACCAATAGCGTCGTTTTATTCTAATTTCAAAAAATATTCAAGGTAAAGAAATGGTTTAATTATAAAAATGAAATTAATGACTAAATTTTATTACTTTCGATATTCAGCGTGAGGCAAAATCTTGGAAGCAGATTGGTAAATCCCACCTCGAACCTGCTTGTCTCGAGGAACGGTTCGAATATGTTGCCCATGATGTTGATCTGCGACACCTCGTGCTTCTGATGCTTCTTCCACACCACAGGGTTATCAAACATATCAAACACGGGTGCTTCGAACTCACATTTCAGTTCCAAATTCTGACCTCGACTTATTACAATGACTTGACCTTCAGTCAGCATGGTGACGTCATTCTGCTGGGTAGAATTGTTCTCACTGGATTCGTAATGGAGTTGGCTGACGTCATGTTGAGGCTTCTTCTTATTTCGCAGCTGCTTGGTGCTTTTGGGTTTCGATTGTAGGGATTCATCATCAGGCATCTGCTGGGCTTGATCGTGCTGCAGCTGTAAAGTCGCATCATACAATTGCCTGGGTTCAGAGTGAGGCAGCTGCTGCTCTGAATTGTGAGTCAGCTGCTGGTGTGAAGTGTGAGGCAGCTGCTGGTGTGAAGTGTGAGGCAGCTGCTGGTGTAAATTATGAGACAACTGCAGGGATTGAGAGTGATTTAGCTTATGTCTATTTTTATTTCGCAGCTGTTGATTATTTTTCTGCCTCTTTTTTTGAGTTTTGTTTTGCAGTTGATGTTGATTTTTCTGTCTATATAATGTTGGCAACAGTTTGACTTGGTATTGCAGTGATGTCTGCACCTCAGTGTGCTGCTTGTGTTCGTCATTCTCAAAGAATTGATCTCTCGCAAATCTTTTTTTATGTTCCTGATGTGATCGTTGCTTATTTGCTTCAAGTTGATGATGCGTTTGTTTTCTCAGTTCACCGTGGTGATACCGTTGACGTTTAAGTTTTGGATGCCTTCGCTGTGATTTTTCTATCAGATAGCCTCTGTCCTGCAGATTTTGAAGTTGATTCTCTCTTATCGGCAATTTTGACATTGGATACTTTTGATGCTTCTGCTTAGTTTGGCTCTTAAGTTTATTCACCAATCTACCATATCGTGTACTCACAGATCTCTCGAACTCTGAGCTTTTCTGTTGTTGTAGGGTTTTGTTATTATTTAGTTTATTTATGTCAACTACAGGTGTATTACTCAGATGAGATTTTAATTCAGTGTATACACTACTTTCAGAAAAACTCTCCCAATGCTGGTTTGGTGTTCTACGTTTCCTACGATGGCGTTGATTTTTCATGATGTGATTCTCTTGGCTATCACTATTCCACCAGTCCATTGATTCGCGTGTACCGCTTCTTATCTTGTCTGATCTCTTTTCTACACTGGCTTTGCCTTTATTTAAGACAACATTTGTACCCGCTTCACCATTGTGCAGTTGCTTGTGGTACCCATTATCGTCATTTCGAGCTGGACGAAGATCTTCATCATTGCTGATATCTGGAATATTTAGGGCTTGCATTGTGAAAGTAGGCCTATTGTATTTGACTATAGATAAATTAAGTGATAGATTGGATTGCTTATGAAGATGTATTGCCTCATTGTAATTGAAGTTCGTAGAAGGAGCACCGTGTGAGTGTGTTGTGTTAAATCGACTCTCAGCGCTGATTTCGTTGGCTGAGCCTGTGAAATACATACCATAGATAATTAATCAAAGGTGTACCACTCGTTCGACGATAATTGATCAATTAATGAAGTCAATGATGATTTAAGTAAAATCAATTATCTACCAAGTGGTATGGCCAAGGTACGTATTACTACTCACATTATGCTTTCACGCTCTACTAAGAGCACTCGATGAAAGAGTTAACCCCTTCACAAGAGGCCCTGTCTTATACATACCTTAAAGCCTTTAGCTTGTGAAAATATGACTTCTGACGTGGTTTCCATTTTAAAAAATCTATAACGCTTTTATCTTTCTGCTAATCTTGCTGTTACGCTGCTATAGAAATTCTAAGCCGAACCTCATTTAAACTTTATTGTCATATAAGTGCTGAAACTTTTGATCGTCTCACTTTATTATCATGCCTTTGAAGGAAATCCTTCTCAAAAATCTTTATCAGGAATTAGTACAATTTTTGAAGCTTGAATGTTTACTTGTACCTTTACGTCCCTCTTTCTCTTTCTAATTATGTTAATCTCTCTGTCTTTCCCCTTTCTCTCCTCTCTATGTCCACATATACTTCTATCACTCGGTTCTCTTACTAGCAGCCATACTCTGTCAGTCTTCCTCTCTTTCATGCTCTCTATGTCTGCATGTACTACTAGATCGGTGTCTCTCTGTCAGTCTTCCTCTCTACCCTGCTCTCTATGTCTGGATGTACCACTAGCTCCGTATCTTTCTGTCACTCTTCCTCTCTTCCCTGCTCTCTATGTCTGCATGTACCGCTAGCTCTCTGTCTCACACATCATTAGCTCTGAGAAGTCTCGAGCTCGTGACGTGAGCTGATCGGCCGGTAACTTGCGCATCTCATTCTTATGAATACCACCATGATCTCCAGCTGACTGCCACCCCCGTCCCTCTCTTGCCTCCCCCCTCCCCCCTTCACGACCAGGGACATTGTCACATACTAAGCTTTTCACATTCAAACGGGACGAAGTTATTTACTGACAGCAATACAATGTCATGTTGGGTAGCAATTGCACAGCCCTGGAATCTTGTAAGTCTTTGCAATCTTCGAAGTCTTGATTCGGCAAGATTTCCGTCGAATTGGAAATTAATTGAAAAAAGGTTACGGTGATCTTTGAATAAAATTGAAACAGTATTCGAAAGGAGTAGACAAAGAAAATGATATGAAATAGTTTCAGAGAGAAAATTGAGGTTTTTAGGTCTTTTACTGAGAATGTCTGAGTATAGATACGCAAAGATTGCAGTAAACTGGAAGCCAACTCAAGGAAAAAGGAAACGAGGAAGACCTAGAAGTACTTGGTTAAATACTATCAACAAGGATTTGAGAGCATTAAACATTTCATGGGAAGACGCTGTGAAGATTGCTGATGATAGAAAAGAATGGAGGAATGTTTCCTCTCTATGTTCTGTACAGAACGCAAGGAACTGATGATGCCGATCTTTGAATAAGAATTATAGGCGTATCGCTTGTCTTGCGGGTTTTCTACACTGTTTTGTCAAGTCAATACAATTCATCGTTAGTATTTTATCGAAAAATTAAGCCTTTAACCTATACGTATTTCTAGAAGAATGAAATTCTATGTTTATTTTTATTATACTTAATTATTTGGTATTTCTTTGTTAAATTTTTATTAGGTACATGCACCTATCTACAGTATTTAGAAATGTATATTTATAAAATTCAGAGTAATATTTAAAATCTCCTTTCTAGGCTAACATGTATATTTTAAACTAAAAATATGAACTATAAATGTAGCTTATATTTTAACAATTTCTGTTTCCAATTGACTTTAAAAAATTTTGCGCCGATATATATTCAGCACATTCGTGTCTTAGATTGACAAGGGGAGGAGAATTTAGTAAGTTTCTGACTTTATAACATGTTGACGTGAAGGAAACAGCAAAAATGATTGACGCCTGATTCTATGTGTGAGTTAATAAATGAAATATTTGAAACGTGTCACCACCAAAATACTGTACAGTATTTCGATGTGTTCACATGTTTCAGACACGTGATGTCGATACAAGGCAAGGCTTGTTTTGGGTAGATTTCAGTCAGTCTACGTCGCTAAAGTTATTGATATCTTGTTATTACAATAGCAAAGAAAAATTGGATTTCAAAATAAATTCCGAATAGAAATTGTTGAATTAGTGATTAAAACTGAATTTAATTCTATCAAATACTTGTAGAATAATTTACAAATTTAGAATAAAAGAAGTCATTATTTAAGTAATATAAAAATTGCATCTACTTATTGTTGTTAATTGCTTATTCTATGCAATATGATGAATAGAATTTAAAAGTATTTAAGTTGTCTTCAAATTTACCAAAGATGAGAAAAGCCTTATTTGAACAATTTGAATAATGTCGACCCAAAGGAATTGAACTCCATTTGCTTAAGCTGCTCCTTTCTTTTTTGTTTAACCTGTGAAATTAGATTTTATATTCATCTCTTGATAATTTTAACATTGAAAACCACAATATCATCGCTTTAGGGTTTATTTGAACTTTGCAATACGGTACTGACTTTCAATAACAAAACGAACAAAATGCTACACTCCTGTAGCGTCTAGAGTTTTAGAGAAATGAAAACAATCTTGTGGTGCGAATACACCGAAAAATATAATAAGTATAAATAATAATATAAATAATAAATATATAAATTGCGCATGGAATATTTTATTTCCTAATATTTCATAGCTAATAATTAACTTCCCGATATGGATACATGTGATGGGGGACTTCCTTGACATCATCCTTGTATGAGAAACTGACGTTAAACCTTTATTATTATTATTTTTTTATTATTAGCATTATTATTATTATTATTATTATATATTATTTTTACCCCGGTGTAAAGAACCTGGGGTTTGATAAAAACGATTCAAGCAATACGTGCTGAATCGCCGCCCGGCTACTCGAGGTCATCAATCGGCTTAAAAGAATTGTTGAAGCAGACTGCATTAAATCTTTGCAAAGTCATGGAAAGCCTTTGCCAAAGAAAAGATGTCTCTCGCTTATCGCCGGTTTGCTCTGCAATAAGTCTGCCTATGCCATTAATAAAGTCAACTCCTTCGGGATTCATCGGGCCCATGGTTTCAATAGCCACCGGAACAACTTCAAATCCTAAGGACAGATCACGGTATTTATCCAACTTCCTAGAGGCGGCATGAACAGCAGCACCACCGGCTGTGACTGAAGTCGTATTCAGGTAGGAGTTTGCCATAGTGTCAATGACCGTGACGTCCCAAACGGCACATTTACCGTTGCACCAGGGCACTAAAGTCATGCCGTCCGGACGCTTGCCGTCTGATCTGGACAACCCACTTGGCTCCTTAGAGGAAGGGATGCCTGCTCTCGAAAGTGCTCGCCATATTATGTCATTTAAATTGTGATGGCGAGACATTCTACCTGAGCTTCGTTTGCAGGAGAGGCCGTGGAGACCTAAAGCGTCGACTTCATGACCGCAGGGGCACATGTGAGGCTCGCAAGTTTCGCCCCTAAACGGAAACTAACAGCTACTCGAATCGCCTCATTGTCTAAAAATAGCCCACAAGAAGCAACAGGGAGAGCGTGAAGCCAGTCGCTGCTTCTTTTAGTTGATACAGCTAGGAGTCGTGCTCTGTCTACTGCATTGGACTGGGATTCTAACAGACTGTTATAAATCCGATCCACTATAGGACGGTCCCATGATTTCTGGCTACTGACTGAGGTAGAAGGTGGAGCACTGGAGGTGAGGCTTTTGGACCAAACTGACAACGCAACGCCAATGGAACTATCGGCAGAAAGGGAGCACTTATGAAGGATGGCGTCTTGCAACTGCCTCGTTCCCATCGCTGATGCCAAAAAGGCTGAAGGCGCGATATGGGAAACAAGACGAATTCCAAGACCACCCATGCTCACCGGTAGACTGGCTTGCTGCCACGGCAAAACAGACAAATCTGCGTTGATAACGGCGCATAAGCATTGCCTAAGAGCCTCGTCGTAATCTAAAAGCCGCGGATTAGAGAAGCTCGGACTAGAGCGCAGAACGTGCATAAGTTTAGGTGCACTTAAAGAAAAGCGAAGGATTGTTAAAGCATCATGAGCGGCTAGCGACTTCAAGCGTGATGCTGTACGTTTGAGGTCTTCAAGGCGACTGGATAACGCGGTGGTAGTAGCTTCTTCTCCAGAGAGTGGCGCGCCGAGTAGAGAACTATGGGATAGGCACATTGGCACAAATGATGACAAAACTGAGTTGCCCGGAGATTTGCAAACTGATGATATGACTTCGCACTTGGAACGATTCAACTGAAGCCCAAATTCTTGGCCTCTGTCGATGATAGTATGTACATCATTTGCAATCGACGACTAGCAACCACCTAGAGTAATGTCATCTAGGTATCCCACCATGAGAGCGCTAGAGAGAGAAGTAAGGAGAGGGTGAATAGTCAAGCAAGACAGCATGGGCCCTAAGGGATCCCCTTGTTGGACTCCTTCCTGTGACTCAATGCACCAGTCTCCGAACTTCAACCACGAAGGGCTTGAGTAAGCTAGATGGCAGAAACTATACCGCTCTGGTATCCTGTGATGTATTTCGCTGAGCATTCGTGATCTACTCAAGCAATTAAAAGCATTACAGAAGTCTAGCTTTACCACGAAGTGATCAGCTGGCATTGACTCAGCGAAACGGCGAGTAGCGTGAACAGCTGCCTCACAGCCACCTGGAATACCAGCTCCAAGTTGAATTGGGCTCAAGTATTCGCTGAGGGCAGACACTGCATAGCGATTTGCGCATTTAGCGGCTAAACGACGCCAAGTGTAACCCACTGCAATGGGGCGAATGCCGCCAGAATTCTTATTGAGTGCGAAGAGTTTACCACCAAACAGCACCGGTTGGACCTCAGGGGGGCAAACACCTCTAAGAAGGAGATTCACGAAAGAAGTCAAAGCGGTCAAAAATGTCCCAGCCGACTCTCTACAAGTCACAAGCTCCAGAAGATGCTGAGGGCGAAGGCAATCAGGACCACCTGCTGAGCCTGCTGGAAAGCTACGTACAGCTTTGACAACATCCTGCTCTGAGACTTGAATGGGCGGAGTCGCCATTGAGTCCGGAAGGGGTGCCATTATACTGCTACTAGCTGTGGGTGGGTGCTTGGCCTTCAGGATATTGAAAGTGTTTATGGTGCATTGCGCTGGGCTTTCGTCTGAACAGAGGATGCTCACAGCTGCCGAAACATTTCCATCTTCCATTTTGGACCTGACTGCTGAGGCACGGGAGTCATGAGAATGATGAGCTCTTTTAATTCTTTCTACGACCGGCTCAGTGGGAGCACTAGTACCTAGGCCCTCCAACCTTTTCTTAATTAAAGAGTTAGATTATGCCTTTTACCTGTGCGAGCAGGGACTTGCAAAACCGAAGATGCGAAAAGCAACAAATCTGACCAGTATAATAAAACTGAGGGATCGCTTTCGATCTTACGGAAGGCATCAATCAAGGCTGCTGGACAAGCAGGTCTGGCTGATTTGGGAATGTGTTTTATTGTTGGTCGCGATAAGCAGGGATGTTCAAGAATGAGCGGCTGAGAGAAAAATGAATTGGGAGATAAGTTAGCAGAATTGGGAGCAGCAGTGGGAGGAGAACTCTGTCTAGCCGAACCAGAGTCGCAGCTCCGATTCCTGATCCTATTCCTTATATCAGAAACTGCAAGACCTGGTTGCGAAGCTGCCGCCGGTGCGGAGATCTGCAAGGGAGGTTGGTTGGAACCCGGGCAACGATTATCCAATGGGCCATGAAGATGGACCTTTCCGTCTCCCGAATGAAGCTGACGTTGAGCTAGGCACACCGAACAGATGCCAGTTTTCTTGGTGGCAGTCTGAGACAGTGTCCAAGTCTGTCTGGCAGGCATGTGTCAAACACGGCATAGCAAGCGAGAGAAAAAAAGAATTACAACTGGATCGCTACTGCAAATAGCTGCAGTCCAATAGTCCAATGCAGGTGAAAACTAAAGCATAATGCAGATTTAATAAAAGGTAAAATAAGCCGAATGCGCACAAAAGAATAGAAATAAAAGGGCCTGGGCGTACAGGGATATTATTATTATATTTATTATTTTTATTATTATTATTATTATTATACACAGACTAGCAAAACGTTCAAGAATACCTTTTCAGTCTATCTGTCTATCAACATTACTCACGTTGTGTTTGCATGAACAAGTTAGCAATACAATGTATCTCTGCTGACAGATGTTCCTCATTAACGGCATCAGGTTATGAAACAGGTGTTAAAATATGTCTTACTTTATATTTGTACCACTCCATCTCTCTCCCCTCTCTCCCACTCTCTTTTCCTATGTGTTCTCCATTTTGTACATTTTCTCTGAGGCAAAATAAATGGTCTATTTAGACAAATTTCTGTTAAAAAATCTGCTTGTTCAGCATTGAGCAATTCTCGATTAATCAAACGAATTTTTACACTTTTCTTAAAGGCTAAACCCAAGTTCAACAATGGTATGACCACTGGATTTGAACCTTGCAGCTACTGAACCGCTATCGAGAAATATGCTATTAAGCCACTAGCTCAACCAAACCATTCACCTTCACCAGTCAGGCTATAACTAAAATATTCTAAAAATCGTCAATTCATAATTTTTGGTAGGAATATCAGACCAAAACGACATCGCTCTTTAAATTCAGCGACTCGTGAACGAGTCACTATCCACTGTTCTTCCAGTTTGCTTCCTTGTCTCTCCAGTACAACGACACGGGCTGTCAATCGATCAAATCTAACTTTAGTTCTTCAACATCACACGTCAGACCCAGTCAGTTCAGGCTCCTGTCCTGCTCTAATATGCATTGATGACCAAGGCTCGACCCTTGGGTCACAAGTCCCATGAAACTTCCTCATAGCTGGCTGCAATCAGATTGATTAACGATTCGCAATCTCTCTTCATGTGCATGCTGAGTGATGTCATGTATATGCGCATTTGTAGATACGTGAAAGTTTTGATTGGACTCTTAAGTTCCAGGTTATGACTGATTAAAAACATTCTATAGGCCTAAGTGATTTAGGTTCAGTATTAAGAGAGAGAACTATGTTTATTGAACTACACATACAAGTATACATACAAGCAGTTATTTTTATGAAAGTCTTGTATAAGGGTAGGTCTGATTTATATTCTATGGTTGTATCAGCTTAAAATCTGCTTCTGTATCACAGAGGGTATAGATATAAAAAAGTCCAGCTTGGTTGCGAGATGATAACCACACCAAGTACTTATCAGGCTAGCGTGTTAACCACTTGATCATCCATCCGTTATATTAAATGAACCATTTTGTTTTAGTCATGTTTACCTTTATGAAAAGTTAGGAGCCGCAATATTGCTGTTTAGTTTTCGTTTTTATTTTTTAGTACTATTTTATTGCTTTTTTGATTTGGTACATCTGCATTGCTTTTAATATATACATGCATATATATATATATATATATATATATATATATATATATATATATATATATATCTTAGTGCACTGCCTACTGGCAGGTCCATGGTACATAACGCCTCCACTCTTCTCTGTATTCCGCCTTCCTCTTCATTTCCACATATGAGTGGGTCTTTAAATCATAACATACCTTATCTCGGCCTGCCCCTGCCTCGTTTTCCTTCCATTCTACCTTCTATGACCTCTTTTAATAGACCTTCCCCCTTAGAATGTGTCCTATCCATCTCTTCTTCCTATTTCTTAATACATTTATCAACTGTCTATCTGTGCCAACTCACTCCAGGACTTCCATATATATATATATATATATATATATATATATATATATATATATATATATGTGTGTGTGTGTGTGTGTGTGTGTGTGTGTGTGTGTGTGTATATGTATATATATATATATATATACATGTATATATATATAGAATTGTTTTTTTCCTCTAATACGTAAATTGTCTTGTATTTTTTGGGCTGGAACTTAATTAATCAACTGCATGAAATTTAAATGCAGACGTATCAACATCACTCTAGTTAGAGATGATCGTAGACCTGTGATATCATATTTTAAACTGCATCGTTCATTAACTTCTTGTCTTAACGTTAACGAGGACCACGGATTATCACCGCCCGTAAAAGTAAGCCATCATGTGTCTGCACACTATGATGTACTAGGTAAATCTGTGTGCAAAATGTACACATCTATGAAAAATGGCCATTATTAAGAGAACCTAGATTTGAACCCCACCCTCTCAATCAAAAGGAGAACCTTAACAATTATCATACGCCTCTCAAGAGATCAATATACATTATTGTTATATATATGAAAAAGATGTTGGCTTAGGATTTATAAATTTCAAGCTGGGATTAAATTTATACTCGACAGTGCTGTAATTAGCGTCACTTCAGACAGACAGATGGACAGGGCTGGCTTATTGTATATATGATAATTAGTTGTAATAAATCTGTACGGTTAAATAAAAAAAATGACACGAACGCGGCGGTCTTCACTAAAAATATTGAATATAAATGACTCAAGCGTCGAATATCGTAGATATTCCGTAAGATAAAATGAAGCCTTTAACAATGCACATGTGAAAGAATCAAAGTAATTTGTTCTACTTAAAACAGTAGTGCATTGGATATTATTTCTGAAGAAAGTAGTCGATTAAAAATTAAATCTATGATAATTACGTTAAGAATAATTTTAAAATTAGACTTCGAAGGTATATTTCATTTTAATACATAGTTAAAGTACTATCACGTACTGCAATTATTTGTGCAAGCATTATATTCCTTTTATTGCTTATTATGCAAGTTTTAATAACACTTTCAGCTGGTACGGAGGAGCGAATCGAAGAGATCCGACCGCTTGATTCATGTCTTGTAATGCAATGTGCACGTGGAAATTGGAATCAACTGTTCAGCTAATTCACTCGAAATAACGTAAATTTATTCATAATACATAAATATGTGAATAATCTTTCTCCAGTAAAATCACTGCAAGCTTTATATTCATTCCACAAATGATTCCGTTTCTGACTCGATGAAAATTCTGATCAAGCGTCAAATTTCGACCGAATTTTATTACTTGATCTCGAGATACGATATATCTGCACCTTGCCAGATTGCTACATCTCGATTTTGCTAAACATCGACACTTGGCATGTACAAAAAGCTGAAATGCTAGTAAAGCTAAGGTTAACGTCAGTTTCATCGCTCGAAAGCCATGTCACTGACGGGTGAGACCAGAATTCGAACCCACACATACTGATCTGAGGTCGAATATCTTACCGATGTCACCAGTGGCTCCAGTCCAACACAAGTAGCCTAATACAAAGAAAGAATTGAAAAATACCATCTAGCCAGCTGTTTTATTTACTATTTTATTTACTTAAATTAACACGTCATACAAATTATACATGAAGCGTCAGTCACTAATGCAAGATGTCATGCGATATATCTAGATATGTTGCACGATATCTTGCATTAATGATTGCCGCAACATAATTTGTTTGATGTGATAAACGAAATAACGCCTGATAAGTAAATAAATGAGCACCAAAGCTACTGAATAAACAAAGCTACAGAATTATCTAAAACAAGTCTTATAACGATCCTAGTTAAACTGGGATTCAAGGCAAGATAATGACGATCATGATTAAGATGCATGGTACTGTTGTGTAGGGTTACCATTTAGAATTTAAACAACTTCTTGCGATGGCCACATTAACAATTTTATTCGAAGAAGATTTTGTTCCGGTGTACAAGCGTTCCCTCTAAAATTAATTGATGATTTAACTTTTTCCTCTATAATGAGACAAATGCCCATCTCTATATAATCTCATTGCATAAGATTTCCATTTCTTTCTCAACCATTGCCTGCCTCGGGTTTTCTTCCGACACAAATGTTTTCATGAGCCACCTTGCCACCCTGAGGTCTCATGAAGACGATATTGAGCACTTCAAGTACTTCAATGATTCACTACTTTTAAAGAATTTATTTAGGGTACTTACACCTTGGAAGGTCTTTTAACAGACCTTCTGAGGGGGAAAGGTCTTGTAAAAGAGATCAGAAAAGGTAGAATGGAAGGAAAAAGAGGAAGAGGCAGGCCGAGACTAATCTCAGCCTGCATGTTAGTCTCGGCTGGCCTGTTTTCGGTATGCTAGATGATTTAAAAACCCATTCAAATGTGGAAATGAAGAGGAAAGCGGAAGGCCGAGAAGAGTGGAGGCGTTATACACCATGGACCTGCCAATAGGCAGTGCACTAAGAGAGAGAGAGATTTATGGTACTTGATTTACTGTTTTCTTCAGCACATGTTCTTCATATCGTTTTGGGGTGAATCGATTTGTAGTGACATGTGATGGGGGATGTCTCTGACATCTTCCTTGTATGAGGAAACGGATGTTAAACCTTTATTATTATTATTGTTATTTTATAATTTAAGTTATCTTTTACTTTTCTACAAAGTGAGTGTTTTCTGTGAAAGTTCCTCATACGGCTGCGATATAATATCTTCTTCAGATTATCAGAACAAATGTTTATTCAGAGATATATTTCTGATCGTAATCTCGTTATATAGCAATCCGTATAATCCATCCATGGCGCCATTGTTGTAGTCGTTACGTTACCCTGCTTGAACGATTCACAGCTACTTTGAAAATTACAGCGTTAACGCTTGGATATCTTACCATTGTAACCCAGTGACGCCTGAGCATGATTATTACATGTAAACCAAAACCATACCTCGTAAAAGCCTCTAGAACGATTGCCTAGGAGTATTAATCTGACTAATAATAGTATTAGTATGCCTAATAATAGTATTAGTATACCTAATAATAGTACTAGTATACCTAATAAGAGTACTAGTATACCTAATAAGAGTACTAGTATGCCTAATAAGAGTACTAGTCTGCCTAATGGCTAATTAGAGTACTAGTCTGCCTCATAAGAAAACTAGTATGCCAAATAAGAGTACTAGTCTGCCTAATGGCTAATTAGAGTACTAGTCTGCCTAATAGGAGTACTAGTCTGCCTTAGTACTAGTCAAATCAGGCTCAAAATTAGCGCTCCGTACACCTCCATCTTATCGCACCAAAGTGACCATAAATTAGTAATATTTTAACTAGCACTCAGTTTAATTGTTACTGATGAGATGAATTATTTCTCATGTTTAGCCTATGCAGTAGTCGTCTCTGACGAACGGTGAGTCGACTTTGATTTGTCTTTTCGCACGTTTTTTGAATCCAACACTTAAATAAAGTATGGCAAATTAGAAATTACTATATTTATACAAATAGTCAAGGATTATGTATTATAATATTATACTGTTTCATTTCAGTTAATTAGAATGATAATAGTAGATTTTAATTCTTAATTTAAACTCAATATTATAACTAAAATTTCTATAAGTAAATGAGCTATATTAGTCAAGGTAAAAAGTAATTCTTGATCTACTCCATTCGATGTTCAATCTACATTAATCTAAACTTTAGTCTACTAACTACATATAGCATAGTGCATAATGCACAGTGTGTAGATATTTTAGTTTCAGAAAATATTGGGCCAATCTTTCAATCCAATGATGGCAGTTTTGTAATTTTTTATTAGACAATCAATCCTAAGGCAATATCAGAGGCTTAAAAATGTGCCAATATTAAATTAATTAGCTAATTTCACCGAGGCAATTTTTACATTTAAATCAATAAATGCATTAAGACATAATTTAAATTCCTTAAAACATTTACAATTTTAAAACAAGCAATCAGCTCTAAAACGCAATTACCTAATTAATTTTTGAAATTATCTGTCATTTTAAACAATAATACAGCTTATGCGTTCAGTAAGCTTCACTGTGCTTATATTATTTCCAAATAACTCGTTCTACATTCATTGCAGAGATTTTCAACCAAAGCACACAATAACAAAAGTGAGTTGGAAATAATTGATGAAGTGCGTGAGAGCTGGCATAACTGGATATTTACGATGAATTTGTAACAGGATGAGCAGCGGAAGCATGGATGTGATCGCTGGGGAAATAAGTGGAAGAATTCCTCCATGATAATGTCCTAAGGCTGCAGTTGCTTAGGCAATTGCTATATCTATACAGATGGAGGGATTGTTCGCAGCCATGACTGCATTTAGTCAACGCTGATCGCTAATCCATCCATCAATCAATCAATCAATCAATAAATCAATAAATCAATAAATAAATCAATCAATCAGACAATAACAATTTAACGTCTGGTTCGTCGCCATAAGGCAATGCCAGGGACGTCTCTTTCAGACCCTGCACATAAAGGTGCTAAAACACCACACGTTGACGACTGAGTACAAAAAGACGAAAAGAGAAAGCGAGAAAAAAGCGAGTCAATGCTCAATCTTTTCTATAGTAAATTTTAAATATCTTACTGAAGTAATCAGCTGAAACCATCAAAACTAAAATTTGATTGCGTTGATAGTTTAGCATTTTCACATGTTATCATAGTTGCTTTCGTTTAGAAACCTGTGTGTGTCGCTTATCATTTTGAGTCTTTTCTTACTAAACTTTAAAGCATCCGATGACTGTTGGAATTTTGTTCAATTTTGATCTGCCATAAAGAAACTTAACGAATATGCTGCATTTCGCAATAATTTTAACGAGACGATATTGGATTGCATGGTGAAGAGAGTAGACAATAATTCTATAAAATAAAAAATAACGTTAATTGAAAGCTACATATTTATACAATTAGCAGTCGCTGTGTATGTAAATCTCTTAAATTTCAGATAAAAACTAAAGATGATTGTTAAATTAACGACCATTTCTTTAGATATATACGTGTAACAGTTCTGCCGAAAAAGCTCCATTCTGTTATTTTAATATCCTGGACTGTAGCAGTGGGTCTGAAACCTTTTGCTCCGAATATAAAATTAAATTCCTCCGGAACTCGTTGATCCATTAACATCCGGTTCGCTAGGGAGTTGGCTACAGAAAGAGCGGAAGAATATCCATGTCCCCATCCGAGTGTGACCACGGGGCATGTCCAGGGCGGGTCCTAGACTACTGATATATCACGGTATGGGCAAGAAAGCAAATGGGGCTACAGTGGTTCTGAATTGTTATTGATTGAAAGAGTTATTAATTAAATTTAGCATTCACTTAAATTAAAATGCAGTTTTCTAGTATTCATATTGGAGTATTGTATTGTATTTTCTAGCAGTTATTTTATTCAGATTTTCAATTGAGTTCGACTCTCTATAACTTCTGCATAGAGGCACTGGAAAAATCATTTTGTTTTCATCCGCTATTTGAATAAAATAAAGTGTTTTGCACGAACCCCATTCTGTTAAATGTTCAATATGCAAATTGGAAGCCGAATGGAAACTATTAAGACGGGACGCTACGGTAAAGATGAAAGCCTCTGTAAGGAAGGTCATTGATCACTCACCTGTGACTGCTTATATAGAGGAACAACTGCCTCCATAATTAAGCGTCATGTGTCTTCTTGCTAAGTTACGCTATTATTATTCATGCATGTATTGCTAACTTCATATTTGTGGGTTCCCACAAATATGAATTTAACCAGTGTAAAATTTTTGAAGATAATCTTACTGTCTGCATCTGTAATCTCTCTCACTCTCGCTCTCTCTCAGTACACTGCCTACTGTCCATTGTATATAAAGCCTCCACTCTTCTCTGTCTTCCGCTTTCCACTTCATGTCCACATATGAGTGGGTCTTTAAATCATCTAACATACCTAATCTCGGCCTGCCTCTGCCTCTATTTCCTTCTGTAGTACTGTTTTGTAAAATGGATATTCGTAGTTTAAAACTTTGCCCAAACTCGGTATAACTTTTGTAGGAATATGATGATGACAAGTGCGTTGTTGCTAATAGATTTCTATATCAATGCCACTCTTTTCCTGAGTTTAGGCTACTAATGAATATAACAGCCATAAACTGCACGTATAACAGGAGGTGACTGGGCAGGAACTGAAGAAAACAAAAATAAATCCCATTAGAAACAATATTATTTATTCCCTGGGGAATAATTCTTCGTTATTATCTCGACGATCGATATAATACTTTTTATGGAACGTGTAACACTATTTCAGTAGGAACATGCGCCTTAGACTTGCCACTAGGCAAAACATATAGAGAGGTTTCCACATAAAACACATTTACTTTCTCTTCTTTACATCTGAATGCCATTAATAGTTCTTCTCATGCTATTTGTTTAAGCACAGGAAATACTTACCGGACCCTGTGGTTTTGTTTCACGGATGGAGTATCTTCAGATATCGACCCAAAAATTGTCCCTTCCTACGCCGCTAACAATCCTCTATTAAATCTCGCTCCGCTAGCCTACAGTTTCTTTCTGACCCGCTGACCTAAAAGGTCATAGTTCTTTAGAGTTATTTTTAAAATTATGCGAATTTTCAAAAGAATCGTAATCCGAAGAAAAAAAGCAAAGAAAATGAGCTTAGATTATTACGTAAAAATGCTAATGTTAACGTTAGTTTCCTCACTTAAAAGAGAGGGAGAGGCCAGGATTTGAACCCCGCACATACTGATCCGCGGTCGAATAACTTACCGACATCGCCACTGGCTCCAGCCGATCATGCTGTTACGTCAACACTGTTAAACTGGAGATGGAACAGATGCTTGCTCTAGTGGTAAAGATAGTAATAGTATCTACTATCTAGTAGTCAATTGTCAATCACTTATAATTTCTTTGCTTCTTTTGTCAGGATGAATTCAGCAGCCCTACCATAGAACTTTTGAATTGTTATTTATTATATCCAGAGAATAACCAGATAGTAATTGCAGTTTTTCGTTATTTTAATATATATTCTCCTTGCTGTGCTCAAAGCTATGTGCTTATCGCAAATATCGAATGCCCTTTCCACTCGACTGCCTACACTAATAAATCTATATCAACATTTAAATTTGTTTTCCGCGTTATAGCCCTTTATTAATTTCAGGGAAATATTTAACAAGGGTTTAATACATATTATAGATTTGCATTTATCTCAACCGGCTCTAATAGAATTTAAGGTAATTCTAAATTGTAGATTTTGATAGTTAGGCGCAATAAAGCATTTTCGCAATGTCTGAAACCGATTACATAGGTTAGGTTAAACTTTAGCAATAGTCTCTGCTTCTATTCTCGTATGTTTTTTAAAAGAAGTCAATGCTCAAATGGATCCCTTGTTTAATTTTCCTAACATTATTGTGGAATAGCTGAGAACTACTTAAGGACTAAACTTTAGTTTTTTCTCCATTGTGATCACCTTTTTAATTCGGCGGCAAAAATCGCTCATTTAAATTTAATAAACAGCGATTAAGGAAATTCTTAAGCCTGTTTTCGCTGTAAAGTGCATTATCAGAACCAGCCCCTTACTCAACAGACACACTTTTCCACCTGGGGATATTGGAAGAGTGTATTGGATGTGTATCAATATAAACTTTAAGAAAAGAAATAGACGTTTTAAAGCTCTCAAGAAGCGAATTTAAGCAAACCTGAATAGTAGGAGGATTTTCCGAATGGCTGGTTTTGAAAGGATCAAAGAATCCTCTTGGGTAATGGCATAAATCTCTGTCAGTTCTTAGCAGTTTCGTTCTGAAGGGACACGTCATTTATTACTCTGGACAAGAATGGCTCTTGTCAAATAGACTCTAGTTTAGTGGCAGGATCGGTTACGTCTCCGGCTGCGATACTTTGGATGCAGGATTGTGCTACAGTGTGGGTATCTATTGTGCTACAGTGTGGCTATGGATTGTGCTATAGAGTGGCTATGGATTGTGCTATAGAGTGGCTATGGATTGTGCTATAGAGTGGCTATGGATTGTGCTATAGAGTGGCTATGGATTGTGCTACACTGCTAGTTAACCTGCTGATATGCACTATGATAGAAACATTCGCTTTAGACTTAAGCAACTGATAGACATGTTAATTCATATAATTTCGTTAAGTATCAATGAATTGTGAGAACGTTACACTTTATAGTTAAATTGCGCAGCAAATATTTCACTCGATTTATAATAGACGTTTATTCAAAGATTTTATGCTCTGGTTGGTAGCGTGATTTTGAAGCCGTTGGTTCAAATGACAACGGGCCTACCTCTATCATATTTCATGTGCTAAGAACACGTACGTTGAACTTTGCTTATTAGATATAAAAATCAGTATCTTCTAATATTAATATTAACTTTATAAAAGATTTCCTTAAAAATTAAAAGCCTGCCAAATCTATAATCATCATCATTACCATCTTCATTATAATTACCACCCCCTTTTGAATCATAGTTTAACTAGGGTCGGGAATTATATTTTTCAATTCTTTCGAGAAACGTTTGTAGAAATCTATAGAGCCCATGCGTTTACCAACCTAATGCCCTTCTCACGTTGGTTTGGATCATTGTGCCTTGACTCCTTTTTCGACAAGTGCAGTCCACGTTTTGTCTATTTTTCAATAACCCGGACACAACACGGGTAAGTGTTGATTTGTAAAAACAAAAGTAATGGAACACATATAAAGTAAACCGAAGTTCTAGCTATATGCCGTATTGATATATAGATAGACAAATTTAGGCGGATAGAGAAAGAGATAGAGACAGACATACAAATAGAGAGAGAGAGAGAGAGAGATAGAGATAGAAGGAACGAGTATTGATAGGCATCTAGGGACAAGATTCAGACCAGACATTGAGTAATTAGTATTGTAGTTGTTGTATTGGCATCTCGGGGCGTTCTAAATCCACAACTTTAGCGGACCAGTGCGAATGAGGCTGACATACTTTAAATACAAGATGTATGATAGAGCTCTGACCGCTATTTTATCATTTCTAAGCTTGACTGCATCTATATTAAGACTAGCTTTAAGACACGTCAACCGAAGGTCAGCAGTCAATCTGTTGCGTCAGGTTTAAGATATTCTACACGATTTGGACAAATTTCTTGCAGATATCATGTTGGATCTCTTTAGCTAAGATAAAATTAGCTTTTAAAAAATTAAAAGAAATTTATTTTTAAATTTTTTAGAAATTAAAAAGCGTTGCTGGAAGAATAGTTAATATATTGATTGCAATTCTGAAAGTTGCGTCTTCACTTTTTAATTACAAAATTAGTGGTTCAAATCAGGATCAAGTCAACTTTAATGAAAAGAATCTCAAAAGACAGACTAGCAAGCAGAATAAACTAATGATGGATGATATAGGATATAAGGAAGGAGAATGTTGCTTCTGTTCAGAATCCAACACAAATTGCGAGTGCTGAAAAACTGCTTATGAGCTGAATCTGTAGCTTGTTCGTCTGCTAATCAATTGGTACCGAGTTCAAACTCAGGGCTCGTCATGTTATTGGCATGCTTTAATGACTGAAGCCTAGCTGTACTTTTGTCTATTTAGCCTTGATTTCATCTTCACCTTTTATTTAAAGAAATTGTTTCAAAGCAAAAATTATAAATTATAATTAATTGCGGCTGAGAACTATATTCTATCTACACTGTAACTATGAACTAAGAAATTAATATTGCAAATTATTTGCTACGAAAGGAAAATGAACTCTGACCAAAAGAACATCAGCGACGAATGACTCTCGATTATGACTCTCATCTAGTGATCCAGAGGTCGATTCAATCTTTAGAATCCAAGTTCCGTCAGTCCACTAACGGCAATTAGGGATTCGGGATTCATGGAATCATCCCATTTTGAGTGGACTGTGTGCTCACGCATGATTCAGCCTATGTTCCCACGAAGCACGATCCGGCACGCCTCGATGAATCTTACACTCCGGATTTTATTGGATGCTCACTGTCATCTCCGGATTACATACGGATCCCTTGCGGTCACGTGGCGCTAAAAGGATGACACGCGGGATATTGTGGAGATGATTAGATGGATTGCAGGTTTAACCGCTGGAAGAGATTCCGGCATCTTCCACGCGTTCGTATGGTCTGCCGATACGTCCCAGCACGATGTTCATGTAATATCAACTATAGTTGGACTTATTTAGAAACGTGAGGAGTGAAAATTTTAGGATAAAGTAAATGATTCAGTATTGACCTTATGGAGGATAGAATTCTCAATTTAATAAACTCTATAAATATTGTAATATTAGCGTGAACAGTGGTGCACTGAAATTTGGTCATAACTCGAAAGAAGCATTTTAATTGATATGATGGTAAAGTATCGTTTAAATGAATCTATATTAATTCTTATTCATTATTATTAATATTATTATTATTATTATTTCTTATTATTATATTATTATTGAGAGATAAATTATTATGAAGCTAATCAAAAGTTTCATTTATGATGATAAACCCTGGAGAGTTTCTTTAACTAATAATGAAGAAAGCGCCCTGAAAGTAAAAAAACATTGCAGCTTAAATATAATCACAGTTGCCTGGGTACCTCAGAGCCTATTGATATATTATGAAAATTATGACAGAAAAATTAAAAAAAGCAATTAATTTGTTAATATTTATATGCTTAACTGTGTGTATGTGCGTCCGTACCAATTTGATTATGTAATTTGATCCTTTATGAAATGTAATTTTTTGCTACAGTTCGGGTGGTTAAACTAATTATGTAAATACTATAACCTGAATCAAGGAATTTTCTACTATTTATTGAGCAATGATGGATTTCTTGAAAAGCAAGTTTAACTCCCGCCTACTCGTTGACACTGAAAAATGAAAGTAAGACGAGTTGGTACAAACAAATATTTCCTAAACTTGTAACTTGAAGTTATCACAAGGGAAACATCCCTAAACGGTGTTGGTAGATTTATCTACAAGTATAGGAGGGAAATGAAGTGATGATAATGCAAAAATGGAAAAACTGTCAAAAGTCCGCAGAATGGAGACAAGAAAGCACATCAATTAAATCACTGAGTTCAAAGTTGTCGATGGTTGAAGTTAACAAAGACTAAGTTTAGAAGAAAATAGAGGCTTAGAAGGATAAAGAACAAGCACAGAAGAATTCGAGTCGGTTGATAGAGAATCAAAAGCTAATGTTAACGCTTGTGTCCTCACTCGAAAGCGATGTCTGTGACGGGCGAGCACAGGATTGGAACCCCGTACATACTGATCCGCGGTCGAATAACTTACCGACATCGCCACTTTCTCCAGCCCAATGTAACTTCAAGATACATTTATTCTTCTCCAAAACAAGGAACAGGTGCACAAAATCTAAATAGAGATAGCTGACTTGCAAGCAAAAGCTAAAATAATTTCAAAGCAAGGTCTTTTTAAAAGGAATGTCTAACGATCATGGTGTTACACTTTTTGTATTGCATTGCACATTTCTATCAGAAGTTTTATTGTTATATGGGTAGATTCAGCAAGATTTACAAATATAAACAACCGATAAGTTTACAATATTGCACTATTTTTGTAAAGTTAACTGCCGTACGTATTAGTAGAATAATAGTAAATAATCACAAATGAGGTATAATGTATTTTGAAAGGCTGGGAATCAAGACTACAGTCTTGTTTCATGCGGGGACTTTAAGCAAAATGATAATGCAATGACAAATTATTGATAGCATAACATTGTTATCCAAACTTTTAGGCTACTATTTGTTGCAAAAATCCCAACCTTTCAAAATACATACTTCTACCTCATTTATGATTATTTACTACTATTCTACTAGACCCGCTTTATAAATGGGCCTATATTTATTTATTAATTGATGATGGAAATGTACGAATAAATCATTTTGGGTGTCCAGAGCTAAGCCCAGTTATTTAACAACTGAACATGCAGTGGAAAAATATCACGATACTCGCTGATTCTTGTTGGTCAAGTATTAATGTAGTTAACGGTCGGGCAAAGCAATCATTTCCAACAGTTTAATTAAAATCCACTTCAAAGCGACAAGTAATCGCGGTCAAGTCTTGCTATTCGATGAAAACAAGGGTTAATAAATCGCTTTAATTATCACTCGAATCCTCTTCACAAGATCGAACATCGAGATAGAGGCATTCTGTCCTTGTACAGCTCAGTCCTACAGCTGCTCTCATATGTAGCCAACAGTAACAGCAGCAACAACAACGATTAGAGTGTGCTAATAAAGCTGGTAAAGCTAAGTTGCCGCCAGTTGCCTCACTCGAAAGTGATGTCAGTGACGGGCGAGCCCAGAATTTTAATCCCACACATCCGCTATCAAATATCTTACCGACATTGCCACTGGCTGGAGCTAGTAATAGCTTACTAGCATATATTTATCACGTTTTAAGTATATAACAAAAATTAGCTTGTGGGCCTTACAATCTACTTCTTTACTAATTCGATGTTTTACGCTGTATCGTCAATGAGGTATTTCAGCTATAACATATTTGTCCACAACGGGTATCTCTGAGCTTTCATTCTGCTTCCTGAACTTTTAATAAAGGGCAAGTTAAGACAAACCTAAGACCCATTTTATTTTTGAAAATGATTAGTTCTCCAAAAGATTCTAATTGATTTATGGATGATCATATAAGTAATTGTCGCTTACACTGATAAAAAATGGCTATTTCATGACAGGCGTTTTCATTTAAATTTCAATAAAAGGGCTTCGATTATATTTGTTTCCAGCCAGTTTCTTGAAAACTATCTTCTTAAGAAAATAGTTCGTGATAAACATCGCTTCAAGTAAAATGTAATTAAAACATGTGCAGCTGAAGTGAAAGCGCAGCACGAAAGGTTTGATTAGAGAAATCATAGAAGATTCAAAAAAGAAATATAGCATTTCGAAGATGTTCGTCTTAGTTGCTTTCAGGCCTTATACATGTAGGGTTGATCTCTTTTTATTGGGACTTTATTCTCTCAGAGACATGTACTACTTCTACACACTATCAATATTTCAAAATAACTAATTCAATATTGGTAAATTTCTAGAATGTTGAAATATAGTTATATGCCTAATTTTTGATCATATCCTGGTTTTTCTTGGCCCAAATCATTAACGGGTGCAGGCTGGCTTCTACCAAACAACTAATTATTCAGGGGTTGACTTAAAATCCATGAACCACTTGTCAAAAACGTTATCGTTTTAAAAACGAAAGACAAGCAAGCAGACATTCTCACTGATATATCGGCTCATGAGAAGGTTGAGACTCTTTATGTAAATTCAATCTGTGTACGGAGCGAAACAAAAGCCGAGCGATTTATTCGTTTCATAGAAAACTGCGAGAAGAAGAATTTGGCCTGTGTATTTGGTGGACGTTCATTTACACCTCGAAGAAACAATTGATTTATTTGAATGTCTCCAGTTTGCGCAGTTTCTACTACAGGTTACGACTAGAAATAGAATTAAACGCGTTTAAATCTATTCAGCACGTATTTGTAGGATATCTGTAAAATAATATTGTGATTTTAAACAAATTCAAAATGGCGGTGTTATGCTATGATGATGTGACATCGTAGTAAATCATTTGTGGGGGTTATATCATGGTGGTGTGAGAGAGAAGTCAGGACAAATAATTTATGTAAACTAGAAAGCCAGGGAGTTTGATCTAGGGTATAGATTAACATATATAACCGATTAGATATATATTAAGCCAGGCTTAATTTATCTCTATTTTACTCTATCGGAAGCTCATTATTGATTGAGCAAGCACTCAATTTTATATATATATATATATATATATAGAAAGAGAGAGAGAGAGAGAGAGACAGAGAGCGAGAGGGAGAGATACGTATACATATATATATATAAATATGTATATATAATATATATATATAATATATATATATATATATATATATATATATATATATATATATAGATTCGTAGTAGGATGCAGAATGGCTCCCACAACAGATTCTGGTCGCACATTAAGTGCAAAACAATTATTGAACAGTGCCAGTTAGATCAGGAGATTAATTAAATTAGCATATATTTTAATTATTTATTTTATTTCTTTAAAAATTTAATTTAGCTTGGATAGTTTACTAACAATAATGTGGAGGGAGAAATATATTTGTACTGTCAACTATCGGGTAAAACTAAAATGCCTCATAATATAGAAAATAAAGAAGCAAGTGAAAAGCTGTTCAGCGGAAAGTAGGAGAGGGAAATGAGTTCAGTGGGCGGCTGATGGATTTAGTTGTAGTGAACGATAGAGGTATAGTAACCAGGAGAATATTTCACCGGTCCCAAGTCCCTCAGATTCCGCCAGAGATGTGTCTGGAAGGGAAATTGAGTTTTTGTTGGGGTTATCGGTCTGGTGCAATTGGATCAACGGATGGATGGATGCGGGAATAGAAGAGTTAATGACTACAAATAGTCAGACGTTTTGGTAAATTTACATTTGAGAGAAACATATGAACAACTCGAGAATCCCGCGTTATCTACTACACTTTTCGACTTAGTTTTTCTTGGAGAGGACAGCACGTATCTTGAAAACAATGTTAATTAGATGATCCTTGTTTTTTAGCCTCTGGGTCCTTAATAAGTGCAAAGAGGCATGCCCTGATTTTGCACTGTAACATGTACATGTATTAATATGTACATGTATGTTGATGTTTCGTACCGTAATGCTGTAATGACCAAATCGAACTTTAAATTAATAAATAAAATGAATTAAACTAAACTCTCAAGTCAGTCGACAAAAATTGATATTTCCCAGTGTCATTAAAGATTATTTACATATCACCACTAGATGCCCGGTAGACAGTAGCCTAAAAATAATTATAGATGCATAAAATGTGAAAAAAAATTAGCAGCCGAAGCCCCTAAGGTCGTTTAGAATATCAATAGATTTCAAAATCTAAATAGAGTGTTTTTTCATAACAAAAATTAAAATAAAAAATTGGTTTAGTTATATTATTTGCCTATACAATATTGGCTAGTCCTTAAAATTTTGTACTGTAAGATAGAATAATACATTTATTAGAATCATAGCACGAGTAGTACACAGGCCTAAGTTTATGATTTTACAGTTTGGACCTTGCAAAGGATGCATGTACCGTGATTGAGTATTTCATATGCGAAACCATTTGGTATAATTCTGAAACACGTAAGTCAATTAATATTCATGCAGCTCAAATGAAATAGTACGCAATAGCACTGAAAATCCCAATATATAGCACGGGTATGGATATTTTGGCATTAGAGTATAAACAGAACAGGAATATTTCTGGTGCGGTATACAGATTAGGTATAAAATAATTCGGGCAATGCAGAGGACACCTATTGGGAAGGGGGTCGGGTACACCCCTTGCTGTTCTGACTCCACGGCCGCTCTCAACTAAATAACAATGAAATTCTGTCGAATATTTTATTGTTTAAGCAATAAAAGTTTGATTATCGAAGGAAATAAAAGCGGGCGTCATGTAAAACGAGAAGCGTTGATAAGACAATGATTGACATAAACTTCCTTCCATCTTCCTTCTCCCTTTCTCCTCCCATGCTGCCTTCCACAGCGTACTGTACACGGTGTCCCCACTCTTTAGTGTCCCCCACTCGTAAATGGTGGGGACACTGTGATTGCAGTTTGTCAATTATGTAGAAAATCTACTTAAAGTGCGGTACGTAATTTTCTTAAATGTTTCTGTAAAATACGAGGTGTACTAAGGGGCGTCTACCCCTGACTCCCCTAACTCCCTGCAAACCAACTGTTTTGATTATATGAGCGCTATATATTCCAGGTTGTATTTTAAAAAGTATCTTATTTCCTTTATCTCTAAGATATTGTATGCATGTAGAACTGAATCTACAGTATGATATTGGAATTCTGCGCTGCATTCAAAAAGTTGGTTTAGGGGTCTTGGATGACGGTTAATTTTTTTCCGTTAATTTTCTAATCTCTGATGAGGCTCAGGCAGCATAAGGATTACATAATCATAAAGATTTTCAGAGCACTGGAACTTTTCCGTTAAGTTTTAGACATTGAATCCTAAGTGCAGAGTTAAACATCAAATGCAAATTCATCACTTGATATTTATTCGAAGCAGAAATCGACGTTGAACATTTATTTGAATGGACTTCTTGCTTTGTGTATGATGATATAAAGACAAGGTGTGCACAAATATATATAAAATTATACGTAATTGTTTTAAGCTAAACATCAATTATGTACACTATTTTACTTAAATAGTGTATGCATAATGTACGTAATAGTTTTGCGTATAATTACAATATTAATCAGCATTAATGACATTTGACGATATTTACGTTTTCATTATTTAATTTTATATGAAAATAAATCTTAATTTAATGAAAAGTGAAACTTGGATAAATTGGCATTAAAGTTACTTTATAACTATAACATTACATACCTGATAGTATTCTAAGAGAACACATAGTGATGAAAATCGAGATCAAAATCCTGAAGTTATCCTCCAAGTTGAGCTCCATTTTAATCCAACAGTTCTGTTCAACTTCTGTTCTACGTCGGCAATTAGAATTTAATGTTTGTTCTGTTACAATATTATACGATCTCCTCTATTTCATCAAATGCATTACTATAAACGTTATGCAGAAATTTTCTTACAGGCTTATTGCTATTTTGTTGTTAGTACAACAAAAAGGTTAATTGAACGATAAGCTAATGAAAGTTATTAATAAAAAATATATCAATTAATTGCAAAGAATAAAAAAATCATACAATTTTACCAGTTATAAAAACTGTAAAACCGATTCTAACGTTAGTTTCATGACTCGAATGCGACATCAGTGACGGGAGATCTCGGGCTTTTAACCCCACAAATATTGTTATCCAGTGATATCGCCACTGGATATCAGTATACAATTTGTTATTATTTCTATCAACATTAAATTAATTAGATTAAAGTAAGAATTTAAAATCAATAATGACCGTAAGGTTAGTAACATTATAGTTACATCTTCTTCATTTCTCCAATCCCAATAACATCAATTCGCATATCAGCCGAGTAACTGCATATAGCCTTTACAAAAATTAGTGTAATATGTAGAACGTTCAAAGTCAAATGGCTACTTATCTATTTACCTTGACTTGTTGATCTACGGAAGTACTACATAGAATTAGCTACAAAATTTTACATCTATATTTTTATTTACGATTTATAAAGGAATCCGAAGGGTTCAGCAACACGTAGGCCTTTAAATTCTGAGTTGTTCTAGTCTTCTTATTTAACATTAAAGCCCAACAAACAGCTTGACATTTCGCTTTCATATCCTATCAATGAATCTCTTAATTTAACATCAGTCGCGTGTTCTATTTGACGAAAATCTAATTTGAACCTAACGTATCAAGCCCAGTCTATGCCTGCTAATAAAAGCGAAATTTTTTATGATATTTAGAAGTAGGTCCTACAGTATTCCAGAATAAAGCGAGACATCGATAGCTGGTCGTGTTATACTGCATGCCAGATCCCGTTAGCGCAAACTTAGGCTCACTGGTGTTTGGCGCTATATCGATGTTAGGATTTCGTATGTGTTATGCCGGGTAAATGAAAGAAGAGGATGAATGAATGAAGTAGGAGATGGAGGGATATATAAAAACGACAATAGAGAGTACAGACTGTACAAATGTACTTTACGAAAATTGTAACTAAGACATGTAAGCTTATCAGCAGAAATTGACAAACTAAACAATTAAGAGATGCAAAACAGACGAGAAATTTTAATAAAACAGCTTAGTTTAACGTCGATTTAGTTTCACAAGAATTTTCAAATAAGGTTCGGCTAGGATTCGAGCAGATGACCTCCGGTTAATCAGAAAAAACATGTAGTCCCTCGTCTATCCGACAGGTACACAATAATGCACTCTTAATTAAGCATTAACATTACAAAAACTGCATCTAAGAAAGGAAACTATGTAGCACATGGGGTATGTCATGTGTGTAATTATATATATATATATATATATATATATATATATATATATATATATATATATCTTAGTGCACTGCCTACTGGCAGGTCTATGCTAAATAACGCCTCTACTCATCTCTATCTCATCTCTAACTCTATCTGATGATGTGTTAGTAACTATATGGAATAAAAAATAACGTAACAGAATACTGGGACAGAAAGCAAAAGATGCTCGTTTAAGACAAGCGCTAATATACCCAGACTCAGTATTATACGAGTACTTGCACTATTTCTATTTAACTCATTACTACAGATATACAGAACAATTAAAAGACAAGCACTAGAACAACTATAAACAGTGGATGTCAATTGAAAAATTTGTAATCATTAGAATAAGCGAGATAATGAAATACTTTTTAGTAACCAAATACAGAATATAAGCAAGACTGTAAAGTAAATAAATAAGAAAAACGATAAAATGAGTACAATACTGGAGAATAGACGAGAAATGAGGTATGAGTCAACTGAAGGAAGCTTCAAGAATGACAAAGAAAGAAAAGAGCCAGAGATTGCGATAAAGGATCTGATGATGCGTTTATATGGTTCCGGAATATTTCGAATTCTGAACCGGAAGTGGATACGGTTGAGAAAAGGTCGGGGCAATTGTTCAGTTATTACTCCACAGGGATCTACACCACATCTCAAAAGGCATCTGCGACTCTTTCGTTCACTCAGTCGCTATCTCGCTCAATCTATCATCTAAATTCTCACTCTACGGCACTTATTCACTATTCCTATTTTGCTAAAACGTCTTTACTCTCTTGTTTCTTGAATTTGTTCAGTCTCTCAATCTTTCATCAGAAATGTCTTATACAGATACATTGAATAATATTACGTTATTTTTATGTTTCGTGTTAAGTCAATTCTGCAAAAAGAAAATGTGTCTTTGTCTAATTACATGCATGTATTTGCCGTATGTGAGTGAAGTTTTGTCTTTATTTCTTTAGTGTTGTGTATAATTGCAAGCTCGGTGGTCAACTAGATAGGATACCGAGTGTAATCTTTGACGGCCGAGGGTAGTTGAAAGCCGCTGTCAGTGTGGAAAATGTATTCTATACTGTTAGAACATGAAATAGACACTATAAGAAAAGTTTCGCTTTCTTTTCATTGGCGTTGTACCTTTTAATATAATCAATGAAATCCTGGGCTCGCCCGTCACTGACATCGCTATCGAATGAGAAAACTGATGTTAACATTAGCTTGCCAGCTGTTTTTAATGTTCCATGTAAAATTATTTTTCATTGGTTTTTGTCGGAACTCAGTAGTGATATACATAGCTCAACTGTTTATGAAGATGTTTTAAAGTTTAAATCTAATGGAATATGTGTAGATCTGATTTATTATGCCTACCTAACGAATCCAAAGTTAAACATTAATTATTTGGCAAAAGGAATCATATTAAGTGTAAACCTTAAAAAACTGTACCAAGTAAATTGAGTAGGCTCCCGTCGAAGAGCTGTAAATTGAGTAGGCTCCCGTCGTGTATGCTTTACGAAAATTATGTTTCTACTGCCTTCTTACTTCTCTCTCTCTCTCTCTCGCTCCTTGTGTACTGCCTACTGGCATGTCCTGGTATATAACACCTCCGCTCATCTCTATCTTCCGTTTTCCTCTTCATGTCTATATACGACTGGACCTTAAAAAATCTTACTTCACCATCCTTCTTACTTATCCATTTAGAAATGGAACCAATAGGCTGCATCGATTTACATATAATTTTCAAAGTGTATCATAAGATCAGCAAAGTGCTGTGTGATACACTCCCTTACACCCTATCGTATAGATTGTTTACATTGATTTACTTTAAACAAATAGAATTCTTCTAATATATTCTGATGAATTTGATTTGTGCAGAACGTATTTTACTGTTTTATAATTTCAAAAAGTTATCATTTAAATAAAGAATTCCATCTAAGTCAATGTTCAAGGGACTGCTGATCTAAGGCATAACGGAGTAAATCTAATACGCTAAATCAGAGTATGTGTTAAAATATTTCTTTCTTTTCTACCTGTTTATTCAATGGAGAGAAAATAAATTAATCAATAATTTAAGTTTAACTTCAAGAGCCAGGGGTTTTGTCGTTAAGATACTCGACCGCGTATGTGCTGGGTTCAACCTGGGCTCGCACGTCACTGACATCGCTTTCGGGTGAGGAAACTGACTTTAACATTAGCTTTATCAGCTTTAACAGATAAGGTTTAGCAGAATGACTCAGTAGCGCTAAATGAATTGTAAATTCCAGTCTACAGTACAAGTCTTAGCCAGATATCAGCTATAGTTTTGACAGTCATAACACTTTAATCACAAATTGATCTAACCACAGAAATGTATTAACTATTTTGCAACACATTTTCACACTGCCATCTCTAAATTACTCACCTCTTATGAACACGTATAGCAGCCCGTACGCTAAATACTTCATTTTCTGGAACTCGCGTACAGCTCATTTTCGCTAAAGAGAGTTTTAAAGTGGGGACATTACCCCACGGTACCTCCTCTCGAAGCAATAACAGAGCCTTCGTCCTGTATGCGACCCATCTGCAGTAGAAAAAAGTTGAAGTGTGTGTGGACTATCAGAGGATCTAGGACGATCAGCAGAGCACATTTGATGCTTTCTACAGATTAAATACTTCATTTAACATTCTCCATTCTCTTATCCTCTTACTGCATTCTTAAATATATCTCTAACTTTAAACTATCAATAGTCGATGCTCTTGGAGAGAGCACTTCAGCACAAAGCTATTGTAATTCCAGATGGAATCGAAAGGATTGAAAACGTTTTAAAATCTTTCTTAGTTATTTTTTTCTAAGCCTGTATGTTCTCTCTACACTCTCTCCACGATCTCTCTCTCTCTCTCTCGCTCTCTTTATCTATCTCTCCCTTTCTCTTTTTTAATTAATTTCATACATTTATACTTTTATAAATCTAAAAATAGTATTGCAAACTCTGCTTTTCTTTTTTTTAATCTTTTCTTGACTTTTTTTCTTCATATTTTCTAATTCTTGTTTTGTGCTTCTTCTTGCCGTTAAACTGGACTTTCAACAAAAAAGTTGTTTAGCTGTTTTATTTTGGAAATATTGGTTTAGCGACAGCCTTTGTGGCAACTTCCTCTATAGAATATAGCCAATGAGAAGGTAGCACTGCATTTGAACCTTACACCCACTGATACGCACTCAAACAACGTATGGACAGGCTATGTTCTATTTAGACAATTTCTCAGTATTGTGAGCTTGCAATCCACGGACTCAACTCACGAGTCTCACTTCAAAAAGGGTTGACGTGTTTTACATGTAATCGTAGTATTTATTCGAGAACAACATGATTTTTCATTGGCTTCATTGACCTTTCTGAGACTTACTTTAGTTAATTATTACAAAATATTCGTATTTGTTAAATGTTTAATGCTTAAAAGAGTATATCCTGCTAAGGCATCTCTATACTTTGCAACAATTACGGTAAAACAAGTAATATACAATAAAATTCACACAGTAAAAATCACTACAGTATCAAATAACTATCATATGTAACATATAGCTTAACTTTTGTTTATACTATGTTCAAAAATGTCGAATCTGACTCTGATTATGCTGCAGTGGAGTAACAACGCGGTTGTTAGTTCACTGCAAGAATAACTTAGAAGTCAAAAGCTAATTTCTATGATCCAATATAACAGCGAAGTGTGTCGCAATTACTGCTTCTTTTCAAATATTTTAAAGCAAGTCACAGCTCTGAAAAATGTAACGGCAGTAAATGGGAAAGTATCATTGCTTTAAAGCTGAGATTTTTAGCATAATAAGTAGCAGAATGAAATCTTACAGTGTAAAATTTTTCATTTAAGCATCCGATCGTGTCATGGGTAGCAGATAAAATATCAATAAGAGTCACCTAGTCTTACAGGACGAACTAATTTTGGCTGGAGCCAGTGGCGATGTCGATACGATATTCGACCGCAGGTCAGTATGTGTGGGGTTCAAATCCTGGGCTCGCCCGTCACTGACATCGCTTTCGAGTGAGAACACTGATGTTAACATTAGCTTTTAGCTTTTTAATTTTTTTGCGGTTTGTATGTCTAAAAATCTTGCTGAACTTTAAAATGCGAGCCTTCTATACCAGAGCTTTGGCTTCTTTTACATTCTCAATTAGTTCTGCACAAGCTAGCAAAAATGCATATGACAAACTTTTATTTCAGCATGAATTAGAAAAAACTTTGAATACTTCATGAGAAAAACACCTGATTATACCTTTTAACTAATTCGTGTGGAAAACAAGTGGGATCTTACATAAACTCCCCTTACTGCACCCAAGTTCCTGCCAATTATCTGATTAGCGGCAGCATGCAGACTGCATTACAGAACAGGTGAGGCGGAATGCACTGAAAGCGTCATCAATGAGTTACTGCTGCTACAGGATTTCATCAACCGTTAAAATATTTCAACTACAGCTCAAGAGCTTCTTGAAGCCATCCAGTCGCTAATTTATACTTCACTGGCATCCACTTGGGATCAGTGGCTCACCAATATCTCATTCATTGGAAGCATGGATTGCCTAATATCTTAGAGTTTTGACTCCATTGTTATTCTAATTTAATAGGTGCATATGAGAATGCTATTTTTTAATGAAATTGTGTAATCACCTTATGAGCAAAATTAGCGTACCGAAATATCGTATGCATATCATTGCAAAATTTTGTAAAATGGACAACCTGATGATATAACAAAGGCAAACGTATAGAATATTTACAACGAAATTATTCATATTTATGTCAATACTGATAGCGATCTTTAAAGACTGCGTTTATTTACATTTACAAATATCCGCTCTATAGTTTGACTGTATAAATTTATTTAATGTTTTATTTTACTTTTTGTTTCATTTCTTACAATTTATTATTATATTTATGCCCCTCATCAGTAGTAGGATGAACAATTTCGAACACGAGTTAGTGACATTTTGTTTAACTGATTTTAAGTCATATATCTGATTGAAGCTAAAAGTTACAAAATAGGTCATTATACTGTAGAGTCAACAACTTTCAATTGTATTAAATATTAATCTGTTAACTATGCATAATTACTGTTAATATTAATATAGCCAAGTTTTACGTTTGTTTCTGTACCGCATGTGAGGATTGTACTGTTCCAGACGGCTCGCCTATAGGTTCAAATTAGAATAGGGCTAAAGAAGTTCAAACAAATAAAAGGTTTGAATGAATGAAGGAATGAATGAATGAACGAATGAAACCTGACTCTCATAAAATATTGTTGAAAATTGCATCGTAAAATTGGCACAATAGTTTTAATAGAGGAGTATAAACTCCGGAACAAGTTAAATAATGCATGAATAATTTACAAAATTAAAAATGAACACCATTAAGTGCATATATAGTGACGATATATATTTGGGGCAAAATAATGTGATAGTTTGCAAAAATCAAAATGGAAATTATGTAAGTCGACGGCCTGTAATCTATTATATAGCAGTGGGTTCACAGGTAAAGTAATCTTCGTTGTAGACGAGAAGAGACACCTGTTAATGATTCAACAGATGTGAGAGCAATTCTGTGGTTTAGGTAGAGCGTTCGTATGATGATATATTTATGTTTATGATATAGTAGAAACAGTGAAGGTATCTTTCAGTGAACAAGAAAAGTCAACCACTAACCCAGTTCGAAATAAGCTGACCTATCATAGCTTATTCGAGAAGAATGAAAGAAATTATATTCCTGTATTATCAGTAATTACGTTTTATTATGTTTAGTTTTTTACATTTATGTATAAAATATTTCGTCTCCCGAGCTAACCTTGACTGATGCATTTAAAGCGTACTAGGTTAGGTCTGATTAACTTCGTATTGAAATTGATGTATCAAATTGATTTCTCATACTACAGTATTATTCTTGACGTCTCTTCTAAATGTACAGTAAAACTTTAGTTATCTGTTGCTGCTAAATTGGATTTTTGTTCGTATGTATCCAGTTATAGATATCTACATATAGGATATATGGTTTCGAAAGACGAAACAGACTTAAACAGCAATAGCAGCAATTAGAGTCCTACTGTCGTCCATAGCAACATGGATCATAATATAACTAAAACAAAACATATATATATATATATATATATATATATATATACATGCATATATATATATATATATATATATATATATATATATATATATATATATATCAACTCAAGCCTAAATGTGGCTCTTTTTCAAATCAACGACTATCTTTCTGGTTCAGTAGAAAAGTAAAATCAAATCTGCATCACGAAATCAACCATTTATACATATAGATGGAGGGATCATTTATACTTGTAGATTACGGTCGTCAGCTAGATAAGATGTGTATCATCTTCCCTGAAGGCCGTTGTTCTGGTGTTTATAGACTGTTTAACACACTGTGTTTCTGGGAATTTTGAATTTTATTTCATTTAAATGTTTATTTCTATTTGTATTTGTTAGTGATTTGGTGTTGATGCTGAAATAAACACACACACACACACACACACACACACACACACACACACATATATATATATATATATATATATATATATATATATATATATATATATCATCATCATCATTATTCATTATTGAGCAGAGCCAAGTGATAATGCAGTAGGTTGATTGTGCCATTGGACATTACTGTACATGTATATTACGAATAGAAAAACAATAAAGTTTCAAAGCGGTGTCATAAAGAAATAGAGAGAGGAGAGAGAGAGAGACAGACAGACAGACGGAGACAGAGAGACAGAGAGAAAAAGAGGTAGCGAAAGATGCATGCATATAAAGACAGAGAATAAAAGCAGTATGCGGAGAATAAAGATTGCAGAATAAAGAGAAATACCCGCAAGCTCAGTATTGAAAGTTTTAGGATTGTAGGCGATTGATAAGTGAACAGGTGTTTGTGATGCTCCTCGAGAAATCAGAGATTTTAGTTTCCTCGGGGCATCGGTGAACTTTTGCTGCTTTGTATGAGATTATCAGTGTTTCTAAGCGATTTCTTCAATGTATACAAACATTATACAGAAAGATGCATAGTATAGCTGGCAAAGCTAATGTTAACGTCAGTTTCCTCACTCAAAAACGATATCAACAACGGGAGAGCCCATAATTTGAAGCCCGCATACACTGATCCGCGGTCGAATATCTTATTGACATCGCCATTGGCGCCAGCCAATAGGATACAAATTGTAAAATCCTTCAACTGATGGGTTAAGGCCCGGAAGCCTGCGGAAGGTGTATCCATGGTTTCGCTTTCTTCTGACCTCACATCTCCCGTATCTAATCGAGTATTCAGCAAGTCTTCGCCCTCGTCCTTTAGCCTTAAGGCATTTCTATAATAGGCCTAATGCGAGGTTTAGGAAGAGCATGGTCTTCGTCTTTAACCCTAAATCTAGACCCTGCCCTATACGAATCTTCAAAGCCGAATGACAATAAAAATAAAAGTTTGAAAAAGATCAAATGCACGATTCGAACACGAAATAAGACTCACTAAATCGACTCTTCTTTACTGCATCCGAGCTGTTGCTTACTGACGCCATGTAAGCAAAATTGTTAATAGAATTACATCGCATAGTAATTTGCTTATGTAGTAATTTCTCGTCTAGTCCCCTCCACGTCGAACCATAATAGGGATTAACTACACGTTAAACAGAGTATTTTTAGTAATTAATATAGTGATTAACTACACGTTAAACAGAAGATTTTTGTAATTTCATTCAATGCTTTAAAGTTAAGTTTGAAGCTAATATCTTTGTGGTATATTCTATTTAAAAGCCCTCTTAGGATGATAATTCTGTTTGATAAATAACTAATATATTGTATGATTGCCCATAATGACTTGCACACAGCACGTACATGTATGCCATGTACTGCAGTGATTTCTACACTGCTGTCATCTGCTGATTAGGACCTAACACAGACTGTTGCTGTTTAATCACAGGTCGCTGAAATATACGGAAGCGAACCGAAGTAGAAGGACGATAAAATTCAGAAATTAAAAGAAGAAGCCCTATTATTTTTGCTAATTACGGAAAATCATGGTAAGACACGATTCAAGCTTTTGAATTAAAATAGGATTTCTCAACTCCCAGGTGATACCATTTCTAATTTACAGATGTAATTTATTGCATTGAAAAGAAATTGCATGCAGGAGAAAAGAAATGGCTATTTAGAATACTAAGAATAAGTTATGAAGAGCAGGTAATAAATAAGAACATTAGTAAGAGAACAATAGCAACAATTGGTCAGTAAAATCATCAAGAAAAGAAGCATGACATGTGCGGCTGGAAACGAAAACAGAAACACTCGAAAGATATTTAACAACAAATCTGATGCCATAGGAACAGTAGGAAGATCTAAATGAAATAAAAAAGAAATAAATTAATAGAAAGACTACCTCAAAGAAAGACATGAATGCTGCTGGAGTTAGCTTTCAAGGAAAGCAGAGGGAAGTAAAAGAATGAACATCGAGGATATGGCGAAGGACAGAATCTTATCGAGGAATATTATAGAGAGAGCACTGGCTGGAGCCAGCCGTAGGTTGATGACGAGATATACGTGTATATTTCTCTCTATCTTCAGTGCACCGCCAAGTGGCAGGTTCAAGGTATATATTCATACTCAAAGTCTGTTTTCTCGTTCCGTAAGGTCACTTCTGAGATCAACAAGTTAATCCCTTCACAAAGTCTATGCCTTATTCATACCGTATGTAACCTATAGCTTGGGAAAACTATGGCTTCTGAGGTGGTTTCCCGTTACCTTCCTCAGATGGATTAATTACCATTTAGTACTGGGGAAAATATTTCATGGTGAGGTGGGTCCCCTCTTGCCATCCTCAGCTCCTGCCATAGTCGCCTCTTACGTACACGCAGCAGATTTTTTGCGGTTGTCCTCTTCTGCAGTGGTCCAAACACACCCGTGCAGAACACGAGTAAATGATGAAATATGAAATGTTTAATGTCGCTGGTGATCTATGATGATATTTTGTAGTACAATTATATTTAGCCGTGCAGCCATTTAATAAATTCTCTTTCGTGAATCGTGTCATTTAGCCACCGGCCGCTTAGCCTGCATCTAGACCTATAGATAATTTTTTTCCGTATAGTTACTCACAAGACATACCGTATGTGGTACACAGTTTCCTTTCTTAGTTGCTGTTTTTGTAGTTTTCGTCATTTCCTCCTTTCCTCTCCATGGTTATTAGTAATCGTTGCCTTTCTTAGCGCTCCAATAGCAGCCGTTGCGGATTTAAGAATATCCTTCAACACCCGGGGGATTATTTGCATTCAAACCTCTCCACAATCGGTCTTCCAAAGTGGTCGCCCATAAAGTACTAACCGCGCTCAACGTGACTTTACTTCGTTCAACTGACGCGCAGCTTAACCTAGTGCGCTAAATCCTCTCCCCAGTATGAGTTGATAAATCGAAAAATAATGGTAATAAAATAATTGCGCTTAAATACTATGTCGATATGAAAACAAAATTTTGAAAATTTGAGAAATTATTTACAGAATGTTGACTAAAATATCTAAAATATCAGCAATATTTAAAATATTGGAATTTTTCTTATAAAATCTTTCTGGTTTCCCCAAGTGGGTAGTAAAAAGTACAAATAGTTTTCTAAAACGAATACAATAATTATTGATTTAATAAAATCTGCAGTACTATTATACCAGGAATTAAAATTGGAAAATAATTAAGGTTAGATGTATTAATATGTATGGCTCTTACTCTCTCTCTCTCTCTCTCTCTCTCTCTCTCTCTCTCTCTCTCTCTCTAGTCTTTCTCTAGTTTTGCCAAGCAGCAGGTCCGTGGTACATGTTCCTACTCTCTAGTCTGCATTCAAGCTCCATATAGAAGACTAAGTTCAAATAATTCAGATTTAATATTACAGAGCACATACTGTATTTTAATGTAGAATAGGTACAGCGATATTCTCGAACAGCTGTATAGAAACATCTCAATCTTGGACGAAGACTAACTTACAATGCACGCTGTATACTGTACGTAGAACTTATGTTTCATTTAACATGTGAAAGAGGAAACCTTAAATTTCTATTATTATTATTGATCCGCTTGCTTTGAACTTGGACTTGCACTGCTTTGATCCCGCTTTCTCTTGTGGTCTTTGTGTACTCAGTCGTCACCGTGTGGTGATTTGGCGCCTGTTTGTGTAGAGTCTGCAAGAGACGTCCCTGACATTGCCTTATGGCGAGGAATCGGACGTTAAATTCTTATTGACTGATTAAATTTTCTATTATATTCAAAATTATTTTGAGGTACTAAGAGTTGGTATAATCTGTGGCTAAAGTGGGGGGGGGGGTTACGCAGGGGAACAGCATTCCCCCCAACCATTCTCCTAGCAGGCCAATTTAATAAAAAGTAAACACGCATTATCGTGAAATGATCAACTATGTTGATATATTGTATATCATTTTTGTACAAAATTATCAATACATACGGGTATATTTGAACAATCTACAATAAAACTCTTAACTATTCAGACACAGAGAATTGTATTGGTATTTAGATTTACTATATTTATCGCATCAAGCTCAACGTAGCATACGGGAATCATTCGTTAAAGCTTAACTACCGTTGGTGCTTGGCCGATAATGTGACGAACTTTAAAAAGAAGAAACAAAAACGTTTCAAGTGAGGCTTAAACATGTGCTTTTGGATTATCTAACAGCAAGGGCTAACAGCCTAACAGAAAAAAATAAGACTAATCTGTTCGCTATACTAAGACTCCAGAATTGAAATATTGAACTTTGTAATAAACTGCATATTAGAGCCCATTAGTCTGTACTCCAGCAGATGACACATCCTAGGCAGAATATCATGTATTCAGTACTCAAATTCTTCTAATTCAATTCAAAAGATGCCAACGTAGTTACAGAGGAGATTTCATAAAAATGTTTAGACATTTTCACACGTAAGGTAAATAATTGAGTTTTAAATTTAGATTTAAAAGATGATTTGCCATTGCATTCGTCAAATCGCCTTGAATTATTAGAAATCGTGCTAGGTTTTCTATTAATACTATCAGAACTCTGCTACGTGCATTTACGCAAACGCTTATGCCTAGCAATTTCATAGTTAATTTATACACGTTAACCTATACGCACTAAAATGTAACATAATAATAAAATAACAAAAATCAGTGTTCTATGGTCGTCCATGACAGCATCAAGCACTATTAAGACAATTCCAAGTCGATGAGGAAAGATGAGGTCCAAAAAGAGGAAAATTCCAAAATCTAGAAAACCAGTCCACACATATTCTTAGTCTAGACTGAATAGCAAATTACAAGATGCACATACATGTATACTGCAAGAGTAGGGCGTTTTAGATTTTGTTTCTAATGTCCTGATTTATATTAAAAATAGCTATCAATGCTGTTGCTCCTATGACTCAATATCTGTATTGTTTTAGAGTGGGCGGGTACAGAATGCTCTAAGTTGTCTGATCTTATTCGTCACGTAATCAAAAACACTGCTAATTTATGACCTGCTACAAGAGCGTACTGGTTTCTTTAACACCATAAAACAACTTTATTTTGCTTGTGTCATACAAACTATGAACCATTTAAACTCATTACGAGAAAGCAGCACAGCATATAAGTTCCACTTAACTGGTTGATGTGCTAAATGCAATTAAGAACGTAACCATACTGTAAATGTGCCACGACAATTCAAAAATGTTATAATATCGTAAAAGCTCTCTCTCTCTCTTTCTTTCTCTCTCACTTTCTCTTTCTTTCTCTGGGTCTAATTCCAAATAACTCTTTCAATTGAATGCAGTGCTTACCATCACGCGAAAAAACAGAATTTATATTGTTCATGAACTATGCCATCATATTTGTGTGCTAGCATAATTATTGATGTACAATGTATTTGTTAGTGTTAATTTAATTAAATTCTAAAGCATATTTCTAATGTGGTCTCATGCTTAAATGCGTTGTGATGTAATAGACTAGCTGTTCACATTGTAGGTAAGATATTATAAGCTATGCTATTATCCTGACTGCAGGTAAGCCTTCGCTGGTAAATGTGTTCTCATGTTGTATATTAGTTAGCAAAATGCAGATGTGTTGTCTATATTGTAGATATTTGTCAGACTATAGATATGTGACATTGTAGATTACTCATCTACAACGTGTTATCACATTGATGTGTTATCACATTGATGTGTTATCAAATTGATGTGTTATCAAACTGATGTGTTATCACATTAGGTGTGTTATCAAATTAGATGTGTTATCACATTCGATATGTTATTACATTAGATGTGTTATCACATTAGATGTGCTATCAAATTGTATATGTGTTATTACATTGTAGATGAGTTATCACATTGCATATGCGTAAAAGATAACAACAACGACAGTTAACAGACTAAATATTTAGATAAATGTAAAGACTAAAGTCATTTCTGTGTCAGTCGAGAGATTTGGGTGCGTGACACCACCACGTGATAAAAACATTCTTAGCTTCTGTTTCCACTTTCTATTGTACCTAGAAAGTAAACACAGAGGTATTTCAGTAATTGAAAGTTCAACATTCGATTTTGTCGTAGTCAATCGTAATGGAACGTTATGCGAGAGATAACTACGCAAAAATTAAAAATCGTCTTTATATACATGTAAACGAATTCCGATTGATCTATGTATGTAGGTCATTATGGTAAATATTTTGTATTAGATGTTTCAAATTTCTTTGAAGTTGTAATAGTGGTCTAAATTTCAATGCCCTCTATATCTTTGCTTGAAAGCAGGAAACTATTGAAGGGTGATCTAATTAGAAGCAGGTCAGTTTTGTAAGTTTGAAATTGTATACAGGTTATTTCGAATATAAATATTAATCAACACACATCATTATAACACTACGACTTTATTTTGTATCTCTGTCAACAAGTGAAATCAAGTACCTTCATCATATAGCACCACAAACCTGATTTGTACAAATGATTACACAAGATCTGACGTAATTATCATAGCGTCAGTTATCGAAGTTAAGCTGCATCGAGCTCGGTTAGTACTTTGCGGGTGACCACCATGGAAGACCGAGTGTCAGTAAAAGCTTAGGAAGGAAAAAATCCCAGGGTGATGGAAGATTATTCTTAAATCCGCGCCGGCTGCAATTGATGCACCATTAAAAGGCAACGATTACTAATAACCATGGAGAGGAAGGAGGAAATGGGTCTTAAACAAGCACCTGTGCTTCCTGATCCAGTGTGCCGTTATGTTATGTAAAACTATAAAGCATTCAAGATCAGCATTATCCGAACAACATTATCACTAAGTTAATCGTTATAAGCAACGAGGCAAAACCTCAGAAACAACCTTAGGAAGGCAACGGCAAACCACCTCATAAGCCATACGTTTCCCAAGCTGTAGGCTATATAAGGTATGGATATGGCAGAGACTTTGTGAAGGGTTAACTTGTTGATCTAAGGAATGCTCTTATGGAGCGAGAAAGCAGACTTTGAGTATGAATATGTACCTTGAACCTGCCACTTGGCATTGCACTGAAGAAGAAGATTCGTGATAAATATTAAATGTACAGTAACTAAGTCATGGTCGTGGAAGACATTCTATTAGATCTTCCACCAACTTCTGGTAGTCGACCAACTTTACGACCCGACGAGCGGCCATTATCTCACCCTCCTGCTGACCCTCTCAGGTCGGGTCTAACAGATCAGGAACAGACCCACCGTAGTTGAGAGCGTTGCAGCTCCAGTCAGTTGATTCGACGTGGTTGGAGTAATCGTTCAGGT